>JACGWO010000004.1:6978873-7713835 GCA_034509735.1 Sesamum alatum
CATGGGTTTTTTTCAACTATGCCCAGTCAGCAATTCCCTGAATTTATATAAAGCCCTAAAAAATGTTCATGTCAACAAAAATTCGACCACTTTTCATAATCCGGTGGCCAAAGTCCTATAAATTCTTAAAAGAAATTCAATTTCAAGGTACAAATTGCCACCCCTTTACATACGGTCCTTATTTGCCACTACCTCATATATACGGCGGCAGTAAATACAATTCTCAATCAGCACTTATGTGGCATAGACTTTTTTAGCTATGCCCAGTCAGTAATTTCTCCAATTTCAGAAGCCCTAAAAATGTCCATGTCAGCAAGATCCAGTCACTTTTTAAAATTCCATGGCCGAAGTCCTGTAATTGCTAAAAAAAATTTAATTCCAGGGTATAAATTGCCACCCATTTATATACAATCTTTATTTTGCAACTACCTCATATATATGGGGCAATAAATGAAATTAGACCTAACTTAATATTTTAATTGGTATAATTTTATATGGGATTCAATTAAAAGAAGTTAATAAAATAATTTAAATTTAAATTAAAAATTGGGATTAATAATAAAAAAATATATATGAGGTCGTATTACTCATCAACTTTAACAGAACTTTGACTCCCCTTGTACCTTTTGGTAATTACGATAACACCCTTGAGGGCATTTCTGTTGCTAAAAAAGTATATTTATTGGATATTTGTATTGTTCCTTTGATTGATGTTGGTAGATATGGATATGTTATTATACCGTGAACTGAATAGATGTTATATTGTGCATTGAATATTGTAATAGCAATTGGCCGCTTTAGAAATATTGTTGTACTTTCTCAAACCATGTGAACCCAATGTATAAGTATAATTTGTTTATTTTCTCAAATTTTTGTTTTTGGATCTATCTCTCCATGAGACACAATTGGCATCCATTATCATCATACGGAGTATTGTCCTCTTTGTACAAAATCTTACGAATTTATCCTTGAAATTCACCTCGTTCAGGAGAGGGGGTGTTAGGGCTCATAACCCGTTGCAAGTTCTTTAATCCTTATCTATAAATGATGTGGAATGCTTGATAACGTAATAAAAAAAATATTTAGAATGTGCGAAGAAACGATAATTATGAGAAAATATATATATGAGATCTCAAATATGTGTAAATTAGAATTTTATTTTGGTCTCCACTATATGTGAATGAGACACAATTAGTTTACCATATCAAACATTAAACAACAACTAAACATGCAACATGCTGCTTGTTGCTTATTCATATGTAGTAGTACTGTAATAAGTAATAGGAGCAGATTGATCAACTGGATCCAGAAGCATGCTCGATCAGTGAACACCACTTCAAATGACATCAATTACACCGTCAAACGGATAAATCCGGTGATGACCACATTTAGAACCGCCCCTAATGTTGTATTAACCACCGTGCCGACACTTTGGACGGCGGACGCAAGTACGCCAGTGGTGGTGGAAAGCACAGGGCAAACGGTGGCATTCAGCGGAAGTTGAACACTGACAACACATGGAATTGTGGGCAAGCCGAATAAAATCCCAGTTATACTTGGAACACTAATGTTGAAAAATCCGGTGGCATTGGTGGTTGACTGGCCGACTGTGGTGGTAACACCTAGAATATTGGTGCAGTTCAGCCGAACCACTGTGCCGTTGATGCCTTGGCCGGGGCAATTTCCGGTGGATGTACAACAAAGTCCACCGGTAACACGCAGGCTGGGCAAGACGATGCCCTGGCCGTGGCCGTGGGTGGTGAAGAGTAGGAGAGCCACGATGAAAAGGGCAGAAGTGGTAGCAGAAGCCATTGGAAGGATTGAGGTTTATGTCTTGTAATAGTTCTTTACTTCTCTACTTTGTTGTGTTCGAAGGCAAGGATACAACCCCTATTTATAAAAATATTACACATAAATGATGCAATGTGTGAATTATTTAGGGTATACGACCAAAGATGTAATTGATCCTGCTATTAACTATATTTATGCCTACATTATGTACATACTATTCAACTAGAACAAGCAAGTTGACATGTACAGTAAATGAGGAGTAGACATAGAGCAACCCAACCTCCAAATCCTATTCAAATTGCAGAAAACATATTGAGGGAAACAAACAGAAAAAGAAAAAAAAAATCTGTATAAAATATAATAAATAAATTTTCACAATTAAATCCTTTCAGTTTCACCAATTCTTGGACGTAGTCGTTTTTTATTATCATCTAAGGTCACTTTTTCACTTTAGTAAGTATGTTAAAATAATCACATATATAAAAGTAATTAATAAGAGAATAATATAATACAAAAATTAAATTAGTACGGGCTGATAAGTAAATTGTTTTATATAATTATACGTAGAATTAAGAATATTATTATAAGATTCAGGTAAACCAGGAAATGAAAGAAACTTTTAGGGATAAATAGATATACAATAGGGGCATAATCTATAGTAATTATAAAAAGAAACTTTCTTTTGTGTTTAATGTCGAAGTTATTTATATGTTTTTACAATAATTGTCCTTTGTTTTTCATAAAATACATTTGTTGATTTCTTTGTATAAGATGAATTAATTATTTGTGGAGGACAAAAATGAAAATCTATACTAATTATAAAAAGAAACTTTCTTTTACGTCTAATGTGGAAGTTATTTATATGTTTTTACAATAATTGCCCTTTGTTTTTCATAAATACATTTGTTGATTTCTTTCTATCAGATGAATCAATTATTTGTGTAGGACAAAAATAAAAATCTATACTAATTATAAAAAGAAACTTTCGTTTATATCTAATGTGGAAGTTATTATATGTTTTTGCAATAATTGCCCTTTGTTTTTCATAAATACATCTGTTGATTTCTTTCTTTAAGATGAATTAATTATTTGTGTAGGCCCTCTTGCCATAACCACCCATGTTCTCACACCAACTTTTTCTTTTCTTTTCCTTTTTTTTTTTCCCTCTACAGGTTAAAACTCAATTCAAAGTCTAAAACATCTCTCACAAACTCATATATTAATATGTTTTTTTTTTCAAAATTTTATCTTAATAAGAAACATTTAATTAATATGTTCTTTATTTTCTTTATTTCTTTTCTGCTATCTTCTATATATATAAAGATGCATAGGCCATTGATTTGTATTTTTAGGAAAAATCGCATTTTTCATCCCATATAATAGGTCCATTTTCAATTTATCCTCATATGGTAAACCTTTCTCACATTCAGTCCCATACATTTAGAAAAATTCTCAATTCCCACGTGACTTTTTTGATAAAAATTGGACGGAAAAGTCCCATGGTCTTTGTTAGGGGAAATGGAAGCTAGGGCTCGCACCAATATTTTTGCACCCGAAAAATTAAGTTTGCAAGTTGCAAAGGAGGCCATGTCAACCAAGTGTAGAAGAAGTTGGGTGAATAAAGAACCTACATGTTATTATGGGAGGAGGGCGTATTTTGGGGACTTCATGGATAGACAATAATCTAGGAGAAGATTTTACAATTGTGGAGATATTGCAAGTCAGTGTGATTTTTTTGTTTGACGCAATCCACCAAGATGGAGGGGGAAAAGCATTAAGCTTCGGCGTACTGTATACTACGATTATCCCTTCAATTTCTTAGATTCATGTTTAATTTTGGGCGGGTAGAATTAGGGTGGTTCATTTTGGGGGGATTTTTGGCAGATTTAGGGCAAAGGAAATAAAATCATCTCGTTTCTTTAGGTCGACCAAAATACGGATGTGATACTCACGTGCAATCCCCCCACCCCCCACCCCCCAAAAAAGTTCAGCCTTCCACCCTTAATTCACGTGACTTTTTCGTTAAAATTTGGACAGAAAAATGACCTGGGACTGACATTGAGATTTTTTTTCCACATATATGAGACTCAATGTGAGGAGGTATAACATATCGGACTAAATTGAAAATGGGTCTATAATATGGAACGAAAAATGCAATTTTTTCGTATTTTTATATGTAAAGATCGAAGATGCAAAGTACAAAAGTTAAAAATATCAAGTTAGCAATAATTAAGATGTAGTTGTGATTCTTTTTTTTTTTTACTCTTAAACTTCCAATGACGTTAACCAAAGGTTGCATATTATTCCCCATATAGTATCAACCACCATTCTTTAATGCATTCTCATTGGCTATATGTACAATTACTTAATTAGAAAAATTATTCAAACTTTTTGTTAAGAAGACATACTTTGAAGTGTTTTATTTCTCACCATCTTATTCTTCTTTAAAATTTACCAGTTTATCAACTCTGAACATTTATATAATAGTAAGTGACTTTTAATATAGATTAAAGCTTACATTTTTAATGTTACTACTGATATGCTTTATATCAAGATGTAGTTGTGATTCTTTTTTTTTTTTTTTTTTTACTCTTCAACTCCCTTTGCCGTTAACAAAAAGTTGCATATTATTTTCCATATAGTATCGAACACCATTCTTTAATGCATTCTCATTGGCCATATGTACAATTACATAATAATCAGACTTACTTTGAAGTATTTTATTTCTCACGATCTTATTTTTGTTTGAAATTTACCAATTTATCAACTCTAAATTTTTTATGTAATAGTAACTGACTTTTAATGTAGATTGAAGGTAAGTGACTTTTAATATAGATTGAAGGTAAGTGACAATGTTACTGCTGATATGCTTCATATATATATGAATTTTTCTACATATTACAGAATTGCTTTTTTCATTGCTATGATTTCTATTAAATAGTAAGTTAATTTACTAATTTTAATTTGTATGTACTTTATCCAATTTATGCAGCATGAAATCTCATTTTGAAATTAATTAGGAGTTTTTGGTATGAGATCAATGCACTCTGGCTGGTGATATCTTATTTTTTGAAAAAACATTTTATTTTAAGCCGAACATATGTCGAATATTGGGTTTTTAAAGCAAAAATTATTGTATAATCATGTGTTTTTAGCACATTAAAATAATTTATTAATAATTTCAAGGGTCTTCTAACGATATATATATATATATGTACTATTATAAAAGAAAAAGTTATTTTCTTTTAATAAATGGCGATTATCTCATACTTTTACCTACTCTTTCAAATTTTGGCCTCCAAAACCAAACTCAATTTTAAGTTGAAAAAGTGTAGGTATCCTTGAAAATCCTAAAAAATATACTTATTCAACTTAAAATTCAGTTTCTATTTGGAGGGAAAATTTTGGAAAAAGGTGATAGAAATATGAGATAACCACAATTTATTATAGAAAACAATCTCTTATTTTATAATAGTGTTTTTGTAAATTAATTTTATAAAATATTTACTTAATTATTTTAGGTCACGCAATTAACAAAGATATGGTTATGATCTGTTAAATTTTGATCTCGAATATATCATATACGTACTAAAATTGATCAAAGTATATAATTTAAACACATTGATTAATATAAATTAATATTTATAATTTTTTCACACCTCGCGTGTGCATGAACTGCTAGTTAATTATATTCAAACTTACTATAAATGGCATGCGCTTCAAGCAGAATGTAGCTAGCTAGGGTGGATTAAATGCATTTGTGGTCCGGTAACTTAAGTTATTTGGCATTCTCGTCCTTTAACTTTATTGGATTGCATTTTGGTCCTAAATCTTTTTAATTTTTGCGATTTTAGTCTTTTGTTTCGTTGGAGTTCACCTCCACTGACGAGAACAGCCAACTCCAATAAGAAAAGGACTAAAATTGCAAAAATTAAAAAACATCCAAGATCAAAATGCTACCTTAAAAAGTTAAAGGATAAAAATGCTAACAGAAATGGGTCAATAGAAACAAAAGCCCTAATTTTAAAATGTCACGTGAAAGACATATGCAATTTTCCGGCAAGAAGAGTGAACTCCGACGAAAAAAGGACTAAAATCATGAAAATTAAAAAGATGCATGGCCAAAATGCTATCCGAGAAAATTAAAGTACGAAAATGCCAAAGGACCTATTTTACGGGACAAAAAATGCATTTAACCCAGCTAGGGAAGTAAGTCAGATAGAGGAATCCACAAGTGTCCATTTAATTAAGAGATAATTATACCGTTCTTCCTGAGATTTAGTGTAATTATATGTGATTTTTTTGTGGTTTAAAAATTACACTTAGTATTCTTGATGTTTGTTCCCGTCCAATAAATACATCCCTGCGTTAGTCAAAATTTACGAAATTTGCTTATATAAGCAAAGAAATAAATGAAAATTCAAATTTACCCATGTTTGACTTATTCTTAACTTATTGCAAGTTAAGTAACTCTTTTTTATTTGGGGTATATTTTCGTCCTTATAAGGGTAGTTTGGTCAGAAAATATGTTTGACCTACAATAAGTCAGATTGAATTTTTTTTCTTTTTCTCTTTTTTTCCCCTCAAGATATTTTTGGCAAGTTGAAGTGGGATTTGGAGGTTGGGTTGCTATCTATCTAGTCCTCATTTATTAAAATAAAGCAAATTATCCCCCTGTGATCTTAAAATAAAGCAAATTATCCTCTTGTGTTTTCCTTTGATAGGGGGGTAATTTGTTTTTTCACATGGGGGTTTTTGCTCATTTCTTATATCACAGGGGGTAAATTGCATTCATCCCCATTGATATTCTTAGATATGTACAAAATCTAGGCATAGACACGTTTAAGAGCAAACAAGAAGCTCAAACAGAATGGACACAATAGCGTTGTTTACTTTTTATTATTAAGTTGAATAAGTTGCTTAATACACTCTTATAAGGTATTTATTTTGAAGTATTTACTTTGTATTATAAAGATCTGTATTTTTTTTTTTTTTTTATTATCCCCAAGCCCATTTCCTCTATTGGACTTACTTCCCTAACTAGCAACATTCTACTTGCAGCTTACGGCATTTATAGTAGCAGATATATTGTCTTTTATACAAACTACTCCTATTTTTTGAAAAATTATAGAAACCACCTTTGCAGTCTTTAAAATTTAAAAATGCCCATGTTGGTCGGGTCAAACTTTAATATAATCTTTTAAGGACGTAAATGCCCTCAGGGGTGTTTCTGTAATTACTAAAAGGTAAAGGGAGTGTTAAGGTAATATTTATGGGGATGAGTAAATATATTTTTTATTATTTAATTTTTAATTTAAGATTAAATCATGTTATTAATTTTATTAATTGAATATCTATATAAAATTACAACTTTTAATAATTAAAATATTAAATTATTCAATTAATATACTAACAAAAATTAGGTACTTGATTATAAATTTTGAATTAAAAAGTTAACACACTTGTACAAATTATTTTAAATTCTTAAAATTAAAAGATTATTTATACTCTATTTTATTATAAATATATATTTATACATACATATTTTATATATATATATTTATATATCTCAACATAAATATTTAGATGGCGGGCAAATGCGGAAAAGGATGAAAGCTAGGCGATGATTTGGGGGGGGGGGGGGATTAGGCAAAAAATGGGCTAGGCGCAGGTAAGGAAGCGACATGAAGGGCGCAAATAGGCCAAGGCGCAAACGGGGGTTGGGGTTGGGGAAGAAGGGATATTATTTTAAAAAAAAAATACTAATTTGAGAATTTAAAATGTCATTTTAATAAATAAATTATTTATTTTACCAATTCTAATATGATTTATGTAAAATACATAAATTATTTTGAATAATAATTCATTGATTTAGTAAAGTTTTAGTTATAAATAAAAATAGATGATAATTAATATTTTAGTTTTAAGAATTCTAAATAATTTATGCAAGTGTAATAATTTTTAATTTAAACTTATACTCTAGTAACTAATTTTATTAATATATTAATTAAATAACTTAATACTTTAATTGGTGTAATTTTATATAGTGATTCAATTAAAAGAGTTAATAAAATAATTTAAATTTAAATAAAAACATGGTATAAATAATAAAATATATACAACTATATATGGGGTCGTATTACTCATCCACAGTAATAGTACTTTGACACCCCTCTACCTTTTGGTAATTACAGAAACACCCTTGAGGGCATTTCTGTCCTTAAAAAAGTATAGTTAAGTTTGACATGGTTAACATGGGCATTTTTGGGTTTTAAAGGGTGTCACACTACAAGAAAATAGTTTGATAGCTACGAAAAAAATTGATACAAAAATCAGAGTCAAGCTAATTAACAAGTAAAATTTTCGTTGCTATATCTACATTATTTAATATATATTTTAAATAATTCATTGCTAAATTTGTTAGCAAGTAAATTTTCGTTGCTAAACTTTTTAATAAATAAATGTTTGTATTAAATAATGTAAATTAGCAATGAAACTTTACTTTCTAATTACCTCGGCACAATTTTTTGTTCGTAGCTAATGAGTTATTTTCTTGTAGTGTCAAGGATAGTTTCCATACTTTTTAAATGATAGAGGCTATTTGTATAAAACTGCAATATGTGAGGGGTATAAATGTAATTATCCCAAACACTAATGCAAATTGTGAACAATAATAAAGTGGTTTAAAAAACAAGATGTGAAAATTAATACAACACAAGTTTAAAAATATTCGACAAGTTTAAACTTATACAGTTAATGCTAATTACTCATCTTTGGATTTTGTGTATAGCTAGAATATGCTAAATGCTATGATATTATAATGAATTGGAAAAATTACTTTGACTTTAAATTGAAAATAATAAGCCTGATATTTTTATAATGTGTATTCTGAAAACTAATATACATTTATCATAATATGATTCTAATGTAGTACTTTTTGTTAGTGTATCTCATTTCTTATGATTAAATGGAACTTTTAATTATTTTTATAAAGAATATAACAGTTCATGGTTTAAAATTATTGTTTTAAACATTTTATTTTATTTTTAAATCGATTCAAGATATATCGAATGGAATTTTTCACATAAAATAAAAATTAGTCGTGTATTTACAATAAATGAAATTCCACATAAATCCCCCATTTAATTGGGTCATATGTAAGTCACATGTAATTTTTTGATAAAATTGGCCGGACTTGTCCTAAAATTGTATTTTTTTAAAAAAATTTATAGGACAAAATTATGAAATTTAATTTCAACCAGACTAAAGTTGCCACCTCTACAGTTACAAGACTAAAAATACCTTCTATTTTTTCCCTGGGTGTAAAATGCGGGGAAATTGCAATTTTAGTCCTATAAGTATAAGGTGTGACAATTTTGGTCCTGTTAAAATCAAATTTCACAATTTTGTTCTTAATTAATAAAATGCAATTTTGGGCAACTCCAACCTATTTTGCCAGAATTTTCATATTTAACTGGGTTATGTGCAAGTCACATGAAATATGTCGATAAAATTGGCCGAAAAATTAATGGGAAAATTAAATTATACTTAGAAAAATTGACACGCAAGATCTTTAAATTATGCCAAAAATAATAAAATTTATTAATGAGAAATTACAACCCTAGATATTGAAAGATTAAAATATGTATAAATGCGTTGAGTACATAAATGTTTAGATCTTAATTGTACTTCTAAAAGGAATATGTAATTAATTTATGTATCAATAGGATAAAACTATTTTAATAGAATATTTATGAATTATGGACCAGAAGAATAGAAATATCTTTAATTATGATATTTATGAAAAAAATATATTAATCTTTAAAGTATATTAACAGCGTTAATGAATTTTTTTTCGTTAATTCATATTTTTGGGCAAAATAATAAAAATAGTTTTTAATTATCTTTAACACTAATAATCATAAATTTAATATTTTTAAAAATTGATTTACAACACGCGCAACACTCGTTCATTCAAATAGTTATATATATATATATTTATAAAATGTAACTAATATGAGCTAATAAGAAAATTATTTTACATAATTATTCCTATAAATTAATAATATTATTATAAAATTAACTAAGGTAAACCAGACAATGAAAGAAATATTGAGAGAATTTGTACTTCTATAGATATACAGATATAGAATAGTGCCTAAATGGTGACATTTCAAACATAAGATCCAAGTAGAATGTTGCTAGTATGGGAACAAAGTCAAATAGAGGCATCCACATAAGTGTTCATTTACTTAAGGTTTAAATGCAGTTTTGGTCCTATATTTATTTAATTGAAATACACTTAGGTTATTTAGTGTTTTCATCTTTTAATTTATTAAGGTAGTATTTTGGTCCTATATTTATTTAATTGTCGCAATATCAATCATTTTTTCACTAGAGTTCACCCTTCTAGCCGGAAAAAATGCATGTGCATCACACGTGACCTTTTAAAATTGGGGCTATTATTCCTATTGGCTCATTTTTGTCAGCATTTTTCATCTTTCAACTTTCTAGAATAACATTTTGATCTTACATCTTTTTAGTTTTGCGAGATTTTTTTGTCGGAGTTCACCCTTCTCGTCGATGAAGGTGAACTCCGCCAAAAGAAGAATTGAAATCGCGGCAATTAAAAAGACGTCAAATCAAAAAGCTACTCGAGAAAGTTAAAGGACGAAAACGATAAATGACCTAAGTTACAGAACCAAAAATGCATTTAATCCATCTATTTAAAATGTGAGAATTGGTAGGTTTATCAAGTCAGGCAATAAGCTGATTTTTGGAACATTCCTACTTAACTCATATTTGCTTATTTTGGCCTAGAGCTGTAAATGATTCGAATCGTGGCGAAAACATCATTATTCAAACTTGTTTGAACTATTATTAAGTTTGAAAAATTGCATTTGAATGTTATTTGATTATTATTCTAATCAAGCTCAAACGAGTTTTAATTAGATCAAACCTGAATCTAATCCTTCTCCACCGCCCTATTCCCCCCATTGAAGGGGGTGCGCTACCCCAGTAGAGGGGGGCGAATGACGTCACCCCCGAGTTGCGTTGGGTGAAGTCGTCGTCACCTCTTTCTAGGGTGGTGGCGGCGGGAGAGATGGATTGGGGCCTTGGGGTGGGGGGGGGGGGGTGAGGGTGAGGTTGTTTTTTGTTTAAATTTATTATTATAAAATTTTAATTTTATTTTTTAAAATTTTATGTACTGGTATTTTTTTTGTTGTGTCGATAGTACATTTAATTATTATTATTATTATTATTATTATTATTATTATTATTATTATTATTATTTGATATTGATGTATTGAGTTATATATCATATTCTAACTCAATTGCTTTCTGCCAATTTAAAATAGGACATAAAAATAAGCTAACTCGACTTTGAAAGAAATTATATCATCCCCCTACCCTTGTGAGTTATATTATGATATCATAAGTTAAAACAAAATATAATTGATATTACCGTTGTCATATATAGTATCTAAAGATAATTAAACTTCATAAACTGCAAAAGTCTTGTAAAGTTTCAGAATTTTCTAAGTCATTATGTGTGAGCTTGTTGCTTGCTCTTTAACTATATCTATGCCTAGATTTTGTACATATGTCAGAATATCAATATGATACTATTCAACAAGAACAGGCGAGTTCACATGTACAGTAAATGTGCAGTAGACATATAGCAACCCAACCTCAATCTAGAAAATAATTCTTAGTCATATTAAGTTTGGTCGAATTCAACCAATCACAAAATAAATGTGATATACTTACTTTATGATTGGTTCATATTTAGTCAAAACTCGAAACTTGATAAAATTGTATAAATAGGGATTGTACCCAAGCTCCATCTCCTACTTCAACTTGCTAAAAGCATCTTGATCAGCTAGAAAAAGAATTCTTTCAATCTAGCAAATAATTCTTATTCATATTAAGTTTGGTCGAACCCAACCAATCACAAAATAAATGTGATATACTTATTTTGTGATTGGTTCATATTTAGTCAAAACTCGAGACTCGATAAAATTGTATAAATAGGGGTTGCACCCTTTCCTCGTGGCTCTCCTCCTCTTCACCACCCACGCCACGGCTAGGGCGTCGTCTTGACCGGCCTGAGTGTTACCGGCGAACTTTGTTGCACATCCACCAGAAATTGCCCAGACCAAGGCATCAATGGCACAGTGGTTCGGTAGAACTGCACCAATATTCTAGGTGTCACCGCCACCGTCAGCCAGTCCACCACCAATGCCACCGGATTTTTCAACATTAGTCTTCCAAGTATAACTGGGATTTTATTTGGCTTGCCCACAATTCCATGTGTTGTCAGTATTCAACTTCCGTGGAATGCCACCGTTTGCCATGTGCTTTCCACCACCACGGGCGTACTTGCCTCCGCCGTACAAAGTGTCGGCACGGTGGTTAATACAACAGTAGGGGCGCCTCTGAACGTGGTCATCACTGGGTTTATCCGTTTGACAGTGTAATTGATGTCATTTGAAGTCGTGTTCATTGATCGAGCATGCTTCTGGATCCAGTTGATTAATTTGCTCCGATTACTTATTAGGGTTAATTGCAATTTTCATCTTGTAATTATAGGTATTTGGCGTTTTGATCCTTTAAATTTCTAGGGTAGCAAAATAGTCCTTTAACTTTTCAGTTAATTGCATTTTTCGTCCTGTAATTGTAGGTATTTGGCGTTTTGGTCCTTTAAGTTTCTAGGGTAGCAAAATTGTCCTTTAACTTTTCAATTTTCGCGATTTTCATCCTCTGGTCGCTAGATTTTTTAAAACTTGCCGGAATAATGGCACGCAATTAGGTTGATCTTCTTCTGTGATACCACATTCAGGCATCGCCCCTTCTTCCGGCGAGTTTAAAAGCCTCACATGTGAAACGCGTGCCATTATTCCAACGAGTTTTAAAAAAATCCGGCGAGCAGAGGACGAAAATTAAAAAGTTAAAGGACTATTTTGCTACCCTAGAAACTTGATGGACTAAAACGCCAAATACCTATAATTACAGGATGAAAATAGCAATTAACCCTACTTATTACAGTACTACTACATATGAATAAGCAATAAGCAGCATGTTGCATGTTGCATGTTTAGTTGTTGTTTAAAGTTTGATATGGTAAACTTGTTTCTCATTCACACATAGTGGAGACCAAAATGAAATTCTAATTTACACATATTTGAGGTCTCATATATCTATATATTTTCTTATAATTATTTTTTCTTTGCACATTCTAAATATTTTTTTATTATGTTATCACACGTTCCACATCATTTATAGATAAAGATTAAAGTACTTGCAGCGGGTTATGAGTTCTAAGACCCCCTCACCTAAACAAGACGCATTTCAAGGATAAATTCATAAGATTTTGGACAAAGCGGACAAAACTATGTATGACGATAATGGAAGCCAATTGTGTCACATGGCTACAATATTTAGAGGCAATAAAACTAATTTGGGATTTTTTTGTATAACTTTTTAATTTATGGGGAGACAACATATAAAAAAAGAACCGATAGGTGAGAACAGAAAAAGACATCAATACCAATGCCAACGAAATACTTATGGAATTAGTGGTCATTATTATAATTTATAATTATCACTAACTTTGTGATATTTTTTATGTTTTGTACACAATGTAATAGTATAGGTTATATTTAAATAATAAATATATTTATTAATAACTAAAAACTTAATTATATTTATTTAGTAAAAAAAATATATTATTAAATAATAACTATACAATTATAATTTAAATATTTTATAATAGTGTTTTTTGTAAATTAATTTTATAAAATATTTACTTAATTATTTTAGGTCACGCAATTAACAAATATATGGTTATGATCTATTAAACTTTGATCTCGAATATATCATATACGTACTAAAATTAACCAAAGTATATAATTTAAACACATTGATTAATATAAATTAATATTTTTAAATTTTTCACACCTCGTGTGTGCATGAACTGCTAGTTAATTATATTCAAACTTACTATAAATGGCATGCGCTTCAAGCAGAATGTAGCTAGCTAGGGTGGATTAAATGTATTTTTGGTCCGGTAACTTAAGTTATTTGGCGTTCTTGTCCTTTAACTTTATCGGATTGCGTTTTGATCCTAAATCTTTTTAATTTTTGCGATTTTAGTCCTTTGTTTCGTTGGAGTTCACCTCCACTGACGACAACAACCAACTCCAACAAGAAAAGGACTAAGATTGAAAAAATTAAAAAGATCCAAGGTCAAAATGCTACCTTAAAAAGTTAAAGGATAAAAATGCTAACAGAAATGGGCCAATAGAAACAAAAGCCCTAATTTTAAAATGTCACGTGAAAGACATATGCAATTTTCCGGCAAGAAGAGAGAACTCCGGCGAAAAAAGGACTAAAATCATGAAAATTAAAAAGATGCATGGCCAAAATGCTATCCTAGAAAGTTAAAGTACGAAAATGCCAAATGACCTATTTTACGGGACCAAAAATGCATTTAACCCAGCTAGGGAAGTAAGTCAGATAGAGGAATCCACAAGTGTCCATTTAATTAAGAGATAATTATACCGTTTTTCCCTGAGATTTAGTGTAATTATATGTGATTTTGTTGTGGTTTAAAAATTACACTTAGTATTCTTGATGTTTGTTCCCGTCCAATAAATACATTCCCGCGTTAGTGAAAATTTACGAAATTTGCTTATATAAGCAAAGAAATAGATGAAAATTCAAATTTACCCATGTTTGACTTATTCTTAACTTATTGCAAGTTAAGTAACTCTTTTTTATTTGGGGTATATTTTCGTCCTTATAAGGGTAGTTTGGTCAGAAAATATGTTTGACCTACAATAAGTCAGATTGAATTTTTTTTCTTTTTCTCTTTTTTTTTCCCCTCAAGATATTTTTGGCAAGTTGAAGTGGGATTTGGAGGTTGGGTTGCTTTCTATCTAGTCCTCATTTCTTAAAATAAAGCAAATTATCCCCCTGTGATATTAAAATAAAGCAAATTACCCCCCTTGTATTTTTCTTTGATAGGGGGGTAATTTGTTTTTTTACATGGGGGTTTTTGCCCATTTCTTATATCACATGGGGTAAATTGCATTCATCCCCATTGATATTCTTACATATGTACAAAATCTAGGCATAGACACGTTAAAGAGCAAGCAAGAAGCTCAGACATAATGGACACAATAGCGTTGTTTACTTTTTATTATTAAGTTGAATAAGTTGCTTAATACACACTTATAAGGTATTTATTTTGAAGTATTTACTTGTATTATAAAGATTTGTGTTTTTTTTTTTTTTTTTTTTTTTTTTTTTTTTTTATCCCAAGCCCATTTCCTCTACTGGACTTACTTTCCTAACTAGCAACATTCTACTTGCAGCTTATGGCACTTATAGTAGCAGATATATTGTCTTTTATACAAACTACTCCTATCTTTTGAAAAATTACAGAAACCACCTTTGCAGTCTTTAAAATTTAAAAATGCCCATGTTGGTCGGGTCAAACTTTAATATAATTTTGTAAGGACGTAAATGCCCTCAGGGGTGTTTCTGTAATTACTAAAAGGTAAAGGGAGTGTCAAGGTAATATTTATGGGGATGAGTAAATATATTTTTTATTATTTAATTTTTAATTTAAGATTAAATTATGTTATTAATTTTATTAATTGAATATCTATATAAAATTACAACTTTTAATAATTAAAATATTAAATTATTCAATTAATATACTAACAAAAATTAGCTACTGGATTATAAATTTTGAATTAAAAATTTATCACACTTGTACAAATTATTTTAAATTCTTAAAATTAAAAGATTATTTATACTCTATTTTATTATAAATATATATTTATACATACATATTTATATGTGTATATTTATATATCTCAACATACATCTTTAGATGACGGGCAAATGCGGAAAAGGATGAAAGCTAGGAGATGATTGGGGGGGGGGGGGGTAGGCAAAAAATGGGCTAAGCGCAGGTAAGGAAGCGACATGAAGGGCGCAAATAGGCCAAGGCGCAAACGGGGGTTGGGGTTGGGGAAAAAGGGATATTATTTTAAAAAACATACTAATTTGAGAATTTAAAATGTCTTTTTAATAAATAAATTATTTATTTTACCAATTCTAATATGATTTATGTAAAACACATAAATTATTTTGAATAATAATTCATTGATTTAGTAAAGTTTTAGTTATAAATAAAAATAGATGATAAATAATATTTTAGTTTTAAGAATTCTAAATAATTTATGCAAGTGTAATAATTTTTTAATTTAGACTTATAGTCTAGTAACTAATTTTATTAATATATTAATTGAATAACTTAATACTCTAATTGGTGTAATTTTATATAGAGATTCAATTAAAATAGTTAATAAAATAATTTAAACTTAAATAAAAACTTGGTATAAATAATAAAATATATACATATATATAGGGTCGTATTACTCATGCACAGTAATAGTACTTTGACACCCCTCTACCTTTTGGTAATTACAGAAACACCCTTGAGGGCATTTTTGTCGTTAAAAAAGTATATTTAAGTTTGACATGGCTAACATGGGCATTTTTGGATTTTAAAGGGTGTCACGCTACAAGAAAATAGCTTGATAGCTACGAAAAAAATTGATACAAAAATCAGAGTCAAGCTAATTAACAAGTAAAATTTTCGTTGCTATATCTACATTATTTAATATATATTTTAAATAATTCATTGCTAAATTTGTTAGCAAGTAAATTTTCGTTGCTAAACTTTTTAATAAGTAAACTTTTGTATTCAATAATGTAAATTAGCAATGAAACTTTACTTTCTAATTACCTCGGCGTAATTTTTCTTTTCGTAGTTAATGAGTTATTTTCTTGTAGTGTCAGGGATTGTTTCCATAATTTTTAAATGATGGAGGCTATTTGTATAAAACTGCAATATGTGAGGGGTATAAATGTAATTATCCCAAATACTAATGCAAACTGTGAACAATAATAAAGTGGTTTAAAAACAAGATGTGAAAATTAATACAACACAAGTTTAATTATATTCGGGAAGTTTAAACTTATACAGTTAATGCTAATTACTCATCTTTGGATTTTGTGTATAGCTAGAATATGCTAAATGCTATGATATTATAATGAATTGGAAAAATTACTTTGACTTTAAATTGAAAATAATATGCCTGATATTTTTATAATGTGTATTCTGAAAACTAATATGATTTTAATGTAGTACTTTTTGTTAGTGTATCTCATTTCTTATGATTAAATGGAACTTTTAATTATTTTTATAAAGAATATCACAGTTCATGGTTTAAAATTACTGTTTTAAACATTTTATTTTTTTTTTAAATCGATTCAAGATATATCGAATGGAATTTTTCACATAAAATCAAATTTTGTCGTGTATTTACAATAAATGCAATTTCACATAAATCCCCTATTTAATTGGGTCATATGTAAGTAACATGTAAGTTTTTGATAAAATTGGCCGGAGTTGTCCTAAAATTGTATTTTTTTTTTTAATTTACAGGACAAAATTATGAAATTTAATTTCAACCAAACTAAAGTTACCACCCCTATAGTTACAAGACTAAAAATACTTTCTATTTTTTCACTAGGTGTAAAATGCGGGGAAATTGTAATTTTAGTCCTATAACTATAAGGTGTGATAATTTTGGTCCTGTTAAAATCAAATTTCACAATTTTGTTCTTAATTAATAAAATGCAATTTTGGGCAACTCCAACCAATTTTGCCAGAATTTCCATATTTAACTGGGTCATGTGCAAGTCACATGCAATATGCCGATGAAATTGGCCAAAAAATTAATGGGAAAATTAAATTATACTTAGAAAAATTGACAAGCAAGGTCATTAAATTATGCCAAAAATAATAAAATTTATTAATGAGAAAATTAAATACTAAGAAAAATTGACAAGCAAGGTCATTAAATTATTTCGAAAAGCACGTATAGATCAATCAAATATATATGAAGGGAGTACTTTAATATTTATTCAGGTAATAACATCTGTGTACATAACTGAAATTACAACCCTAGATATTGAAAGATTAAAATATGTATAAATGCGTTGAGTACATAAATGTTTAGATCTTAATTGTACTTCTAAAAGGATTATGTAATTAATTTATGTATCAATAGGATAAAACTATTTTAATAGAATATTTATGAATTATGGACCAGAAGAATAAAAATATCTTTAATTATGATATTTATGAAAAATTTATATTAATCTTTAAAGTATATTAACAGCGTTAATGATTTTTTTTTTGTTAATTCATATTTTTGGGGAAAATAATAAAAATATTTTTTAATTATCTTTAACATTAATAATCATAAATTTAATATTTTAAAAATTGATTTACAACACACGGAACACTCGTTCATTCAAATAGTTATATATATATATTTATAAAATGTAACTAATATGAGCTAATAAGAAAATTATTTTACATAATTATTCCTATAAATTAATAATATTATTATAAAATTAACTAAGGTAAACCAGACAATGAAAGAAATCTTGAGAGAATTTGTACTTCCATAGATATATAGATATAGAATAGTGCCTAAATGGTGACATTTCAAAAATGCATATGCATCACACCTGACCTTTTAAAATTGGGGTTATTATTCCTATTGGCTCATTTTTGTCAGAATTTTCGTCTTTAAACATTCTAGGATAACATTTTGATCTTACATCTTTTTAATTTTGCGAGATTTTTTTGTCGGAGTTCACCCTTCTCGTCGATGGAGGTGAACTCCGCCAAAAGAAGAATTGAAATCGCGACAATTAAAAAGACGTAAAACCAAAATGCTACTCGAGAAAGTTAAAGGACGAAAACGATAAATGACCTAAGTTACTGAACCAAAAATATATTTAATCCATCTATTTAAAATTGGGAAAAATACAGGGACCCCCCCCCCCCCCCGGTGATATTGGGAATTATCAGAAAAAATCCCTGTGAAAAATAAAGTCTCAATTACACCCCCTATGTTAGAGAACAAAGATCAAAAAATCCCCTCTGGCAAATTTTTGTTGCCCACGCGCTTTGACTACTACTGGGCCTGGGAAAAGTCTATTTTTTTACATTTTTGCCCTTCTCCCCTTCTTTTTAAGCCAGCTGAAGAACCCAAACCCTAATGCCACTTTTTCTTCTCTTTCTTACACATCCAAGCTCCCAAAAAAATTAGAAAAATTATAATTTGTTTTTTTCAAAAATAGCCATGTCCACACAAACAAATCGAGGAAAAAAAATCGAGCTTGAAAGGAAGTGCTCGATTTGAGGTTTTCATCTTCACCATTTTGTGGATGTAATTCAAAGGCAGAAATTAGGGTTGTGGAATCTTTAACAAAACCTTCTAGAGGTAAGTTGTATTATTGTTGCAGATTTCAAGTTTGTAATTATTTTCGTTGGGTACAACCCGAAAGAGCAACATGGGCACCAAGTGGGATTCCGGTGAACTTTGATTTGGAGCACACAGTGGAGCAGTGAAGGATGAATTTTCAACGTACGAAGATGAACAAGATGGATTTGATATAGATGTAGTGGTATCGAAAGCGTCAAATTGTGGAAGATCAAATGTAACTGTTCAAGGCAACGAAAAATTGGTTGGCAATGTTAATTTTTGGATAGGAGTTAGTACTGTACTGTTTTTTGTGGTTTTTATTCTATTAATGAAGTAAAATTCAAGTGTTTTGGCAATTGACAGTTTATGAATAAATAAGATTAAAATGGTGAAAATGTGTAATGTTTTGCCAATTGAAATGTGCGAAAATTGGAAATGACAATATTATGATAACAAAACATTAAAAACAGTAAAAATATGATTTCATTGAACACATTGCTAGGCAAAACACTACCAAAATTCTGAAGCTGTACACAAGGCAACAATTAGACAAAATTCTAACAGTGGTTCTAAGCAATCAGCCAAAATGTACAGTCATAGCCAAAAAAATTCAACCCCCAATGTACAGCATGTACAACTTACAAAAATACCAACATATTCAATGCCAAAAAATACTGTAAACAACATTACACCCTACTTTTATGGCCTGCATGGCCTTTTCTTTGACCTCTCTCTAATTTTTTCGAGAACTTGAGGAATTGTAGGCCTTTTATTTCTGCTTGAATTTGCTCCAATTTTGTCCCCCATCAAAGCAGCATTGCGAGACCCTTGATATCCAATTTCTTGCTGGAAGAAAACAAAAAAAAAGGAATTAGATTCAGAAGCAGAAAAATGTAAAACAAGGCTTAACAGTGTAAAACTTATAGCAGGTGCAATGGGAAACATGTTGTCATTCCCATCCCTAACCCTCCTATATCATCTAACAATTCTCCCAGAAACCAAGTCCAATTTTCCTTATTTTCTATCTGAACCACAACCATGGCAATGGGAAACATGTTGTCATTCCCATCCCTTCCTACAACAACTAACAACTGACCACCATAAACAGTATTCAGAAAGCAACCATCTAGGCCAATGATTGGCCTACAACCACTTAAAAAGCCTTTTTTAAGTGCAAAAAGACTTACATACATTTTATCAAAGATGGGTGGTTCTGAACCATCAACTTTCTTAATGATCAGTTTGCTGCCAGGATTGAATTTTCTCACAGTCTCACAGTAATCCCACAATTTTTCATATTGAATAGAATCTTTCCCTCTAATTTTTTCAAGTGCCTCCCTTCTAGCCCTTTGAACTTTCTGTTTACTCACTTCGACCTTGCATTTTTTTAAAATGGATTTTTTTAATTGTTGAATTGGAATGTTTGGATGGTCTCTGATTGCAGATTCCATCCTTTTGGCTAGATATGAAGCTTTTGCAAGCTTGTTATGATATGTTCTAGCACAAGTGTGAGCCTTGTATGGATTTGAATTGGAATTCATCATTCATTATTGGAGAGGCATGAATCCTCCAATTACAACCCTCATTTTCAGTTGGTGCTTCATTTTCAGCCTCATTTCCTACACTACCCTCCATCTGATTTTGCTGACACTCACCAATGCCCCCCTGATCCCCCTGCCCCTCACAATTCATCCTTTCCCTAACACCCTCACACACAGAACCTATCCCTTCCTTACCCTGGCCCATCCCCTCACAATTCATCCTTTCCTCAACACCTTCAAACTCAAAAGCCTGCTCTAAATCATCATCAAAGTTCACCCCCTCTAACAAGTACCTAATTTCATCCTCATTCTGTGGTCCAACTATATTACCATCTTTATCTAATGCCTGAATGGGCTCACAATCAAGTTCTTCTACATATATTTCAATAGGCAAGTCTATCCCCCTATATTTATTCTCCATATCAATTATGCAGATGTCAAGACATTCATTATTAATGAGTCTTAGGCCTCTTTCTAAGGGGAAGCCAGGAACTTTATAGTAAAAGTTCAATGTGCCTTTTTTACCACCAACTTTGTCATACATATTACCTAGTTCATAGAGTCCTAGGAAATCAATATCTATTCCTTCAAATATCTTTTTTATGCCACCTACATATCTAGATTTATTGGCATCCAAAAACCTACCACCATACCAAAAGTGCACATCATGCAATTCAGAACTCTGCACATGGAGGAAACAAAAAAAAAAAAAAAAGAAAAAAAAGTATGCATTACATTCAGAAATTCAAAAAACAGGGACCACATCCATATATTCCACTAACACCATATTATTAAACAGAATACATCCATATATTCCACTAACACCAACAAGGACCACATCAATAGTATACTATAAAGAGGGACCACATCAATAGTATACTACATCAACAGCATACCACTAACAATAGGATACTCACAGCAATAGAATATTCACAACAATAGCATACTTTAAACAACTTACCACTAACAACATACTATATTCACAGCAACTGAATATTCACAACATACTATATTCAGGGAATTTTACTTTAGAACATAATATATTCATATAATACTATATTCACATTATAATTTAGAACATACCGTCATTGTCTTGCACAATCCACCAAGCAAATCACCACTTTTTTTTGTCTTTATATCAAATCTTCAATAAAATACACAAAAATCAGTTCTTGTTTCCAGATTTATAATAAAATAAATTATAAAATACAATAAAGTTCTACATATGAAAACTCACCTCACACATTTGTCGATTTACCCTTGGGATACAGATCTGGAAACCCAAACCCCAAGTTGAAACCCAAAAGAAACCCTACATACTAAAAAATAAGGGTTTCAGAAAAATATAAAAGAAGAGAAAAACCCTAGATATGAGCTAACTCTTACCTTCTTTACCAACAATACAGCAAGATTTCTCGTCCGAAAAACCCTACACACGAACATACAAACAGTTTTCAAACTGTCCAAGCAATAAACACCACAGAAAATATAAAAAAATTAACTAAAATTACAGATCTTACCTTTTGAAACCTTTTCAGTAGATTCTATCGATTTCTTTTACAAATTTAACGGTGAGATTGACGAATTTTGAACAAAGATTTGTTCGTTTTCTGTACAATGTCGAAGAACTAGGGTTTTCTTTTTTTTTTTTTCTCTCTGAAAAACGTTCAAACAAAGATATGGTCTACACTGGTCAACAGCCTCTTCATATATATGGAGGGGCATTTTAGTCATTGCCCCTCAAAAAGTACAGACAAGTTGACCAGGGGGCAGTGTGATTTTTTCTCGAGAACACAGGGGGTGTGACTGATCTTTTAATTATCATTGGGGTTTTTTTGATATTTTTCAATAACACGAGGGGGGGGGGGGGGGGCAAAAGGAATTTAACCCATTTCAAATGTGAGAATTGTTAGGTTTATCAAGTCAGGCAATAAGCTGATTTTTTGGAACATTCCTATGATTATTTTTATAAAGAATATCACAGTTCATGGTTTTCAAGATATATCGAATGGAATTTTTCACACAAAATCAAATTTAGTCGTGTATTTACAATAAATGCAATTTCACATAAATCCCCCATTTAATTGGGTCATATGAAAGTCACATATAAATTTTTGATAAAATTGGCAGGAGTTGTCCTAAAATTGTACTTTTTTTTTTTTTTAAATTTACAGGACAAAATTATGAAATTTAATTTCAACCAGACTAAAATTGCCACCCCCCTATAGTTACAAGACTAAAAATACCTTCTATTTTTTCCCTAGGTGTAAAATACGGGGAAATTGCAATTTTAGTCCTATAACTATAAGGTGTGACAATTTTGGTCCTGTTAAAATCAAATTTCACAATTTTGTTCTTAATTAATAAAATGCAATTTTGGGCAACTCCAACCAATTTTACCAGAATTTCCATATTTAATTGGGTCATGTGCAAGTCACATGCAATATGTTGATAAAATTGGCCAAAAAATTAATGGGAAAATTAAATTATACTTAGAAAAATTGACAAGCTAGGTCATTAAATTATGCCAAAAATAATAAAATTTATTAATGAGAAAATTAAATACTAAGAAAAATTGACAAGCAAGGTCATTAAATTATTTCGAAAAGCGCGTATAGATCAATCAAATATATATGAAGGGAGTACTTTAATATTTATTCAGGTAATAACATCTGTGTACATAACTGAAATTACAGCCCGAGACATTGAAAGATTAAAATATGTATAAATGCGTTGAGTACATAAATGTTTAGATCTTAATTGTACTTCTAAAAGGATTATGTAATTAGTTTATGTATCAATAGGATAAAACTATTTTAATAGAATATTTATGAATTATGGACCAGAAGAAAAAAAATATCTTTAATTAAGATATTTATGAAAAAATATATTAATCTTTAAAGTATATATTAACAGCGTCAATGAATTTTTTTTCGTTAATTCATATTTTGGTCAAAATAATACAAATATTTTTTAATTATCTTTAACATTAATAATCATAAATTTAATATTTTAAAAAATTGATTTACAACACGCGCAACACTCGTTCATTCAAATAGTTATATATACATATATATTTATAAAACGTAATTAATATGAGCTAATAAGAAAATTATTTTACATAATTATTCCTATAAATTAATAATATTATTATAAAATTAATTAAGGTAAACCAGACAATGAAAGAAATCTTGAGAGAATTTGCACTTTCATAGATATATAGATATAGAATAGTGCCTAAATGGTAACATTTTAAACATAAGATCCAAGTAGAAGGTTGCTAGTATGGGAACAAAGTCAAATAGAGGCATCCACATAAGTGTTCATTTAATTTAGGTTTAAATGCAGTTTTGGTCCTATATTTATTTAATTGAAATGCACTTAGGTTATTTAGCGTTTTCATCTTTTAATTTTTTAAAATAGTATTTTGGTCCTATATTTATTTAATTTTCGCAATGTCAATCATTCACTACCAAAAAACAAGGCATTCGCTTCAGTCTAGTCGTAGCATATGCTCATATATCAGTATCTATAGCTACAAAAATGGTTGTAGCTATTTTCGAAACCTATACCTCTGTAGATAATTTTGGCTACAGTTATTTAATTTATGTAGCTATTTCATGGCTACAAATTTCTGTAGCCCTTTCTGTAGGTATATAATATATGTATGTTCTGTAGCCAATTTTGTTTCAGTAAAGACGAAATATTCGTTGCGGATATTTAATAATTTTTATAATCTTAATTACGGAGTTTCTATTATTATATACATTAGTGCCATGTTCCGATCTCACTCCGACACGTCTTGTCCACATAACACTTAATTCCCGACTTCGCTTGATGATCGGCTCTGATACAATTTGTCACTTCGCGCGCCTGCGAGCCTGTTGGATGTGAAATTGCCTTCAAACCCACCCGAGTGCATCCTGAAGTTCAGTTATGAACAATTTGGTGAAAAGAGATATATAATGGTTGCACTTGCGTTCTTTGGTGAATGCTTATATATTGTTTATCTTATTAGTTCATAATCAATGTGGGACGGGGTATCACACATAGTAACAGAAAATCTGTAGCCATTATTGATGCAATGGAAGTGGAAATTTTGTAGTAATTAATTCCAATGCCATGGCTACGAAAATTACGTAGCAATTTTTTTACCAAAATTCCAAACAATGTCGTCCCTATAGAAATAGAAGTTTTGTAGTTGTTTTCAATACTATCTTGATAAAAATTTCATAGTCCTTTTTTGTTTCCATGGCAAATGAGACTTCGTAGCAATTTTCGTTTCCAAAACTACGATAGTTCCGTAGTTCACTCTGAAAATTAAAATATTCTATACTTTTTTTTTTTCAAACTTATTTGCTACGCAAAACTTTGTAGCTAAGTCGTTGCGTATGTACCTCATTTCTTTGGATATTTTTAATACATAATTTGCTACGGAATATCTATTGATAGTCCATCTCATTAGCTACAGAATTACAGAATTTGTAGCCATTTTGTTGCTTATGTACCTAATTTTTTTGGATAATTTTAATACCTAATTGGCTACGGAATATCCATTGTGAGTCCATCTCATTAGCTACGGAATTCATTTCGTTGCAATATTATTCGTGGTATATGCTTTGTTTTCTAGTAGTGATTTTTCTGCTAGAATTCACCCATCTAGCCGGAAAAATGCATGTGCATCACACGTGATCTTTTAAAATTGGGGCTACTATTCCTATTGGCTCATTTTTGTCAGCATTTTCGCCTTTCAACTTTCTAGGATAACATTTTGATCTTACATCTTTTTAATTTTGCGAGATATTTTTGATGGAGCTCACCCTTCTCGTCGATGGAGGTGAACTCCGCCAAAAGAAGAATTGAAATTGCGACAATTAAAAAGACGTAAAATCAAAATGCTACTCGAGAAAGTTAAAGGACGAAAACGATAAATGACCTAAGTTACAGAATGAAAAATGCATTTAATCCATCTATTTAAAATGTGAGAATTGTTAGGTTTATCAAGTCAGGCAATAAGCTGAGTTTTGGAACATTCCTACTTAACTCATATTTGCTTATTTTGGCCTAGAGTTGTAAATGATTTGAATCGTGGCGAATACATCATTATTCAAACTTGTTTGAACTATTATTAAGTTTGAAAAATTGCATTTGAATGTTATTTGATTATTATTCTAATCAAGCTCAAACGAGTTTTAATTGGATCAAACCTGAATCTAACTTGAGTAATTTGATATTTTTATGTAAATTTTATGTCTATTGCATTAGTTGAATCGAGTTCGATCGTAGCTCAAAAGTTTGATATTCTATGTTCAAGTCTAACAAATTGAATCCAGACAAGCTTTCTTGGTCGATTTCAATCAAGTGTCAAATAGTTTAATATATTATGATGTTATGAATTAAACAAGGCTTGATTGCATTTATTGCCCCATATATTAATGGGGGTAAGTAAAACAAGGATCCTAAATATAAGGGTGGCAAATAGTGCCTTGGAGTTATTTCTTTTTTTTTTTTTTGACAATTGCAGGACTTCGGCCGCTCGAATATTTAAAAGTGGTCAAAATTTATTGACGTGTACATAAATTTGAGCCTTTTTTTTTTGGAAAAAAATTGATTGGGCATATTTTTAAAATCACCCTACCACATAAGCGGTGACATGAAAAAAGAATTGTATAAAATAAATTTTAAATTTATACTATGTATAATTATTAAATTAAATTATAATATAATATAAATTTAAAAAATGTAAATCCCCCACCCACCCCCGCCTAATGTTTCTCCTCCGCCGCCCCCATCGCCCCCCACCCCACTCGCCCCCGCCTAATCCTTCTCCACCGCCCTGTTCCCCCCATAGAAGGGGGTGCGCTGCCCCAATAGAGGGGGGCGAATGTCGTCACCCCTGAGTTGCGTTGGGTGAAGTCGTCGTCACCTCTTTCTAGGGTGGTGGCGGCGGGAGAGATGGATTGGGGCCTTGGGGGTAGGGGGGTGAGGCTGGGGTTGTTTTTTGTTTAAATTTATTATTATAAAATACTAATTTTATTTTTTAAAATTTTATATATTTATATTTTTTTATTGTGTCGATAGTATATTTAATTATTATTATTATTTTTTTTGATATTGATGTATTGAGTTATATATCATATTCTAACTCAATTGATTTCTGCCAATTTAAAATAGGACATCAAAAAAAGCAAACTCGACTTTGAAAGAAATTACATCATCCCCCTACCCTTGTGAGTTATATTATGATATCATAAGTTAAAAAAAAATATAATTGATATACCGTTGTCATATATAGTATCTAAAGATAATTAAACTTCATAACCTGCAAAAGTCTTGTAAAGTTTCAGAATTTTCTAAGTCATTATGTGTGAGCTTGTTGCTTGCTCTTTAACTATATCTATGCCTAGATGTTGTACATATGTCAGAATATCAATATCATACTATTCAACAAGAACAGGCAAGTTCACATGTACAGTAAATGAGCAGTAGACATAGAGCAACCCAACCTCAATCTAGAAAATAATTCTTAGTCATATTAAGTTTGGTCGAATTCAACCAATCACAAAATAAATATGATATACTTACTTTATGATTGGTTCATATTTAGTCAAAACTCGAAACTCGATAAAATTGTATAAATAGGGGTTGTACCTTTTCCTCCTGGCTCTCCTCCTCTTCACCACCCACACCCACGGCTAGGGCGTCGTCTTGACCGGCCTGAGTGTTACCAGCCAACTTTGTTGCACATCCACTAGAAATTGCCCCGACCAAGGCATCAATGGCACAGTGGTTCGGCAGAACTGCACCAATATTCTAGGTGTCACCGCCACCTTCAGCCAGTCCACCACCAATGCCACCGGATTTCAACATTAGTGTTCCAAGTATAACTGGGATTTTATTTGGCTTGCCCACAATTCCATGTGTTGTCAGTGTTCAACTTCCGTTGAATGCCACCGTCTGCCCTGTGCTTTCCACCACCACGGGCGTACTTGCCTCCACAGTACAAAGTGTCGGCACGGTGGTTAATACAACAGTAGGGGCGCCTCTGAACGTGGTCATCACTGGATTTATCCGTTTGACGGTGTAATTGATGTCATTTGAAGTTGTGTTCATTGATCGAGCATGCTTCTGGATCCAGTTGCATGTTGCATGTTGCATGTTCAGTTGTTGTTTAAAGTTTGATATGGTAAACTTGTTTCTCATTCACACATAGTGGAGACCAAAATGAAATTCTAATTTACACATATTTGAGGTCTCATATATCTATATATTTTCTCATAATTATTGTTTCATTGCACATTCTAAATATTTTTTTATTATGTTATCACACGTTCCACATCATTTATAGATAAAGATTAAAGTACTTGCAATGGGTTATGAATTCTAAGACCCCCTCTCCTAAACGAGACGCATTTCAAGGATAAATTCATAAGATTTTGGACAAAGCGGACGATACTATGTATGACGATAATGGATGCCAATTGTGTCACATGACTACAATATTTAGAGGCAATAAAACTAATTTGGGAGTTTTTTGTATATTTTTTTAATTTATGGGGAGACAACGTATAAAAAAAGAACCGATAGGTGAGGAAAGAAAAAGACATCAATACCAATGCCAACGAAATACTTATGGAACTAGTGGTCATTATTATAATTTATAATTATTACTAACTTTGTGATATTTTTTATTTTTTGTACACAATGTAATAGTATAGGTTATATTTAAATAATAAATATATTTATTAATAATTAAAAACTTAATTATATTTATTTAGTAAAAAAATATATTATTAAATAATAACTATACAATTATAATTTAAATATTTTAAATAATAATTTATTAATATTAACATTAATCATATATTAAATAACTATTAATTATGACTTAAAATCTTAACTAATAATTATGCTCGTACTGCAGATGAATCTCATATTGAACGGAATGCTGTGATTTTACATACTTATGCTCGTATTCATGGACAAGTTATTAATCTGAACAAATCCATTGTGGCTTGTAGTACTAATGTTTGATCAAATAATCATGCCCGTCTAGCACAGGTTCTCGGCATTCAAGTTGTTGCACCAGGAGGTACCTATTTAGGCCTTCCCCCTGTGGTAGGAAGATCCAAATGAGCTTTGTATCGGACTATTCTAGATAAGATGAAATGCCGATTAGAACGTTGGACACAGAAGCTCTTGTCTCAAGCAGGTCGTGAAGTCCTGATTAAAGCTGTTATATAGGCCACTCCCACATATATGATGAGCTATTTTTGATTGCCGAATTATTTACTTCGTGAAGTAGAAAGCCTTATTGTTGCATTCTGGTGGAATGCTAAGGGTGGGAAGTGTATTCATTGGTCTTTGTGGTGTTCCCTTTGTTGCAAAAAATCTAATGGTATGGGTTTCTGGGATCTTAAAACTTTCAATTCCGCTCTTTTGGCTAAGCAAATATGGTGGGTTCTTCTCCATCCGGAAAAAATCCTTGCTCACGTTTGGAAAGCTACGTACTTCCCACATGTATCTATCCTTGAAGTTGATGGGGGTCATTCTTTTTCTTTACTTGGCTCAGCGTGATAGGTGCTCGGGAGGTTGTTGTAGCTGGTTCAAGGTGGCGGATTTCCAATGGTAATAGTGTGAGTGTTTGGCATGATCCGTGGATTCCTAGAATGTTTTCTTTTAAGGTCCTTACTCCTCCTAACTCCTTCAGCATTGATGCTAAAGTGAGTGATCATATTTTACAAGATCCTTTAAGGTGGAATGAGAACTTGATTAAGAAAACCTTTTGGGAATCTCATCTGATTTGCTCCTTTCCTCTCGGCTCAACTGCTTTTGGGGACTATGAATTTGGCATTTTGACTGGAAAGGCCTCTTCACATTAAAAAGTGTCTACTTTGTTGCACTTGACTTGTTGGATAGAAGTTTACATGATACTAAGGGATCCTCATCTGTACATCCACATGATTGGGGTTTTTATGGAAGGCTAACGTGCCACCCAAAGTGAAAGTGTTTGCTTGGAGAGTTTGCCATAATGCTCTGCCGACGTTGGTAAATTTGAGTAGATGGGGGTGTGGCAGAAATGTTGCTTGTCCACATTGTCAACATGAACCAGAGGACCTCTTCCACTTTTATGCTTCACTATTTTGTGGCTAGGCAAACTTGGGCCCTTTCTAACTTATCTTGGTTGTTCATTTCACAGGTTCATGAGGACCTAGAAGACTGGTTGCGCTTTCTGTCTAGTAAACTTGATGCATCTCAATTCTTCTTATTTTTAGTTATATTATGGGCTATGTGGTGGAGTCATAATCAACAACATTGGCGAGGTAAACCTAAAGAACCAATGGACACTGTTTTGTTCCACTTTTCAGTTGCACAACCCAGTTGTTGTCCCCGTTTCACTACCTGCTCCGGCATCGCATTGGATCCCTCCTGCCTAAGGCATAATCAAGATCAATTTCAACGGATCTGTGCATTCTGTTATTTAAGCAATTGGAGCGGGTGTTGTGGCTTGTGACAGTCATGGTCGTTGTGTTCAATGAGAGACGCGGTTGCTCTGGGGTATGCGGGATGTTGATCATGCAGAAGCATTTGCCGCTCTTGTTGCTGCTGATATGATCCTTAGCCAAGGCTGGTCTTCCATCATTTTGGAAGGTGATTCTTTAAATGTCGTTCAGAAACTGCGCCGTCGTGAATCGGATATGTCTTGGATTGACCCTCTGTTGAAAAAGCACGGGCTAAGCTCTCTTTGGTGCAGCTTAAGGATATTCGCTACGTTCCACGTGTGGCCAACTCAGTTGCTCATTTTTTAGCTAAGTTCTCACTTACTGTTGAACAAAGGGGAAATATCCCACCTGCTACTCTATGTACTGCTTTACGCCATGACTCTCCTAATGCATTACTATATTTCTCTTCCAAAAAAAATAAGAAACCTATTTTAGGTGATAGGATTAATATAATTTACCCACTTTAATGTTTTTATTTACTGTTTTTTTTTATCCAATCAATTTTGTTTTTTTTTTTCGCAATCTTTGATAATTTGGTTGTTATTGTTGCGTAGAACGGGGGCTGGGGGAATGTGGAGGGTGGGTAGTTGGTTAATAAAGAGTGTATCCTCCCCCCTCCCTTTTTTTTGCCTAGTCAGCGCTTGTGACATGGGTTTTTTCAGCTATGCCCAGTCAGCAATTCCCTGAATTTATAAAGCCCTAAAAATGTTCATGTCAACAAAATTCGACCACTTTTTATAATCCGGTGGCCAAAGTCCTATAAATGCTTAAAAGAATTTCAATTTCAAGGTACAAATTTCCTCCCCTTTATATACGGTCCTTATATTGCCACTACCTCATATATACGGGGCAGTAAATACAATTCTCAGTTAGCACTTATGTGGCATAGAATTTTTTAGCTATGCCCAGTCAGTAATTTCTCCAATTTCAAAAGCCCTAAAAATGTCCATGTCAGCAAAATCAAGTCACTTTTTAAAATTCTATGGCCGGAGTCCTGTAATTGCTAAAAAAAATTTAATTCCAGGGTATAAATTGCCACCCCTTTATATACAATCTTTATTTTGCAACTACCTCATATATATGGGGCAATAAATGAAATTAGACCTAACTTAATATTTTAATTGGTATAATTTTATATGGGGATTCAATTAAAAGAAGTTAATAAAATAATTTAAGCTTAAATTAAAAATTGGGATTAATAATAAAATATATATATGGGGTCGTATTACTCATCAACATTAACAATACTTTGACACCCCTTCTACCTTTTGGTAATTACGGAAACACCCTTGAGGGCATTTCTGTTGCTAAAAAAGTATATTTATTGGATATTTGTATTGTTTCTTTGATTGATGTTGGTAGATGTCGATATGTTATTATACCGTGGACTGAATAGATGTTATATTGTGCATTGAATATTGTAATAGCAATTGGCCGCTTTAGAAATATTGTTGTACTTTCAAATTAATAGTTCATCGCTCATTATAAAAAAAAAAAAATAAATATTCCACACCCCCCTCTTTCTTCTCTTGTTTTTCTTCAATATTTTCTCAAAGTTTTTTTTTTATATATTTGTTGATGCGTTACTAATTCATATATTTTTAAAATAATAGTTCTTTTTTTAAATCTTAAATTAATTGTGCACATATATTTGGGTGTGACACATGTACTAATATAATGTACTGTGTGAACTGAGCTTATTTATATTAATAATATATAAAAAATGCAATGATACTCCAAATTGGGGTATAGTTGCTAGAATATCGTGAGTCGCTACCTGGGGTAGCGATCCATGCATGATTTTGTTCTTTTTTTTTATAATATAATTTGTTTTTTATCAATTATAATAATTCTATTTGGGTCAATAATAAATTGTTGGCACAAGTAAATTCTCTTGTTAATTATTAGTTTAATTGCCTGTAAATACTGTAGCCATGTGAACCCAATGTATAAGTATAATTTATTTATTTTCTCAAATTTTTGTTTCCGGATCTATCTCTCCATGCGACACAATTGGCATCCATTATCGTCATACGGAGTATTGTCCTCTTTGTACAAAATCTTACGAATTTATCCTTGAAATTCACCTCGTTCAAGAGAGGGGGTCTTAGGGCTCATAACCCGTTGCAAGTTCTTTAATATTAATAATATATAAAAAATGCAATGATACTCCAAATTGGGGTATAGTTGCTAGAATATCGTGAGTTGCTACCCCAGGTAGCGATCCATGCATGATTTTGTTCTTTTTTTTTTATAATTTTTATAATTTGTTTTTTATCAATTATAATAATTTCATTTGGGTCAATAATAAATTGTTGGCACAAGTAAATTCTCTTGTTAATTATTAGTTAAGATTTTAAGTCATAATTAATACTTAATTAATATTTAATTAATGTTGATATTAATAAATTATTCTTTTAAAATATTTTAAATTATAATTGTATAGTCATTATTTAATAATATATATTTTTTACTAAATAAACATAATTGAGTTTTTAATTATTAATAAATATATTTATTAATGTAATATGATCCATAATATTACATTGTGTAAAAGAAAATTACAAAATTACTGATAATTATAAATTATAATAATGACCACCAGTTCCATAACTATGTCGTTGGCATCGGTGTTGATGTCTTTTTTTTTTTTTTTTTTCTCACCTATCGGTTCTTTTTTTATATGTTCTCTCCCCATAAATTAAAAAAACATACAAAAAACTTTAAACTTTTTTATGTATCGCCCCCCCTCCCCCCAAATTAGTTTAATTGCCTGTAAATACTGTAGCCATGTGAACCCAATGTATAAGTATAATTCGTTTATTTTCTCAAATTTTTGTTTCTGAATCTATCTCTCCATGAGACACAATTGGCATCCATTATCATCATAGGAAGTATTGTCCTCTTTGTACAAAATCTTACGAATTTATCCTTGAAATTCACCTCGTTCAAGAGAGGGGGTCTTAGGGCTCATAACCCGTTGCAAGTTCTTTAATCTTTATCTATAAATGATGTGGAACACTTGATAACGTAATAAAAAAATATTTAGAATGTGCGAAGAAACGATAATTATAAGAATATATATATATATATATATATATATATGAGATCTCAAATATGTGTAAATTAGAATTTTATTTTGGTCTCCACTATATGTGAATGAGACACAATTAGTTTACCATATCAAACATTAAACAACAACTAAACATGCAACATGCTGCTTGTTGCTTATTCATATGCAGTAGTACTGTAATAAGTAATAGGAGCAGATTGATCAACTGGATCCAGAAGCATGCTCGATCAGTGAACACCACTTCAAATGACATCAATTACACCGTCAAACGGATAAATCCAGTGATGACCACATTCAGAAGCGCCCCTAATGTTGTATTAACCACCGTGCCGACACTTTGGACGGCGGAGGCAAGTACGCCGGTGGTGGTGGAAAGCACAGGGCAAACGGTAGCATTCAGCGGAAGTTGAACACTGATAGCACATGGAATTGTGGGCAAGCCGAATAAAATCTCAGTTATACTTGGAACACTAATGTTAAAAAATCCGGTGGCATGTGTGTATTAACTATATTTATGCCTACATTATGTACATACTATTCAACTAGAACAAGCAAGTTGACATGTACAGTAAATGAGGAGTAGACATAGAGCAACCCAATCTCCAAATCCTATTCAAATTGCCGAAAACATATTGAGGGGAAAAAATAGAAAAAGAAAAAAAAATCTGTATAAAATACAATTAATAAATTTACACAATTAAATCCTTTCAGTTTCACAAATTCTTGGACGTAGTCGTTTTCTATTATCATCTAAGGTCACTTTTTCACTTTAGTAAGTATGTTCAAATAATCATATATATAAAAGTAATTAATAAGAGAATAATATAATACAAAAAATAAATTATTTTATATAGTTATACGTAGAATTAAGAATATTATTATAAGATTCAGGTAAACCAGGAAATGAAAGAAACTTTTAGGGATAAATAGATATACAATAGGGGCATAATCTATAGTAATTATAAAAAGAAACTTTCTTGAATGTCTAATGTCGAAGTTATTTAAATGTTTTTACAATAATTGCCCTTTTTTTTCATAAAATACATTTGCTGATTTCTTTCTATAAGATGAATTAATTATTTGTGGAGGACAAAAATGAAAATCTATACTAATTATAAAAAGAAACTTTCTTTTATGTCTAATGTGGAAGTTATTTATATGTTTTTATAATAATTGCCCTTTGTTTTTCATAAATACATTTGTTGATTTCTTTCTATAAGATGAATTAATTATTTGTGTAGGAAAAAAAATGAAAATCTATACTAATTATAAAAAGAAACTTTCTTTTATGTCTAATGTGGAAGTTATTTATATATTTTTACAATAATTTCCCTTTGTTTTTCTTAGAATACATTTGTTGATTTCTTTCTATAAGATAAATTAATTCTTTGTGGAGGACAAAAATAAAATTTCACCATCTTATTGGTACTTCTCATACCAATTTTACAAACTACCAAATATGCCCTCTTGCCATAACCACCCATGTTCTCACACCAACTTTTTCTTTTCTTTTATTTTTTTTTCCCTCTACAAATTAAAATTCAATTCAAAGTCTAAAACATCTCTCACAAACTCATATATTAATATTTTTTTTTCAAAATTTTATCTTAATAAGAAACATTTAATTAATATGTTCTTTATTTTCTTTATTTCTTTTATGCTATCTTCTATATATATAAAGATGCATAGGCCATTGATTTGTACTTTTAGGGAAAATTGCATTTTTCATCCCATATAATAGGTCCATTTTCAATTTATTCTCATATGGTAAACCTTTCTCACATTCAGTCCCACACATTTATAAAAATTCTCAATTCCCACGTGACTTTTTCGATAAAAATTGGACGGAAAAGTCCCATGGTCTTTGTTAGGGGGAAATGGAAGCTAGGGTTTGCACCAATATTTTTGCACCCGAAAAATTAAGTTTGCAAGTTGCAAAGGAGGCCATGTCAACCAAGTGTAGAAGAAGTTGGGTGAATAAAGAACCCACATGTTATTATGGGAGGAGGGCGTATTTTGGGGACTTCATGGACAGACAATAATCTAGGAGAAGATTTTACAATTGTAAGGATATTGCAAGTCAGTGTGATTTTTTTGTTTGACGCAATCCACCAAGATGAGGGGGAAAAGCATTAAGCTTCGGCGTACTGTATACTACGATTATCCCTTCAATTTCTTAGATTCATGTTTAATTTTGGGTGGGTAGAATTTGGGTTATTCATTTTGGGGGGATTTTTGGCAGATTTAGGGCAAAGGGAATAAAATCATCTTGTTGCTTTAGGTCGACCAAAATACGGATGTGATACTCACGTGCAATACCCCCACCCCCCACCCCCAAAAAAAAAATCAGCCTTCCACCCTTAATTCACGTGACTTTTCCGTTAAAATTTGGATAGAAAAGTGACCTGGGACTGACATTGAGATTTTTTTCCACATATATGAGACTCAATGTGAGAAAGGTGTAACATATCGGACTAAATTGAAAATGGGTCTATAATATGGGACGAAAAATGCAATTTTTTCTTATTTTTTTATGTAAAGATCGAGGATGCAAAGTACAAAAGTTAAAAATATCAAGTTAGCAATAATTAAGATGTAGTTGTGATTCCTTTTTTTTTTTTTTTTTTTACTCTTAAACTTCCTATGACGTTAACAAATGACTGCATATTATTCCCCATATAGTATCAACCACCATTCTTTAATGCATTCTCATTGGCTATATGTACAATTACTTAATTAGAAAAATTATTCACACTACAAAAAAAGGCTGGAATAGGAACGGATAGAGTCGACCGTTCCAGTTACCGTTCCAAATGGGAACGGTTGTAGGAACGGTTGTGGAACGGTAAACTATTGATGACATCACAAGTGCTAATTGTAATACAAATTAATAGGAACGGTCCGACCGTTTCTATTGGAGTGCCAAAAATGGTGAGCCAATTTTTACACCTACAACCGTTCCTAAAGAGGGGCTAAGATATTTTGGACTTCAATTTGGAACACATGTGTGAGATTTGGAACGGCACGCCGATCGGAAACACTTACCGTTACTATATGTGTTCCAAAGACCGGTTCTATTTGGACTGGTGGACAAACCGTTCAAACATGTAGTCCTACAGAAGACCCTTTTACGCCATGAAAAAAAATCTAATGCAATTATCGTTCCAAATTATGAGTATATAGTCAGTGCAATATTGTTACAAGTACCGTTACCAATTGTATTCCAAGTACGAACGGTCCTTTTTGGTATACCTCATACCATTCCTAATTTGCGCTAACGGCTATATTACAACAGTAACATTGTCGTTCCTGTTTCCCCTCTTGCGACCGTTCCTAAAGCTGGAACAAGAACTATATTTCAGCGGCTAGTTTTGTGTTCCAAATAATATTCCAATGCCCGTTCCAATATTTTCTATATATATGCCCTCCTTCTTTGTCATTGTTCTTATACTTACTCTCCAACTCATTTTGTTGTAACCCCCCCTTGATTCTTTATATGGAAAATCGAACATATCAATTACCGAGCACGAATTTTGCATTGATATTGATAGGTGTTTTGCTCAGGTAAGTATGCAAAATTCTATTATTTTTGCATTTATATATTTATATATATACTCTCGTCATTTAATTGCGTACTGTTGTGAATTATACGCAGGACCAATCATGTTAAGACAGTTGAGGAAATGGATGTATGATCAAGACGTCCTGGGTGTGATGCCGGAGTTTGAGGATGGTGTTACAACATTTTTAGAATGGGTGAGGAGAGGGTGCAGGAATACTTTGAAGATTGACAGCGCCCCCTGTGCAGCAGCAACAAATGCCACCCGTTCAGGAGGAGGGTGGTTCGCATTGAGGTGATGCGGTTCAGATGGATTGGGCGCAGAGGATGGTATTCGATGCCGCCAGGCCGTCATTCTGGTCTTCGTACAACCAATAGGGACCGACTAATGATGGTACTCAGTATTATCCATCTGATGTGGGTCCTAGTTCATATTATGATTCGGGCCCTATGATTATGTGTCTGGCTTGTCAGACTGTTTTCTTGATGTAGTTCATGCTGCGGACCAATCTTTGTGGAATGGCTGCACCACCTCTCAGTTGGCGTTAATTGCTTCTTTGGTGAATATCAAGGCCGAATGGGGTTTTTCCGAGCATACATATGATCAGTTATGCCAGTGGGCTGATACTGTAATGCCCTGCGATCACACTTTCCCCGTCGATTATTACAATACGAAGAAATTGATAAGAGAATTGAATTTACCAGTTCAGGAGATTGATGCTTGCAAAAACGGTTGCATGTTGTACTGGAAGGACGATATTGATTTGGAATATTGCAAGTTCTGTGGAGACGCTAGGTACAAGCCCACCAGGGACAAAAATCCTAAACTCAAGAAGTCCCCGTATGCCATTCTTAGGTATCTACCGATTACCCCTCGGCTGCAGAGGTTGTATGCATCGGAGGTCACAACAGAGCATATGACTTGGCATGCGAGCCATTAGACGGAGGAATGATCCATGTGTCATCCGTCCGATGTAGAGGCTTGGAAGCATTTTGACCGGACGTATCCTGATTTTGCAGGTGAACTGAGGAATGTTAGACTTGGGTTGTGCACGGATGGGTTTGCACCGCACGGCCAGTATGGTAAAACACACTCATGTTGGCCCGTCATACTTACACCGTATAATCTCCCACCGGGAATGTGCATGAAGTCTGAGTATATGTTCCTAATGATGGTGATCCCTGGCCTATCGAATCCCAAACGTTTTATCGATGTCTACTTGGACCGTTGATCAAGGAGTTGCAGAAGTTATGGCATGTTGGTGTACGTACGCACGATACTGCGACAAACCAGGCATTCATGATGCATGCTGCATTAATGTAGACAGTGAACGACCTTCCTGCTTATGGTATGGCATCTGGATGGAGTACCATCGGTGTTATAGGGTGTCCAGTTTGTATGGAGGACACACGGGCATTCTATTTACAGCACGATCGGAAGGCATGCTATTTTGACTACCATAGGCAATTCCTACCACCGGTTCATCCTTATCGCAGGAACAAGAAAGCCTTCACTAAAAATTGAATGGAGAGGAAGGTTGCACGTCCGAGGCTGACTGGAGAACAAATCCGAACCCGTGTCGATGCATTTACTGTGGCTGTCGAACAACTGTTGAGTGAACCGGAAGGCTACGGTGTCGACCATAAGTGGACGAAGAAAAGCATATTCTGGGAGCTTGAATACTGGGGGGCGCATCTGATACGACACAATCTTGATGTCATGCATATTGAGAAGAATGTGTTCGATCATATATTCAATACTGTGATGGACATCAAGGGAAAAACGAAGGATAATCTGAATGCACGGAAGGATCTGAAGATCATATGTAATCGACCGGAGCTTGAGGTGGACAAAAGGTGATCGAACGTGATGCCCAAGGCGGTATATACACTGACGAAGGAGCAAAAGAAGAAGATATATGAGTGGATTCGTTGTCTTAGGTTTCCTGATGGGTATGCCTCTAACTTGGCTCGTTGCGTCGACCTGAAGGAGTTGAGGATGCACGGCATGAAGAGCCATGATTGTCATGTATTCATGCAGAAATTGATTTCGGTTGCTTTCCGTGAAATGCTTCCAGAGCACGTGTGGGGGGCCCTGACGGATGTGAGCCTTCTATTCCAGATCCTATGCTCACAACACTAGATGTGGCCAAGGTAAAAGAATTGGAAGATAGTGTAGTCGTCATCATGTGCAACCTGGAGAAAATTTTTCCTCCCTTTTTTCGACTCAATGGAGCATCTAATTGTTCACCTTCCATATGAGGCGCGCGTTGGGGCCCCCGTGCAATACAGGTGGATGTACCCATTTGAAAGGTAGTTAATTAATTAATAGTGTTAAATATATATTTATTATTTGCATTTTAATAAATTATCATATGAATAGATTTCTACGCGATTTGAAGAAAAAGGTGGAAAACAAAGCACACGTCAAGGCGTCAATTGTAGAGGCTTATATTATCGAAGAAATCGGACTTTTCTCCTCGCACTACTTCGAACCGCACATTCTCTGCAAGCGAAACAGACCCGGTTGGAACGATGATCTCACGAGCAACGACGATCGAATAGTTCGGTCTATTTTCAATTACCCAGGCCGAGCAAGTGGAGCCTCGAAGAAGAGATGGCTGAGCGGGGAGGAACTTCATGCTATCGAGACATACGTCTTGTGTAATTGTGAAGTAGTTGCACTATACTACGAGTAAGTGTCTTATACAAACGTAATTATCTCGTATGAATCATTTCAATTTCAATTACATGTATATTTATAACTATAAGTTTTACTATAACAGGTCATTCCTGAATAAACTGTTCGAGCAACACAATTCGGAGGACCCGATAATTGATCAACTAGTGGTGACACAATTCAAGGATTGGTTTAAGGCTCGTGTAAGTATCATTGATTTCTTGTAAATGCGATATGCTCATTAATTTGTAATGATTGGTTCAATTGCTATATATATTATTAATTGCAGGTGAAACCCGAATTGAATCACACAAACGAGGAATTGTTGAAGTTGCATTATTGGGGGCCAAGAGCAGAAGTGACGACATACCCATCTTACTTCGTCAATGGCTTCAATTTCCACACTGAACGTCACAATGTCGGGAAGTCAAGAATGAATTGTGGTGTTTATGTCAAAAGCTCATCATATACAGACACGGATTCTGACTTCTATGGAATTTTGGAAGAGATAATTCAACTAGATTACTCACTAATTCCAAACATGCACATTGTACTGTTTAATTATCGTTGGGTCGATCCGATCAGAGGCATGAAGATACACCCTCGTTATCACGTCGTTGATGTCAACTTCAAAAAGCTCTACCAAAAGAATGAATCATTCATACTGGCACAACAAGTAGTACAAGTATACTACGCGGATTACCCGAGCATGAAGAAGGACAAAGTCGACTGGAAAGCTGTTTGCAAAATCAAGGCTCGAAAAGTTATCGATGACTCGCGATGGACGATCGAGGTCGCCTATCAGATGGATGAAGTAGTACCTAATCCAGATGTTGTAATAGATAACCAAACATTTGAACTGCATGACCCAACGGGAATACAATTGGTAGTTGATCATGGAGCAGGGCCATCGCACTCGCCAGACAGTGAATCCCAAGACGAAGATGAAGATAGCTTTGAGGAGGCTGAGTTCGATGAAGAGACTTATTGAATTTTCCAAAAAATTTCTGTATTTTTTTTTATTACAGTTATTGTAAAAATTGTATTCGATAGATGTATTTTGATTATTCTAAGAAATCAGAATAAATTTTAAAAATAGGAATGGATATTTTATTCTAACCACCGTTCCTAATACAGGTACAACTATTTGTATAGGTGCCAAACAAAAAAATGAGAGAAATTTGAATTAGAAACGGTCACACTTTATCAGGACCGTTCCTATTTGAGGTATAATTTTTCAAATATGGCGGCCATTTAAAAAAATGAGGGAAATTTGAATTAGGAATGGTCAAATTTTATCAGAACCGTTCGTATTTGAGGTACAATATTTCAAATATGGCGGCCAATCAAAAAAAAATAAGGAAAATTTGAATTAGGAACGGTAGGTGAAAACTAACAACCGTTCCAAACTGTAGTCCAATATTTCGTTTTGGCGCCCAATGAAAAATTGGTGGGAAACAACTATTGGAGCGGTAACTTTATACACGACCATTCCAGATTTTAATAAGAACGGTAACTACGTGCGTGCATTAAAACGACATCGTCCTTTCCGTGAGGAACGGTAGTGGGAACACCTTGTCTATTAGGTGACCGTTCCTAGTATTACAATTCCACCCAATTTGTTCGATATCTGAACATCCGTCAGCCGGATCGACACCATTTTTTAACACATACAAGGTCATGGATATGAATTGATGTCCAACGGTCTGATTTTCAATCAGCAACCCGAATTTTAGGATGCATCTGTTTTTCTTACGATGAATACTGACCAGATACGATATCTCGAGAACCGCACACCGAAATTTCGCAAAACTACATATAATGTATTATTTTTGTATGGTAAATCATATCTAACGGTTTGATTAGAATTTTGACGGTCTGATTATGCCGTGCAGTACAACAACATAGGATCCTAGTTACATCTGTGAAATACTAACAAAACTAAATATACAAATATACTTCATATTCTCAACGTGTGTGTATATTGCAGAAATTATTATGTAATTTGAAATTTTTGTAAATATCCAATTGTGTAGCTTTATTCAATCATATGAGTGCCCGCAACGTTTTTTTCTTAATTTATAGTAATTATGTAATAAGATAAAAAAAATATTGTAATACATATAGGAACAGGTGGTATGTTCATGCCCCAAAGCGACATCGTTTCTTTCTTTAGGAACAGGATTAGGTACATATTTTCTATTAACCGACCGTTCCTATTAGTATAATTCCAAGTACTAAGTATTTGGAACTGATATTGGAACGGTGCTTTGTAAATTAGGAACAGTCGCATTTGGGAACGGTTTTGGGATCGGCCTTACTACTAAGTGACCGATCCTATTTAGGTCAACATCAGTACAAGGTATCAAAACGACATCATTTTTTAGACAATACGGCGTCGTTTTCTTTATTTGGACCGGCAATAGGAACAGTCATCTAGAATATGACCGTTCCAAAAAGCTATATAAATTGGCCCCTTGGCTGATTTTTTCTCACTTTGCCCCAATCACTCTCTCTCTCTCTCTCTCTCTCTCTCTCTCTCTCTCTCTCTCTCTCACTCCGCGTCTCTCTCTCTCTCAATACCGCCGTCCGCGGCCTCCATCCCCAGCCGCCGCCTGTTTCAGCCTCCATCCGCCTGTTTCCGCCGCCTCCATATATCTGCCTGTTTCCGCCGTCTCTCTCTCAATACCGCTGCCGCCGCCTGTTTCAGCCGATCGCCCTCAGCCGCCGCCGCCGCCGCCTGTTTCAGACGACCGCCTCCCGCCACTGCCTGCACCACTACCAAGTAGGGTTATATAAACCCTTTTTTTTTTTTTTTTTTTCTGTTTTGCATTTTCTGAAAAATGCATGATCTGAAAATGCATTTCTTTTTGCTGTTTTGCATTTTATGTAATTTGTTTCATTTTCTGTAATTTGTTATATTTCTGCAATTTTCAGTAAATTTCTGTAATTTTTTGCTTTTTTTTTGGAAATTTCTGTAAATGTAATTAGTATTTTAAATGTTAATGTTATTTTTATTTGTTTATTTATGTCAATGTATGTTAATTTCTGTAAATTTTAATGTTATTTTATTTGTTGAAAATTTCTGTAAATGAATGTTAATTTATGTAAATGTTGATATATTTTTAATTTCTGTAATTTTCTGCCATTTTTCACATTTTTGCTATAATTAGTGTTGTTAATTAGTGATGGAATTTTCTGTAATATATGGAATTTCTATAATTGTTGGATATAGGATAATTATGAAATTTGGTGAAAATACATAATAAATTTCATGTATACAATTGTGAAAAAAAAAGCTTAAAAATTCTAGAATTTTTATGAAAATAAAACTGTAATTTACAATTTTTTTTAAATTTTCTGTAATTTTTATATAATTTTGGTCAATTTTCTACAATTTCATAAAATTTAGGTAATTTAGTGTAATTTATGAAAATTTTGGTCATTTTCTGTATTTTACATCAATTTGGATAATTTTCTATAATTTGTAAAGATTGGTAATTTTATGAGATTTATGAAAATTTAGGGTAATTTTATACAATTTGTCAAAATTTTGGTAATTTTCTGAAATTACAAAAAATTGGGGTAATTTTCTGTAATTTGTGAAAAAAATTTTGTTAATTTTCTGAAATTTATGAAAATTTGCGTAATTTTATGAAATTTTTGAAAATTGTGGGTAATTTTCTGTTATTTGTTAAAATTTTCGTAATTTTATGAATTTTATAAAAATTGGGGTAATTTTCTGTAATTTGTCAAAAAATTGTTAATTTTCTGTAATTTAAGAAAATTTTAGTAATTTTCTGTAATTTGTGAAAATTTTGTTAATTTTCTGAAATTTTAGTAAATTTGGGTAATTTTCTATAATATTCTGTAAGGATATAGGCAAATATTAGTATTTAGTATAAATATATAGGAAAAATACAAGGATTTAGTGCAATTTTAGGGTCAAATTTTGAAATTTAGTATAAATATATAGAAAAAATAGAAGGATTTAGTGCAATTTTAGGGTCAAATTTTGAGATTAGTATTAATTTAAAAAATTAGAAAAATTCATACGACTAATATTTTTTTAAAAAATTGTAGATCATGTCTGGTCGGAATTTTCCACCTCGAGGAGGTGGACGTGGTCGCGGTCGTGGTCGTGGCCGTGGCCACGGTCGCGGCTAACCGGTTATACCGCCGGCCGGTGTTGCTTCCCAGGATGGCTATACCACCCGCACCATCTACGCCGGATCAACAGCCCGGTGCGTCTACCGCTGCGCCGGATCAGCAGCTCGGACCATCCACTATTGCACCGGCGGTCGATCCGGCCCGTCCATGGGGCTGCCCCACCACCACCACCCCCACCGGCCCCACCCCTCCCACCACCATCTGCGCGCCAGTACATCACACTCGTCGATGCGAGGTATATTTACATTTTAATTTTTTTTGTAATTTAAATTAATATTTTAATATCATACTAATTATTTTATAATTTCAGTCGTGATCGGAAGATCCACGAGCGCATGTACGCGGTCGTGCGAGGACACTATCCCCATCCTTGGGGCAGTTTGCGCAAGGTGCCGCCAGAGCACCAGCATTTCTGATTTGAGAGTTTGAAGGTAACGGCAATTAATTTTTGTTTTTAAATATTTTAACAATCTAAATTAATATATATATATATATATATATATTTAATACAGATGACGTACTGGTGGGACGCTGACGACGAGTCGATGTTCAAGATCTTCCACGTTTGGGTGGGAAGTTCCTGAGAAAGAAGTTCGTCCTCGCCAGACAGTCCCTGCAGAAGCCTCTATGGCTGGCGAACGAGGTCTGGCGACAGCTCCTCCTGTACTGGGATTCCTCGGAGTTCAAGCAGGAGTGGAGAAGAACAAGGCGAACCGGAACGCCAACCCAGCCGCATCCGCTACTATGTACCGCGGGGGATCTGTCCCCGTCGGTATGCACAAGCGAAAATTGGTAAGATATCTAATGTTATTTCAATTATTTATTACTATTAAATTAAAATTGTAATAACTGTTCCCCATTTATTTTTACCGGAGGAGCAGCTCGGCCGGCTAGTAAAACAGATGGAGTTATTCTCCAGATGCTACAAGAAGAAGGCCGACGGCGGCTGGAGCGGGAGGGCAGCGGAGGTGGCGGTAAGTTGTAATTAATACATTCTACTTTATTTTTTTAAATGTTTGAAAATTTTCTAATTTATTGTAATTATTTTTGCAGGAGATGTTCCAGAAGATGATGGAGGATCATCAGTCTAAGGCCCCGTGCAATCCTGAGGATCCTGCTTCTGAATCAGAGGGCTCGGTGCCGCAGACCGAGCAGCAGATGTGGCTCACTCGCGTCTGGGGCAAGAACAAGGGCCGAGTATTTGGTCTTGGTTTTGAGGGCCTGGGTCTCAGCCTGACCGTTACCTCGCCATCACCACTGCCACCGCCACCGCCCGCACTAGAGCCAGTGCCTTTGTCAAACGTGGATGGTCGGTTGGGCCGCCTCGAGGAGATGATGGCGGACCTGATGGGCATGATGAAGGACATGCAGACCAGTCGCTCCGGCGCCGGCCCGTCACGGCCTCCTAGAGACCCCACCCTTCGAGACATTAACGAGATGGACGAGGCCGATGGGGACGAGGAGTAGATTATATATTTTTTTTTATTTTGAATTTTTGTAATTAAATCGGATATTTTAAATTATGCATTTTTTCATATTTAAATATTAATTATATAATTAAAATATTATTAATAATTTAATTTATATTTAAATAATAAAAATTAATAATTCATTAGTTAGGAACGGTACTTTAGACGGTTAATCAGCGCAACGTACCATTCCTATATTTGACTGTTTTAAAAACTTACCGTTCCCGTTGCCGATGAAATAACCTATTCAACCGTTCCTAAAGACGGGACTTACCATGCCTATATATATTCCAAAATCAATTCTTTCGTGGTTAGGCTTTCGTTCTAAAGACAATACCAAAAATCGGTCCAAAATGGTATTCCAAAGTTAGAGTGCTAAAACCGTTCCTACGTTTTGCGACAAAATATATTCCAGTTGCCGATCCTAATCTCTATAACTAACAGTTCCTAAATGTATTCCAGACACCATGCTAAATTTTGTCTACAACATAAGGGGACTATTCCAAAAGGCGTTCAAACTACCGTTCCTAATTGCGCGATTTGATTTTGATGCTACCCTTCCTAAAGTTTATCAGGTGTTCCAAATGCAAAAATTATAAATTTATACGTACAAAGATAATTAGGAACGGTACACCTAATATATGCCAAAAACCGTTCCCACGTAGGAACGGTTATGAAGTAACCGTTCCTAATTGTTAGGATCGCCTCTTATTGCCACAGATTGCCTCCCGTTCCTCAACCGTTCCTAATTGCAGTCCAAAAGGTTCCAGTGAACTACTTACCGTTCCAAGAATTTAAAAAACCGTTCCTGTTACCGTTTTAATTCCCGCATTTTTTTGCAGTGTCAAACTTTCTGTTAAGAAGACATACTTTGAAGTGTTTTATTTCTCACCATCTTATTCTTCTTTGGAATTTACCAGTGTATCAACTCTGAACATTTATATAATAGTAAGTGACTTTTAATATAGATTAAAGCTTACATTTTTAATGTTACTACTGATATGCTTCATATCAAGATGTAGTTGTGATTTTTTTTTTTTTACTCTTAAACTCCCTTTGCCATTAACAAAAAGTTGCATATTATTTGCCATATAGTATAAAACACTATTCTTTAATGCATTCTCATTGGTCATATGTACAATTACATAATAATCAGACTTACTTTGAAGTATTTAATGTCTCACAATCTTATTTTTATTTGGAATTTACCAATTTATCAACTCTAAACTTTTTATGTAATAGTAAGTGACTTTTAATATAGATTGAAGGTAAGTGACTTTAATATAGATTGAAGGTAAGTGACAATGTTACTGCTGATATGCTTCATATATATATGAATTTTTCTACATATTACAGAATTGCTTTTTTCATTGCTATGATTTCTATTAAATAGTAAGTTAATTTACTAATTTAAATTTGTATGTACTTTATCCAATTTATGCAACATGAAGTCTCATTTTGAAATTAATTAGGAGTTTTTGGTATGAGATCAATGCACTCTGGTTGGTGATATCTAATTTCTGAAAACACATTTTATTTTAAGCCGAACATATGTCGAATATTGGATTTTCAAAGCAGAAATTATTGTATAATCATGTGTTTTTACCACGTTAAAATAAATTATTAATAATTTCAAGGGTCTTCTAACGATATATATATATATGTACTATTATAAAAGAAAAAGTTATTTTCTTTTAATAAATGGCGGTTATCTCATACTTCTACCTACTCTTTCACCCAAAACCAAACTCAATTTTAAGTTGAAAAAGTGTAGGTATCCTTGAAAATCCTAAAAAATATACTTATTCAACTTAAAATTCAGTTTCTATTTGGTGGGCAAATTTTGGAAAAAGGTGATAGAAATATGAGATAACCACAATTTATTATAAAAGACAATCTCTTATTTTATAATAGTATTTTTGTAAATTAATTTTATAAAATATTTACTTAATTATTTTAGGTCACGCAATTAACAAATATATGGTTATAATCTATTAAACTTTGATCTCGAATATATCATATACGTACTAAAATTGACCAAAGTACATAATTTAAACACATTGATTAATATAAATTAATATTTTTATTTTTTCCGCACCTCGCGTGTGCATGAACTGCTAGTTAATTATATTCAAACTTACTATAAATGGCATGAGCTTCAAGCAGAATGTAGCAAGCTAGGGAGGATTAAATGCATTTTTTGTCTGGTAACTTAAGTTATTTGGCGTTCTCGTCCTTTAACTTTATAGGATTGCATTTTGGTCCTAGAAATTTTTAATTTTTGCGATTTTAGTCCTTTGTTTCGTTGGAGTTCACCTCCACTGATGAGAACAACCAACTCCAACAAGAAAAGGACTAAAATTGCAAAAAATTCAAAAGATCCAAGATCAAAATGCTACCTCAGAATGTTAAAGGATAAAAATGCTAACAGAAATGGGCCAATAGAAACAAAAGCACTGATTTTAAAATTTCCGGCAAGAAGAGTGAACTCCGACGAAAAAAAAGGACTAAAATCATGAAAATTAAAAAGATGCATGGCCAAAATGCTATCCTAGAAAGTTAAAGTACGAAAATGCCAAATGACCAATTTTACGGGACCAAAAATGCATTTAACCCAGCTAGGGAAGTAAGTCAGATAGAGGAATCCACAAGTGTCCATTTAATTAAGAGATAATTATACCGTTCTTCCCTGAGATTTAGTGTAATTATATGTGATTTTTCTGTGGTTTAAAAATTACACTTAGTATTCTTGATGTTTGTTCCCGTCTAATAAACACATCCCTGCGTTACTCAAAATTCACGAAATTTGCTTATATAAGCTAAGAAATAAATGAAAATTCAAATTTACCCATGTTTGACTTATTCTTAACTTATTGTAAGTTAAGTAACTCTATTTTATTTGGGGTATATTTTCGTCCTTATAAGGGTAGTTTGGTCCGAAAATATGTTTGACCTACAATAAGTCAGATTGAATTTTTTTTCTTTTTTTTTTCCCCTCGAGATATTTTTGGCAAGTTGAAGTGGGATTTGGAGGTTGGGTTGCTCTCTATCTGGTCCTCATTTCTTAAAATAAAGCAAATTATCCCCCTGTGATCTTAAAATAAAGCAAATTACCCCTTTGTATTTTTCCTTGATAGGGGGCTAATTTATTTCATTTCTCAAAACACAGGGAGGTAATTTGCTATTTATTTTTTTCACATGGGGGTTTTTGTTCATTTCTTATATCACAGGGGGTAAATTGCGTTCATCCCCATTGATATTCTTACATATGGACAAAATCTAGGCATAGACACGTTTAAGAGCAAACAAGAAGCTCAGACATAATGGACACAATAGCGTTGTTTACTTTTTATTATTAAGTTGAATAAGTTGCTTAATACACTCTTATAAGGTATTTATTTTGAAGTATTTACTTTGTATTATAAAGATTTGTGTTTTTTTTATTTTTTATCCCCAAGCCCATTTCCTCTATTGGACTTACTTCCCTAACTAGCAACATTCTACTTGCAACTTATGGCACTTATAGTAGCAGATATATTGTCTTTTATACAAACTACTCCTATTTTTTGAAAAATTATAGAAACCACCTTTGCATTCTTTAAAATTTGAAAATGCCCATGTTGGTCGGGTGAAACTTTAATATAATTTTTTAAAGACATAAATGCCCTTAGGGGTGTTTCTGTAATTACTAAAAGGTAAAGGGAGTGTTAAAGTAATATTTATGGGGATGAGTAAATATATTTTTTATTATTTAATGGTTAATTTAAGTTTAAATTATGTTATTAATTTTATTAATTGAATATCTATATAAATTTACAACTTTTAATAATTGAAATATTAAATTATTCAATTAATATACTAACAAAAATTAGCTACTTGATTATAAATTTTGAAGAATTAAAAAGTTATCACACTTGTACAAATTATTTTAAATTCTTAAAATTAAAAGATTATTTATACTCTATTTTATTATAAATATATATTTATACATACATATTTATATATCTCAACATACATATTTAGATGGCGGGCAAATGCAGAAAAGGATGAAAGCTAGGCGATGATGGGGGGGGGGGTGTAAGCAAAAAATGGGCTAGGCGCAGGTAAGGAAGCGACATGAAGGGCACAAATAGGCCAAGGCGCAAACGGGGGTTGGGGTTGGGGAAGAAGGGATATTATTTTAAAAAGAATACTAATTTGAGAATTTAAAATGTCTTTTTAATAAATAAATTATTTATTTTACCAATTCTAATATGATTTATGTAAAATACATAAATTATTTTGAATAATAATTCATTGATTTAGTATAGTTTTAGTTATAAATAAAAATAGATGATAAATAATATTTTAGTTTTAAGAATTCCAAATAATTTATGCAAGTGTAATAATTTTTTAATTTAAACTTATACTCTAGTAACTAATTTTATTAATATATTAATTGAATAACTTAATATTTTAATTGGTGTAATTTTATATAGAGATTCAATTAAATGAGTTAATAAAACAATTTAAACTTAAATAAAAAGTTGGTATAAATAATAAAATATATACATATATATATGGGGTCGTATTACTCATCCACAGTAATAGTACTTTAACACCCCTCTACCTTTTGGTAATTACAGAAATACCCTTGAGGGCATTTCTATCATTAAATAAGTATATTTAATTTTGACATGGTTGGCTTATTTATTTATTTAATATTAAGAAAATAAAAAATAATAAAAATAAAAATATTATAATATATATAACATAATTGGTAAAAGTCGAACTCAGAGAGTTCGACTTTTACCTAAATTTTTTTTTTTTTTAATTGCTGAAGTCGAACTCCGAGAGTTCGAAGTCGAACTCTGAAGTCGAACTCTCAAAGTTCGACTTCTACTTTTTTTTAAAAAAATTATTATTATTATTATTTTTGCGTATATTCAATTTTTTTAAATTTATTATTATTATTATTATTATTTAATCTGCATATAGTTAAAATAAATATACCACAAAAAATATTTATTAACACAAAAAATATAATTACATTAAAAAAATTATATTTAAATCAAAGAATAAAGTTTTAAAAATCATTTATAATAATTACAATTCTTAAAATTATTGTTGTCTTCTACGACCCCTCACCGATGCATCAGTTTGTCTTGAATGGCCCTCCCTTTGTTGGTATTGTTGTCTATCTCGCGTTTGTGGCCAATCCATCTCGTTAGGAATACGTGTGGTTTGGTTTCTACCACGATAAATGATGCCACGTAAAGTAGTGTCATGGACCAACTCAAATTGTGGAACGTCCCAATAATCTTCCGCCATCAAAGGATGAAAAGACTTAGAATATGTTCTCCTGTAAGCCATTATATCATAATAGTCCTTCACCATTGATGGGGCACTAATTCTATATGCAGCGTATACCTTTTGAGCATGCGAGCACGGGATGCCGAATTGACTCCATTTGCCACATGAACATTCTCGTGTGGCAATTTTGACGACGTGAGTGTTGAATCCATGTCCAGTCTGACGTTTTGTCACAACGGAGGCAGACTGTTGGTGCTGGTTGTATCTCGTCACAGCATGTTCAACACTTTTTTCGAACCAACGTTGGAACAATTTGTTTGCAAAGTCCGTCCATAGTTGGTTGTTGCTTAACATGACACCACTTTTGGCCATCCTCTCACGAAAATAGTGGACTGAACGAGCAAATGTTATTTCCACTATTGCAGTCACAGGCAATCGACGAGCCCCTTTCAGAACTCCATTGATGCACTCTGACATGTTGGTTGTGAGAATTCCGCACCGCCATCCGCCATCGTGAGAAGTTGTCCATTTTTCCTTCTCAATATTCTCTAAGTACACAAACGCTTCTAATTTGTGAGCCTTTATCTCGTTCATTGTTCGATTGAACTTGCTGATTTGATATTCAGAACCAGCTCTCCAACAAAGGTCCTTCAGTTCGACATTCTTGTGACGACTGTTGAAATTAGAACATACGTGCCGCAAGCAATATCTGTGCACTCCCTGTGGTGGCACAAAATCTGGAATTTTTTTCACTGCTCTGATGAGACCCGCATTACGGTCAGAAATAAGACACATCCCAGACCGTCCTCTTATAATATGTTTGCTCAATATTTGAAGAAACCAAGTCCAAAATGCTTCGGATTCTTCATCGACAATAGCAAACGCAAGAGGAAATACCTGTTGATTCCCATCCATGGCAGCTGCAATCAACATTTTGTGCTTGTACTTCGTGTATAAATGTGTTCCATCGACACTGATGATATTGCGGCAGTATTGGACCCCATCGATACACGGTTTGAATGCCCAGAAGACGTATTTTATCACGTATGCATTGCTTGACCGCTGAAAGTATTTATGTTCCCATTCAACAATCGTCCCTTCATTATACTTTTGGAGAGCTCCCATGAAGTTTGGTAGCTTTCGAACTGAACTCTCCCATGTGCCATAAACGGTTTCACGGGCCATCTTCAAACTGTACCATGCCTTTTGGTATGTTATGTCAAACCCTGTGTGGTCCTTCACAGTTTGTATGACATGCTTGATTCCATATGAGGGGTCGCATTTTACCTGCCCTAATAATAAAGAAGCAATGTACCTTCTGTCTAAATTGCTGTGTTCGAGGGACATATCGTTAATAACACATGTGTGGTCCCCCTTATATTTTGTTATTTCCCAACGGCCCTTTCTCGATTTTATTATTCCACGTAGCTCCCATCTACACCATACATCTGGAACGTGGAAAAAAAGAAGAAGATGAATACACTTTCTAATAAAATTGTGATAGACGATTATACATTATTGATACGTACCTGGGGTGCTATGTTTACAGACGACCTTCCATTTTTTTGTGGTACTCTCAAGTACCACATACTCACGCCGTGCATGTCGTATCGAGTGATCTTTCACCGCTCCTATTAAATGATCTTTATTTTTGAAAATCATTCCCACATCAAGTCTCCCTTCATTAGCATCATAAAATTTTGCATACTTTGACGGAACATCAATGGAGTCAGCAGGTATCTCCGGGAATGTACGATCAAAAAATGGTATGGAACGGTAAAACATTTCCTCGTTAGTGTTATTTGGCATAGACGGTTCATTGGTTGGTGACATACCTTGAGAGTGGGATGCAAATGTTTCAGCCATGTCATTTATGTTAGCCTCATTCTCAGGATCCTCGGGTGGTATTGGAAATGCAACTTCATCTGGTTCAGACATATGATCTGAAAAATCGGCCAAACTATCAGCTTGAGGATCTTCTTCATGATCCTCTTCAGGGTCTTCTTTGAACACTGGCTCGTCGTTGCTCCGTGAATGGGTTGCCCGGGGTTGAATTCCAATGTTTTCCAGGCCTTGTGTAATAGCAACCACGTCAGGTGTTGAGTCATATACGCCGTAATTTGAAGCACTCCCAAAAAAATCACCCCAAGACGGGCCAGTGCAAAAATCACCACCAGATGGACCTGCAAAAAAATTACCATCGGAAGGACCGGCTAAAAAATCGTGGTTGGAGGAAGAAGGTAGACCTTCATTGGCTAAAAGTGATATGTAGTCGCCCCAAGGTTGGCTAAATGTATTTGATGGCTGTGATGGGTATTGATGTTCTTTTTCAATATATATTTCTAAAATTGGAAAGCCTGATGCAGGATCCAAAAAGAATGACAAAGTGTCATCGTCTTGGATTAGCATGAGTGTCTCTTTGATACGACCGAGATAATGGCATGCATGTTTTGCGAATACTTTCAATGAGTATTCGTTGCTATCAACACCTGTCTGCTGGTATAACCTCGCTATGAATTGAGAATAAGTTGATGAACGAGATACCCTCAACGTTGCAAAAGGCAAACGATCGTAGGTCACTGACCAACCATCATTAGATACCTCACCACCAAAGTACAAAATAACTTCTATTCTAGATGATGAAAATGACATTTTTTGTAGATGTTTTACGATAAACACAAAAATATTTGCTGGAGATATCTTGGATATAAGGTATGTTACACTAATGTGGGATGAGTGTTATGAACCTTGAGCACATCTATTTATAGCACTAGAATGCACTTCACGTATCGAAATTAAAAAAAAAATATATAATATATATATAGATATATAAAGGCTGCATGATGTGACTTCACGATGCAGCCTTTGATAAGGCTGCATCATGAAGCACCTATGTCACGGGTTCAACCCGTGACTTAGCTGCATGATGCAGCCTTTGATAAAGGCTGCATCATGCAGCTTTTTCTCTGATTTTTTATTGCATGATGTATTTATATGTTCCGTCTCAAACATCTGTTTTTCAAAGTAGCAAAATCTTCAATATGCAAAGTGAGAATAAGGATGGATGGTATTACCAGAACAATCTCTTCTATAAGGGGAAATGGCTGGAGGAGCTAGAGATGATTTTTGTGGATGAACTGCTAAGGCAACTCGATTTTGGCCATTTCAACCCCGACGCCGTCGAATATTGTAACATCCACTGGGCATTGAAAAAGGTAAACAAGAAGGCTTTGAACCCAATATCGCACGATGAGGGTGTTCATCGTTTAAACATCTTGAAGCAACGTTACCAATGTTACCGACGTCTTAAAATGACGCATGGAATCTCATGCGATGCAAGAACGGGTATATTGACTGCTAATGAAGCAGTTTGGAAGCAGATTTGCATGCCTCCGTGTGACCGTTATGTGAAGTGTTATGTCAACGCATCAGAAAGGCACTGGAATGCATTATGGGCGCTATTTGAATTCAAAGAATACATGAGCATAGACCCAATGACACTTATCCCTCCAAGACCACCATTAGAGGATGGAGGGTACGGTCCTTCAAGCTCATCATAAAATAACATATTAGCAATGCATTGATTCTATTATTGTTGTTTAAGTTCAACGTTATTACTGTTAATTTGAAATTATTGTGATTTAACTTCAAATTAATATTGTGTAAATTGAAATTATTGTTGTTAAAATTTAAAAAATTTTAATTAATTATTATTTAATTATTTAACAACAATAATTTCAATTTACACAATATTAATTTGAAGTTAAATCACAATAATTTCAAATTAACAGTAATAACGTTGAACTTAAACAACAATAATAGAATCAATGCATTGCTAATATGTTATTTTGTTGATGAGCTTGAAGGACCGTACCCTCCATCCTCTAATGGTGGTCTTGGAGGGATAAGTGTCATTGGGTCTATGCTCATGTATTCTTTGGATTCAAATAGCGCCCATAATGCATTCCAGTGCCTTTCTGATGCGTTGACATAACACTTCACATAACGGTCACACGGAGGCATGCAAATCTGCTTCCAAACTGCTTCATTAGCAGTCAATATACCCGTTCTTGCATCGCATGAGATTCCATGCGTCATTTTAAGACATCGGTAACATTGGTAACGTTGCTTCAAGATGTTTAAACGATGAACACCCTCATCGTGCGATATTGGGTTCAAAGCCTTCTTGTTTACCTTTTTCAATGCCCAGTGGATGTTACAATATTCGACAGCGTCGGGGTTGAAATGGCCAAAATCGAGTTGCCTTAGCAGTTCATCCACAAAAATCATCTCTAGCTCCTCCAACCATTTCCCCTTATAGAAGAGATTGTTCTGGTAATACCATCCATCCTTATTCTCGCTTTGTAATTTTAGCATTACGCTGCATGCAGCACTATGCTGCAGCATTGCTGCTGCAGCACATGCATCCAGCGTAATGCTGCAGCATAGCGTCCTGCAGCATGCTATGCTGCTCAGGAATGGTCGGGCGCGGAACCTTCTTAATGTTTTAATTCCCAATAGTCTAATTAAACTGTATTTAAGGTAGAGCCTAAGGGCAGCTACCTTAAAGGGCTCAGAAAAGAAGTTTAAAAGCTAAAAACAAGGCTTCTAACAAGGTTCTCTATTTCCGTAGGTGACCATAGAAACTTTGGAAGGCAGTTGCAAGCGAAGGATGAAAGGCAGCACAAATCTGAGGCTGAAGCCAGAAGCCGAATAGGACGGCACCGTCACCAGCAACCCCTAAGCAGCAAGCACGATTAAGGGGCTGCCTGCATGCAGCAGCATAGCGTGTTGCAGCACGCTATGAAGAGTGGGTCACGGGTTTTATAACCCGTGACCCTCTTCAATAAATGTAAAATAATATATATATATTTGAATTCAAAAAATTAACGGGTTTGTGTCTATATAATAAGTGTATGGTGCATTTCAGAATTCTTCAAACTTTTCTATTTACACTTCAAACTTTTCTGCTTACACTATCTGTTGTCCAATTTTTTCAACCCTTTCCACTCTACACAAAACATAAGTTGTTTTAAAATAAGGACAGAAGACAAGTGTATAGTCCACGCGATCCAACCGTGTTGTCATCACAACGACAACACAGGTCTGATGATGTGCTTGACGGTGATTTAGATGAACCCTTGAAGGCACGACGTGCGGATGGTGCATTTTGGACACACTTTCAAGAGCATGCCCCACATCGTAGGGTGTTGACAGTACTACACCAAATGGGATTTTATGGTGTGTACCGATGCGGCAGGATTGTGTACGATGCGCATCTCATCACAACACTAGTTGAGAGGTGGCGCCTCGAAATACACACGTTTCACTTGACTGTAGGGGAAGCGACACTGACCCTACAAGACGTCCAAATAATATGGGGACTCCCAATAGACGGACTTGCCGTGACCGGCGTGGATCGGGAGAGATCTTGGACAGAATGGCAAGAATATTGTGCTCTTTATTTGGGTTTCACGCCCGACGATGGGGAACTTAGGGGTTCGCGTGTGTCCGTAAATGCAATTTTGCGTCACATTACACCGATCAGAATTGATGATAACACACCATTCCCCAATATTGTACAATATGCACGTTGTATGACATTAATTCTTTTCGGTGGGGTGATGTTCCCTGATTCATCTGGGCATCTGGTATCATTACTATATGTCAAGAAATTAGAGGATATCGACGCCGTCCGAAACTATAGTTGGGGCAGTGTTGTGCTCGCATTCTTGTACCGTGAATTGTGTAATGCCAGCACCAAAGGCAAAGCCCAAATTGGTGGCCCGTTGCAGTTACTGCAGGTAAAATTAAATATTTATATTTCTCATTAACTAACTTATTGCAATATTTTATTTTTGACACAAGCTTATTATTTTACAGATTTGGGCTTGGTCGCGTATCACACCAATAACACCCGGTCTTGATGATGAACGTGTAACGATGGGGCCAATACAAACTTATAATAATCGGCTCCTTCCAATACCACCGTACGGTGCAACGTGGAACAAAAAACACAACTTCACCCGCACTGTACGGTGGACTGTCCGGGTATTTAGAGATATGCTAGATAGCATGACGGCTGATCAGGTAAACAAGACTCATCGTTATGCATATTTATTTATGAATATTAATTACCCACTAATTTAACATATTTGCTTTTATTTCAGTTTCTTTGGCAGCCGTACGACATGAATTTGGAGAACATTCTAGCCTACTCAGATGAGTTCAACCCCCAGTTGTGGACATCAATATGTCCCCTAATATTTTATGCCATTGTGGAAATGCATCATCCCGAACGGGTACTTCGTCAATTTGAATGAGGCAAGACATTCCACAGGGTACAGACAGTCGGGAATTCAACCTCCATAACATTTTCCGTAGAGCACGTGGGGGCACAGACTGGGAGACTCATCACGCGATATACGTTAGTAGATGGGGTAGACGAGATGAAACAATTGTGCGCCGACCACCCATTTCCAACGGAAGAGATACAGAAAATGGATATTGGAATTGGTACGGTAGAATAACGCGTCGATTCGTCTCATCATCTACTGATAGACGTGTGGAGAGTGGCTATCAACCTGCACATGCACCAACAATACAACATGTGGTATGTTGTGCAATAAAACTTGATTCATGTTACACCCATTTTTCTCTTAAATTTAAATTCATTATTTTAAAATTGGTGCAGGAGCAATATGCAGAGACCCTTCATCTAAGTGTTCAATCTCCACCAACCAATTTCGAAGAGTCTTTGCAAATGCATCAGCGGTTTATTATCGGAATGACTGAACTTCGTGAAATGCTTTCTCATTTTTCGAGGGATAATCAGCCCGAACAACAAGCAGCACCACATGATAATGCTCCGTCTACGTCCCACAGACAAAGGAGAAGCAGTAGTAGAATGTCTACAAGTTCACTTAGAGGTGATGATACTATTGGGGCAGATATAGCTGGTCCATCCACAGTGCATACACCTCTAGATGTATATGAAGATTGCTACGTGCCTCAACCGCCCCAACAAAGTGATTGGTTTGATTCAGCTTCATACATGCAAAGCCAACAACCTTATTATGGACAGGTTGATCTTGACCTTGGGCTTGGCACGAGTCAAACATATGCACTAGAATATAACATCTCACCAATTCCATTTCCAGCATTTGGTGCATATCGTGATTATGGAGAGTCTAGTTCTGCAACATCATCAAGTCGGTTGCATATGAATGCAGATAATGATGATAATGTTGAAGATGAACCAATACAAAATATGGGTGAAGAAATAAGAAGACCTCGGCGCCAACGGCATCGACGCACTTGTGGGACGGGCGGTTATTTTTAAGAATTGTAATTATTATAATTAATTTTTAAAATTATATTTTTTAATTTAATATAATTTTTTTGATGTAATTATTTTTTTTTACATTTATATGCGTAGGAATAATAATAATAATAATAATAATAATAATAATAATAATAATAATTTAAAAAAAAAAAAAAGAAAGTAGAAGTCGAACTTTGAGAGTTCGACTTCAAGTCGAACTCTCAGAGTTCGACTTCATATGATTGAAGTTGAACTCTTCAAGTTCGGAGTTCGACTTCAGCAACTAAAAAAATAAATAAATAAATTTAGGTAAAAGTCGAACTCTCTGAGTTTGACTTTTACCAATTATGTTATATATATTATAATATTTTTATTTTTGTTATTTTTATTTTCTTAATATTAAATAAATAAATAACCCTTAACATGGGCATTTTTGGGTTTGAAAGGGTGTCACACTACAATAAAATAGCATGATAGCTACGAAAAAAATTGATACAAAAATCAGAGTCCAACTAATTAACAAGTAAAATTTTTGTTGCTATATCTACATTATTTAATATGTATTTTAAATAATTCTATGCTAAATTTGTTAGCAAGTAAATTTTCGTTGCTAAACTTTTTAATAAGTAAATTTTTGTATTAAATAATGTAAATTAGCAATGAAACTTTACTTTCTAATTACCTCCGCACAATTTTTTTTTCGTACGGTAATGAGTTATTTTCTTGTAGTGTCAGGGATTGTTTCCATAATTTTTAAATGATAGAGGCTATTTGTATAAAACTGCAATATGTGAGGGGTATAAATGTAATTATCCCAAATACTAATGCAAATTGTGAACAATAATAAAGTGGTTTAAAAACAAGATGTGAAAATTAATACAACACAAGTTTAAAAAATTACTTCGACTTTAAATTGAAAATAATATGCCTGATATTTTTATAATGTGTATTCTGAAAACTAATATACATTTATCATAATATGATTTTAATTTAGTATTTTTTGTTAGTGTATCACATTTCTTATGATTAAATGGAACTTTTAATTACTTTTATAAAGAATATCACAGTTCATGGTTTAAAATTACTGTTTTAAACATTTTATTTTTTTTTAAATCGATTCAAGATATATGGAATGGAATTTTTCACATAAAATTAAATTTAGTCGTGTATTTACAATAAATGCAATTTCACATAAATCCCCTATTTAATTGGGTTATATGTAAGTCACATGTAAGTTTTTGATAAAATTGGCCGGAGTTGTCCTAAAATTGTATTTTTTTTTTTAAATTTACAGGACAAAATTATGAAATTTAATTTCAACCAGACTAAAGTTGCCACCCCTATAGTTACAAGACTAAAAATACCTTCTATTTTTTCCCTAGGTGTAAAATGCGGGGAAATTGCAATTTTAGTCCTATAACTATAAGGTGTGATAATTTTGGTCCTGTTAAAATCAAATTTCACAATTTTGTTCTTAATTAATAAAATGCAATTTTTGGGCAACTCCAACCAATTTTGCCAGAATTTTCATATTTAACTGGGTCATGTGCAAGTCACATGCAATATGCCGATAAAATTGGCCAAAAAATTAATGGGAAAATTAAATTATACTTAGAAAAATTGACAAGCAAGGTCATTAAATTATGCCAAAAATAATAAAATTTATTAATGAGAAAATTAAATACTAAGAAAAATTGACAAGCAAGGTCATTAAATTATTTCGAAAAGCACGTATAGATCAATCAAATATATATGAAGGGAGTACTTTAATATTTATTCAGGTAATAACATCTGTGTACTCAACTGAAATTACAACCCTAGATATTGAAAGATTAAAATATGTATAAATGCGTTGAGTACATAAATGTTTAGATCTTAATTGTACTTCTAAAAGGATTATGTAATTAATTTATGTATCAATAGGATAAAACTATTTTAATAGAATATTTATGAATTATGGACCAGAAGAATAAAAATATCTTTAATTATGATATTTTTGAAAAATATATTTTTTTCTTTAAAGTATATTAACAGCGTTAATGAATTTTTTTTTGTTAATTCATATTTTTGGGCAATATAATAAAAATATTTTTTTAATTATCTTTAACATTAATAATCATAAATTTAATATTTTAAAAATTGATTTACAACACGCGGAACACTCGTTCATTCAAATAGTTATATATATATATTTATAAAATGTAACTAATATGAGCTAATAAGAAAATTATTTTACATAATTATTCCTATAAATTAATAATATTATTATAAAATTAACTAAGGTAAACCAGACAATGAAAGAAATCTTGAGAGAATTTGTACTTCCATAGATATATAGATATAGAATAGTGCCTAAATGGTGACATTTCAAACATAAGATCCAAGTAGAATGTTGCTAGTATGGGAACAAAGTCAAATAGAGGCATCCACATAAGTGTTCATTTAACTAAGAATTAAATGCAGTTTTGGTCCTATATTTATTTAATTGAAATGCACTTAGGTTATTTAGCGTAATCATCTTTTAATTTTTTAAGGTAATATTTTGGTCCTATATTTATTTAATTTTCGCAATGTCAATTATTTTTCCGCTAGAGTTCACCCTTCTAGTCGGAAAAATGCATGTGCATCACACGTGACCTTTTAAAATTGGGGCTACTATTCCTATTGGCTCATTTTTGTCAGCATTTTCGTCTTTCAACTTTCTAGGATAACATTTTGATCTTTCATCTTTTTAATTTTGCGAGATTTTTTTTGTCGGAGTTCACCCTTCTCGTCGATGGAGGTGAACTCCGCCAAAAGAAGAATTGAAATCGCGATAATTAAAAAGACGTAAAACCAAAATGCTATTCGAGAAAGTTAAAGGATGAAAACGATAAATGACTTAAGTTACAGAACCAAAAATGCATTTAATCCATCTATTTAAAATGTGAGAATTGTTAGGTTTATCAAGTCAGGCAATAAGCTGAATTTTGGAACATTCCTACTTAACTCATATTTGCTTATTTTCGCCTAGAGCTGTAAATGATTCGAATCGTGGCAAACACATCATTATTCAAACTTGTTTTAACTATTATTAAGTTTGAAAAATTGCGTTTGAATGTTTTTTATTATTATTCTAATCAAGCTCAAACGAGTTTTAATTGGATCAAACCTGAATCTAACTTGAGTAATTTGATATTTTATGTAAATTTTATGTCTATTGCATTAGTTGAATCGAGTTCGATCGGAGCTCAAAAATTTGATATTTTATGTTCAAATTTGGTTTGTCATAGAGTCTAACAAATTGAATGCGGACAAGCTTTCTTGGTCGATTTCAATCAAGTATCAAATAGTTTAATATATTATGATGTTATGAATTAAACAAGGCTTAATTGCATTTATTGCCCCGTATATTAATGGGGGTAAGTAAAACAAGGATCCTAAATATAAGGGTGGCAAATAGTGCCTTAGAGTTATTTCTTTTTTTTTTTTTTTGACAATTGCAGGACTTCGGCCCCCGAATATTTAAAAGTGGTCAAAATTTGCGTTTACATAAATTTGAGCCTTTTTTTTTTTTGGAAAAAAGTTTATATACTGGGTATATTTTTAAAATCACCCTGCCACATAAGCGTTGACATGGAAAAAGAATTGTATAAAATAAATTTTAAATTTATACTATGTATAATTATTAAATTAAATTATTATATAATATAAATTTAAAAAAATGTAAATCCCCCACCCCCACCCCACCCACCCCCGCCTAATGTTTCTCCTCCGCCGCCCCATCGCCCCCCACCTCGCTCGCCCCCGCCTAATCCTTCTCCACCGCCCTGTCCCCCCCATAGAAGGGGGTGCGCTGCCCCAGTAGAGGGGGGCGAATGTCGTCACCCCTGAGTTGCGTTGGGCGAAGTCGTCGTCACCTCTTTCTAGGGTGGTGGCGGCGGGAGAGATGGATTGGGGCCTTGGGGGTAGGGGGGTGAGGCTGGGGTTGTTTTTTGTTTAAATTTATTATTATAAAATACTAATTTTATTTTTTGAAATTTTATATATTTATATTTTTTTATTGTGTCAATAATACATTTAATTATTATTATTATTATTATTTTTTGATATTGATGTATTGAGTTATATATCATATTCTAACTCAATTGCTTTCTGCCAATTTAAAATAGGACATAAAAAAAAAAAAGCAAACTCGACTTTGAAAGAAATTACATCATCCCCCTACCCTTGTGAGTTATATTATGATATCATAAGTTAAAACAAAATAAAATTGATATTACCGTTGTCATATATAGTATCTAAAGATAATTAAACTTCATAACCTGCAAAAGTCTTGTAAAGTTTCAGAATTTTCTAAGTCATTATGTGTGAGCTTGTTGCTTGCTCTTTAACTATATCTATGCCTAGATTTTGTACATATGTCAGAATATCAATATGATACTATTCAACAAGAACAGGCAAGTTCACATGTACAGTAAATGAGCAGTAGACATAGAGCAACCCAACCTCACTCTAGAAAATAATTCTTAGTCATATTAAGTTTGGTCGAATTCAACCAATCACAAAATAAATGTGATATACTTACTTTATGATTGGTTCATATTTAGTCAAAACTCGAAACTCGATAAAATTGTATAAATAGGGATTGTACCCAAGCTCCATCTCCTACTTCAACTTGCTAAAAGCATCTTGATCAGCTAAAAAAAGAATTCTTAAAATCTAGCAAATAATTCTTATTCATATTAAGTTTGGTCGAACCCAAACAATCACAAAATAAATGTGATATACTTATTTTGTGATTGGTTCATATTTAGTCAAAACTCGACAAAATTGTATAAATAGGGGTTGTACCCTTTCCTCGTGGCTCTCCTCCTCTTCACCACCCACGCCCACGGCTAGGGCGTCGTCTTGACCGGCCTGAGTGTTACCGGCCAACTTTGTTGCATATCCACCGAAAATTGCCCCAACCAAGGCATCAATGGCACAGTGGTTCGGACAAACTGCACCAGTATTCTAGGTGTCACCGCCACCGTCAGCCAGTCCACCACCAATGCCACTGGATTTTTCAACTGGGATTTTATTTGGCTTGCCCACAATTCCATGTGTTGTTAGTGTTCAACTTCGGTTGAATGCCACCGTCTGCCCTGTGCTTTCCACCACCACGGGCGTACTTGCCTCCGCCGTACAAAGTGTCGGCACGGTGGTTAATACAACAGTAGGGGCGCCTCTGAACGTGGTCATCACTGAATTTATCCATTTGACGGTGCAATTGATGTCATTTGAAGTCGTGTTCACTGATCGAGCATGCTTCTGGAATCAGTTGATCAGTTTGCTCCGATTACTTATTACAGTACTACTACATATGAATAAGCAATAAGCAGCATGTTGCATGTTCCATGTTTAGTTGTTGTTTAATGTTTGATATGGTAAACTTGTTTCTCATTCACACATGGTGGAGACCAAAATGAAATTCTAATTTACACATATTTGAGGTCTCATATATCTATATTTTTTTTCATAATTATTGTTTCTTTGCACATCCTAAATATTTTTTTATTATGTTATCACACGTTCCACATTATTTATAGATAAAGATTAAAGTACTTGCAGTGGGTTATGAGTCCTAAGACCTCCTCTCCTAAACGAGACGCATTTCAAGGATAAATTCATAAGATTTTGGACAAAGCGGACAATACTATGTATGACGATAATGGATGCCAATTGTGTCACATGGCTACAATATTTAGAGGCAATAAAACTAATTTGGGAGTTTTTTGTATATTTTTTTAATTTATGGGGAGACAACGTATAAAAAAAGAACCGATAGGTGAGAAAAGAAAAAGACATCAATACCAATGTCAACGACATATTTATGGAACTAGTGGTCATTATTATAATTTATAATTATCACTAACTTTGTGATATTTTTTATTTTTTGTACACAATGTAATAGTATAGGTTATATTTAATTTATTAATAATTAAAAACTTAATTATATTTATTTAGTAAAAAAATATATTATTAAATAATAACTATACAATTATAATTTTAATATTTTAAAATAATAATTTATTAATATTAACATTAATAATATATTAATTAACTATTAATTAACAAAAAATTAACAAGAGAATTTGCTTGTGCCAAAAAATTTATTGTTAGCACAAATGAAATTATTATAATTGATATAAAAAATAAAAAAAATAAAGAAAAAAGAATAAAATCATGCATGGATCGCTATCTAAGGTAGCGACTCACGCTATTATTGCAATTATGCCCCAATTTGGAGTATCATTGCATTTCTTTTTTATATATTATTAATATAAATAAGCTCAGTTCACACAATATAATAAACTAATACATGTGTCACACTCCATGCACTCACAGACTCTCTCAAACCTTAACCCTAGCCCTAACGATGGAACGTTCTGCCTGAGCCCCCAGACCGGTGCCAATCTTTCCTGGCTGCCCTAACCCGTGACGCTCCGGCCGGTGGGATGGAGCCCCTCTCCCCCCGCGCGGCCAATTTTTATTTTTTTTTTTCCAAAATGGAGGAGTATTTTGGAAAACATGGTACGTTTAGAGGAGGAAGAGCCATTAACTTCTCTATGGTTGAGACAGAACGTTTATAAGCGCATCTCCGCTTCGCACTGATCGACAAGTTTTTGCATGGGCATCCCAGCATGCAAGTTATCCGCATGTACTTCGCCAAACTAGGTCTGCGTGGGGCATACTCCATAGGGGTTATCAACATGAAGCACATTCTCATCAATCTCCACAACAAGGAAGATCTGTCCCGTTTGTGGCTCAACCAGATCCTTTTCATTGAGGCTTCCCTATGGGGATGTTTAATTGGTCCCGCAATTTCAACCCCAAGATCAAATCCTCCATTGCCCCGATGTGGGTTCGTTTTCTCGAATTGCCCGTCCATCTCTTCCACAAATGGGCCCTATTTGGTATCCCTAGCCTCATCGCCGCCCCTCTCAAGTTGGACAAAGCCACAGCAAACGGACTCCGCCCGAGTGTCGCCCATTTATGCGTGGAAATTGACTTGCTAAAGCAGCGCCCGGACTCGGTGTGGATTGGAACGGAGGGTCAGTATTTCCCTCAACCGGTGCTCTACGAGAGATGCTCGAAATAATGTGGGCTTTACCAGTGTGGAGGAATTCCGCGAGGGAAAGGATTAGAAAGCCATCGTGGATCAGGGGTCCTGGTGATTTGCGCACTATTATTGACAAAAGAAAGGAAAAGAAGGCTTTGGTGGGGGGAGAGGGCGCTGCAGCAGACCCCCTCGCACAAGTTCCCCAGCAATCTGTCGGAACAGGTAGACAGGCCATGGACGACCTTGAGCCGGCTGTTGTTCCCCCATAGTCGTCCGCCCGGACTAATACAGGGCCCAAGCACACCAACAGCGTCTCTGGGGAGGATGATTCGAGTAGTGATTTAGAGAGCATGCCAGGTTTGGAGATGATTGAAGATTCGGGTGAAAAGTCAGTAGGACAGATTAATGTTGGTGCGGACAATGGAGAAACGGGCAGTGGTTCTAAAGCGACTGATCAGAATCCCATAAAGACCATTTGTGTGTTCGAGCCTACAGGGAGGGGGGGTTGGCTGAGGCACCGGAACCGGATCTCTTGCGTGACAATGAACAGGAAAATAAGGGATCGTCGTGGATTCAACCAACCCCAGAGGCACTGATGGACCTAGCGGCGGATGATGATGACTTTGTCGAGGGAAAGGCCCGCTGTAGACACCGCCGAGGGAGGTTGGTAGGTCGGACGCAATGGCTCTTGACACGAAGTTATGCCAGAGCTCACTCCTCCACTTCCAACCTCTGATCATGAATGCCCTTATATGGAACGTTCGTGGTTTTGAAAATAAGACGAAACTTGTATGTAGACTATGTCAGATGCATAAGTTACAGATAGTTGGAATAATTGATCCCAGGGTTCAGTGGGACGTTGTCCACATCTCGCGTTGTATTGGGCTCGATTCAGTTATTAACAATTGCAATAACAAGATATGGTGCGTGCTGGAAGAACTGATCGAATATGAGGTCGTACGCGTCGAGGACCATTTCTTACATCTCCAGATTCAGCTCCCGATTGTCCGGAACCCAGTTTTGTGTACTTTTGTCTATGGTAAATGTGACTGTGTGGCCCAAGAAGATATTTAGGATTTCATGCGTACAATGGTTGACCAAACCTCACCTTGGCTGATAGGGGGCAATTTCAACTCGGTTGTCTCGGTCTCGGTCTTGGTCTCGGAACGGTCGAGCGGTACATACCCTGCACACCACTCGATAGAGGAGTTCAGTGAGGCTATCTTTGATGCCGGTTTAATTGATGTGGGGTTCGAGGGCAGTCAATTTACATGGACCGACCACCACCTCTAGCAACGCCTTTATCGAGTCCTTTATCTAGTGATTGGATAGATGAATACCCCCAAACGACGATAAAACATCTGCCACATTCCTCCTCTAATCGTTGCCCTCTCTTAATTAGTGTCAGCCTAATGTCCATGAGCTCCCCATCCTCTTTGCGCTTCCAAAACATGTGGACTCACCACCCGAAATTTTTGAAGACTGTTGTTGCAAACTGGGCATACCCGACTATGGGTACGGGTATGGTTCATTTGGGGAGAAGCTGAAGCGGCTAAAACAACACCTAAGGCATTGGAACAAAATAGTGTTTGGTGACGTTTTCAGCAATGTTACACAAGCCGAAGCTGTAGTGGCTCAAGCGGATCGTTTATATGATGAAACTCCCTCCGACTGAAACCTCATCGATATGAATAGCCGTTCGGCAGAGTTGCAGCGCGCCCTCGCGGTCGAAGAGGACTTTAGGCGTTAGAAGGCGGCTTGTAAATGGGTTCTCAAGGGGGAGCGAAATATGCACTTTTATCACTCCATGGTTCGGAAGAAAGGCGCCAGAACAATAATCACTAAGGTCGACCACGTGGGCGGCCGGCTAATGGAGCTCTGGAGATCCAACAGTCGGGGGTGGCCTTCTTTCAAGACCTGCTCACTACTGAACAGCCACCCTCAGCTCCGAGTCTGCTTCAGAATGTGCCGCAGGTCGTTACGGAAGACCAGGGCGCGAGCCTGCTTCATGATGTTTCGTAGGAGAAGGTTCGTCCCGTTATTATTTATATGAACAGGGAAAGCATGGCGGGGCCGGATGGCTTTAATGCGGTTTTCTATCAAACATTTTGGGATATTATTAAATCGGATGTGATGGAGGCAGTACGGGACTTCCTAGCCGGGTCGCTCTTATGTTGAGCTTCACGGCCACCTCACTGGTCCTCCTCCCAAAAATGAAACACCCCTCCCAGTGGAGTGAGTTCCGACCTATCAGTTTTTCTAATACCTCCAACAAAGTTCGCACGAAACTATTTAACGACAGGCACAAAGGAATCATGCCCGATATCATTACGCCAAACCAAAGTGGCTTTATCCCCTCTCGTTTGATTGGTGATAACATTTTGTTAGCACATGAAATTATCGATTCTATTTCGTCGAATAAGCGATCCTGGAATGTTGTGTTGAAGCTTGACATGGCTAAAGCCTACGATCGTGTTAACTAGGATTTCTTGGACGACGTTTTGATGCAAATGGGTTTTTCGGCTCGTTGGGTGGCACTTATACATAACTGCGTCCGTGAGTGCCAGTTCTCGGTCCTCATCAATGGCTCGCTTAGTGGCTTCTTTTGGTCCTCTCGGGGTTTACGGTAGGGGGATCCCCTCTCGCCCTCTTTGTTTGTGCGAGCGTCGGAATACCTCTCCCGCAACCTGAATTTATGGATGACTTCAGACGCTTCCCTGGCCTTCGAAGGAAGTGGTGGAATCTCCCATTTGGCCTATGTCGATGGTATTCTAACTTTTACCAATGCACAGGAGCGATCACTTCAGAAACCTATGGATTTCTTGCTCCATTACGAAGCCGCCTTGGGGCAGCTTATTAGTATTGCTAAAAGCTCCTATGTGGTTTTGCCATGCACCCCCTATTGATCGAACACTAAATCAAGCGACTGACAGGATTCAGCCTCAAGCCATTCCTGTTTCGGTATCTAGGTGCCCCAATATTTATCGGGCGGAAGTGGGTGGAGTATTTCGATCACCTGGTGGAGGGGATCTTGTCCAAGGTTAATAGCTGGGAGAAAAAAATTATGGATAATGTGAAAAATAATTAATAGGAATAAGTATGGAGAATGTGAAAAGTAATTAATAAGAATTAATATGTTTACTGTGAAAAGTAATTAATAGAAATTAATAAGCATCTTATTTTACTTTTTTGTCCATAAAAAATTAAAATTACAAGGTTAATTTAGTCCAATCAAAAAAGGAAAGAAACTTTTTTGAGGATTCATACTTTGAAAAAATATGTAAAAGGAATCATTGTTATTTCCAAAGTACTGCACCACTGTGCATATACAGAGTTTACTTACGTCTATCATATATTTAATCTTTTTTAATTAAGTGTAATTCAACATTACAATATAAAATAACATAAAATAAGAATTTAATAAGTATGATTGGCCATACATGAATTCTCAAAATTTGCAGAAAATTACATAAAATTCCCAAAAATTAAGAAAAATTATTATTTTCAAAATTTTATACAATGAATTCTACACTAATTTCATCAAGAATTAATCAACAATTAAACTTACAATTAACCAATTACTTTATCAACACTAATTAACCCAACAATTTATATTATAAATGCATTTTTAATATTTCATATTAACACTAATTAACCCAACAATCAGAAAAATTGTAACAAAAACAAAAGGAAAGCTGCAGAAAAATATCAGAAAATTGCAAAAGAAAAACAGGCATTTATGAAACTTTCAGCACTTTAGAAAATATTTCAGAATATTTCTGAAAATTTTAGAAATATGCTGAAAGTTCAGAAAATATTTTAATATTATAATTTTCAGAAATATTTCAGAAAATTTTAATATTTCAGAAAAAAGTTTAATATTTCATAAAATTATTAAATACAGAAAAAAACCAGAAAATTTCCAAAAAAAAAAGTGCATGTTTAAATATAGAAAAAATTCCAAAAAAGTGCATTTCTGTATCAGATTTGTTTTATACAAAATGTATTTTTAAATATAGAAAAATCAGAAAATTGCCAAAAAAATCAGAAAAATTGCAAAAATATCATAAACTTGCCAAAAAAATCTCAAAAATTCCACAATATGCATTTTTAAGAAAAATGTCCATCCACAATATGCATTTTTTAAAAATATCCACAATATTCACAAAAATCCCAATATCTATAATATTCACAAAAAATCACAATATCCACAATATTCACAAAAACCATAATATCCACAATAATACTAACGTTTAGAGGGGGGGGGTTTCAGATGTAGACGGAGGCGGAGGCGGCGGTGCAGCAGACGGTGGCGTCGGCGGGAACAAGAGGGAATCTAAGAGAGAGAGAGAGAGAGAGCGAGATAGGGGGGGGGGGGGGGGGGGAGAGAATGAAGAAAAATCTGTTAAGTGTCACTTTTATATTAACTTTTTGGAATTGTCATTTTTTAGCAGACTGTTCCAAAGCTAACCAAATGGCACCGTTTTGTCCAACCTATTTTTCAGAAGGCCCAAATGAAATTATGTTGGAACTCTCTTTGGAACGGTCAATTTGAAATAACCGTTCCAAATTTTAATTTTTCCACTTATTTTTCAGAAGGCGCCAAATGAAATTATATTGGAACTCTGTTTGGAACGGTCAATTTGAAATAACCATTCCAAATTTTAATTTTCCCTCCTATTTTTCAAAAGGCGCCGAAATGAAATTTTGTTGGAACTCTTTTACGAATATGCATTTTGAAATAACCGTTTCAAATTTTAATTTTCTCAGGCCAAATGAAATTATGTTGGAACTGTTTTTTGAATGATCATTTTTTAGTTGACCGTTCCTATTACAGTTTCAAAACTAAGAAAATGACATCGTTTTATCATAAAAACGATTACGTATAAAGATCCATATTACACAATCTATTTGTTAAAAACCGTTCCTATTAGAGTTCCAAATAATTATTCATTTTTCAAGAAAATAAATAAAAACTAATAAAACTCGTACCAAGCATGTTGATGAGCGAAGAAAAGTATACAATATGTGGATTAAGACAAGTAAAAACATAAAATATTTTTCATGAGATTGATATATGTTCATGATATGAAGTATATTTGTATATTCTAATTTATTAGTATTACAGAGATGTAACTAGCATCTTATGTTCATTGTACTGCATCGTTTCATCAGACCGTTAAAATTTTGATCAGACCGTTAGATATGATTAAATAGACAAAAGACTATATTCGATGAAGTTTTGGACATTTCTGGTATACGGATATTGAGATATCGCACCTGGTTCGCAATGAGCGAGATTCAAAACGATGCAACCTTCAATCAGGCCATGTGAATTTAAATCAGACCGTTAGATATATTTAAATAGAAAAAATCTTATATGTGGTTAAGTTTTGAATTAATCCGGCTGCCGGATGTTGAGATATCATAATCGCAACGTACACTAGATATTTTATCTACACATTTTGGAATGGTTTTGAGTAACATTTGGAACGGTCTATAGAGTTAGGAACAATTATTTAAAAATATAATTAGGAACGGTTTTGTAACATATAAGTGTAACATAGTTGGAACGGATATTGTAATACAACATTTCTATTTATTAAAGTCATGCCAAATTGTAACTCACTTTGGAACGGTCCTTGGAACGCATATTATTTTTTGCAAACATCATATTTAGGAACGGGTATTGTAATACAAGTATTTCTAAGTACTTAAACCGTCTCAAATTGTACCTCATTTTGGAACGATTTTTTCAACTGTCCATATTTCAACAGACGTTGAACCTCATTTTGGAACGGTACACATCTGCCATTGGTGGGCCGTTCCAATGGTTATAAACGTGTTCCAAACCGTGTTAAAATATTTTACTATTCTACTTTTGACACGGTCGTAGAAACACAACTTGTAACACAAAAATTAGAACAGTTTTGGGAACGGTCTGACCATTCCAAAAAGAAAGGATCGAATATAGGAGGAATGTGACTTCAGTTGCGTGATTCCGTTCCTTAATAGTTCCAATGACCGTTCCTAATAGGGACGAGCATTGGAACGATCATAAAATCCGTTCCAAATCCCGGATTTTTTTGTAGTGTAGATACTCTATCAATTTGCATTTGGTGTTGAATAATTGTACATTTTTTTTAACAAAACAATTAAATTATCTATAAACTACATACATTAGAGGATAATGAGGAAAATTGCATTTTGCGTGTCACAAGTTATTCTCTTTGCAATTTCGATTCATTGATATTCATTTTACCACCTTGCTTACCACAACTAAAAAATATTGGAATTTTACTCCAAAATTTCTCTTATATTTCTAGTAGAAACATCACGTGCAGGGTACAGTCCATTAGGTTTTGAGGGCCATTGACTAATGTATTCATCATAACTTTAACGGAAAAAAAGTTTGGGATTAGAATTGCAATATTTTTTAATTTGGGATGTGGTAAAATCGATAATAATGGGACCAAAATTGTAAACGGGCTAACTTATGAGACGCAAAATGCATTTTCTTAAGACAACGTAATCTTGTAAATATACCAATAATATTATTTTATGTTAATTTTATGTAGTAAATATGATCGGTATAATAGTTTTCACTATTTACACCGTTGTATGTATGCAAAATTTAACCCATACCTAAAAAGAAACTGATTATATGGAAATGCCTTTAGAAAGATTTAAAGGCTATGAGGATGTAAATAATTCGAAATGGGACAACTCAATAACATAACATAAAAATTAAGAAAAACAAAATTGTAATCAGGAGGCAAGAAGGATAAATAATTAAATAAAGCTTATAAGATAGTAGCTTAGCCTAAGTGGAAATTGGAAATTTTTTGAGTTAGACATGCCCACTCTACTACGTAATACATAATAGCAATACCTATATAAATTAATTAAACGAGAATCTTTTGTCAAATACTTGAAGATCCAAACAGGGATTCTTTCTTCTATAAATTAGCATGGTCGACTACTGAAGATCATCAACAACAAAGAATATAGAGTAACCAACAATACCTTCAACCAGATCCCTGATGTCAGTTGCCAAAATGGCCTTGCCCTCAACACTTCTTTTCAAAGCTCTTCTCAGCATTGGATTCACAGTATTTTTAGTTCAACTTCAACTCGTCGATGTTTCTCTGGCTGGTGTCATAACTTGTCCTAACATGTCATTAGAAACAGTCGGAACGTTTTGCGTAATCCCACAAGCAACTGTTGATGTTGTTTGTGGGCTTTCCCAGTCAGTGATAAGATCAACAACAACCAACTCAGCAGGAATTTTTTCATTCTTTTTTAATCGTGCTAGAATTCAATTGTTATTGAATCCGAAACTATGCCAGCTCAGGATCATATTACCTGTCGGCTCATGCGTATTTGTACCCCCTGGAGGTTCTATAAGATCCTCTATCATTGCCATCAGAGTTAGTTTGAATATAGTGTCCGCCTATATTCCCGGTCCACCAACCTATGTGGTGACCTAAATAATAGAGCTTTTTAAGTTATCTCATGGCATTCTATATGCTAGACTAAGGCCACTACGATTATACTTCATTGGTCGGGTTATGTTATATTACGTTAGGGTGAAGAGTGTATTTCACTGGACTTGTTATATTAATAAAATTTCCTAATAAATGCAATAGCATGTTCATTAGTGCATTGTGGCATGATTTACAACTTGAGGAAATGTTTTTATCCGTTTTTTATGTTGTATGGATGATATTGAAGCTTGAAATGCTGACAAATTAATATTGGATAGTATTTGTCAATCACTAGTTCTATTTAATTCAATATCATGCAATATAATAATATTGCATATTTATTAGATATATTTTCAAGATCCACATGTCAACATGGTCTCAACAAATACAACATTCAAGATGCATGTTTCAAGCATCACACATCAACATGCCCCAACATAGGATGTATTGAGGATAATGTTGAACGGAAAGACTAAAAAGCCTCATTTTTAACTACAAATTCCTCTATTGTTTGCTTGTTTTAGAAACTAGTACTGAATACGTGTGTTGCATTGAGTCATATGAATTGATTTAAATAATAGTATAATTTTAAAATTTAATGATTAAATATAAAATATATTAATTAATTCATGATATAAAGAAATGTAATTCTCCAAATATTGATCAACTTGAAAATTCTTCTAATATATAGAAAAGTTAAAACAAATTGAAAATACTAAATGTAAGTAACTATATTATAAGTTAATTGTTATCTAAATTGATGTTTCTATTAGTCTTTATCTTTTTTGTTTTTTTATCTTGATTGATGGTAACATCTTCTTTTTACTTGATTTCAATGATTATTGAATAACTTGTTATGAAGAGTATCTAATAGAAAAGTTTTATAGAGCTCTTTTTTATTGAAAAGTATCTAATATATATTATCTTGTTAAGAAAATATTAAAAAAACTAATAATCTTAGGGTTGACATCAAAATTTTGGAATAATTTACCAATTAAAATCCCAAATAAATTGATTAATAATTAGATTTTAACTTAAAATCCATACTGAATATTGGCTTTTTACATAATTTTGAGACAATAAATTTATACTAAACTTGGGCATAAGCGTCTTGACAGATTGATTCAAGATAAAATACAAAATAATTCTTTTATTTTGACTTCGTTAAGTGGGTCAAAACATGTTCAAAAATAACTGTTAGAGCCCATAATTTTCAAGTTCAAGCTACATAAGTCTTGCTCATGCCTATAAAAAGGAACCTACATACACCTCTGAAAACACACACACACACACACACACACAAACACACAACCCAAATCTTAACAACTCAAGTCCAAAACTCTCGACATCTTCCAATGCTATGCAGTCGCAGAGGTTCTACGTCTTCCTTTACATTAAAGGCTTGATACAATATTTCAAGATAGATTGTGATTTTCTCCCACAATAGGACAAACAAGCCAGGGGTCTTTTTTTATCTCCTTGTTTATTGAATTTCTTTTAACTTTTCGAATTTTACAAGGTCTAAATTGCATTTAATGAAAACTTTGAGTTGCAATATTGTGTTGTATTTGTTGAAAATTTTACCTACTTCCTTTTTTTTTCTTCTTTTATTTCATCAACCTTTGAAAAAATGTACTAGAGGTTTACTTAATTAACAAAAGGTCATTCTTCTAAACTACTATTCTAAGTGGACGATTTAATTTTTCAAATGTTTTGATTTTACAATAATATTACTGATGGTGATTTTTTTTCTTGTTATAGTTTTATATTTAACTATATCTACTATTTTTTTAAAGTTTTTTCCTTACAGTTAAAAAATTTATAATTTAATTTGCAAACAAAAATCAATTCAATACAAGTAAAAAAGAACTTAAATTAATATGTATTAATCAAGATGCCAAAAGAATGAAAATTCATAAAATGCTAATTTAGATTATTTATCTTTTATTAAATATTTTATTTATCTATTTTAGTACTTGAAAACATTTATTTTTGTCAATTATTTTTTTCCTTTTTATTTTATCCAATATTATTTTTCCTATTATGCATTCTGTTAATTTTTTTTGTAGGATTTTCTTTTCCCATATGTTATAGATTGTGACCTTAATAACTTTTTTTTTTTTGTTATTAAAAATAGTCCTTATGAAAAAGTATAAATATATTTTCACAATGGAAACAAACATTGCCGGGATTCACACTTTAATTATAGTATAATATAATACAATATATATAATAAAAAGTACTTAATATTTATTGAAGTTTTAGCTTAATATTTACATATACAGTTCATTTCGAGTTTTACCTTCAAATATTATCATATATATCCTAACAAAGTAGTTTTTTTTTAAACTATTATAAAGTATATTATGACAAATTAATTGAAATGAGATAATATTTTTATTTTGTTTGCAATTCTTGTATCTAGTTAAGTGTTAGTTAAATGCATCATGACTGATTTCTCTTTTCTTTCACTACACATTAAAAAATAATTCACACACACACATATATATATATATGTATGCATATTATTGTACTATGTATGCATATTATTGTACTATGTATGCATATTATTGTACTATATATATTATTATGACTATTAGTATTATTATTTTCAACTATTTATCAGTCATATTTCTGTATATTTAAAATAATGCTCGGGTAAAAGTTTATATATACATGCATCTTTAGAAATATTTTATAATATTTAATTAACCTTTGTAATCGACTAAACTACCCTTTGTGAAATTATAAATAACAGTAAAAAATTATAAACATTCCTATCATTCCAAGTTCTAGTAGTTCAAGAAACTATCCTAAAAAACAAGATACAATTTGTGGATAACAAAAATGATATCTTCTATAGTTATAAACTTATGTTAGTAATTTCTATCACAATTGTTAGAATTTGGAATTATATAATTGTCTATATTTTTTTGGGTAAATTACATCTAGCTCCCCTGAGGTATGGGTAAATTACAAATACCCCCTCTTGTTTGGAAAATTATAAATACCCCCCTGATTTTAACTGCCGTCTAACAACCAGCCGCTCTTGTTACATTTTCATCCAATTTTCAATGTGAACAGACAAAAATGCCCTTATGGATTATTAATTATAATTTTATATATTTTTAAAAAAATTTATGGACTAAATTTCCCTCTAAACCTTAATGTAAGATATTAAATGTCAGATGGTGTGTAATTATTATGTTGATATTTATAATTGGATGAAATTGTAATTTTTTTTTGAAAAATTTGAAATGACAGGTTCTTGTTAGTGTACAAAATCCTACTCATTCCATAAGTAACAAAATCCTATCCATTCCAATATACACAAGTACCAAAATGAACAAAAGAAAATAAAGGATTTCATAGTATAGACAAAATGATCATGCTCATTCCATAAGTCATATTCAAACAATCACAAACACATTGTTTGAAATACATTGCCATTCAAACATATTGGTTCAAAAACATCCCAACAACCACATACCAATCCATAGTATTCTGCACATATTACTTTCAAAACACCAATTCACATTAGTTGAAACGACATTAACTGTTGCTTGCAAGCATCGGGGTTGAATGTCTTAACATCCTGGTTCTTCTTGCTCCTTATCTCCATTTGTGTGGAAACTCCTAGTCCTCTCCAAAAGCTTGGTGGCAGATATGATGCTCCAAGATTTTGATGATGGTTGTGATGATGATTCTGCAACAAGCATTGAAGGGCCATGTTCTGTGTTGGGAAATGATTGAGATGAAGGAATTGGTGGCTTAGGGACTGCTTATGATTTTGTTTTTGTCTTCTTGTTTGCTCTTGTTGTAGCAATAGGTTGGGATGAACTTCCCTTGGCCTTCCTTTTCCTACTAGCTAGTCGTGCAGAAAACCCGCTAGACACTGACCCAGTCTACATGGAAAACTCTCGTCATAAGATTAGATAAAACTTAAAGGAATATTAAGCCATCCAACTATCACAGGAAATTACCAGATACATATCAGCAAGTCCTTGATCAGGAACATTGTACATTTCCGCCCCAGGACTTGCCACCCCTACAAAAACATATGATAAGACTTAAATACTTATAGAGCTCAATGAGAAACAGTGGCCTTGATGGAACCTCGACCAGAGATATCATACTGACAAATTACACATCTAATGAATAACCCACAACCAAAGAATGGGGATCTACATACCAGCTGACACGGAGCACAAATGGTTCAGTCACTTGTTCTCTTCTCTCAAGGGAGAGGAGCACCTTCCTCTTAGCCATGTCCTTGCCCTCGCGCTTTTGGGCTCAAGGGCTAAGGATAAGGAATCGAGAAAGGCACCCCCCTCCTCCCATCAATTAGTTGAACAAGGATGGACCAAGGTACTCTAATATTTATTACAGAGTTAGAACAGAGCGAGGAGCATGTAGATATTGCAACATTCAATCGATCTTTAATAGTAGGAAGATTCTCTGACAAACAGAATATAGATTGTCATATTTGCATATGATGATCAGTTAATTATTCTGTTGTATAAACAAAAAGTCCTACAGGCTAGAAAGTCAAGTATATAATAACAGAAACACATTTCAATAATACGGGGCACGGAGACAACCATTCCTAGGAGCAATTGCTCAATTAATCACCACAAAAGCAGTTCCCAATTGATCGCACTTAAAACTACAACAAAATCAGAAAGATGAATCTTTTGAGAGATAGAGGTCCCAAGCACGCATGAAATGATACAAATCCCAAACCACAATCTCAATAGGAATTTCTCTTAATCAAAGAACCCATTTCCCGCAATATTCATGTCGCAATCCATGAAAACTTTTATTGGACAAAAGCAAGCAAGACGGGATCGAACAGAGAAAAGGTTATTTGTCAGACCAAAATCACTTGAACAAATAACAGTTCTCAGCTCGGCCAAGGCCAGAAACCCATAGAATTTTCCAAAGCTAAAGGAAAGTTGCCAAAAGAAATAAACTATAAAATTGCAACCCGATAATAAGTTTTACGTGAGAAAACAACATGGAAAACTAAAAAAATATGCATATGCAGCGGTGAAGACATCGGTATCGCAAGGAAGCGAATGGAAAGGAAGCAACCAGAAAAAGTAGGCATGAAACACGTCGAGCTTCGGTTCTTCAGCCGTCAAACATCGTCTCCACTACGACCAACAAAGAAACAGACCAAACAGAGGCAAATCGGAGAGGAGAAGACGTCGTTCTGGGTCTGTGCTTTGGGAGGGTTTCTTCAGTGGAAAGGTTTGCAAATGGAAGTTCAAGACGCAGGAGATGGTAAAATATCTTCACCAAACACAGAGGGGCAAATATGTATTTGGCAAGTCTTTGATTTTTTATAATTTTTCAAACATATTTTTTTTTTAAAAAAAAGTCGAGAGTGATGAAGTAATTTCACCATTTTCGGCTAGGGGGTTCACAATTATTTTGCAAATCAGGGGGGTATTTGTAATTTCTCAAACAAGAGGGGGTATTTGTAATTTATCCATACCTCAGGGGAACTAGATGTAATTTACCCTATTTTTTTAGTATACTTTTATGACTGTTACTAATATTTAATAGGGGGTAGTTTAGCCATTACAAATATTAAAAAATATGAAAAAAGAATCATTGTGTTTTCTTTTTTTAGTTAAACCGCCAAGCTGACGGGGGGTTTGGCAAGACCCTACCTGTATATTAGAAATCAAAAAGCCCGAGTACAAAGTTTAAGGCCAAATAATAGAAGCAACCTATACAAAATCAAAAGAAGCTATGTACGTAAATTAGGGAATGTATTGTCAAGGCGAATTAAAGCCCCTAGCACTTCGTTAGCACATCCATATAGTTTTGAGGTTTCCTGCGTGCAAGCAAGATTAGCCAGGAAATCAGCTGGCCGATTTCCCTCGCGAAAGACATGCTTGAACTCCAACCGCATTTGCCGCCTGAAGATCCTGAGTCGTGTGAGTAAATTCTGAAGCTGCCAGCCCCCCTCGTCCTTCAATATGAGTTGCATGACAGCCTTGGCATCAAGCTCGACCCAAAGCTGGGCGCACCCGGCTTCCCGCGCAAGCTGCACACCACGAACAACTGCGAAAAGCTCGGTGTACGTGCTCGTTTGCACCCCTAAGAAGTCCGAGAATGCAAGTATGAGACGCCCGCTACTGTCCCGTACCACTCCACCCGCTCCAGCCAGACTTGGGTTACCCTTCGAGGCCCCATCCGAATTTAGCTTCTACCATCCATCACTACGCCGTGTCTACCAAAAAATCCGCGGCCTAGGGGCCTGTTGTTACGGGAAGGAAAACCCCAAGCGGCGAGCCACCACCAAGTCCCCTTTCCAGTCTCCAGCCTTCCATACCCCAGCACGGAACAATCGGTTCAATTGCGCACGTACCCTTCCAATGATAAGGTTCACGGAGTGGTGGGTGTTGTTAAATTTGGTATCATTCCGCATCCGCCATAGGATCCACATGACAAGGATCGGGATGAGGAAGCAAATGTGGCCGTAGTGCAAAAACGGCAAAGATAAGCGCCAAGCTTGCAGCATTGAGGAAACATACTCTGTCGTAGGCGGGTCAAAATGGAAAAGAGCACCAAAGTGCTGCCAAACCGCCCTTGTTGCCGTGCCCATAAGGAAGACATGCGGAATCGTCTACGGGACTACGAAGGCGGGTCCAAGAGGCCCAATGTAAGCGTTTGACGGTGCCGGCGGAACCCCAAAAAAAATTGTTAAGCATCCGTTCGATGCGGAGAAGGACACCCTTCAGCGGTTTCAACACCGCAAGGAGGTGAATCGGCATTGACATAAGAACAGATTGTATCAGGTGCTGACGGCCCCCGTAAGACAATAACTTCTTCTCCCATCCTCCAATTTTGGCAGCCATAGACGTAATCAGCGCCTCAAAGAGGTCCATATGCTGTCTGCCGAGGAAAATCGGCGCACCAAGATAGCGAAAAGGCCAGGGTTGCAATACAAAACATGTAATCCATTTGACTCGACATTTGATCAAGATAGGGGCCTTAGGTGTGACAATGAAGGAGCTCTTATTTTGGTTCACCCGCTGCCCAGAGGCTGCCTCAAAGTGCCTGAGGAAGGTCATTAGAGTCTCAAGGCTTGCCTCCTTCGCATTTGTGAAAATCAAGATGTCGTCGGCATAGGCCAAGTGGGATATTCCTTGGCTGCCCCTGAAATGCATCGATGGATTAACCGACATGAGTGAGTTGAGGGTTCTAGAGAGGTATTCCAAGGCCAAGATAAATAAAGAGGGCGAGAGAGGATCGCCCTGCCGAAGACCCCGTGATGATTTGAAGAAATCACATGGAGAACCATTAAGAAGGACGGAAAACCAGCAACTTCGGATGCAGTTTCCGGGTAGGACCACCCAATGGGAAGGAAAACCGAGCTGCAAGAGGACGGCTTCAAGGAAATTCCGATCAACTCTATCGTAAGCTTTCACCATGTCTAGTTTAAAAGCCACGTTCCAATCGGGCTTGTGGATGGAGACCGACTGGAGGACTTCTTGGGCGAGGAGGATATTGTCGCTAATCTGGCGAGATGGGATGAAACCACTTTGGTTTGCGACGACTAGCCCAGGCAAGGCGACCTTCAGTCTGTCATTGAGGAGCTTTGTGAGGATCTTGTTTGAAGTGTTGCATAAACTGATAGGTCGGTACTCACTCTATTGCGATGGATGTTTTACCTTGGGGATGAGCACAAGCGAAGTCACCGTGAAACTCATTGGTAGCGGTGTTGCCCTGAGAAAATCCCGGGCAGCGGCAAGGACATCCTCCTTGACAATTGGCCAACATTTTTGGTAAAAGAGATCCCCAAAGCCATCTGGACCTGCCGAGCTCTCTGCCGCCATTCCAAAAACCATTTCCTGGAGCTCGGGCTCAGTGACCTCTCTCAGTAGTGCCCCGCCCTCTTCGTCCGAGAGCAGCCGCGGGACCATGTCTGGCATAGGGGCCGTCAGCCGCTCCCCATCCGACTCCACCAACTCACTGAAGTGAGTGATGCACGTCTCCTTTAGGCGTTGGGGATCTGATATGCGCTGCCCGTCATGGTCAATGGACTTAATGAGGTTTGGGGCTCTCTTTTTTCCGGACCAAGGAGTGGAAATAACGGGTGTTACGTTCCCCTTCAACCACCCATTTAGAAGAGGCCTTTTTGACGCCAATAATCCTCCTCAATGGCGAGAGCATGATTAAGTACCGCCGTACACCGATTCATCTCAATTAAATTCGTGTCAGAGGGGGAGCGGTCATATCTCCACTCGGCCTCAAGTACCACCTGCTTCACCTCTTTGAGGTGGAGAAAGATATCCCCAAAGACAGTTTTGTTCCACTCTTTCAGGCGATGCTTCAGCCGCTTCAGTTTCTCGGCAAGGCGAGTCATTCCTGAGCCTATTGTTGGGTAGCCCAATTTGACGCCACCATCTCCATGAAATCCGGGTGGTGTACCCACATGTGCTAAAAACGGAAGGCCGAGGGGGTAGAACCCGTCGCTATGGGTACCTGGATCATCAAAGGACAGTGGTCGGAGGACGAACAAGGAAAGTGGCGGACGGATGTGTGAGGGAAAGCATCCACCCATTCACTCGAGAAAAGAACCCTGTCCAGGCGTTGCCATAACCAGTGATCCGTCCAGCTGTACCTGCTTCCCTCAAAACCCAAGTCCAGAAGATCAGTGTCAAAAATCGCATTATTGAATTCCCCAATAGAATGGTGAGCCGGGTATGCGCCATTGGACCGTTCCGATATTGAAATCACCGAATTAAAATCACCTCCTATGAGCCAGGGGGCTGTGAGATCACCCATAGAGCGCATGAAGGACCATATAGCTCCACGTTCCAAAGTACTGCACCGTTGTGCATGTATATAGAGTTTACTTACGTCTGTCATATATTTAATCTTTTTTAATTAAGTGTACATCAACATTACAAAATAAAATAAAATAAGAATTTAATAAGTATGATTGATCAATTGTTCATTTAAATTTTGATACGTGTCAAGTTAATAATTCTTATATCTATGTCAATAACTTATTGAATGACCTACTTGATAGTCGTTATTAAGATATCTATTACAATCTTATTAGTAACTATATTAATAGAATTATAAAATATAATATAAAAAAATTAAAAGATCTTTTGAATCATTCACACTTTTTTATAACAGTATAAACAATGTTTATCAATGATTACCTACCCATTTTCTCTTTTTTTTTTCTCTTCTTTCTTTCTTTCTTTTTTTTTTCGGGAAGAGGCAAGTTTCATTGAGAGTAAAAAAAGAATGTGTAATGTACAAAGTGGTTGAAGCCATTCCAACTCCTACCAAGCAATATGCCATAACCTATACAAGGCTCTAATTTGTAAGCTATCTTCATATTGCAAACTGATAATGCGATCTCTCACTTGTTGAAGAATAAATTCAGCCACTATCTCGGCTCCATATGTTGCGCCTTATATCACCGATAGTTTCGTTCCTTCCATATGTGATAAACAATAGCCCCCAACAGTGCTCGGTATGAGTAGTTGATAATGTGTTTCCCGCACCATAGTTTTGCTGCCTAACGAATATCCATATTCCAGTCACATCTGGCCAAGGAAATGGTAGGAATAGTCTGATTTTTCTTACACATCTCACAGCGAAGTCGCACCGGAAGAAAAGATGTGAGTGTGTTTCCATCACTGGGTTGTCGCATAGAACACAACATTGATCTAAATGTTGGAGCCAAACTTTATCCATTGTGCTCAGTTTATGCTGGATCGCAAGCCATAAAATGAACAAATTCCTCGGAATTTTTAGAGATCTTTTCAGTAGAATATACCATTCCTTTACTATATCTTGTGGAGACAAAAAAGCCATTCCTCCAGCGGTAGTATATCCTTCTGTTGTTGATTTCCATATCACCATGTCCCCATTACCATGAATGACTGGAAGACTGTCTTTAATTTCTCGCATAGCCGCAGATCGAGGTCGGGTAGGCCACCGCCACTCGCTATCCACAATGATCATTTGCAGGAGTGTCGTCGGGGGAATGCCCGTATTTCTTGAGGCATTCGGTAGATTGTTGATCAGGGCACCACTAGGGTGCCAAGGGTCGTGCCATAGTAAAAAGGAATTGTCGGATCCAACCTTGAATTCCAGTCCCCACAAAAAAAGATGGTGTTCGCTCAACAATTTTCGCCATCCCCATGATCCCGAATTCTCGCTAGCAGTCCAGATTGAGGAATTGTGGAGTCCATGGAGCCGAATCCACTTTACCCAGATTGAGGATTTCTTATTAGTGAGTATATCCCAAATCCTATTTCCCATGACTGCCACATTCAGCTGCTCCATCGACGGGATGCCTAATCCACCTTTGGATGAATCTTTGGTGACTTGATCCCGAGAAAATCTTAGCAACACCACACTGGCCGTGGCATTGCCAGAGGAATTTCCTAAATTTAGCCTCAATCTCTTTAATGACTCCCTTCGGTAAAATAAACGCCATAGTCCAGAAGTGGTAGATAGCTACAAGCATAGCTTTAATAAGCTGTACTCGTCCTGCGAACGAAAGCTGCGAAGCTCCCCACATGCCAACCCTCTGATAAAGGTTTTGCAGCAGCGGCAGACAGTCTTCTTTGCGCAGCCGTGAGTGGATTAGTGGTACTCCAAGATATCTAATCGGCAGGGAACTTAACGGCACTCCCCCAGCCGCCACAAGTGTATTGGTGACTGGTGTTGCGGCCTTGGATACAAAAAGCTAACTCTTCTCTGAATTGAGTTGGAGTCCGGATAGAGTGGCGAACTCCTCCATTCCCTCCCGTAACACCGCAACCGAGGTCGGTGTCCCCTCACTAAGGAGTAATAAGTCACCGGCAAAGGACAGGATAAAGAGGTTCAATTCCTTACAATGCCAGTGGAAACCAAATCGAGGGTCGTTACTAATCCGGCGATGGAGGATGGCGTGCAAGCCCTCCATGACAAGAATAAAAAGGTAAGGAGAGATAGGGTCTCCTTGTCTTAACCCCTAGAACCTTTGAAATATCCATGCGGCTGACCATTAATGAGAATAGAGAATGACGACGAGGTGATACATTCTTCAATCCATTTAATGAAGGTAGAGTGGAACCTAAATATCCTCAACATCTCTAATAAAAAACCCAATCAATGGAGTCATAAGCTTTTTGGAGGTCAATTTTCAGCGCACATCTCGGTGGGAGGTTCGCCCGGTTATAACCTAACAGTAGCTCTTGCACCAACATGATATTATCACCGATCCGCCGTCCTGGGATGAAAGCGTTTTGTGCACTATTTACTAGCAGTATCCTTGACGTGTTCTGCCATGATCTTAGTGATAATTTTATATAATACATTACAACAAGCTATGGGTCGGAATTGCACCGCCGAAGAGAGCAGAGGTACCTTAGGAATGAGTGTGATGAGTGTGGCGTTTACTTCCTTCAGTAGTCTTCTAGACCAAACAAAATATGTCACTGTTGTACATACTTCATCCCCGATAAATGGCCATGCCTCTTTGAAGAAGCAAGTGGTGAACCCGTCCCGGCCTGGTGCCATGTCATCGGCAATAGAGAAAACCGCTATTTTGATTTCTTCGTGGTTTACAGATCGAATCATATTGACAGCCTCCTCATCATTAAGTCGTCCTGCGATGTGAGCAGTCAAATCCAAGTTGCGGCCTAGTGTGGATCCTTGGGCTACCGAGTAAGACTTGAAAGTATCGGCCTATTTCCTATCCCATCGGTGATGGGTCTTGCAGCACCCTGCGGTCATTAGATTAGATTTAGAGTACTTTTTCTGCGTTCTACGTGCAGCCACTTTCTGAAAGAATAGTCATGTACATTTGTCTCCATCTCGCAGCCAACTCATCTTTGCACGTTGCTGGAGCATGGCTTGTTCCTGGAGCACGGCTCTAGAATACACTAGTAGGCATAGTTTCTCCATGTCCGTTAGTAAGGTGGACGGACGACACCTTTGTAATAGGATCTGGGCGTCTTGTAAGCGTTCCCGTGTTTGTTGGACATTCAATGCAAGATCTCCTCTCCGCCTCCCTTTTTTCTCGAAAAATTGCTTTTAAAAACTTCATTTTTCGTGTAACCGCATACATAGGTACCCCATAGATATTGGACTGCCATGTTTCTGCTATTGTTAGGAGGAAATCCACCTCATTAGCCATGAAATTAAAGAAACGAAATAGGTCGGGGTCCCCTCCTCTCCTCGGGGTAGAGCCAAGGATAAGCGAGCTGTGATCGGATGTGCGAGGTGTGGAGCACAAATAGGAGCTGTGCGGCCAGGAAGCAAGCCAACATTCATTTACTACCATACGATCCAAGCGACGCCATTGACTTCTATTCCCAGTGCTGCTATTATGCCATGAAAAATGGGAGCCGGTCATAGGCAGTGTAATAAGGTGTGCCATAGATAAACATTCTGCAAATTCTTCTATGACGCCATGTTGTACCGTGTTCGACCCACTGACCTCACTGGAATCAAGAACTGCGTTGAATTCACCCAAAACAATCCAAGACTAATCCTCCAGTGTCGGTGCCAAAGTGGTTAATGAATTCCAAAGATGTCGTGCCGAAAGCTCATTAGCCCCATAAACAAATGAAGCGTAAATAATAAGTTGTGTGTTCCGTCTCTCTAACAAACAATGAATAAGTTGTTCATTTATCTAAATAATTTCCACTCAAATTAGTGAATCATCCCATCCTAGATATATGCGGTTCCTCGGGCCCGAATTGTAATCCAAAAAACCACTGCCAATCCGGTCGTATAGTTCGTTGTATAGCTAGCACATTCTGTTACGTTACCCTTGTTTCCAACAGTCCCACAACTTCAATATTGAATTCCAAAATCAGGTCATGCACCGCATATTGGTGGTCTCGTTTATTAAGACGTCGAACATTCCAAGAAGATATGGTGATCATGGGACAACAACATAAGGGCTGCATATGTTAGGGCCCTGATAATTTTTGACGTCGTCCAAATCATTTTGTAAAACCGCAAAGGAGATATAAATAACGATCTTTTGCCTTTCCCCTTATCTGAAGACTCTCCAAATTCCATTGGGGGTATGTAGTTATTGTCGGTGTCCTGATTGTGTTCAGAAGGCAGACCCCCTTCCTCCCTCTGGTGTGGTTCTCATCATTCGACATAAACTTGGATGGGTCTTTGGGTGTTCTTCTTCGCTGCGGGCAATGGTCAGCCAAGTGACCCAGCAACTGGCAGTGCGTACAACATTTAGGGAGCCACTCGTATTCGATGTTAATCTTGCATGTTCCGTGTACTCCGTCCCCCAACGGCGAGGGTAAACACATAATAACGTGTTTTGGAATTGGGTTCTAGAAATCCACCATCACACAGACCCTAGCATAATCAATTCGCGCACAAGTTCGTGTAATAGCATCTTGATGTAGTGGGCGCCCAACCCCACTCGCGATAACACTCAATCCCTCCTCGGTCTAATATTCAACAGGTATGCTCTGGAATTTGATCCACACTGGTAGGGTTTTATGAGCTGGACGAGAGAGACTCATACCAGGTTCCCATCGTTGGAGTATAATTGGTTATCCTTGGAATAACCACAGTCCGCCCTTTATCACCTCCTCCATTGCAGTCGAGGTTTTGAAGTTGAAAAACTAGAAACCATTCTGTGAGGCAACCACGTCCCGAATGGCCGGCTATATTAATTTAATGTATGCTTCCAGTTGCACAAAATATGGTTTTTTTTTCGAGAAAATATCCCACCGCCGTAGCCTTCCATCGCCCTGCCCCTTTAGCCGCTATATCTGCCGTCAGTTTGACTAGGATTTCTCCGTTCTGGATCTTCGGCTTAATATATGAAAGATTATTCCTAGTAGAGTTTTCAAAGGCATCCGCTATAGGATCTGCATCGGTACATCGGAGGGTGCAGCCGGACTGAGCCTATGAACATCTCGAACTATGGGGGGGGGGGGGGGCTAGGTTGGATTAGTGTGTGTAAGTGTAGTACTTGGACTCTCGCCTTCTGTTGGAACCTTGGGTAAAACACTAGCGGAAACCCTAGGTGAGTCTGATTGCATTAGACCACTCCCCTCCGTCTGCATGGGAGAGGAAGAAACCTCCGTAATAGCACCCATCGTTGCTAAGGACGAGCCCGCCGAACTGAATCCATACTTTTCACGCCATCATGTCCGAAATCGTTCCAAGGTTTTTAGCGCGTCCGCATCCCCATCCCCCAGTACCCTGTCCGCAAGAGTGGAGAATTTGGAATAGTTGAAATTCTTATGTATCTCCTCATTATCTGTAGTCTCTACTGCCGTTTCAACCGTGCCATCCTTATTAGGGTTGGCCGTCGCCAAGAGAGGGGGAGAGAGATCCATCTTTTGTTGAATAATCTTTATTGAGTGTTTTCTTTTTTTTTTTAGAAAAAAACAACGGATATGTGTAGTGATGGTTTCGGAGTAGGATTTACACCTTTCAATCTTTTTCTTTTTTTTATTACAATGAGCAATTTCTGTCGTACATTGTAGAAAAGATCAAATCTTGTACACTAACATGTTATTTTACTTTATTCGAGATAGCTAAAAAAATCATATAAGTTATCTAGTAATTATTACCTCAATTGCTCAAATCACATTTTTGTCTCTCTTACTACAAAAGTATTCACTAAACATGATTAGTGATTTAATTGATTCTAAATTTTCTTTTAACCTATGTTACTCTTCAAAATGTTTGCTTTACATGAAAATTCAGTTAATTGTTTTTCATTTATCATCTAAACATATCTTAATATGTCAAGTGATCTAACTAATTCTCATTACATCTATGCTAGAAATTCGCTCAACATTAAATCCTTTTAATTTTTGTTAGATTTTCTAGTCATCCCTTGTTGTATCATAGGGGTACTTTTTATCTAATAAGTATATAATATTATAAATATAATATACTAAAAAAATAATGTGTAAATATGTACAATGTGAAAATTAATTAAGATGAATAAATATGGATAATGTGAAAAATAATTAATAGGAATAAATATGGATAATGTGAAAAGTAATTAATAAGAATTAATATGTGTAATATGAAAAGTAATTCATAGAAATTAATAAGCATCTTATTTACTTTTTTGTTCTTAAAAAATTAATATTACAAGGTTAATTTAGTCCAATCAAAAAAGGAATTAACCTCCAATCAGAAAAGGAAGAAACTTTTTTGAGGATTCATACTTTGAAAAAATATGAAAAAGGAATCATTGTTATTTCCAAAGTACTGTACCACTGTACATGTATATAGAGTTTACTTACGTCTGTCATATATTTAATCTTTTTTAGTTAAGTGTACAACAATATTACAAAATAAATTAAAATAAAATAAAATAAGAATTTCGTAAGTTTGATTGGTCAACTGTTCATTTAAAAATTTTGATGCGTGTCAAGTTAATAATTCTTATATCTATGTCAATAACTTATTGAATGACCTGCTTGATAATCGATTTTAAGATATCTATTACAATCTTATTAGTAACTTTATTAATAGAATTATAACATATAATATATAAAAAAAATAGAAGATCTTTTGAATCTTTCACACTTCTTTATAATAGTATAAACAATGTTTATCAACGATTACCTGCCCATTTTCGCTCTTTCTTTCTTTTTCTCTTTTTTTTTTTTTGAAAAACGGATATGAGTGGTGATGGTTTAGGAGTAGGATTTACATCTTTCAATCTTTTTTTTTTTTTTTTTTTACAATGAGTAATTTCTGTCATACATTGTAGAAAAGATCAAATCTTGTACACTAACATGTTCTTTTATTTTATTCGAGATAACTAAAAAAATCATATAAGTTATCTAGTAATTATTACCTCAAATGCTCAAGTCACATTTTATTCTATCTTACTACAAAAGTATATACTATACATGAATAGTGATTTAATTGATTCTAAATTTTCTTTTAACCTATGTTACTCTTCAAAATGTTTATTTTACATGAAAATTCAGTTAATTGCTTTTCATTTATCATCTAAACATATCGTAATATGTCAAGTGATCTGACTAATTCTCATTTATATCTATGCTAGAAAATCGCTCAACATTAAATCCTTTTAATTTTTATTAGATTTTCTAGTCATCCCTTGTTGTATCATAGGGGAACATTTTGTGTAATAAGTATATAATATTATAAATATAATATACTAAAAAAATGTGTAAATATGTATAATGTGAGAAGTAATTAAGAGGAATAAATATGGATAATGTGAAAAGTAATTAATAGGAATAAATATGGATAATGTGAAAAGTAATTAATAAGAATTAATGTGTAATGTGAAAATTAATTAATAGAAATTAATAAGCATCTTACTTTACTTTTTTGTCCTTAGAAAATTAATATTACAAGGTTAATTTAGTCAAATCAAAAAAAGAAAGAACTTTTTTTGAGAATTCATACTTTTATATAGATATAGATATAGATAGATATAGATATAGATATAGAATAGATATAGATATAGATATAGATATAGATATTGATATAGACATAGTTATAGATATAGATATAGATCGATATAAATATAGATATGAATATAGAATAGATATATAAAAAAATTATTACAAGATTAATTTAGTCCAATCAAAAAAAGTAACTAGCATGGTGTGTGTTAAGGATAGTGTTAAACACCAGACATTTTCCTAATACAAATTCCTCTAAGTTTTGTTCCATGCATTAATAGCACAGATTTTATAAACTAAAAAAAAAAAAAAAAAACTCTAGTTTTTGTTATAATTTGCTTCATTTTTGCCTCCTTTTAATTAAATAGACTAAATCCATCCTTAGTTGTAATGTATATATTATATCATAGAATGTAATCCTCGGTTTGTATTTTTCAAGTACCACAAGTTAACGTGCCCCTAGTATGGTGTTCGTTGAGGGTACAGCTAAACACAGGACCCAAATAACTCCAACTCTTTTAATACAAATTCCTCTTATTTTAGTTGCATGCATTTATAGAAAATAAATTAATAAAGTTTATAAGGAGAAAATTAGAGCACTCAAGACATATTTTTCAAGCTCCGCATATTACCAAGTCAACAAATGCATCGACCCTAGATCCTCTATCAATTTGCATTTGGTTTTACTTTTTGTTGAATATAGTTGTACTTCTCTAACCTAATAATTAAAATTGGCTATATATGAAATACATACATTACTTGGGGGATAGTATGATCTTGAAAATATACCGTATTATTCTTTTATCTTGTACGAAAAAAATTGGTTAGTTTAATAGTTTCCACTATTTTAACCTTTGTATTTATGAAAAGTTTAAAACATATCTATGAAGAAAATAACTAAATATATGGATTCAAAGGTTGTAAGAATGTAACTTGATAATCATTTTTAAGATATCTATTACAATATTTTTAGTAACTATATTAATAGAATTACAACATATAATATAAAAAAATTAGAAGATTTTTTGAATCATTCACACTTTTTTATAATAGTATAAACAACGATTATCAATGATTAACTGCCCATTTTCTCTTTTGTTTTTTTCTCTTGTTTCTTTCTTTCTTTTTTTTTTTTTTGAAAAACGGATATGTGTGGTGATGGTTTAGGAGTAGGATTTACACCTTTTAATTTTTTATTTTTTTTTATAATGAGCAATTTTTATCGTACATTGTACAGAAGATCAAGTCTTGTACACTAACATGTTATTTTATTTTATTCGAGATAACAGAAAAAATCATATAAGTTATCTAGTAATTATTACCTCAAATGCTCAAATCACATTACTACAAAAGTATTCATTATACATAATTAGTGATTTAATTGATACTAAATTTTCTTTTAACCTATGTTACTCTTCAAAATGATTGCTTTACATGAAAATTCAGTAAATTGCTTTTCATTTATAATCTAGACGTATCTTAATATGTCAAGTGATCTAACTAATTCTCATTTTCATCTATGCTAGAAAATTGCTCAACATTAAATCCTTTTAATTTTTATTAGATTTTCTAGTTATCCCTTTATGTATCATAGGGGTACTTTTTATCTAATAAGTATATAATATTATAAATATAATATACTAAAAAAATAATGTGTAAATATGTACAATGTGAAAAGTAATTAAGATGAGTAAATAAGAATTATTAACTTTACACGTATCAAAATATAAATGAACAATTGACCAATCATACTTACTAAATTCTTATTTTATTTTATTTTATTTTATTTTGTAGTGTTGATGTACACTTAATTAAAAAATATTAAATATATTTCAGACATAAGTAAACTCTGTATACATACACAGTGGTGTAGTCCTTTGAAAATAACAATGATTCGTTTTTCATAAATTTTCAAAGTATGAATCCTCAAAAAAGTTTTTTTCTTTTTTCATTGGACTAAATTATATTAATTTTTTGAAGGACAAAAAAGTAAAATAAGATGCTTATTAATTTCTATTAATGACTTTTCACATTACACATATTAATTCTTATTAATTACTTTTCACATTATCCGTATTTATTCCTATTAATTACATTTCACATTATCCATATTTACTCATCTTAATTACTTTTCACATTGTACATATTTACACATTATTTTTTTAGTATATTATATTTATAATATTATCTACTTATTAGATAAAAAGTACCCCTATGATACAACAAGCGATAACTAGAAAATCTAATAAAAATTAAAAGGATTTAATGTTGAGCGATTTTCTAGCATAGATGTAAATGAGAAATAGTTAGATCACTTAAAATATTAAGATACGTCTAGATTATAAATGAAAAGCAATTTACTGAATTTTCATGTAAAGCAATCATTTTGAAGAGTAAAATAGATTAAAAAAAATTTAGAATTAATTAAATCACTATAAGTATAATGAATACCTTTCTTCTCCGTTTTGCTATTTCCGATATCCTCTTCTTTCTTTCGTTCTGCTCTCTGTTTTTCTTCTTCCAATTTTCCAAAATCCATTCCCAGTCGTTGATTTCTTTGGCAGCCGCAGAAATTTTCTTCTTCTCGACAACTCTATGCTGCGTCCACTTCAGGCCCAAAATATGGAAATTTTCCTTTCTATTTTTGTTTCTTTCTGCCACAGAAGGAAGATGAAACCAAATTCTCTCTTCTTTTGAAGGTTTTGCGGCGCTGATTTTGGGAGATTTCTACTGATTCTGGGAGCCGATTATTGTGTATAGAAGAGGAAATTTGCAGCAAGGTCTTTCGGATTGGAAAGAATAATTATTTTTTCCTTTTACGTTTTTCTTTTTCAGCTAAAATCTCAGTATCGGGCCAAGTTCCTTTCCATTCTTGTGACCACCTGCCTTACGCTTGATATTTCGAAAAAGGACAAAAAATTCCATCGTTTTGGACAGCAATTTTTGGAAGACGGAGGATACATTAGCTTGTAAAACTTTGGCAATTTCCTCCTGTGTATTTTCATTTTTTGAAGTCTTGGAAATTTGCTCACAAAGTTTGTACAGAGATAGCTAATTTGCTCACGGTGGCGAATTATCGGAGGAACTTATCCTCTTCTGTTAATTTCAAAATTGCTCTTCCCTTTGATAAAAGTTTTCTAATTAACTTCAATCTAAAACCATAAAAGAGCATGGTCAGACGTATTTGGTTTATTCACACAAGGAGAGAGAGACATTTCTGGTAGCAATTTCCTCTTCCTCTTTACATCATTCTTCTTTACTGAATTGCGACAGCAGAATACTCTGTCTCAAAAATTTTGGCTAAGGCTTCTTTGCTATTGAAGGTGCATAATCAATTAGACCAACTCACACGAACGTCCATCACACTAGCTCTACTTGTTTATTCCAACAAGAGTATATGGAATTCGGGTCACATTCGTGAGATTTCTTTGAATTTTTTTTCCAGCCTTGATTGAGTCTCACCCGTTGACCATGACTCTTTTTCTCTTCATCAGGCTATCAACTTGAGGGAAATTCGGAAGACGGTTGGGACTTCATCTTGAGTATATTGTCGTACAAAACTTTGTAGTCATTTCGTCTACACTTTTTTCCTTAACCCCTTTTTTAGTTTGTTTGATAGCTTGCATGATGTTTTGCTTCAAGGACATATCGTCTTCTTTCGGATTTCAACATTTGGTCATTCTTGACGATGAGAAGCAATCCGAAGAGAAGGGAACAACTTTGATGACTCACGCTCCTCTTATCGGCCGATATGCGAAACAATAGCCAAGGTTGACAAATCCACTCTACACGAAGCAATGGTCATGAGAGGTTCCATTGAGCAAGATGTCCAAGGCGTGGACTTTGCAAGCAACTCATCACTGTCGTTCCAACGAACCAAGTCACCTACCAACATTAGGCCGCCTTATCATTGAGGGCGAAGCCAAGTGGGGAGATACCATTCAATTTGTCGGCGAATTTCGCTACACCAAAGGATTTTGGGAGTGGACTGAAGACATCCTTAGCCGATGCAAACACAAACTGATTGCTACTCAAGCATACGACCCAGTGTATGCCTCGTTGTTCACTTATGACCATAACTCTGACGTCATCAAAGCGTTTTGTGTGGCGTGGTGCCATCAACTAACACTCTTGTGACGTCCTTTGGAGAGTTGTCGATCTCACTGTGGGACTTGCATATCCTCGCTGGGTTTTCTATGACTGGACTCCTTTATGAAGAAGTCGTTCCAAGTGCCAAGGAGCTCGACGGCGTTGATGAGACGGGACGAAGATTGTGCCTTGCTCTTGCAGATTTTGCTCCATGCCTATCATTGCTTCAAGGAAGTAGTAGCGGAGGTCAACTTTCTCAAGTCTCTGCCGACAAGTGGATCAAATTTTGGTTTAAAAGGGTCGTGAAGTATTGCGAACCTCTTCCACATAAAGAGAAAAAAGGCGGTCCATCCTAAGTCAACGAATAATCCTTTTGGGACCTTCGGAGTACATGGCAAGTGGTCCACCGTAGATGAAATAATATTTTCGAAACTTGGCATTGAAGGAAGCTTAAAAGAAGAGACATTCTTGGTGGCGTACTTGGTGTGTTGGCTCTGCACTTTTGTTCTTCCCATTGATGACATTGGTTCAATACATCCAAGCACTTTCAAAGTGGAAAATATCATGGTCGCCGATTGAACGGTTGGTCTTGCTGTTCCAGTCTTGGCAAGTATCTACATTGGTTTGAACAAAATTGCTAACTCACCAAGACCAACTCGTGTGTATTCTCCATTTTCGATTCACTTTGTTTATAGTTGGGTAGCTCACTATTTCAAGACTCGGTAGTCTTTCAAGGTTTACGTGGGCCCAAAATGACGCTCTTCTCAGGTAAACATGGTGCGAAATATTACGACCCGCAAGAGGCGAGAAAATGACTTCACAAAGGTGACTTTGTCTCTTGGACTTGCAACATGATCACGAAGGACAAAGACTTCTCATTTTTTTATGATGGGCACGCGAAAGATGTGTGAAGAAACTTATTTCGTTTCTATTCGTTCAAATTATCTTCCTTTGCGGCAAGGGGATCACTTCGTCGTTAAGTCTTATAGCCCCCATCGATTCAGTCGCCAATTTGGGTTCTTTCAAGAAATGCCGGGAATATTTTCGCTAGACGTTCGCAAGGCTTCCTTGGAAGATGGAATTTGCCACTGGCGTTTATGTATCTCATCCAAGATCATGGAAAAGGTGTGGTTTCCTTCTTTGCTCCCAAATACGAAGAAATTCTCTTCCGATGTGTACAAAAAATGGTGGGCCGAAAATCACGGTGGTTATCTTGAAGAAAACATGGTGGGGTTGTTTGCTTCCAACTCAAGTGAGGTTTCTCTCAAAGAACGTGGCAAAGCAGTCGATCAAGATTCGCCTCATGAGCTTGTTGTTTCTCCTCTTCCTAAGCGTAATCCTCAAGTTGTTGAACCTTTTGAAGAAAGCAAGAGGAAAAGTACTTCTCGGCCCTTGGGGGAAAGTGGAAGCAGCAAACTCAAATAGGAAGAGGCCGAAGAGAGATTCCAACCATTCAAAGCCGACAAATATTGACGTGGATGGTGATGCCTCGAGCCGTGCACCATCTATGTTGAATTTTGCCAAGGAGGTTTTTTTTTAACTCTCTTTTTTTCCTCTCACTTTGGAGTGATAAGATCTTCCCCTTTTTATTCTCTAACTTAAGTTGATGCGGTGCAGCAGTTAGAGGACGAAGTCCTAGCTGCTGAAGATGACGAAACTTCTCAAGATAGCCAAGGATCGATTTTGGGGCCTCCTCCACTTGGATGGGACTTAAGGCAAACAAACTCCTTGTCATGCTGTACTGTCCGTATTTGAAGGTGAGAGATTTGTCCTTAATCATCAAAAGGAGTTTCTTCAAAAATTGTGGAGTGATCTTCTCGTGAAAATATCAAAGACCCCAATAGACTTCATCTCATCAATCAAAGAAGATGTTTACTTCATCCTTGAATCTATGGAGAGCTTTAAAAGTTTGACATTTCCAAAGTAGAAGAGTGTTGAACGCGGTGTTCTTTGCCAGGACTGCTACTTAAGATGAAGCAAGTTCATCGTCTTTCGAAAAGTTGTCCACAAGTCTTCTTGAGCGACAGTTAAAGAAAGCCAACGATCGTCTCCAAGATGCCCAAGTTAAAGAGGGTGAAGAGGCTTCTAAGATCCAATCCACTATAGATGAGTTAGAGCGCATTGAGAAAGAGATTGTGGGCTTAAAGGAGCAAAGAACAAACATGTATGCCACTTTGAAGGGGCAAAAACAACTTCTTCGTAGCGCTCAAGACGAAGTTTGTGGGATCGAAGAGGAAATTGTAGCGCTTGAGAATACTACCCCACTCGATGAGGAAGTATTGAGAGCTGAGAGTCTTCAAAAGCAACTTTGGAAGTCCTCACGGAAGAGTTGAAGAATTTGAGTCATTTTGCTTGAGATTTGTTTAGGACCTTATCCTATGTAGGGCTGAAAACGACCTCAAACAAACCAAACACTCACCTGTTCAAGCTCTGTTCAGAAAAGTGAATTTGGGTTTGAGCTGGGCTCAAGCTCGAGCCAGCCAACTTTCGTCTTGTTTGAGCTTGGCTCGAGTGTAGTTCACAAACTACTCGGCTTGGCTCGGCTCAACTTGAGGAATTGGCTTAATTCACTTTTTTGTCCTATCCTTGATACAACTAAAAAGAAGGATGCATTCACCACAAGAGTAAAGTAGCTAGTAGCTAGCATTAAAAGTAACAACCTGTAAAAAAGTACATAGCTAATAGCTAGAAATGCAAATTGCAGCAACACTTTTTCAGCTTTTCTTCCTTTTCTATTAATTATCAAGTCACATTCATAGAAATCAATGAACAAAGTTGTATCTATCAAGTTACAAACTCTCTTTACCAAGTGCTTCTCAAATCTCAACGCATCATCTTCAACACTGAGCAGAAATAGTTGGGATAAGTCATTTTTGTTTCCTCATAACTAGTGCTAGTACCTCTCATATGATCATCCATATTTTCTTTTCTTGCAGAAACACCTAATCCTTAGAGGTAGTTGCTCTTATAGCTAACTTCATTTTTTTATGGCCTGTGAATCTTTTATTAATGTTGCTGTAGAAAAGTGAAGTTATGGCTTCACATAAACACAAATTAACTAAACTCAATTCATCAAAAATACTACTCTTGATCAATTAATTTCACAGAGTCTAGCATCATTCTATTCTTGAAACATATACATACTCTACAATAAGTCAATAACTAAGTATTATACACTATAAGGGAGAAGTGTGTATAGAACGTGGAGAAGATAGTTCCATAGGCATTTTCAATCAGACGGGACACCATTCTCCTTGGAGGCTGGAGCATTTCTCACACTGCCATTTCTTCTTTCCATATTTTCCACTTTAATGTTTTTAATGCTTGTCAAATATTCAAATGCCCTTGAAGGTCATGGTGAACACCAGTTTTCAAGGCAAATATACACAAAAAGGTCGCTAGATATTGAGCATATTTATCTCAACAAAGTATCTCAATTGTCAATTTCAAGAAGCTCAAAAAATTTAATATGAAAACTGACAATAAATTCAAGATGTAATTAACTAAGCACTCCAAACAATAGCAACATATTATTATGTGAAAGATACCATAAGGAGCCATGGCGACATGCCATGGAGGGATCGGGAATATACAATACAAAACCTCGCCGTAAAATCCGACCATGTAGGCGGAATATAAATCCGGCCATGTAGGCGGAAGACGAGAGATACCAAAAATATACAAAAATCGCCAAAAATCCGACCATGTAGGCGGAATGTAAATCCGACCATGTAGGCGAAAGGCGATCAAAATAAAGGAGTATCTTAAATTGTGATCTATATAAAGAGAATTTAAATGAATAGGAATAGAGTAAATTTGGGAACCTTTTACGCTCCGTTAAATTAATAAGTACGAATTCAGTCTTAAAACACCACCAAAAGGCCCACACAACGCCATATTTGGCAAAACCGGGCAGCAGTGGTAAAACAGACTTCCTTCATCCTCATAATTTAAGGGAACGACCCAAAGGGTCTCCTTTCCATATTCATTTATTTTCCCCGTATATTTATCATAAATTTAAAATACTTTTTTTTTTTTTTTAGAACCTTGCCATCTTCGTTGTCATGGATAATTCAACAGTATGAACTTAGCCTTCCATTAGGCTAAAAGCAAAATTAAAATGAATACAAATACAATAAATAAATACAATAATTTAAAGTAAAAAACTTACAGAAGTGTAAACTCGTACACAAAGCTGAAATCTTATTTAGTGAGGGACAAAGAAGGTGATATACATGTACAAGGGTGTTTTCGGTCTGCCTCTAATGATCTAAGAGGGGGTATTTATAGGGAGGCCGGATCTGAAAGTATTATTTCAAATCCGTCTGTGATTGACAGGTGTCTTATGCATTAAGACACATGGCTGGAGTCATCTCCAGACGTATTACATGAATGACACGTGTTGCTGTATGTGTGACACGTGTTGCTTTGACTCGGTCAAAAATTTTCGACTTTGTTTTCTTCCGGCATTATGCTGTCTGCTTTCATTTCTTCATTATTTTGGAGAAATTACTTTCTTCCGATTCTTCTTCGGATCTTTTGTGGTAATCTATCCTTTGTTCCTCTGAAGATTCAGAAGTCCCAACTTTTGATTTTGCTTTCAAAGCAGTCCTGATTCCCTGAAATAGTTGATCAAGGATAATTTCGTGGTTGGATTCTTCAAATGGGTCTTGTGATTCCCCTGCTAAACAAGAATACTTATTTTCTTCATCTTTGGAAGAGGTTTCCATTGGGGACTCTGCTCCTGTCAGATTTCGTTTGAGGTCTTTCTGGACTTGATTGAGATATTCCTCAATCATTTGTTCTTTAGAGATAATACCTCTCTTGCTCCTGATTCTTTGCGATATTTGCTCGAATGGGCTAGGAGTCTGATTTTCTTCCTTCTCCAGGAGTGCTTTGTATTCTTGGAGTTTTTCCTCCATTTCATCAAGTGCTTCTTGACAAAAATATTTTTTTGTTTCCGGATTGATGAGCATTAATTTACTCCAGAATTTAGAACAAGATTTCCTTTTAATACAAGGAATTTTTTGTAAGGTCATTCCTACTTCAGGTAGCCATTTCCAAATCCATGGAAGTGAGAATTCCATAAAAAAGAAGAATGAGGCCATTCCTTCAATCCATTTCTGTGATTTTTCCGCCTGGATAATTTTTGGCGAACAATTGATCCATTCCGTATAATAACCCTGGAAAATTTCAGGGAGTATAGAAATTGGAGGACCATAATTTAACCACCATTGAAATACCCAATTTGGTACTTCTTGTTGGAAAACTAATGGACAAATTTTGAAAAAACCATGTGTGTTTTCTCTTATAATTTTCATAGAGAAAAGTTTTGTTGAATGCTTCAACATAGTCCCAATAATTAAATTTTATTGGGGATTTAGACTCTGGATGAATATATTCTTTTTCACCTAATGGGTTAATTCCCCATTCAACAGCAGTAATGAATTTTTTTATTACTGCTTTTGAGTAATTAAATTCTTTTCCATTATTGGAATAAGTGTGAGTAATTTCAACACTTTGCATTGCTTTCAGGATACACTCATAATGAGCCCTTGGTTTATATGAACCTGCTGTGAATGCTGTCACATCCAGATATCTTTTCATTAGATACCATGGATCTTTTTCCCACCTTAAATCCTCATTTTCCAGAAGTATAATTACTTCCTGATGTTCACTAAATTTATAGTTTACTAACTCATCTTCTTCTTCCAATATTTTAGCATAAGATACTGAAGAAGATGATACTTCTTCGGCGGCGATTTTTTTCTGCTCCTTTTTAAATATGAGGAATTGCTGGAAGAGCTCATTTTCTTCCTCAGAGACTTTATTGTATCTTCCTATTCCGGAAATGTTGTCTTCTGTTACCTTGGCGTATAATTTCGCCTGGTCTAAATCTACCTCCTCTCTGATTGGAGGAGTTTCTGCCTCTTCCTCTTTGAGGAAGCATTCCTGCAATAAAAGGATTATTCATTTAACCGGCATAATATCCTGCAATTTTTTGGTGATACAACAAATTTGCTATCCAAATATTTTTTATGCGATAATGATAAGACATGTCTGCACTTGGATGTTGAATAAGAATTTCCGAAATAATTTTTTTTCTCTCCTCAATCTTTTTTCTTATTATTCTCTGAATTCTTTTAAGCCGTGCCTTATATTCAATAGGCTCATCCCAAAATTCAAACCTATATACAGGCCATTTTAGTCCATTCATCCAATAACTTTCTCCTTCAATCCTATCTTCAACCCAATAATCTGGGATTTTAGAGGAGGTACTTACTCCTATAAAGAATTCTCCTCCAATCCAGTTAAATTTACCAATGTCTGTGTTCATTTAGATATTCTCTTGATAAGAAGTCAGGAAGACTATTAGTCTTTCCTTTAATATGTTCTATTGTAAAATTAAATGGAGCTAAATGTGCTTGCCATCTAGCAAACATTTGTTTAGAAACATCATGCTTAAAGTCTTTGTTAAACATAAACTTAGCAGCAGAACAATCTGTTCTGATAATAAATTCTTGGTTTAATAAGTCATCTTGGAATTTTAAAACACATTTAACAATAGCAAGAACTTCTTTAGCCACTGTAGCATAATTTAATTGGGCTGCTTTCCATTTTCCAGAATGGAATCTAACTAAATATTCTTGTTTATTATTATCGATTTGTTTTAATATTCCTCCAAATCCTATTTCAGAAGCATCTGTTTCTATTATTTTCTTCCAATTAGGATTTGCTAGTGTTAGACATGGTAATGATTTAACCTTCTGTTTTATTAGCCTAACTGCTTTAGTGTGATCTTCTGTCCATTCCAATGGATTTTTCTTGAGCCTATCATATAATAATGCTGTGTCTTGTGCAAGATTTTTGTAATATGGAGCTATATAATTTAGGCTTCCTAAAAATCTCTGTAATTGAGTTCTATCAATAATTTTATCCGGAAATTTATCTGCAAATTCTATGCATCTGTTAATGGGAATTATTTCTCCTTTTTCGATATTGTGACCTAAAAATCTTATCTTAGTTTGGAAGATACTCATTTTTGGTTTAGATATTACTAATCCATTTTGAATGACTATCGTTTTAAACATTTCTAAATGTTTAAAGTGGTCTTCTATGTTATTGGAGAAGACTAAGATGTCATCAATATAAACAATAATAAAGTTCGAGAATTGGTTAAAAATATCATTCATGATATTTTGGAATTCTGAAGGTGCATTTTTCAGACCAAAAGGCATAACATTCCACTCATAATGGCCAAAAGGAACTGTAAATGCAGTTTTATATCTATCTGATTCACTTATCTGAATCTGCCAATATCCTGATTTTAAGTCAAATTTTGAAAAAATTATTGCCTTATGCAATCTATCTAAAAGATCTTTTTTATTGGGGATTGGATACCTTATCCATTTTAAAAACTTTATTGAGGGGCTTATAATTGATAACAAGTCTAGGTCTCCCTCTTTCCTGTTCTGCATGTTTATTAACATAAAAAGCAGTACATGACCAAGGTGATTTAGAGGATCTAATTAGTTTTTTATCTACTAATCCCTTAATCTCCTCTTTGCATAACTCTAGATATTCGGAATTCATCTGACAAGGTCTCGCCTTAGTGGGAATATTTTTTTCTAAAAACTCATTTTCATATGGGAGGCTTACAATATGTTTCTTTCTATGCCAAACGCTGCTACAAGCATCCTTGGTATTCTTCAGCTTCACCTAGGAACAAGAGAAAACAAATTTAATGCATAAATTTAACTATCTAATTTTACATTAACATTAAAATAAGGGTTAATTACATTTAGACCCCCTCTGAAAATGCATAATTACACTTTCCCCCAAAGAAGTTTTGAAATTACATTTACACCCCCTCTAAAAATTCTTTGTTTACACCTGACCTCCATTCGTTAAAGTTTGGGCGGAAAATATTCATTTCAACAGAAATAATTACATAAATTTTCAATTCTACCTCTCATTTAACATTCTCGTGCAATAATTTTGTACTTATAAGGAAAAAATATAATAATATTGGCCTCACTCCATACATATACGTTACACTTATCCTCTTATAAGTACAAAAATATACATGAGAATGTTAAATGATGGAAAAAATTGAAAATTTGTGTAATTATTTTTGTTGACGTGAATATTTTTCGTCCAAACTCTAACGGATGGGGGTCAGGTGTAAATAGAGAATTTTCGGCGGGGGGTGTAAGTGTAATTTCAAAACCTTTTTGGGGGAAAGTGTAATTATACATTCTCAGATGGGGTGTAAGTGTAATTAACCCTTAAAATAATACTACAGTTGTGAGACGTACCTACAATTGAAAGCATATTATTATTCCAATTAATTCACTCAAAATAAACTTTTTGGATGTCCTCGTCATCAATCTAAAAATATAAATTAGTCAATTTGAACTCAAATTCAATTCAATATCATAAAAATCTTAAGTTACAATAGAAAATTAGCATACCTCTACAAATTTTGCAATTTTCCATTCACTACGCATCCAATCTCCCGTGCAGTTTAATGCTTGAACAGCCTCTGGTTTCAAAGAGCTTCGATATTGATCAAGTACTCTCCTCCATCACTAAAAACAGATTCTGATGCAACAGTTGTTACAGGAATTGATAGAATATCTCGTGCCATGTTGGATAAGGTGCGAAACTTCAAAGTGTTTGATTTCCACCAATCTAGTGCATCAAAATCAACATATGAATCTTCCTTACATACATAAAGGCCCTCTTCAAGGTATATATCCAAATCAGATTTTGTAGGTATAATGGTATCAAGTTGGGGTGCCCACAAGATAAATTCCGCTCTACCTTTGGTTTTACTTTTCATCTTGTCACACTACCACTCTAAGTGGAAAAGCTAGCTCTTGATTGATTGCTTAGCTTCATAAAGAACAGTTAGCAACATATTCATTGTAAAGCTCTTGCAAGGAAAATGCATCAATTCAATCTCTTCGCGAGCTTGAGAAATGGGATAAATCTTAGAGTAGCAAAACTCAATCAATTTCATCTTGTAACGAGGATCCAAAACTGCACCCATAGCCATCAACACATAGCAATTCCCCCAATATTTATCAAATTTTTCCTTCATTCGAGAAGTCATCTTCTGAAGGTAATCTTTACTAGCACTAAACTTCTCATTCAGAATTTGCTTTATTTTCCAAACTTCAGGAAGGAACAGGTTTGATGTAGGGTAAGAAACACCTGAAAATATATGTGTGGCATCATTAAAAGCTTCTAAAAACTTAAAGACTTCCATTGCCTTGTCCCAATCCTCTGAAGATGGCAACCATATGTAAGATGGATCCCTTTCTTTATACCTCGGAAACACATCTCTAAATATCATAGCTGATTCTAGCATTGCATATGTTGAGTTTCATGGGATCCTTTACAAACGTAGTTTCTACCAGCCTTACCTTCACTGTTTATCCCCTGGGGAGGGTCAAGCAGTGTTGAGAGAAGTACATGAAGGATCCTGCGAATCCCATACAGGTGGCATATTTCTTGCATGTAAGATCTTAAGAGCTAGATACTTCTGGCCTACCCTCAAGAAGGACGCCTTGCAGTGGGTCCGAAGGTGTGAGCATTGCCAAAAGCATGCCCCGCTCATCCATGTACCAGTGGAACCATTCAAGGCCATTTCAACGCCTTGTCCTTTTTGTCGATAGGGAATGGACATAGTAGGTCCTTTCCCACCTGCTCAAGGCAAACAAAAGTTCCTATTTTGTAGCCATGGACTACTTTAACAAATAGGTCGAAGTGGAGCCCCTTGCCAAGATCACAAAAAAAACGAAATGCTCAGATTCCTCTAGAGGAATATAGTCTGCAAGTATGGTTTACCCCGTGTTCTTATTTCTGACAATGGTCGTCAATTTTAGGGTTGTAAAATCCAAGATTGGTGTGTCAAGTTGGGTATCCAGCAGCGCTTCACTTCCATAGCCTACCCCCAAGCCAATTGACAGGTAGAAGTCACAAACTGAATCCTGGTGCAAGGCATCAAGCTCAAGATGGAACAAGCAGGAGGACAATGGGTCGAGGCCCTGCCCAGCATGTTGTGGTCTTATAGAACTACCCCCAAGTCCACCACAGGAGAGCCACCCTTCAACTTGGTGTACAGCGCGGAAGTTGTCATCCCCGCTGAAGCCGGACTAACAACCTTTAGGTTTCTGCATTATGAGCAGGAAAATAACAACACCAATTGCGCACCAACATGGATCTATGAGACAGAGTCTGAGAGGACACCCGTCCGCGTATGGAAAGATACAAGCAGAAGGTGGTTAACGCCTACAACAAAAGGGTGATAAAGAGCGAGTTCCATGTGGGAGACCTCGTGCTCAGGTGAGCGAGCGCCCTCAAAACCAGTCGGAAAACTGGCCCCTAGTTGGGAGGGGCCTTACAAGATAACCAGGGTCATCAAGTTTGGCGCATATGAGCTAGAAGACGTAGACGGAAGAAGAATTTCTCTCCCTTGGAATGCCTACAACCTCATGAAGTTCTATCCTTAGAAACTCTTACTTCCTGCTTATAGCTTGCTTGTGTAAAACCAATATTATCTTACATCAATAAATGCAATTTTTGTTCTCCCTCTTGTGCTATGAACACAACCAAGTTTTTAGCTCCGGACTTATCCCACAAAATCATCTGTTGGCGCATGTTATTACATAGGCCACATGCTGGTGCACGCTATTACTGAAGTCGCTTGTTGCTGAACGCTCATACATAAGCCGTCTGTTGGCGCAGGCAATTACTTAAATCGTCTGTTAGAGCAAGCTAGTTGCTTGCTGGCGCACACTCATACATAAGCCACATGTTGACGCACGCTATTAATTGAGTCGCCTGTTGGAGGAAGTTATTACTTAAGTTGCCCGCTGGCGCACGCTCATACATAAGTCGCCTGTTGGCGCACGCTATTACTTAAGTTGCCTGCTGGCGCACGCTCATACATAAGCCGCCCGCTGGCGTACGCTATTACTCAAGTCGCTGCGGGCGCACGCTCACACTTAATTCACTCGCAGGTACCCTCCTATTAACAAAGTTGTGTTTCCTTTATAACAGCAAAGACATTTGGCCCCAACACTTATCGGGCCAAGGAGGTGCAAGCAGGGCCATATCCGTTGGTCTGCAATAGGTTATCAAGGCATGCTTCCTTATTTTCAGCTTAAGATTTAGCTTGTTACGTAGTTGCGCTTCTGCCTAAATCTACATCATAGCGTATCACTTCACTATCTAAGGGCATAACTCTTCAGGAAGGGAGGAAAAACCCTTCCCTTTAGCTCTTGTATTGTTCTAAACATGCACAAGAAGACCTTTTTTACTTAGGGACTAGGTGTCCGCCAACAAAGCTTTCATATAACCTACAGGAATCGTAAAGGAACAAGCAGGGAATAAAAGGCAAACATACTTGCATAGGCCAAAAGGAAAAAGCATCCAGATTATCCAAAGAAGAAAGCAGAGAAAATAGAATCCAAAAGGCACTAAGTGCCATCAACAAATTCTTCAGAAACCCACACTCGGGCATTTCAAACCTCACGCAGAAGGTAACAGAACAGGGAATTCTTTTCAAACAGGCATTCTCACTTGGCAGAAGGGGGAGCACTAGGAGTACCCTTACTTGGATAAGGGCGTAGGCTTCCATCACTAGGTCACTTAGAGCTTCTGGGGCCTCTTCCCCCTGGTCAGCCCACACCAGATCACTGGCAGCTCGTGAGGAACCTCCTCGTTGGGCTCAGGAGCATCAGTAAGTCCCACTTTGATATCCAATAAGGTTGAAGGTACGGCTCAAGAGGATAGCCAGCCTTCACGAACTGGTAGACGCAAGTCCTGAAGCCATGATAATAGTAATTCAGAGCCTTCTCAGTGAGTAGATCTTGAAAGTCTCGAGACTTATGGAATGCTCCATCCTGTTGTACCACATCTCGCCAAAACTTTCTTACCCTCCTTAGTGGTATGATATTCCTGCAGCTTCAGGGAGGCCTCCTCGAAAACGAGCATGGAGACTGTGAATCTCATACCTCAAATGGGCCATGTTGGCCTTCTGTTAGCGCTCCCTTTCCTTACTCACCCTCTCCACCTCTTCTAGTCGCTTCTTGGCTTCTTCCGCCGCCGGCCCTTCCTGTTCCAACCCACTGGATAGATCACCAGCCGTTAGGGTGGCCTCCGCATACACCAACAAGTAGGGTATACAACTTATTTTTCATATTAACTGTATGTTGCAAAACTGTCGTTTACCTTACTCAGGACCGAGGCCAGCAAGTTTAGGGTCTGCGGACCGGGGGTCCACATAAACTTGGTCCAAAGGGTAAAAGAATCCCCTTCAAGAAATTAACCGCCTTGCTGCCTTCTCCTTCATCCTGCAGTAGTGAGCAAACTTCACCTTCTCCCTGTTTTGCCTTCTTTGTTTTCACCTCAACAAGTCGAGGCATACCAGCTTGCGTGATAGGCTTCAAAGCAGGTGGGGCCAAAGAAGCAGTCGATCTTTTAGCACGTTTGGTGGGTGTGGAGAGAAGATGAGCCTGGCGTTTCATTTTGGGTCCCCTAGAAGCCGAGCTGGTATGAGAGGGGGGCAGACTCCTCACAGCAGGTCTCTTAACAGAGGAACCTACTCTTGGAGGCTTGCCCTCGGCAAAGTCCTTTTCCTACAGCAGCTGGTTGAACATGTCGTCTGCACGCAAGTATAAAACAACAGGTTATTTCTAAAATAATTTCTCACAGGGACAGAACACCAGAATGGGGGAGAATAGCGAAAATGTATACCAGCAATCTGGTCCCAAGCGACCTCTTTTGTACTTAGCCCATAATGGGAAAGGAGGGCTGGATGAACTAGCTTGCAAGGGTCATAATAGGACACATTTAAACGCTCTAGTAAGAGTTGGGAAAGAGCAGGGTGGTTGCGAATAGAATACCTAGGTTGCTAGGGAGCAAGGGATACCCACGCTGTAGGGAAACACCAAGGGATAGGAGAAGGAACAAAGAAGTAATGGTGTTTCCACTCCTTAACCTTCGACTCAGACAGAAGAAACTAGGCATCCCCCCTGGAGGTAAACTAAAACAGTCCCGCACTAGCCTTCTTCAACATGAAGAAAGAGTGGAACTGTGCAGCAGAGGGACCTCCCCTAAACTTTTTACCAAGATTAAAAACCCAGCTAGGAGGATAAAGACTTGGGCACAAACTGACTCAGAGGGACCTAGAAATAAGAGGACACCTCGGCAAAGAAGGAAGGAATGAGAAATCGCAGACCCGCCTTTAGCTGGGCCACATAAAAACAACAAAACCCCTCAGAAAAGAAATGGGGACAATCCACTAAAGCAGGAGCCTGAATCACCCAATCATCAGGTATCCCATACTTAGACTGAAGATCACCTAGGTCTTTCTCCATCACACAAGAACGAAAAACCCTAAAAGATTGTGTGCCTGCTGCTACTAGACTATCCTGTGTCTTGCTCTGCTCTACCGCCGCCCTAGTGGACCTCCTCTTAGCACTACTTACTTCTTCCTCTCTCCTGCCCTCCTGCAGGCCAAATGAAAGGAAACAGCGCTCTCCTCTTCCTCACCACCAGACATCTGCGCAAGATCAATCACAAATTCATCTATCATCCTCTTATCTATACCCCCCCTCCGACATGTCTAAACAACAAGTTAAAGATGGAAGAAGAAAGAGGACGCTTACCTAAGAGTAGAAGGACCAAAAAACATTAGGGATTTTTTTATCTGACCTTGAATTGAAGGAGTTCCTGCAAAAAATTTCAGAGGTCGAAGTCAGAAAACCCTATTTTTTAAGGAAGAAGAAAAAAGGATGAGATGAGCCTTACCTGATCGCGTGAAGTGAGCCAAGGAAAGAGGGAAGACAGCCTATATATCCGATCGACAAACATCTCTGCCATCTGAGGACTCTGGTGTCCAGCTGGCGACCATCCGCTAATCAAGGAGCGCGTGGGTTCGAAATGGAAGGTCTCTTCTGAAAACCCTCTCTCTCATAATCATTACTTAGCTACTTTTTTAGCCTAATTTTTTAAATTTCTTAAAAGGCGCGCAGGTCCTTCAATGGTAAGGACTTCATAGCAGAGGGGGTAGCTTAGCAAGACTTGCCTTGCTAATGCACGAGCAGGAAAAATCTTCTTTTTTCTGTTTCTTTTCAGGATATCTTGCCTACTCTAGCACTTCAGTTCTACCACCTGAACTATTGGAGCTGTCGGGGGGGGGGGGGGAGGAGGGGAGTGATGATGCCCCCAAGATCCTTCATGGATTACAAAGCCCAATAAGCCTACAGGAGCAGTAGCCCAACCAAATCATCAACAGGACAGCTCACCAGCGGAAAAGGTAAAAGCCCACAATCTTACCCGCTGACTTCACTAAACTGGCAGGCCCAAGAAATAAGCCCGTTTCAGCAGGACACGTCATCATCCAGCTGTGCACACACATTCTTTAACTCACCAACTCATCAAGACACATCATACTCCAACATTTTGGACATAGGTGCATGGATAAGCTAGGAATCCAACTGACTACATCTGTAGCAATAGCTTTCCGGTAAAATAGGAGAATCTTGCAAGACTTGGCCAGTGAAGTATATCTCCTTGGATACTTATCCAAATCCTAAACGGATCCCTCTAGAAGATAGCCAAGTCAAAGGGCTTTCCAGAGACATACAACACTCTGCAACCAAACTCCGATTTTGGCTCCAACCACGGCTATAAATTGACCCCTTGTGCAGTTCTTAGGAGTTAAGTCCGGTAACATCACTTTCAACACTCCCTTGTGGCAATTCTATACACTCCCACTCGTTTAATTATTTGGAAGCTAATTTTAGCTCACTTACACACGTATTTCATTATTCACATGAATCATTCTTCATCATTTCTATACTGATCACCATTATTCTCATTTTAGTTCAAGTTCATTTTCCATTTTACATTTACTGACTTAAGCATCAGAGTGCTAACGCTTCCTTGGAGGTTAGTCTCCCAAATCTTAGGATTTGCACACAAGTCTTTCAAAGTTTCGGTGTACCTCAGAACCCAGGTATGCATCAATTAAAGATTCATTTATTAAATTATAAAATGAAAAACTCCTAACATAAACAAAATACTACATTATCCAAAACAAATCGTGAGTTGAATAGTAGTGCAATCTATTTCTCCATGACTGTTTATGGAATTGAACTGTGGATTTTAATCGTAATAATACTAATTATTTGTCTATATTAATGTACATGATAGTTCATTATAAATTATTATTATTAGCAATTGTTATGTGATATATTCATTGAAATTTAATATAATTGTATACTATCGATTTATACAAGAAAAAAAACAGAATTTTACATGTATGAATTGCAAGTTTTGATTATTTTATAAAACCCTTCACTTTCATTTAGTTTCTCATAAAAAATGCAAAAATTTAGAAAGGTAGAAGTAGTTAGTGATATATAATACAACTAAATCAACAATGAATTAAATCATGAGTTGGACCCATTTAAAACCCATCATCAACCCATATAAGACTCATGGTGCAATAAAAAGTAATTAAGTTAAACAAAAGCATACTTAATATGTTTTGGTAAATTTATTTTTTAAAAAGTTTTGAAAAAAGTTAGAAAAATATGAGAGTAGTTAGTGATATGTAGTCAACTTGATCAACAGTAAATTTAATTAATTAAACCATGGTTGGACCCATCTAAGATCCATTACTAACCAACCTAAAATTTATTAGCAACCCATATAGGACCCATAATATGATAAAGTTTAATTAAATTCAACCCACTTAATAAGTTACAATATATATTGAACTCATTATTATATTAACATCTTTCATTAATTCTATTATATTATTAAAAATGACTTTTGATTGACCAATGGAAAATTAAATATGAAAACCCACTTAGGACTCATTTAGGACCTATATAATTTATTTAAATTTACTTAAACAAATATCATATTGGACCTATGTTAAAAAAATTGAAACCCAACCCAACCCAACCCAAAACTAGATGGGTTCGGTTAGAATCATGGGTTTCCACCCATATTGCCACCCCTAATCATATCTAAAGTTGCATTCCTTCAAGATGTTTACTTGGCTTTATAGATTTAGATTTGAGGGAAAGATTTGGGAAAAAAAAATTCAAATGACTCCATTTGAAAAGAATTTGAAATCTATCAATATTGAATAAAACGTATTTCAGAATTAAAACTGAAGGGTTTGAAATTCTTTAAATTTAGGATTATCCAAATAAATTCAAATGATTTTTTATTAAAAATCTGAATGTTTGATATAATGAATGACTATAGTAACATATTTACCTAGGATTAAATGCAAATTACCCCCCTGTGATATAGAAAATGATCAAATTACCCCCAGTGAAAAAAAAAATTAGCAAATTATCTCCATGTGTTTTAGAAATAGAGCAATTAAACCCCTCAAGGCTCTGCGTGCCATTCACGTGCATTTTTTAAATATTTTAGATTTTTTATTTTAATCATAAAATTACATGTGCATCTTTACTATTAGCCATTGGATCTGATTGAATCTAAGGCCCAAATTTAACTGATAAGATCAATGGTCCAGATTTTACTTAATTCGATCAATGGTCTAGATTTAAAAGCATATATTTATCTAATATATATTTATACAAAATTCAATTAGAAATATACGTATAATATATCTATATTAATTAAAATAATATATATATGTATGTATGTATATATATATATATAGAGAGAGAGAGAGAGAAGGGGTGTCGGACGGAGGGGAGGGCGGACGCCGACGGTCCGGGAGCTTGGAGGGAGAGGGTCGACGACCTGGGGAAAAGGTATGGGAGCGACGGATCTGGGGGAGGAAGGGGAGGTGAGAATGAGGGACCGGCAAGGAGGTGGAGATGGGGGCAGTAGATCTGGGTTGGAGAAGGTGGCGGGCTGGGGGGCGCGAGGAAGGGGGAAGTAGGGGGGGGGCGGCAGATAAGGGTCGGAGAAGGTGGCTGGCGGTGGGGGGGCGCGGGAAAGGTGGCGGGCTGTGGGGGGTGCGGGGAAAGTGGCGGCCAGTGGGGGGAAGGTGGAGGTGGGGGAAGCTTTATTTTTAAAATATATATATATATATATTATTATAAATATTATATATAATAATAATGATTAATATTATAATATAATTAAATATAAAATAATATTTTATTCTTACATGATTTTCTACATCAACGACCCTAGGGGGAGAAGCATGTACATGAGAGGGACCAGCCTCACTAGGAGCGGCTAAGTCAGGTAAAGGGGGAGGTGAACTAGTATCAGCGACCATCTCTTTAGAGTGGGCGGAAGTCACGGACGACCCTGAGGAAGAAGACCCGGAGCTCGACCCCGACTTAGGTTCAAACTCGGACCCAGAGCTAGAACCGGAAGAAGACATTAATGTAAATAGGAGGGGTCGCAAAGTACCTTGAGGATCAGCGACCCGGAAAGCGTCTAAGGAGGCGAGGTCGATGGACACCGAGTTGAGAGGATGAAGGAAAGAGTCAAATGGACCCCCTATATATAAGCGGTCAACTTCGAAAGATGCGCCCATTCAGAAGGCGTTGGATGGCTGACACGTGGATGGCATCCGATGGCTGAAAAGAGATGACATTTCGCGAGGTGACTTTTTCAACTTCTCCTAGTGTAATAACTTACACTAGAAGAAGTGGGGGATTAATGATGGGGGTGTAACCCAAATATCAAGAAAAGACACAAATGACCATGAAAAAGGGCCAAAATCATCAAAAAGCCCATGGATACGCGCACTGCCACGTCGGGTCGGGTCAGAACGACCCGACCCGGATTGGCGATCCGGACCGTACCCAATGCTAGGTGTCCAAGATCTAGACCCTTGAATAGGAGACAACTCAAGTTTGGAGATGAGTCTACGTGGACCAGGCAAGTACATACATTTAGTCCTATAAATACACCTACCCTACAACATTTATGGTAAGTTATTCAGGTTATATTCAACCACATTCATTGTATCAGATTGTCATATTATCTCGATCTATACTGACTTAAGCATCGAAAGGTCTTCGCATGGGACACTCCCGGCTAGCCTGACGCACTTCTTCTTTTCAGGGGTACACAAATCTAGGAAGCTTAGGAGATCGTTCAGTGAGGTACTCTATGGGGTGCTCGCTTGGGATCACAGGTACGATCGGATCACTACCCTATTTTTAAATTTTTAACAAATTCTTTCAAATTAATTTAAATATATCGTTACCAATATTTTATAAGCTTTATCATTTTTTTCCTAATCACTTCAAAAATTCATTTTTAAAAATCGTAGTAAATAATTATTATTAACTACGGTTAAATAAAAACCGATACAAAAACTAACTTTTCCACCATGAAAAACTTATTTGCCACGGCTTTTAGCCGAGGTAAAAATATTCGCCATGGCTTTTAGCCATGGCACATGTTTTAGCCACCCTCACAAAAACCACGGCCGACAACCGTTGCGTGGTCGTGGTCAATGACTTTTCGCTACGTTATTTAGTATTAACCATGACAATTAGCCCTGGTTAAATGTTATAATTTTTTATAGTGAAAGTTCTCAATGGCAGTGATTCAAGCCAATAATTTGTTGGAGGATTATAGCCAGCTTGAACCAGGGCCATTGAGTTCACTCGATTCAAGATGAATTGTTGGATGTTGATAGAGACAGTTTAACAGTGATAGGTGAAATAATGGTCGGGGGGCATTTATGGCATTTTAATAAAAATATTATTTTGTGCACTTCAACCAAACTAGGCCATTTTTGGGCATTTTAGTAAAAACCAAATTTATCCATCATTTTATTTTGAGAAATAAACCTATGATTATATTATATCACATTTTAACATTCATTTTATCATCCAATATAAATATAATATAATACTATTACATTTATACATATCACAAGAATTATCTTACATTTATCTATCATATTTAATCCCATCTTAAAAATTAAACAGGGCCTAATTCTCTCAATAATATTATAATCCTGCATATCTAAAGGTATTTTATTTTATTAATTTTGATCTATTTTTATTTTATCGTGAGTTTTTTATTTAAATTAACAAAAATTATGATAAAAGTTTAAATTATGAATACATATCAAATGTGTTTCAACCATTAATATAAACTTTTTTTTTTATTGGGAATAGAAAAATTGCATTAAAGTAAGAATAAGAAATACAGGTGTGTACAACTCTCTCCCTCGTCTAGCGTTCTAAACAGACCTAAGCCAACGAATCCGCCAAACACGGAATAAAATGAAAGACTGCAAGGTGTGCCGTAATTCCTCCCCAAGAATCCGAAGCTTCACCTCGTCCAGCACCGCGCAGGTGACCTCACGAGGGTGCACAGACTTGCCCTCGAACCGTTTACCGTTTCTAGCTTTCCAGAGATGGTAGACAAGAGAGGCAAGCACAACACGTTGTGCAGCATTCCAGACGTGCCTCCCCCGCCACCGTCTACTCGCCCATCGAATACCCGTCGTCCAGCTCAAATCAAGCCACTCGAAGCGAACCTTACTCTTCAGTATCAAGACACACCTTTGCGAGAACCGGCATTGGAAAAATAAATGTTCATGTGTCTCAAGCAACCCTTCATTGCATAATATGCAAACCCTCGCCTCAGCAATCACCCAGGTCTATCGCCGGTGGACAGGCGCTGGCGGAGTGCAAGCCACAGGATGAAGTTATTCCTAGCAATTCGAAGCGGTCCATGCAGCAGGGACGCCCACTCCACCTTCGGGCCAGCATGTTAAAAGAAGGAATAGGCGGCCTGCGTCGAGAAGCCTGTCAACCCCTTCCATTGGATCATATCAGCAGGCTCGCAAGTTGGCGGTAAAGGCTGCTGCAGAGCCACCACCTCTGGCCACAACCATGCCGCCTCCGTGATTATCGAAGCAACGCTCGCGTCCGCCGAGAGGCCCGTGTCAATAGGCGCGATCGGAAAGCGGTGTATCAGTGGTCCCCCTAGCAACCAAGGGTCGTGCCACAGCCAAAAGTTCTCACCATTGCCCGCTGTGTACTCGATTGCCGCTGCCAGCCGGGCTCGTAAATGGACCAGCTTCCTCCAGCCCCACGGACCACTACGATCACCCACCGTCCAGATGGACTTGTTCGGCAAATGGTAATGACGAATCCATTACACCCAAATAGAGGTGCCGTCAACACGAATCACCTCCCAGAAGTGATTACTCATAAGCGCCAAGTTCATGGAAGTGACATCGCGGATCCCCCAGTCTCCTTCATCCTTCGGCAAGTAGATATGGCTCCACGCAACCTTAGCCATACCTGAATCCGACGTGCCCTGCCATAGGAACCGCCGGAAGCGCTTCTCAATTGCGGTGACCACCCCCTTAGGCAAGAAAAAGACACTTGCCCAATAGACGTGCAAGGATGATAGGACTGATTTCAGCAATTGGATACAGGCAGCGTAGGATAACCCCACAATCCCCCATCCGCGGATCCGTTGATCAATGCGCTGCAAGAGTGGGCCGAACTCAGCCACTGTCAGCCGAGAAGATCTAATGGGAACTCCAAGATACCGGAAAGGAAGCAGCCGTTCCTGAAATCCGAGGATTGCCATAATCGGGGCCTTCAACGGGGCAGCCGATTTCGATAAGATAACGTGACTCTTGGACAGATTCACGCGGAGGCCGGATAACCATTAATATAAACTTATTTCTTCATTTTATTTTGATAGAAAAGAATCGTACTTAATATTTTCTTTTACAAATATATAAATATTTCTTATTTTTAAATTTTTCGCACACTTCCGACTACTCCTATTGCTAACAATGACAAAACCGTCATTTCAGTATATTACTTCCGTACCCCAACTATCAACGAATTTTGGAGCCAAACGATCCACAAAATTTAAAAGAAATTAAAGAATTTCAAGAATTGCGTAAAATCTTCACCAGAAACCGAAATCTGGCGTACTAAGCTGGTTTTCCAGTCGAGGAAAATGAGCAATTTGAGAGCGATATGCAGGCCCCATGCCGTGTTCTCGTCCATGGCGTGCTGCTACAGGTCGGTGATCAGGGTTGCGTCCATGGAAAACCCTAGCGGGAATTTCAGAGCTGGTTCGTCTTCGTCGTCATCGATTTTTGTTGTTTGGTTCGACCAATTGGGTGCTCAGAGGAAGTATGAACCGCGGGTGAGATTGAATCAACAGCGGAGGATGGTGGCTACTAGGGCTTCTAATTGGACTGACTCCAAGTCTCCTTATGATACTCTAGGTAAATGTTTTTCGCGCGTTACTTTTGGAGATAAATTAGTTATCTTTCAATCTTTGATCTCGTTGTTGGTGTTATCAGAAAAATATTAGATGGAATGAATTAACTTCTAAGTCTTGAAGATATTTCGTTTGTTTATGTAAATGAGTTATTTATGTGTGTGTTCATTTGTAGGTCGGAATTATTCAATGTTTATGTCTAATAACACTTAGAATCTTTAAGGGATTTTCAATATATGGGAATATTAAGTGATGGCCTATCCGATGGTTTTTGTGTTTTTAGTACTTTTGTCTAGTACTTGTGGAGGTTTTTATTTGGATGATCCGCTGATGGTGCTGTAACTATGAATTCTGAAGGTTCAGAAACAGATCAAAGGTGAACTGCATTAAGTATACAGTGGGACTGAAGTTGAGGCGTTCAAGTATGATATCCAAATTTTCTTGTTTATCCTTATTAATTAAGCGCCGGTTCTTGGTGAAGTATATAGAAACATCTGAAAATCTTTGAACATTAATTGGAAGACGTTCGTGCTTTTCCCTATATTATGGGCCGTGTTTTCAAAACTTTTTCAGACCAGCCATTTGGACTGGTAGTAACCGGTAACTAGAGTCCTCTCCTGTCCATATTAATTTTCAAAGTATTAAACATATGAACTGGTTGAGGCCGTTGATAAGGGGATGAGAATTGAAGAATCAGTTAACGAGCATGGGCTGATCTGGCTTGTTCCTTTTTTGTCCTTTTTTATTTTAAATTTGAACTTTTTGAGTGAAATCTTGCTGGATATGCTCTTAGGCAGTTTATTTATTGGTTGATAATTCATTTCTTAATTTGATTCTTTTGGACTCTCTTCTACTATTGCTTGTTCTTTGGCTGTTGTTTCAATCTCATTTAACATCATGAGTTCCGACTGATGCACAATATCTGCAATTCTTTAATTGCAGAATTGGATAGAGATGCAGATGAAGAACAAATAAAGGTAGCCTATAGACGCTTGGCAAAGTTTTATCATCCTGATGGTTTGTCCCTACTCTTTGTTAGCCAATTCTTAATCCAACTTGATGAATTGCTTGAATTTTGGTACGGAGATATGCAAATATCTTGGCACTTTATGCCTCATCTGTGTGTTTAGTCAGGAGAATTCGATTATTCCTCGAGACTCGTTTAATACACAGCGCCATCCTATTATTGTCTAGAAATTGATCTTAAAAATTCAATATTTAAACTATCTACCAGAAGTAGGCAACTAAAAACTTGAGAAACCTGATGATTCTTTCAACATGAAAGTCAACTTAGTTTGCTCTGCTTCATGTAAGTCGTGATCTCAAAATAAATTCAAGATAGTCCTAGGCCTTTATCAGCGCAATGGGTATATGCTTTATGGAAATCACGTTAACTAGGATTGGCAAAGTTTTAAACTTGAAAACTTGATCTGTTTGCTGTGATGGTCAATGGTAGCAAAAGAACAATTGTACTATACTATTTAGAGCAGCATATTCTTGTATTCTTGTGCTAAGAACTTGTTGCACCTTTCTGGTGGATGATGGCCTTGAACTATCTAATCAGTTTGTAATAGGCAGTATATGATTGCAAAAATCAAGTCAAAAAAAGTGAAAAACGAGGGGAAGTACAGGTGCAGAAAGTTATGCATCATTCTCATGCTTAAGTGCATCATTGATCGTACAAAACTTGAATTTCTGATCAGCTTATTTTATTTATCATGTACCTAAATTTTGCAAAACTATGAACTCATTATTTTCCTTTTTAGAGACATAAGCAATGAAATTTGCATGAGATAGATCATTAACCACCGTTGGCATTATCAGTGTTAGATGGATTTGACAGATGAAAGAGGACATACTAGCAACATTTCATGAATGAATAACTGCAGCTCAGGTGTCAAGAGACGATAATTTGTGATTTTCTTTTTTGATGTCGATATTGCAGATCATCTAGTGAAGATCATGCATGCACAATAACCTTGTTCCTAGATTACAATCCTTGTTGGCATGGATTAGAATTGTTTCTTACTGCTGCATATTTGAGTTTGGTAAGCAGGCAAAGGGACATGCCTTGACCAAAAATATTAAGATATAGCTTAAGATGAGTTTTATTAAGGAGCTGCGTGTTAAGTATGAATTCTTGGAGATAACAAACTTAACGGCTGGGTTTCTTCTGCCAAACTTTTCAGTGGGTTTTAGTATATCTTGAGTTCTGTAAATTGGTGGCCACAAATGTACGACATGAGCAATGATTAGGTGTTTGTATCTATCCTGTATTCCAATTCATTCCAAAGCTATCTCTATCTTAGTAAACCTTACAACACAGGAATAAGGCACATGGTTAACTTCTTGCTTTGCTAAGGAAGCCAAATAGACTTTTTCAAGTTAGATTATACAACCAATTTATGTTAGACCACAGATTTGCCTATGTAACAATGAGAAGTCATGTTTGAAGGATCTCATAGAAGCTGGAAGCCAGTTTCCATAGCTCTTGATGAACCCATTTAATGCAGGAGATCCAGTTGCACTAGTATAATAATAAAGATTCCTGTAGACATGGGTGTATTATTATTTTTTATTTTTTCATCTATAATTACCACCATCCGCCTTTCTTTATTTGCATTATATTTATTTCTTTGCTATGAATTGGCGAAAGATAAAAAATGGCTTTCTGTTGATGCATCTTTTTCTGTTTCAATGTATTTGGAATGTATAATATTGGAAATTGCTGCTTTTCAAAACTTATTTGTTTAGTTTTCACATGATGGTTTGCCTTCCATGGAGGTTTTGTTAATTTTCTTTAAGAGAAGGGTAGTGCCGGTAACTAACCCATACCTCAGGGAGAGTGCGTGCTGTAACTCTATTGATCATTGATCCAAGTAACATCAAATTAAGATTCAGCTTCTTTGTCTGCAAAATATCTGTTAACCCTAGCATAAATTTGAGAGAAATCGAGCATGCTACCATAGCATTGAGATCTTTTTAAAGAGATTCCACAAAGAACTATTACCTAGAAATGACTCAATTTTTAAAGTAATTCCAGATGATTACAAAGAAAAAGAAGCTCCCTTGTAAAGTAGTCATTTGATTTTGCTCATCCACAATATTCTGCAGCTTTGAACATGCAGTGCTTTTAATTCTCCTTTCTGCTCTCCGTAATATGGCCTAATGTGTAATGTTTATGTGTTCAGTTTATGATGGTAGAGGGACCTTAGAGGAAGGGGAAACAGCTGAAGCTCGATTTATAAAGATTCAAGCTGCATATGAGCTTCTTATAGATGAGGAGAAGCGAAGACAATATGATACTGACAACCGAGTGAACCCAATGAAGGTGATATTTGTTCCCATCCTCCGCCAGTTGATTATGGTTTATGTAAAGTGTGTCATTTCATGTATAACATTTTTTAAGATTGATTGTTTAAATACTTCTGAACCTTCTTTTGAAGAGTCAAATGTCCTGAATTTATAAAGGAATAGGAAATTTTCTATATTCTAGATGATCTAGCTATGCATAAGACGCCCCTTTCGAGATGAATAATGCTCTTTATTTGCTTAACAAGAGCACTTTATTGTGATCTTGGGCAGAATTAGTCTATGTACTACATACATGACCAAAGAATATTATAAAATGATATCTTAATGCTTATCTGGGGATGCGCTGTGGACTGGGTGGGCCTGCTTCATCTGTATGGACAAAAAATCGTTGTCTTTTGCCTGATACTCATACAATTTTCTTTGAGCTGATCATGGGAGAAATCTCACTACTTTCTTTCAGCCTTGGTGATACGTATCAGAAGTCCGAAACTTGGTTGCTCTAACATGTAATTGCATTGATAATTGTTGATGGATCTTCATTAAATATGGAAACATTGATCTACTAAAAGTAATTATAATCTTTCGAAATATGGTCTTATATATGAAAGTGCTTAACTAAATCGGTTCAAATTCAAATTATGCTTGTTCAGGATTTTGTGATGATTAAAACCTCTAGAATCATTATGGTTTTTTTCTGGGTGAGTCTAGATCAGTGAGTGTCTGGTGACTTGATAGAGTTTGAATGACAAACTTGAGCTCCCTTTGACTACGTCCTTCAAATGATTAGAATTGCCTTTGTCTAGAATGATGCTATTTCTTCTATTTTAGCAATCTTTTCATCTGAATGAAGCCTACTTTATCTTCTATACCAGGCATCTCAAGCATGGATGGAGTGGCTAATAAAGAAGCGGAAAGCATTCGACCAAAGAGGTGATATGGCAATAGCAGCTTGGGCTGAACAACAGCAGCGTGAACTGAATCTTCGTGCACGCCGTCTTGCTCGTTCAAAGGTATTATTACATTATGTTCTATTTTGCAGATTCCAAATGTCTGTAGAGCTCATTAAGAGAGGATATACAACAACATACTTAGTCAAGTACATTACTTTGCATCACATCAAGCAATGTGATGCATAGCCCATATAACCTTCTCTATACCTATGAAAATTTATATTTTTCCCTTAATCGTTGTAAAGATAAAATTATAATCGCTGCAATGCTGTCATCTAACCATGTATGTTTACCTAAATAAATTCAGATTGATCCTGAAGAAGAAAGGAAGATACTGGTGAAAGAGAAAAAGGCATCCATAGAGAACTTCAACAACACTCTAAGGAGACATACCCTTGTCCTAAGAAAAAGGGATTTAATGCGGAAAAAGGCAGAAGAAGATAGGAAAAAGATCATCGGCCAGCTTCTGGCAGCAGAGGGTCTTGAACTTGAAAAGGATGAAGAAGAATCGTAGATAGGCGGATAAAATGTTTTCTAAGTTTATTACCTGATAAAATGATGTTATAGTGTCGATCTCTTGAATGTATATCAATTTGTTACACAAAACCACTGAGGGGCTGTATATATTTCATCCAACAATTTTTACAAAAATCAATTACTATTCAATTACCATGTTAAATAGTGATCGTAGTCATGGGTCGATCTTGCTCTAGTTCTTTGAGGTTCGGGAATAATCTGAAAATATAATGTTAAGGGAATTGGGGTCGTCCGGCATGGATACTTCGACGTCCAAATTAGTTAACGGATCTAATGTAGTGGTTTAACAAGATAATAAGAGGTTAAATATTTTTAAGATTGCATTCTTCAAATGAATAGTGGTTGGTGTATTTATAGGATTTGGTCCAATGGTATGGATGCTCTTGGGCCTTTCAGTTCTTGCCATGTGTAGGCTATCTAAGCCTGTTTGGCTACCAGTGGGCCTTTGCAGGCCTTGGCCCCATTCTCTGTGAGCCAGGCACTTTCCTCTACATTTTTGGGTTGTTAAGCTAATTAATGTTTGGTTTGGGTGCCACTCATTAGCCTATATTGGTTTTGGGCCTAGCTATTACTTGGCTGAAATAAATAATCTATAAAGAATATTAGTTCATAAAAATATTTTAAAAAAATTTAAAAATATATAAAATTATAACTTCTATTCTAAAAGGGCGTTTTTGTCAGTTCATCATAAAAATTGGATGCAAACCTAACAGAAACTAATAAAATAAGCTCGTTGTTAGACATACGTCAAAGTCATGACGTATACATAATTTTTTAAATAATGAGGAGATATATGTAATTATGCCAAACCTCAGGGAGGTGGCTGTAATGCCCTATTTGAAAAGTAAAAGAGGTTAAAAGATAAATGGGAATCAATCAAATCACTTCCCCGATAAAGTAAAAGAGGTGTAAATACTGTTTGTTATATGATTTGTAATTCGTATATAATATAATAGGAACAAAATGTCAGCATGTGATTTAATCTTTTCAACAATGTACAATAAAATTTGTTCCTTGTAAAAATACCGAAATGTGTAAAACTTACATCACCACATATACCTGTTTCCCATCTATAAATGTATGAATGAGCTTAAAAAAATTTTTCTTTTTTTGATTTGACTAAATTAATCCTATAATATCATTTTACTTAGGATGAAAATATAAAACATTATACTTAGTAATTTCTTTTAATTGCTTTCACATTACATTTATTTGTTCTTATTAATTACTTTTCACATTATACTTATTTACTTGTATTAATTTATTTTCAATATTATCCATATTATATTATACTTACAAGATAAAAAAATACCCTTATGATATAACACGAAATGACTAAAAGAATTAAAGACAACTAAAAGGATTTAATGGGTTGAGAAATTTCCTAACATAGATATAAACGAGAATCATGCTAAAATAAGTTCAAAAATAAATAAAAATCAATTAAAGGAATTGTCATGTAAAGCAAATATTTTGAAGGGTAAACTACAACTACCTCTCCTCAAGTTTGGCATAATTATAAGTACCCCTCGTTGCTTGAAAAATTAAAAATTCCTTAATTCCTTAATTGCACTTAGAAAATTAGTTTTATTTAGTAAAATAAAATATATGAATTACCATAAAAGCATGTTATAATTCCTTAATTGCACTTAGAATATTTTCATGATAAGTACACGTAAGCTATGACTTGATATATTTTGCATAACCCAAGCAACTTTAATTTTTTAAATTCTCATTATTTATAAAAAAAAATAATTACTTACTGTATGTTTATTTTAATTAAATATGATAAATTAACTTAGAATTTTTCTTTCAATAATATATTACTAGGTATAGATGAAAAAATTAATTAAGAAAAATAGTTAATTACTTTAAAGTATATTAAACTACAACAGGAAAAATACAAGTTTGAATTTTTATGCAATTAAAAATATTATAAAGATCTAAAAGTTTTGATTTCTTATACTTTTTGTTAAAAAAAAAAATCAAATCATGTATGAAGAAATAAATGATAAATTACTGTTCAATAGCATCTTATTGATATAGTTTAACTTAAAACCTAAAAAAAGAAAATCGAACAACATTTTCAAAAGCAATCAACTAATAAATTTTATAATTTTGAACTTAATAGATATTTTTAAAAAAACAATATTTATAGATAAGATATATATATATATATAAGTATTAAACATACTCAAGCAAAAGATATATAATAGATTTTGTTCACACAAAATTTTATGTCTGCAAAAATAAATTATAAGACAAGAAAAAATATGGACAAATGATTTTATTGATTTAAAAAAAGAAAAGTGGATGCAATCTCTATAGTGAATGTAATCCCCTAATTCTCCTCTCCGAATTTCGATCCAAGGTCTTGACGCTTGTGCTTGGATGTTGATGTGTAATCTCCTCCGATTTGTGGAGCAAACTACGTGTGTCCTTGAAATTTGGTATCAAGGTCTTGAAGGATTTGATACCGAGGAATACGTGGAACTTTTGCGGTTACAGAGCTTCATCGTGGCAGAGAGCTTTTGGACTTGAGTCTTTTGGTTTGTTGTTTGTGTATGTGTCTCTAATGCTCTATCGAATCCTCTCCTTTGACTTAAGTGGTGGAGGGTCTTATTTATAGGCATGAGTAGGGCTACAATAGCGTGAGCTCATGTCTGTTTGGCTTCAACATCGTGAGCTTTGATGGACTAGTCTTTCGATGGACTGCACTTTGAACATATACCTGGCCTAATATAGCCAACCAAAAACAATAAATTTATATTTATTTTGGATTGACCCATAAAATTACATAAGACCCAAATTTAATATGGATTATGAATTTAATTTCTTTTACAATAAGTCCAACTTTTATTATGGACTATCTTTTTTGAACCCAATTTATTAGTCAATTGATTTGGGCTTTAATTAGTAATTTATTCAAAAAAAAAATTATGTCAACAAATTTATATAGGTCTCTATGTTCTTTGTCGAAGCTATTATCATTAGATGGCTATTCTTTCGCTATTTAGTTATTTGAGACCATTGAAAAAACTTCAACTAACCATCAACAATAGTTTATGAATTCTTTTTTACATACGGTAAGGATTGAGCTTACAAACTTCTATAGAGTTTTGATTTCTCATTGCACTCAACAAAAACACAGAATTGATAAATGGCATACTGAACGTCATAGCAGAGGCCATTAAAAAGAAACAACATCTACCAAAAAATAAAAAAAGACATCAATTAAAACAATACAGAATGATGGACCAAAATGAAACTTATTAAACAGGAAGACAATACAACATTCGAAATTGATAACAAAAATTAGGAGGTCTCTACAAAATCAAGTCAGAAGAAAAAAGAAGACCGCGCATGAAGAAAAAATAAGAACAGTTTGAGATTAAGATTTCGAGCGATAACGAAGAAACTCTTAACAATTTTTAAAGAAAGTACATGCAAAATCCATTAAGAGAAGCAAGAAGAAGACATTACCAGGGATTAAGATATCTTTGAATTACAAAATATTTAACTTATATTGTTATTAAATTTAGTATTTTCAATTTTTTTATATATTAGGACAGTTTTTAAGTTCATCAAAAATTGAGAATTCATTTATTAGAATTCCGAATCAATTAATATATTTTATATTTAATTATTAAATTTAGATTATACTATTATTTTAATAAAGTGATATGAATCATGTGCAACACACATATTCATTACTAGTTGTACAAAACACTCAAACTTCTTATACGCTCTAGGCTTTTAATTATCCAAATACTTTAAAAATTTATTTCTAAAATAGAATTCCACATTTTTAAACTACTATCTTATAAGACGTAGGAGAGCATATAAGATGTTAAGTTTAGCCCATCACCCTCTGAAAAATCATAATATATTATTGAATACGAAATATAATAGCAATTGAATTCATATGAATTTGATCAAGAAATCACACTAAAAGTATAAAATTAAAATTTCCAAATAAAGGTAAAAAAAATAACATTTATGCAATAATACTTCAAATTTAGAAGTTAATGAAGAATGTAAATAATATTTTGACACGAATTAGCATAGTTATTGGACCTTGCAATACACATACTAATACTATAGATGCTAATTAGATTAAAATTTAATTAACATTAGTTAATAAATAATTAGTTTAAAATCATTTTACATCAGTAAAATAAAACACATTAGAATATGGTAGCGAAAGAAAAAATATATCATACACAAAAATAATATAATAAAATAAATAAAATTATAAACATTGCAAATTACCAAAAAAAATGCTACAAATAAAATATGCTCAATTTTATTAAATTGATTTTATTATAAAAAGAAATTCAAAAATATGGAACTTTGACTAATTAGTTTTATTTTAATATTGGGGTTTTTTATATATTATATTTTACATTCCACTATTTTATTTCAATACCAAATCATCAAATATAATAAGTAGTAAATACAAAATGAAATGTTTCAGTTTTAAGGATTTGAATTTTTATTTAATAGTATTAAATAAATTTAGAAGCGAATTACAAATAATAGAATTAAAAAAATAAAACATTATTATCAATTCTTTTCAAAATAAAATTCTGTATATTAATATTTCAATGATAAAAATAGAAATAAAATTATGAATCTAATATTATTTTTAGCATAAATGATACATTCACCTCTAAATATATATTTCTATACATGATACATTCTAATATTTTATTCAGGATAAATTGCGTAAAACCCCATGTATTTTTGAAATTTAGCTAAAAACTCCCTTGTGTCAAAAAAATAGGCAAAAAAACCCCTGTATTTTTAAAAATAATGCATACTCTCCCCTTCCGTTAATTATACTTAACGATGTTAAATTTTATATTGAACTGGCCATTATGCCCTTATATTATAACCATTGATCTACAAAGATTATAAATGAATGGTCCAGATCACAACTAATTTAAAATATATATATTTTTTAGAGGGGAAATATATTCTTTATTGATATATATGTATATATATACATTACACAATAAATATATATATATAGTTTACCGTTGCCGCCGCCGCTGTGGGCGATGAGGCCGTCGCCCGCGCACAAAGTGGGCGATGGCAACGTCGCCTTTTGCAGGGGCGACCTCGCCGTCGCCCCTTTCGCGGCTGCCTTGAAGGGGGCGACCTTGCCGTCGCCCCCTTCAATTGCTGTCGCGAAGGGGGCCGACGGCGACGGCAGTCGCCCACTCCTTTGAGCGACCGCCGTCGCCCAGATCCAGGGTGACATTGACCAGCTAGGTGTCGGCTTGAATGGTCGGCGGCAAGGCGGCCGCCGGTCATCAGTTTAAAAAAATATATATTTTTTTAATTATTTTAAGAACTAAATAAAATGATTTAGTTTATTTTAAAAAAATAGAAATCATATAAAATGTATTTAATTTTTTGTTTTAAATATTATTTATAATGAATAATATAAATTAAAATTTTGATATAATTTAATGTATTTTGTTAAATTAATATTTTCTATAAATAAATATAATTTAAACTAATAATAATTTATTTTAATTAATAATATATAAATATAATTTATCTGTTTTTAGTATATTAGGTTTTTATATTGTGTTTTTTCAATTAAAATTTAAATAGAGGTAAAACATCAAAGAAGGGGGCAAAATTGACCTTTATACACTTAAAATAACCTCAAAAATGGCCAAAATTGAAGCCCTTTCGCACAGCAGGCGAGTGTCACACATTCTCCATCAATTTCTAATGGAGATGGGCTTTTTTGCTACATTTTAAGTAACACAGGGGGTTTTTTGCCGCCTATGAATATAACACAGAAAAATTTCGTGCTATTTCACCAAAACACAGGGGGGTGTTATGCAATTTACCCTTTTATTCAAGGTGAGTTCGGGCCACCCTTCACAAAACCCACTTACAACTTCAAAACCTGCCCAATCGGGACGGGTCCGAGTTCAACCTGAACCCATTATCACCCCTAAGCAGAAATAAACGTCATGAATACAAAATATAAATTTTCAAATGGCGGAAGTCTCCATATAATGATATCAAATCTCAAGAAAAGAATAATCATCCCATAAGAAAAAGAAAGAGAAACATATATACCAGGCGAAGGTAATGGAACCAACTACCCGAGACTCAATTCATTATCCGGTAAATTCGCAAAGACAAAGCGGCAAGCAAAAACAGATATACTACGGAAAGTAGGAGCCAAAATGAACTCAGAGAGACTTTATCCCTTTCTTCTATAACGAAAATAGGTAAAAATTGTTAGGTGTACAACTATTCTGTCATACGTGAGACACTCCACCAAACCACTCTGCGCTGGGAGTTTTTCACTTTCATCCATTCATGGACATGAAGCAGCTCCAGAGGGTCATTAGTTACTTCTGTCACTCAATTAACGTTGTTAATTTGAAGTCATGATTGAGAACCTATATAAGCAGAATGCCTATCCACAATGAGTTTCACCAGTGGCTCTTCTACGTCAGCACCAGCCTGAGTCATGTCTCGGCGAATTGTGATGTTTCCACTCTTTGTGACGACTATGACTTCTTCTTTGCGTGTTTTAAGCTCATTTGCTACCACCATATGCATATTGTATTTCTTAAGGGCCATGTTAGCCTTCTCCAGCAGAATCTTCGTATCCGTCTCAAGCTGTCAAGTTATGAAATGTGATTCAACCGTACATCAGGTCAATTAATAAGGAACAATATAATTTACTGAGACAGTAAAAGTTTCAAACTTTACTAGAATCTTTGAACAAATAGAATCGTTATGCATTTTTTAATTTGAAGATTATGCATTTCAGTACATAACAAAAGGTAGTATTGATCGATACATTTCATATATTATTGAACACACATTAAAAGTTTAAAATTTGATTGAATCATTTCTTTTTAAAAAGAAAAAAATTATGCATTATGAAAAATAACTAACAATTAGTTCTACAGATATTTTTCCATCTTTTCATAAGAAACAGGAATCAAAGTCCTGTATCATTTAACAAAATTTTATTTAAAAATTGAAATAATCCGGAAAGAGGATGAAATTTGCTAAAATTCAAAAGCTGCCAGAAGTAAATACAGAAGCCAATACTTTAGGGGAAGTGGTTGCAGATAACCATTTTGTCAGTAGGCTAAGTTGGCGAGAATAAGTTCTTTTTGTTACACATCAAGAAATTGGAGTGTCAAACTGAAACAGTGAAAAGTTTGAATTCCAAATTAACAGAAAACAATTAGTTAAAGGTACAAAGTTTTTGTTACTCTGAAGTTTAATGCACAGAGGATGGACTAGTTATATAGGAAGAATTGACAAGGATACGCAAAGGGATGCCAGCTCGACTCGTCCGTTTTCTCATTACACACTGTCTATGGATAAGGCAGTATGTTTTATACGGTCGAATTTCAAACATCACAGATGAGTTGCACCCAAATATGAACATAGTCTGTGATGGAAACTTACCTTAAATGATATGCAAAATGCCATAGGGGCCCAATCTTTCCTCAGCACTGGAAGCATCTTTGGTACCTGAGCAAGTCGAATGTCCAGAGGACCAGAGGCAGATTGGATTTTATGCACTGCCTGCATTTAGTAAATGATATGGTAAGATAGCAGCAGACACATGATGCATGCAATTCTCTAAGAAGACTATGATGCTAATGTCAGTAAAATATGGCGAAGCATAGAGGTTTTGTATCTCCCAAGGATAGAACATCTAAAGGCTTAAATGAAAGATGAATGTTTAGTTTCATCTCCTATATGCAATTAGAACAAATGAAAATTGATATAGACCAGCAAGAAGTTTAGGCAAAGAGATATTCATGGTTGCAAGACTTCAAGTGGTCATGTAATTAAGGTTTTCTAGTTTCCTACAACCTCATTTTAATAACATAAAGACTAGCAAAGGCAACATGCCCATGTGATCTACCTCAACTATAGAAACATGTCAAAACTTAATCATTCAGGCAGCTCAGAGAAAGAGTTCGAATTCCCAGTTGGTCATCTTTCTAGGAGAATAGGGATTGCAATTATGGTGTTTCATATACTTTTGACAAGACGGATGACAATGGTTCATATGCTTGCAAAATTTCATTGCAATGGCATGTCCACCAACATTTTAAAGCATTAACTGGACTGAAAATGTTCTGGATCCTATGATAATGACAATAGGTTGGTATTGAAAATGGTCATCTTTTTAAAGCATTACCATACTCTCCCAAGGAACGTAAAAATCAGAAACTGCTGCAGCAAGATAGAACATCGCATTTGGTCCAAGGCTCCTCATTGATAGTGCAAGAAGCTGCAAAAGCTGCATTTCATCCAAGATAGAAATATTAAACAAATGAAGGAAACAAGAGCAGTAAATTTACATGTAGGTGTTGGGGCCTGCAAGTGCCAAGCAATGCGGCTAAAGAGCCAGTGCAACCAGAAACAATTTGTTATCTAACTGACAAGAGCACCTCTCCAGATGCATTATTTATCCCTCTCCACTACCACCGTGGGAGGAAAAATAGACTTTCCAGGGAAAGAAAAGGAAGAAGCAAGAAAGAAGACAATAGAGGGAAGAACTATTTTTCTAGAATAATTAATCAAGTATCAAAGAAATATTAAAATTTAGCATTTGCTGTTGAACCTATCAAAGTGTAAAATTCCTATTCCGTAACAAGCTTATGTTTGCTTTCTACTGATCCATCATACACTTGATTAAACAGAGTAACTTCTAGAAAGACAAAATTAACTCACTGAAAAGTAGACAAACTTATTTAATTGAAAAGTGTTAGATAACATGGGTTTAAATTTCAGGAAAATTACAATAACCTGAAGATATTCAAAAATTGTTGTAAAAGGAAGTTTCAACAACGTGCCTCGTGCAATTGCCTGCAAAAAGGTTGAATGGTCTCAGTGTTGTTTGATCAAATCAGATGCCAGCCGAGCAAAAACTATGAAAACAGTGATGATCCTTACTGCACGATGGTCACTGATTGCTCCCTTTACTTTTTCCACATGTGTCGGGTGCACTGAGTGTGAACATGAAAAATTCTACTGTCAAGCAAACTATTACTCATGTTTTTTGCAAGGAAATGATTTGCAACTCGGTCATAATATCAAGAGAGGCTATACTTTTATAAATAAAAGAAAATCTATTTCTAGGTAAACAAACAGTCTAATCTTAATTCTAACATCCGCGAGCATTGCTTTATGCTGTAGGATGGGTATCCATCACCAGAATATACACTCACATCCATCTTTTTTGTGAACTCTATGCAAAAGAACACTGTATAGCCATTTAACTTATCTGATGAAAATAAAGAGGCTACCAACCTGTAATATTTGATTCACTCGTAACCTCAAAACATTCAAGCAATGGATCATCTGGAAGAGACCTGCAATATGGCTGGCAGGTTCCTCTGCATACACATTCCCATGCTGTTGTCAGTGCCAACAAATCATGGAATACATTTACATCGACATATTAATTGTCTAATCAAATAGGGAGAAGCATGTGGTCTCTGAAGTACCCACTTTCGGTAAAGAAATACTACAGCATATCCAGCCTTCAAAAAGTATCTGTAGTCATTATTTAACTTTCTTGGGTCAAAAATAGGTAAAATATCAAAATCATCCAATGAAAACGAAGCAAAATGTAGTTTACTCCGTGGATGCAGCTCCTCTGTGACCTGAGCTGAAATTATCAATGTAACGGACACATCGCTGTTCCAAAGGAACAGTTGTACCTCCAGAAGTCACACAGACAACCCTTCTGGTTGTTCCATTCTCTGAGATACATGTTAACAAATCCAAGCACAGAACGTCAAAACGTGCAGCTGAACTAAGAAGGGCGAGAGAGAGTGTAAACATGTCATTTGAAGGTAACTAAGCTAGAAACTTGCCTGATGGTGAATAATTCCTTTTTATAAATTTTTCTAATTCCTCTTTAATTTTCGTTTCTGCAGCATCTCCCAGGGCAGGAGCAGAATCAAAGAAAGACTTGATATCTGCATAAGGTATTTCTTCAAAAGATTCTGAACCATTTATTGCATCCATTAAATGAACTTGCTACCTGTAACAACCAAAGCTCTGAAATTTGAGGATCCAGAAAATCTAAGTTGGCAATGTAAAAGAAAATTAGAAAGAAAGTTTGGCACGAATAAGCTATATGTCAACTTAATATGCAAACAAGCCCATCTTAACAAATAGTTGAAAGATTAAGATAACAAAAACCCATGTGATGCAAGTCCATTTCATTCAACCAGATACTTAAGGAACTTATATAACATCCCAAATGTCACTTTTCTAGTATAGCCAACTCCATACGACATAAGAGCCCAACTATGGGGGTTGAGTTTTATAGTAGTGCAGCACAGCAACTAGGTGTTAGTGTGTAGAAACCAGTATGAAACATGAATTCCTACACCTGCATATTCCTGACTCAAAGATCCCAATTTCATTTTGTTGCTTTGTCCCACAAAACTTACTTGCATGATTGCATATATTTACTCTTGAATAAACTGAAATACATGCCTCACACTGCCCACCCATGCCCCCTGTGAAGCACCCAACCCCTCTTAAGGATAATAACAATACAAAATAAACCAAGAAAAATCGTGAATGTATTTGCAACCATTTTGTTAATCACCTCAACGCCACACCAGCGTGAGGCAACACAGCCTGTCTTCGAATACGTGACTGTTAACACAAAAGCTTAGAAAAAATGCATAAAATATCTTTTAGATGCCTAAGAAACAATGAGTCGGTCACTACAGTGAGAAGTGAGAAAAGTATAGTAATTGCAGAAAATCTAAGATCCCCAAGACATAAAGCATTGGATGCTGAGGCATTTCTTCGTCAGTAAACCTTTATTGCCAAATCTTCGTACAAATAATTTGGGCAAACAAATCGTAAATGAATTACCAGTATGAAAATTTCAAGCAGTAATCTTACAAAAAAGATGCCATCAAAAGACTCTCAAGTGTTAGCTCCTACCCACAATAACTTATAATTCAAATAGATGAAATTTTTAGTAGGTAATTTTTTAAAGTGTGAGTAACTAACTCAAGGAGAAAGATGAACCCAAGTTGACACACATGAAACAGATGAACCATTAACCATAAGAAACAAGAACTTATACTACACAGCACCTGTTCCATGGCCATACTTTCCATGCGACGACAAAACAAGGTCGCTCTATGATTCAGTCGTATATACTATATCCGTTAACTTCCTTACCTAACTTTTCACCTTGTTAACATTTCATGTGTTATCGAAATATATACAATAAAAAGCCATCACATTACAATGATGAAAATTCCCACACTACAGCAGATACTTCGACTAAAGTTCGATAATGTCATCAGCATCCATCAAACACATCATGCACAACCGATTCGACATTGTTCAAGCACCCATTATCATCACCGTTTAAACAATTTCATTTATCACCACTCAACTGAATGAGAACGCCTTTTATTTTCTCCATATTTATATTACCATTATTGTTCTCAACCAGAGCACAGATTCTAGGATTGAACAATACCAATATCCATTATCAAAGGCTTAAAAAGAAAAATGACATCAATAAAACATAAGTTGATTTTACAAATCTTAGAAGTAACAAAAATTGTCACCAACCCAGTAAAAGCTTTCAATGATATCAATGATTCTACATATGTCATACACTTATAACCTCAATAAACTAATGAAAATTCGCAGCACTGAAACTTCTCATAAATACTCAGATAAACAAAAGAGTATTTTCTGGCAAACAAGTCGCATACAGAGTTATTCATATCAAACGGATCAAGAGAAAATCCTACTTTACCTTTAGAAGGATTGGACTAGGATGGACAAGAAAATCGACTGAAACCAGCCACTATAAATAAGAAACTTGATGGGCAATAATGCGGTGGCTAATAATCCTTTAGAACATTATTCCGCCAGAGCAAAAAGGTTCATACTTTATGTAAGCCCAATTCTGCCCTTGGCAACTTTCTTGGACTCTTGATGGAATGAGGTCTTGTAATAATGTGGACAAGTCAATACTGGTAAATATTCTCCTGGGATCATCAGTAAAAGACGGCTTCAATTAAAGTGTTGCGACTTGTGACTTGTCAATTGTCTATTTTTCAAAAGTTTGGAGATTTTTGAGACTTATCTGCAGCGGGGTAAGTTTGAAATTTCTTTGAAGAACAGTAAAATGGTAAGAAGTAAAAGATTTGGTAGCAGAATAAATTGTGAGGAGCAAGACTAAATATGCCCATCACTTAAAAAAATAATAATAACTAGTTAAGAAGGCCAACCACAATAATTAGAACTTTTATTATTCTCACCAAAAAGAAACCCATACTTTAATTATACGCAGTCCTATCAGCATCACCGCCGCCGCGCGAAAAAAACATATCTTCTCTTTTCTAACACGCCTAAAGAGCTTCCTTTTCCCTCAATCCCCAGCCCTTACAATTCTAATCATATACTGTTCATATCGATGAAAAAAAAATTGAGTTTAAACCTTAGATGGTCGATCAGCTGCATTAGGCTTCAGATTCAACAGTCAAGGTCCGAGTAGCCGAAACCGATCCGATCCGCATCAGAACCACATTTCTGTAACCTCTTAGCGATTGCGATTTGAAACTCCACGCACCGCTGCACCTCCACCCTCTCAAGCACCAACCCGTAGTTGTCACCTACAAAGGAATGCTTTAACCACGGTGGCGGATATTTCTATTTGACCGCAATCTCACTTCGGATGGACCAACAGACGGGCAGAAATTAGTTTCCGGCGCCGGCGAGGAGAAATCGGGGGATGAGAGATGGAGTGAACTGCCCGATCGGCGTAGGATTAGGGCCGATCTAAGTGATTCGGATAATGGGTAAATTCAAAATTTTAACTAAATCAAATCAATGTTTTTTTGTAATAAAAATGAACAATTATAAATTTATCTAAATCTAAATAAAAAAATTAAAAGATAATTTATAAAAATAAAAATCTAATAAATTTGTTGGACAAAGATAAAATTCATATACTTATTACAATTAAATTATAAAAGGTGCAAAGGTTATTCAAATATGTGCCTACGTAACTTTGATTTGAAGGTTTTTCTTTTTTTTTTAAAGTTTGACATAATTACAAATACCGCTTGTTGTTTGAAAAATTATAAATACCGCCTGAGGTTTGTAATTTTCAACCAAATGTCTGAAATTGATCATTTTGCCCTTGATTTTTTAGTTAAATTGCATAAAAATCAGTCGAGGCAAACTGCATTATTAACTCTTCTATGTAAAAAATTTTAAGAACCTCTCCCTGCGCATTGTAGTCCAAAAAAATTTAAAGAATTTTAAAAATTAAATAAAATACATAAGGGCATTTTGGTCAGTTCACCTATAAAAATTGATGGAAATGGGTTATTTGTTAGACGGTTACAAACCTCAGGGGGTATTTTTAATTTTTTGAACAACGAGTGGGTATTTATAATTACTCCAAATTTTAAGGGAGATAGATTTAATTTATCCTTTTTTTTATAAAAATAAAAAAGCATGATAGAACCCTGCAGATCTGGCCAATTAGAGTCTCTATAGCTGATATATTATCGTAAAAAATCAAAATCTAATAATATGAAAAACAACACATTGAGATGACGATGTACGTTTAGTCCCACCAAATACTTTAGTAAGGATTCGAACCCACATGAATGTGGTAATATTCGACCTTAACCATTGAATCACAATTATCTGCGATTATTTGAATATTTCAATCTTTGTATATTTTTTATACATAGATTGGGATTTCATTATTATATTATGATTCCTATTTCTATATAAGTTTATAACTACTTGAATTGAAACTTCAAATTTCTAAGTGGATGCATACATATTTAATCTCTTCATCACAATTCCTATGCTCTACCTACCTCTAACTCTGGTTTGCAAGCCAATTTTGACTTTTTCATTACTTTTTGTATTAAATTATGAAGTCGTTGTTTACAAATAATAGGCTAGACTTCATTTTAACTCCACGTGTTTTTACGAAATAACTATGTTATAAAAATAGACTAAATCCCTCCTCTATTTAATAATTTAGCGTAAAACCCTCCCTTCATGTAGAAACTAACAGAAAGTTGGGTGCACGTACCGATGGTGTGTTTGAGCTTGATTTTTTTGGCTCTTAATTAACAAAAATATCTCTATATTGTGAATAAAATTTCCATGGTCAAAATTATTTGTTTTAACCTTATTTAGTGAGTTTTTTTTTTTTTTTTTGCGATTTTATCCCTCCTATATAAATAAATAATTTTGTGTTCTTAAATATATATATATATTTAAATATCAAAATACCAAAAAAATATCTTTTTTTAAATTTATAATTTAAATGGAAAAATTAAGTTAAATTCACAATACCCAAAATTATAAACTAAAGTTTAGTTTTCAAATTTAAATATCTATATCAATATAAATATTAATCAATAATAATAATAATAATAATAATAATAGTTTATTAACTAATTTAAATTATTATTTAAATTAATAATAGTTTATTAACTAATTACCGTAAATAATATTTAAATTTAAATTACTATTATATGTATTTACAATGAATATTATAATACATTCTTTTTTGTAATTTTAAAAAATTTAATCAATTTTCTTATCTTTTTTAAAAAGAAATTCTTAAACTTCTTAACAACTCTTTCTTATAATTTACTTTTAATTAATTGACTAAAAAATTTATTAAATTTTTTTTTTTTTTTTTATTTTCCTGAGAAGGGCGACGTCGTTACCCCCTCTATAGGTAGAGGTGGCGGTGGCGGGGTTGGGGGAAGGGAGGAGGCATGCGAGGGGTAGATTGCAAGGGTGGGGGCGGGGGTACACAGCAGGGTCTAATGGCCCATTTATATTTTTATTATAAAAAAAATAAAAATTTATACATATATCGTCGATGAAGCCCACTTTATAAAAATATGACTGGTCGCGATCAGCCAATTTTTTTTAATTTCCATTTGTGATCGTGAGCCCAGCTCACGATTCTTCTTTCTTGTTCTATTTTTTGTTTTTTGTTTTTTCTTTTTTTATTTGTTTTTAATTTGATTATTTATTAGTTATTAATTAAGATTTTTAATAATAAATAATACTTAATTATATAAATTAATTATTAATATTAATTAATTATTTAAAATTTATAATTTGAAATTTAGAATTATTATTTAATAATATATTAATTATGTTTACTAAATAAATATAATATAAATTTTAAAAATTAATAAATATATTTATTAATTCAATATGACCTAATAATATTACATTCTGTAAAAAAAAAGTATTATAAAGTTAGGGATAATTACAAATTATAATAATAACCACTAATCCCATAAGTATTTTATTGGCATTGATATCGAGTACTTTTTCTTCTCACCTATCATTTTATTGGTTCATTTATTTTTGAAACTATGATTAACAACTATATTATAAAATTTTGAATAATTTATGTATAACTTTATTTATTAAAAATGGTCTATCATATTATATCGTGTACATATAAAATGTAGTATAAAAGAAAGAATAAAATTATGATAAAATTAGTAATAATTATAAATTCTAATAATGCCCCAAAAAATATAATTGTTAATTGTAGTTAAAAAAATTCTAATAATGCCCCAATCACATTTTCACAAAATAGACTATCGATTCTGTTGGCTCATTTTATTTTTTAAATTACGGTTAACAACTTATTTGATTAACACAATAATATATACCATTATTGTTAATTTAAAGAATTTTCATCGAACAGAATAAAAGAATTGTTGGATTGCAGGAACATTTTTATTTGAATTAAATTTGGTCACAAAATCAACCAAATGGTAAATATTTGACTATTTTATTTGAATTGTATATTAATTACATGAAGAAAAAAAATGATTGATTCAATTTGGTCCAACCTAATTTGGACTAGAAATATTAATGCGTAATTATGATGGTTTTCGGTAAAATCCACTCAAGAGGGGTAAAAGTGTCATTTGGAGAAAACAGAATGTGGAAGAAGTGATTTGTGATCTGGAAGGGAACAATACATAGAGAGAGCGGTTGAGGCTATAGGTGGGGCATTAAGCCTGTCCATCACTATACTTCCATTAGGTGGAGCGGGGATCTGCTGCCACGTGTGTCGGTGTTTATTGTGCTTTAAATAATAGCCGTCATTTCCCTCTCAATAGTCGATCTTAGGGTTATAATTATTTCACCGATGATCTCTTGTTCGAGTTGTGAGGTTGAGAGTTCACAATTAACAAGTCGTAGATTCGAGTACTACGAATGTAAGAAGTTGTTTAATTTATAAAATTATGTTAGTATTAATCCCTTCAGTTGCTTTAATATTGATATTGGTGGATCTAGAAATATTGTATTTTTAAATGTAATAGTTCATCGTTCATGATTCACTATTAAAAAAAAAGGGGCTATAGTTATTCCATTTAAAGAAATATAGGATAAATTACACCAAATTTCCCTGAAATTTGATATAACTAGCTGTTGTGGCACGCCGTCCCTGCGTGCAATATAATAAATATTCTTTTACACTTTAAAAATATTATTATTATTATTATAAATAAGAGCAAAATATAAACCATTACATCACATTAAAAAAAGAAAAAAAAGAAAAAAAAAACTAATTTATCAATTGGTGAAACTTTGAAAGTTAAATAAGTTGGTTATATTATCGATTGAAAAATATTTTTGACCTCACAAGAAATAGTGCAGCGGTGTAAGTAACCGCAGTTTGTGAGTGTGGAAGGGGTTTAATTTATATAATAGTATAGATTAAAAATATTCTCACATTGTTTAGGAAAGTATCTCATTTTAGTATCCATCCAATAACTACCTCATTCTCGTTAGTTCCTTTTATATTTCATCTATTTTTTGTGGTGAATAAAAATAACCTTATAGACTATAAAATAATTTTACTTATTTTAAAAAAAAATTAATAAATTTAATGGACTAGAAGGGCAAGAAGAAAGTTTCACCTCTTCGACATTTTATTACAATTTTTCATATTTTCTTTTAAAAATCCCAACAAGGACAAAATGAACATTTTTGGCCCCGTCCAAGAATGACATAATTTCATCAAACATTAGAAATATTAATAATTTTACAAAAAATAAGGGTATGATAATTATATTAAACCTTAGGGGAACACATTGTACTTTACACAAAAATATAAGTTTTATGTATTTTGATATTTTATACGTTATAATTTTAATTTCAATTAGAAATTTTAATTTGGGTTAAATACACTTGTCCCCTGAACTATCCTTGATGTAACATTTATCCCCCTAAACTATAAAATGTAACACTTACCCCCTTGGTTGGACAAAATTGCGCCTCATGCCTTGAACAACTATATATTATTTTTAATATATTTTAGTATTTTGCACATTGAATCATCACCATATTATTTTTTAACTAATGGTTTTTAGTAAGTGGAGAATTTAAATTAAAAGTGGTGTAATAAGTTAATATATATAATAGATACACAACAATATAAATATCACAATAAAAAAATCTTTCACATGAAAGTTTTTCATATATTTATTGTACTCACTCATTACTTAAAGATAGTGTATTTATTTTACAATTTAAACTATTTTACAAGCCCAAAATTAAGTAATGAATGAGTACAATACACGCACAAAAAAACTTTCATGTAAAAGATCTTATTAATTTGGTAATAAAATTAAGTTATTAACTATTTAACTTTTTAGATAAGAATGTGTAATTACATATCCATTTTTAAATATATTTTATTTAAAAATTATGACCAAAACATATTTATTAATCTTTTTTCTTAAAAGTGTTTAAATTTTGATTAAGCATATATATTGACAATATTTTTTGAAAAATATATATGAGTTGTTGGGATATTATATTTGTTGTGTATCTATTATATATATATATATTAATTTATTATACCACTTTAAGTTTAAATTCTTCACTTATTAAACATTCTTTTTAGTATGAAAATAATTTGGTGATGATTTAATGTTCAAAATACTAATATATTGAAAATAATATATAATTATCAAGGCATGAGGGATAATTTTGTCCAATTAGGATGATAAATATTACATTTGATAATTTAGGGATAAATGTTACAGTAAGAATAATTCAGGGGGTAAAGTGTATTTAACTCTTTTAATTTTAATGAATTATGTTTCATTTTGAGATGTTTCAAAATGAGAGCCCACAACTAGGGAACTTTTAGGGCACAAAATGCAAATTTATATACGGTTAGATTATGGAAAGGGAATGATAATCACATTGATAATAAAAATTTTATATTGTACTTGATGTAGGCTTACATAATGATATCTTGAAATAATATAAAATACCCTAAAATTTATCAATAATAAAAGTAGCCAAACATTTGCGCCTATTTTATTTGGGTCGTAGCGATTCTGCCTCTGTCCTATTTGAATTGGATATGTGCGAACTCGTGATGACAATGTGGTCATTTTTGGACCAATAATTTATATGTAATATTAGTTTTTCATGTGCTAAGTATAACTTCTATTGTCCTAACTATTCAAACGACTTTATAATTTCACTTTTTACGATCTTATTGACTTAAAATTAGAGAGAAACATTATAGGGATGTCGCCAGATCTTCTCGATTTTGTTCTCACATGTTAATTTTTGTGCAATTGAATATTCAACTTACCTAAGTATTATCATACTCTTACTAAAATAGATCCAACCCTTGATACGCTTTTTAAATTCGAATACACAACGTACTAATACAATATAATAGTACCTTTTAATGGTTTTACATATGTTGCCTATAAGATTTTTTTTAAAAAAAAAGTATGGATAAATTACACCCACCTCTCCTAAGGTTTGACATAATTACTAATACCTCCTCGTTGTTTAAAAAATTATAAATATCCCTTTGATTTTAATGCATGTCTAACAATGACCCCGTTCCGTTAGGTTTTCATTCATTTTTTTATAGTGAATTGACCAAAATGCCCTTTTGGATTATAAATTATAATTTTATATACTTTTTAGAGTTTTCTGAAATATTTTCTTGTGGACTAATATACCCAGGGATTTATTTATTTTACCCACCCTCGAATTTCTTCCATATAATTTCAAACATTTTTTAAAAAGAAAAAAAAAATCAACAAGGGCAAAATAGTAATTTTCACCTCACCGTTTACAGACTGCATAATTATATTTATTTTGACGGGTATTTGTCGTTTCTCAAACAATGAGAAGATATTTTTAATTATGTAAAATTTTACTAGAAGTAGTTGTAATTTACCCAAAAATATATATATATATATATATATATATATATATAACAAAACTCAGCTCCTGAGAAATAACTAAAGAGAAAATTGTCATTAATAATTGTGTATTGGGTTTGATACTTAATAGAAAATTTGATTTTCCTGTCAAAATAATTGCACCTCCAAAGTTGCTGCTTTCATCAATACCAAAGTAGTAGCTGTTATTTATTTCCTCCCTACTTCTAATTTAATACGCATTAGGTGCTATTCAACTAGCTATAATTTTGTATTATTAAAATAATTGCTATACTTTATTGAAATTAAATCCAATCAAATCAAAAGAAGCGCTATATATACGACGGTAAATTGCATTAATATTCCTTGATATTAGGTTTAATTACACAAATATTCTTAATTATTTGCAAAATGATAAGTGCATCCCTTAAAGTTGTGGTTGTAATTACAAGTACACCCCTATTCCATATAGAAACTTTACACAAACCTACTTAGGTACATTGGACTAACACCCCTCAAGGGCCCCCGTAATTATATAAAAGGTAGGGGGTATTTGTGTAATTAAACCGAATATCAAGGAGTGTTGATATAATTTACCCTTTATATTATTGGCAACATTAAAGTTAGCTATACACTACAAAAATATGGATTTTTTCCCACAGTATAAATCACCACGGCCTAAAAACTATAACGAATCAACACTATTAACAACAATTAAATAAAATCAATGTAAAAATTTAAGTTTTGATCATGATTCATCAATTTACTATTATCTTAGCTATCACTCATAGAAGCAATGGATAATAGTTTATGCACATTTATGATTAATTAATATTCACTATAAATTTTTACTTTTTATATTATAGTAATTAATCATAATAAAACATCATATTTCCATTGACGTATATAAATATATCATTTCCTCCTTGAAAAGTCAATTGAATAATGGAGCGTATGTGAAGTAAGCTTTGGGTGCTGAAATTTAGTCCAAAAGTAATAATGTTATCTCAATTCCGGTTTCATATGTCTACCACTATAAGAAAATTAACTTTTTATTACACTATAGATGTTCACGGTTTAAAATTCCTAGTACATCAATGTTATTAACCTCTGTAAACAAAGCAAAAATTTAAATATTTATCATATTTAATCATCAATATTTTTCAAGGTTATTAGCTATGGCAAAAATATTTGCCATGACTTTAGCTATGGGTAATGTTTCGGCCTCACCTGCAAAAACAATGGCTAATGGCCGTTGCAGAACTGTAGTAAATTGTATTTACTTTTTTTTTTTTTTTCTTTTGACTGTTGATACCCCCTCAATATTTCCAGTCGGGCCAAATCATAGGCCACCAGCCCAGCTGGTGGCATCTCAGCTAGCCCACTAATAGGAAGGTAAAGGCCCATAAAAACATTTCTTTTATTTTCACTGAACTGGCAGGCCGACGAAATGAGCTCATCCTGGTCAGGCACATCATCATATAGTTAGGCGGACACATCATATAGAAATATCTCCAACTGACTCTTAGTATATTGATGACAATCTAGCTGGTAAGATACAAGTACAAGATTTCCAAAATTATAGGCGGATCTGGCAAGACCTAGTCAACCCGACATATCTCAGTCAGATCATGTCCAAATGAACATGAATTTTCGAGAAGTTAGCTAATTCAAAGGTCTTTTAGATGGCATAGGACTCTCTCTGCAGTAACCTTCTGAATTCTGCTCTGTAAAAGCCTATAAATTGAAGTCTTGTGCAATCATTTGAGGACATCTATCCTTCTTTATCACTTGCACACTTCTACTCTCGCTCACTCTCGGTTCTAAAGCTATTTTGATTTTATATTTTATATTTTACATGAATTATCATATCACACACTCGTATATCAATATTATTCTCACTCGTTTTCAAGTTTTCATTTACTTTAGACTATTACCAACTTAAGCATCGGAGTGCTAACCCCTCTTTGCAGGTTAGTCCCCAAACTTTATGATTTTCTTGAAGATCCTTCGACCTTTGTAGTACCTTTGGACCTAGGTACACATCATTGACGCCTCTATGGAAAACTTGAGCTTAAGGCGTGAGAAATGGCCAACTCGGACGACGGAGGTGACAATGGGTCTTTCGAGGAAAACACTTGCCTCCGTGCTGCAGCTGGGGCCGCCATTCCACTTCCAGATCAGACTGTAGGCGTTGCTAATGACCTAACTCCAGCTGGTGGTAGCCTCGCTCCCTGCTCTTGACCAGACAACTGGACCCACTGCTATGAATCCGCTCTTCTGCAAGCAGCTCTGCTAATTCATCATGGAAACTATCCATGTGACCCTCTGCGGCTCCCAAGCTAGCGGAGTAGGACCTTCTTCCCAATAGGAACGAAACGCAACACCAGGGAGTCAAGGCACTAATGACCAGATCCCTGCTGGAAGTACCAAAAGTCAGCCATTAGCCTCTTTGTGGTCAAGCAAGAGGAAAAGGAGACTCTAAGGACATATGTCCAGCGTTTTAACGTAGCCGTCCTGGAAGTCCCGACAGCTCACCAGGAGGTGTTGGTCAACGTGCTTACTTAAGGCCTACGAAGAGGCCCGCTCTTTGAGTCTCTAGCCAAGAAACCTGCCGCAGATTTTCGTGAGGTGCTAGCTCGTGCAGGGAAATATATGAACCTGGAGGATATGTGGCTGGTGAAAAGGAGCAACCTTGACAAGCAGAAGGAGAATGAACTACCTTCTTCCCGCAAGAGCACGGGAGAGCCAAGAGGGCGTTTCAACCCTCTCCATCCAAAGAACGAGCCCGGCTAGAGTGTTTATGGCCATAGACTAGCACCCTGCCTTGCAGTGGCTTAAAGGTTCTGAGGAAGGCCCTCAACTTCCCAAGTCTAAATTTTTTGCAGGTATTATCAGGAATATGGGCATGACACCAATCGGTGCCGCCAGCTGAGACAGAGATAGAAAGGTTTATCCAAGCCGACTACTTGAAGTTCTATGTTGACACGAAAAAGTGGCGTGAGCAGAAGGATGAACGCTCCCGCCCCCGAGACTCCTATAGAAGCGAGGAGTAGATAGACAACCCTCTTATGAGGGAACTCAAAAAAGAGAAGCTCATAGCTGAGGAACATAACCCGAAAAACACCACAGCTAAAGGTGTAATCCACATGATAGCAGGAAGACCCACTGATGGGGACTCCAAATGAGCTCACGCATTCGTAGCTAGGACAAATGGAGATTGATCCCCAAGTGCCAATAGGAGATCCTACGATCCATTTTGGACCTGGTGATATACAGGAGTGCATTTACCTCATAATGATGCATTAGTTATTTCTGGTACTTTAGCTAACTATACTGTTCAACGTATTTTTGTGGACTTTGGTAGTCTTTAATACAAAGTTTATCGGTATATGGAGTTGGGCAGTACCCCACTAGAGCCAGTAGACACATCGTTATATAGCTTTGCTAGGGAAGTGGTAAATCCCCTAGGTTAAATCCTGCTCCCCTTGTAATTGGGAGCTAAACCCAACGGAAAGACCAAGATGGTCAATTTCCTCATAATGGACATGCCATCAGCGTACGTCATCCTAGGGTGACTTGCTCTGAACGCTTTCCAGGTAGTTGTCTCCACTTATCACATGAAACTGAGGTTCCCTGCTAGAGCAGGGGTATGAGAAGTGACGAATGACCAGTTCGTGGCACAAAAGTGCTATGTAGAATCAGTAAAAGAAGGCAGTCGAAAGGATGTGGAGGGGATCCCCCTAGTCGGGAGAAGGCAAGAAGCCCATCCAATAGGATGAGCAGGGGAATGCAGTTCCTGCTTGTGTACAACTAGCTGAAGAGCTGTTAAGCATTTAGCGGATGCTAGGAGAGCCGGATAAGACTACTAGGATTGGCTCCAAGCCGAAAGAATGTGATTAACTACCTTTTTGCAGGAAAACATTGACATTTGTGCATGGTCAACTGGCGACATAGAGGACATTCATTCCAGCATAGCAGTGCACAACCTGAATTTAGACCCAACATTCCCTCCTATGAAGCAGAAGAAAAGATACTACGGTCCTAAGAAGGACAAGATATCCATGAGTAGGTAAGTAAGCTCTTGGCAGCTGGATACGTTAAGGATATCTAATTTCTAGAATGACTGTCAAACGTGGTACTTGTACCCAAGCCAGGTAACAAGTGGCGTATGTGTGTTGATTTCTAGGATGGCCGATTTTTGCTCCCTCCAAGGTAGCATTTTCGGCCATGCTTATTTAAGGAAGAAGTCCATTTCTTCCTATTCCAAAAATGGAATTAACACATCTCTCGGGTCAAAATTTAACGGACCGGGTTCCACTGTAATCCAATTACAACGAACCCAAAATTAAATTCAATTTAATTTAAGGTCCACTTAAATAATTTCCATTGATCTTTCAATCCAATTAAAAGATCCAACGTCTCAACTTTCTATGTTAATCGATAAATTCCATCTATCGATTAAACGAGGGCCCAATACAATATCGGCTCGTCCATCCAGTGGACAATCCCTTAAGTAATCCAATTACTTATTCTCGTCTTTTTCAATATCCGTGTGACCTTGGGGCGTCCGGGATGTTCCTGCTCCCTTTGTTGTGCCATCGAAAGATCAACAAAAAGTTGTATACCATCAGGATCATGCAGTTCGTACGTCTAATCGATTGTCCGTAGCAACTTCAGGGACATGTATGACTTCTTCTGGCTGATATGCGACCTCGGTCCGTCGAGAACCATCAACTACTCTCCGAGCCTTGGTTTTGCAAACAACCATCCAATCCACTTTGTATCTATCATGCTTGAGAACTCTGTGTAGTAAACTTATACTGCTTGTTGCGCCAGTATGAATGGTTCATCTTCAACTTTCTGAAATTAACATCAACGAGGTGATAGAGAGGCTGTACCTTCATGCTGTGAGAATAGGTGATCGTCAAGCCAATTGATTGGCTCTTTATAAACTATTCTAGACCATCTTTTTTAATAATATGTTAATTTAAGAAAATGTTCTTTGGCTATCTTCATCATATGCTTTCAACATCATATTTATATGAGCATTCGGTTGAAGCCCTTAGATCAATCATGCTAAGGGGTTGGCTCGCGCATATAATGACGATCATGAAACCAACCTCTATGGTTTGATCTAAAATATTCCAAGTCGATGAATCGATCGAGACAGGGCATCGACCATTCCTTAAAGACTTGCACTAAGTGATGCGTTTATATGCTGAATGTCGAGTTTCATAGACAAAGACGTATGACGTCTGCGCACTTTAGTGGATCCTTGATAAAGAGTTATCAAGTTCACTGAATTGACTCGCAGGAGTTGTCATATGGAAGCCCTATATGGCATGATCGGTATGACTAGAACTCCTAGGCTACCATAGTGCACTAACAAGTCCTTGGACTTGAGGTTACACAGTAACCTTGTGCATAGGACGACTATGACTTGATCATGTCCAATGTGGTCTCAGGTTTAATCCTGGATCCCTATACGGTCATGTTTCAGACATAGTTGAAGCATGCATGAAGGTTGGTGAGTTCCAAGATAAGATCTGCTACTTATCATGAGATGATAACGAACCTCCTATGTTCTCTACAGTATGCGTTCCTCGAAGTCCATGGCCATGGCTGTTGATCAAATAGGAGAAATTATTGATAAATTGGAAGCATAACATGAAGAGTTGATACACAGACATCAAAGTCGATAATGAGATCCGGTAACTAATTCCATGCCCAAGACTTTGATCGGGAGGTTAGTAACGGAGGGACTGTATTTGCATGGTACGCGTAGCTCACAGGTGACGCAATAATTCACATATTCTCTAGTGCTATGGACCATTGCTAGATGGCCACCCATGGTGGTGGGTACCCTCCAATTAAGGAGTTATTTGAGGGTGATTAATTATGATAAGATATAATTGATCTAATGCAAGTAAGTTGCTAATTAAATTGTACATCTGATACAAGCCCAAGTCTAGCTGAGTAGTGAACCTAAAGGGTCACACACAAATCCATGATGGAATTTTTAGAATTAATTTATAGAATTAATTATGGAGAATAATCAATTAATTTAATTCCTTAAATTAATTGATTGAAATGATTTATGAAATCATTTTATGGGAATATTAAAAAATATGATTATTTAATTTGGACTCTAAATTCATAAGCATTAATTTGATTAAGTAAGACTTGTGATAGATTAATTAAGATTTATCTATTTGAGCTTGAAAATTAATTAATTAGATTAATTGATTCGGGCTTATATTTAATTAGACAATTAAATATCATGGGCTAAATAATTAGTTGGGAATTAATTAAAGTTGGACTTAGTCCAATTAAGAATTAAGATAAAGTTCAAGACCTTAGCCCACAAGACAAGATTCATTGAACATAGACATGACTTGTTTTCATCTTTAGATGAAGAAAAAAATATGAATCATGCTAAAGCTTGTCTACAAAGAAGACAAGTGTACAAGGAGAAAAGATGAGTCATGCTAGAACTTGTCTATGTAGAAGACAAGTGTTCTAAGAGCAAGACAAAAGGCCTTGTCTACATTCATTGTATCTAGTGCAAAGGAATTCCTATAAAAAGGGGTACAAAGCAAGAGATTCACATACCATATTTCTACATACAAAGATACAAAAACTCTTGCTTTCCTTTTGCTCTCTAGCTCTTAGACTTTCTCTCCTACAAAGCTAGAAATTCTAGCTTTCACTTTAGCATTGGTCTTATGTTCATTACTCATCTCCAAAAGAGAAGAATTCCCTTGATTTCTCCATAGATCAATAGTTGATCTACCTTAATCCTCCAATACCTACTAGCATACGTTTGAGGGTGATTCCATCATAGGTGGTATGGACTAGTTTTAGAGGGAAAACACTTGTGTTCCTACCGTGAACAAAAATTAAAAAGCGGTTCCGTTTTGACGTTCAACCATTTTTAAGGTAAGGTCGTTCTTGAGAAAGTTCAAGTAACCTACATCAACCGAAGAGCAAGAAAGGTTGGTTTCTCTTAACCACTCAATTGACATCCTTTTATGCATGAGATCCACATCGTAATCACAACGAGACAGACGATTTGATCGCTAATTATAATATTATTTTCTAATTTAAATTTTAATTTCCATTGCGTTTAACGTCTCGCGGCTTATATGAAGCTAACAGTGGTATCAAAGCCGGCCATGCAAGTCAATTGAATTTATTTTAGTTTGATGTGATTTAATCGGATTAAATTGCTTAATGATTTAATTTTATGTGTTAATCTCTTGATGTGTTGAATTTAATCCTTGGGCATATTTCAATTGTTGAAATTTGATTCTATTGTGTTACACCTTCCGCCTACATGGTCGGATTCTTCCGCCTATATGGCCGGATTTTTCTTCCGCCTATATGGCCGGATTTTTCTTCCGCCTACATGGTCGGATTCTTCCACCTACATGGTCGAATTTAATGGAGATATTTTATAAACTCTCAACATTGTTTTTATTTGAGGGCAATTCAGAATAATATTAGAAAAAAGGATGAAAAACGGCACGGTGCGTAGCACAGGCACCAGTTGCCTGCCGGTGCGTGCAGGCAGCACGCGCGCGCGCCGTGCGGCAGCGTTGGGCAACGCCCGTACGCATGCCGTGCGGGCGCGCACGGCCCTGCCAGCGTGCTGTCGGTGGCCGTTTTTTTGCTCCTGGCATCGAAATTTTGAATTTTTGATTTTATTTTTCTTATTATTCTGAATATTTTAATTGTTTAAAGATGAATATATATATATATATTATTTTTCTATTTTATATATGGATATAAATTGAGAAAGGAAATTGAATTTTCACTTTCAATTTGATTAGGAAAATTCAACATATTCTCCTAATATGTTTAGGAAAATTTCTTGAAAAATCCAAGTTAATTTGACATTATGAATCAAGTGCCCATAAATTAAATTCAATTTCATTCCATGAAAAACATCATGTGATTTAACATAAGAAATTAAATTCTTTTATTTTATTGGATCGAAATATATATACATGATATTATTTGCATATATGATATGTGATATCTTTGTGTAATAAATGTATGGGATGACTATGGGCTCATGATCATCCAACAAGGGCATGTTAGGTTTCATTTCTTGTATATGTGTTTGTATGGCTTTGCTTGACTTTCATAGCTACACTTTACATTGTATATGATAAACAAGCAAACAAGAATAAAATATTGTGATGAGGTCTTGCATAAATAAATGGTTTGAACCCTCACTTGGAGTGTCCAAGTTAAAATATTAAGCCCGTGATGGATAAAATCAAATTGGATTTGATAATCCAAACCTTCCATCAATAGTGACAAAGTATGAGATGCTATCACCTTTCAATTCATTGTCTCACGAGTCGTGGAATGATTTGGAAGTACTGAAAAGCTGTACTATCACTATGAACAAGTAGATTACCCACTATCACTCTGTCTCACGAGTCGTGGAGGGCGATAGTGGAGGGTCTTTTGTTCGATGGGTTGGGCTTAACATGGAGTAACATAATTCACTTGGAGTCCTTGGGATTATGTGAAAAATGAGGTAAAACACCTTGGGATCTCATAAGATGAGAATGGTGAAAGTCACCTCCCATAGAATTGTTTTCATGCGAATCGTAATAACAGGGTATGAAATTTGTTCTATGGACCTCAAGCCCACTAGGAAAAATGTTTCCCGAAAATCCATATATAGGTTTATGGAATTTTGAAGAAATAGTGGGAGCAATTTATTATTAAAGACCATATCGTAAATTTAATTAACACTGAGTGAAAGAATGCTAAAATCTCCGTTGTTTCTTCTTTTATTTCTTGTGGATCGAAAATGTCTAAAAGTCCACTTGCTACCATACGTGAGATAAACAAACTTGTTGGAACCAACTATGCTGACTGGCTTAGGAATCTCAAAATTATTTTGGATTCCGAGAAACGCTCTTATCTGTTGGAATCTCGTCCTCCCACTGAGCTTCCCGAGGATTCGACTGACGAAGAATGTGTGACGTTCCAACGTTGGATCGATGATGACCTTCAGGCCCGTTGCCTTATGCTGGCATCTATGTGCAATGAACTGCAAAAGCAACACGAGCACCTTAAGCATGCATCTGAGATCTTTGTACGTTTACAAGAGTTGTTTGCGATACAAGATCGGCATATAAGATATGCAACATCAAAGGAGTTCTATCGGGAAAAGATGACTGAGGGGTCGTCTGTTCATGACTACAGTGTCAAGATGCTTTCTCTCATTGAGAAGTTAGAATCTTTGAACGCAGGCATGAATAATGACTCCTACATAGATGTGATCTTACAGTCATTACTGCCGTCTTTTGATCAATTTGAACGGTCTTGAGAAGATTGTTCCTGAATTGATCAATATGCTTATGCAATACGAGGGTACTATAAAGAAGCCTACACCAGTAATGCTAGCAACCCTATCCACATCTTTCTCCATGACCAAAAAGGTCAAGAAATGGAGGAGAAATGGAAAGCGAAGGAAGAAAAGCAATACGGACGGCCGAGGGAAGGGCAAAGGGAAAATTATAATCAAGGCCAATCCAGCAAATGATGAGTGTCATCACTGCCACGAAAAAGGCCATTGGAAGAGGAATTGCAAGAAGTTTCTTGCAATAGTCCAAGGTATTTTTCGTTGTTGAAATTAACATGGTTGCTAATAACGCTTCTTGGGTATTAGATACCAGTTGTGGAGCTCATATTTGCAATGATTTGCAGGTAATGAGAAGAAACAAAAAGTTAGGTGAAAGGGATGTGATCCTTAGGCTTGGAGACGGCAAATAGGTTGCTGCTGAAGCCGTTGGAACTGTTCACTTAATTATTAGCAATGATGTTAGGATAGTACTTAATAGTTGTTATTATGTACCAAGTATGATATGAAACATTGTATCTATACCTACTCTTGATGAAGAGGAGTATGAATTTTGTGTATCAAAATAGTGTTTCTACATAATGAGGAATGGTTCTTCTATTTTACTTGTCATTTTAATAAATGGTTTATATACTATCCACCAACATAATATGATTATGAATGTTCAACACAAACGAAAATTGGATGATCAAGAAAATGCACAAACATGGCATGCTAGGTTGGGTCATATTTCCAAGGATAGGATGAAGAGGTTGATCGACTCTAAGAATCTAGAAATAGAGAACTTAGATGCTCTTTCAACTTGTGAATCTTGTCTCAAGAGAAAAATGACCAAAACACCATTTGTTGGACAAAGTAGCTGTGCCACTGCACTTTTGGATTTAATCCACACGGATGTTTGTGGACCATTAAGTACTCCAGCTAGAGGAGGATTTTCTTACTTCATAACCTTTACCGATGATCACTCACGGTTTGGTTATGTGTACTTAATGAAGTACAAGTCTGAAGCATTTGAAATGTTCAAAGAATTCAAACTTGAAGTAGAAAATCAATCTGGATGAAAAATTAAGACCATTCGATCTGATCGTGTGGTGAATTCTTGAATTACTTAAAAGAGAATGAGATTCTCTCTTAGTGGACTCCTCCTGCAACGCCACAACTTAATGGCGTGGCTGAAAGGAGGAACCGAACTTTGTTAGACATGGTTCGTTCCATGATGAGTTTTACTACATTACCTCTTTCTTTTCGGGGCTATGCGTTAGAAACGACGGGCAAGTTATTAAACATGGTGCCATCTAAGGCTGCACCAAAAACATCATATGAAATATGGAATGGCAAACCACCTTCTTATAAGTATTTGAGAATATGGGGATGTCGCGTATATGTCAAAAGACTAGTGGGAGATAAGTTGGATATGGGATCCATCTTATGTAGATTTGTTAGATATCCGAAAGAAATTGTAGGATACTACTTCTATGATCCCTCGAAACAAAACGTGTTTTTTTTTTTTTATAGAAATGCAGTGTTCTTGAAAAAGGTTTTCCTTCGAATACTCAAAACGAAGAGGTGCAACTCGAAGAGTCGAGTGATGCAACGCCTATGGCAGAAATGACGCCCATACTGGCTTACAATGAACCTTTTGATTGTACACATCCTCTGAGAAAGTCGGCTAGAGTCTCTAAACAACCTGAGAGATATGGTATGCTAGTCTTGACTGGTCAATTGGATAATATCTAAAGACATTCGAAGAGACGATGTCTGACATCGATTTGGGTAGATGGCTTGAGGCTATGAGATTCTAAATGGAATTCATGAACTCCAACAAGGTATGGACCTTGGTGGACCCACCTAAGGGAGTAAGGCCCGTTGGGTGCAAATGGGTCTACAAGTGAAAGCTTGGAGCCGATGGAGAGGTATCGACCTTTAAGGCCCGCTTGGTAGTGAAAGGCTACACTCAAAGGCCTGGTGTGGACTTTGAGGAGACCTATTCGCCTGTTGCTATGGCCAAGTCCATAAGGATCTTACTTGCTATAGCTACGTATTATGACTATGAGATATGGCAAATGAATGTGAAAACCGCATTCCTTAATGGATTCATTGAGGAAGAAATCTATATCGATCAGCCACAAGATTTTACATCCAACGGAGAAGAGCAAAAAGTTTGTAAACTCCAGAGGTCCATTTATGGGCTCAAACAGGTATCCCGAAGTTGGAACATTCGTTTTGATGAGGTTATAAAATGTTATGACTTCATCAAGAACAAAATGATCCTTGTGTATATAAAAAGGTTAGTGGGAGCTCTATTGTGTTCCTCGTACATTATGTGGATGATATTTTACTCATGGGGAATGATGTTAAAATGTTAGGTGACACTAAAGCATGGGTATCTACTCAATTCTCCATGAAGGACTTGGGTGAAACTTCCTATATTCTTGGGATAAAGATCTACAGAGATAGATCTAAAAGAATATTAGGAATGACCCAAGTCTCGTGCATTGATAAAGTCTTGAAAATGTTCAAGATGGATTAATCAAAAATGGGTTTTCTTCCCATGAGGCATGAAATTAAACTCTCCAAGACTCAGTTTCCCAAGACTGATCAGAAAGTTAAGAAAATGTTAGAAATTCCCTATGCTTTTGTTGTTAGCAGCATACAATATGTTGTTCAATGTACGAGGCCTAATATAGCTTACGCTCTAAGTGTTACGAGTCGTTATCAGGCATGTGCTGGCCACGATCACTGGAGTACTGTAAAAAATATCCTTAAGTACTTGAGAAGAATTATGGATTTATTTTTGGTGTACAGTGATGGAGAATTAATATTGGAAGGGTATACTGATGCCAGCTTTCAATTGGATGTGGATGACACTAAGTATCAATTTGGTTATGTATTTCGATTGAATGGAGGAGCTGTCAGTTGGAAAAGTTCCAAGCAAGATACGACAGCGGATTTCACGATGGAAGCCGAATAACTATTACAGCTTCTGAAGCTGCAAAGGAGGCTGTTTGGATGAAAAACTATATCCAAGAGTTGGGTGTGGTGCCTAGCATTGCCAAACCTATAGTTGTACTCTGTGATAACAACGGAGCTATTGCGCGAGCGAAGGAGCCAAGACCTCATCACAAAGCCAAACACATAATTAGACGCTACCATCTAATCAGAGAGATGGTATGAAGAGGTGACGTGCGAGTGGATCGCGTTGCATCAACGGAGAACATAACAGACCCGCTTACAAAGCCGATATCACAAATTGCTCATTCTCAACATCTTGAGAAGATAGGATTAAAGAACATGGGCAATTGGCTTTAGATCAAGTGGGAGATTATTATAATAGGTGAACGTCAAGCCAATTGATTGGCTCTTTGTAAACTATTCTAGACGATCTTTTTCAATAATATGTTAATTTAAGAAATGTTCTTTGGCCATCTTCATCATATGCTTTCAACATTATATTTATATGAGCATTTGGTTGAAGCCCTTAGATCAATTATGCTACAGGGTTGGCTCGCGCATATGACGGCTACCATGAAACCAACCTCTATGGTTTGATCTAAAATATTCCAAGTCGATGAATCAGTTGAGACAGGGCATCGACCATTCCTTAAAGACTTGCACTAAATGATGCGTTCATATGATGAATGTCTAGTTTCATAGACAGAGATGTATGACGCCTGCACACTTTAGTGGGTGCTTGATAAAGAGCTATCAAGTGCACTGAATTGACTCGCAGGAGTTGTCAAATTGAAGCCCTATATGGCATGATTGGTATGACTAGAACTACTAGGCTACCATAGTGCACTAACTAGTCCTTACACTTGAAGTTCCACAGTAACCTCGTGCATAGGACGACTATGATTGGATCATGTCCAATGTGGTCTCAGGTTCATCCTGGATCACTATACGGTCATGCTTCAGATATACTTGAAGGATGCATGGAGGTTGGTGAGTTCCAAGATAGGATTTGCTACTTATCATGAGATGATAACGAACCTCCTATGTTCTCTACAGTATGCGTTCCTCAAAGTCCATGGCCATGGCTGTTGATCAAATAGGAGAAAAGATTTTTCCTATATTGATAAATTGGAAGCATAACTTGAAGAGTTGATACACAGACATCAAAGTTGATAATGGGAACCGGTAACTAATTCTATGCCCTAGAATTTGATCGGGAGGTTAGTAACGGAGGGACCGTATCTGCATGGTACGCGTAGCTCACAGGTTCACGCAATAATTCACCTATTCTCTAGTGCCATGGACCATTGCTAGATGGCCGCCCATGGTGACCGGTACCCTCCAATTAAGAAGTTAATTGAGGGTGATTAATTATGATAAGATCTAATTAATCTAATGCAAGTAAGTTGCTAATTAAATTGTATATGTGATACAAGCCCAAGTCTAGCTGAGTAGTGAACCTAAAGGGTCACACACAAATCCATGATGAAATTTTTGGAATTAATTTATAGAATTAATTATGGAGAATAAATCAATTAATTTAAGAAATTTAATTAATTTATTGAAATGATTTATGAAATCATTTCATGGGAATATTAAATAATATGAGTATTTAATTTGGAATCTAAATTTACAAGCATTAATTTGATTAAGTAAGACTTGTGATAGATTAATTAAGATTAATCTATTTGAGATTGAAAATCAATTAATTAGATTAATTGATTTGGGCTTATATTTAATTAGACAATTAAATATTATGGGCTAAATAATTAGTTGGAAATTAATTAAAGTTGGACTTAGTCCAATTAAGAATTAAGATAAAGCCCAAGACCTTAGCCCAAGCCCACAAGCCCACAAGACAAGATTCATTGAACATAGACATGACTTGTTTTCATCTTTGGATGAAGAAAAAAATATGAGTCATGCTAAAGCTTGTCTATAAAGAAGACAAGTGTACAAGGAGAAAATATGAGTCATGCTAGAACTTGTCTATGTAGAAGAAAAGTGTTCTAAGAGCAAGACAAAAGGCCTTGTCTACATTCATTGTATCTAGTGCAAAGGAATGCCTATAAAAAGGGGTACAAAGCAAGAGATTCATATACCATATTTCTACATACAAAGATACAAAAACTTTTTCTCATTCAAAGCTAGAAATTCTAGCTTTCACTTTATCATTGGTCTTATGTTCATTACTTATCTCCAAAAGAGAATAATTTTCTTGATTTCTCCATAGATCAATAGTTGATCTAGCTTAATCCTCCAATACCTACTAGCATAGGTTTGAGGGTAATTCCATCATAGGTGGTGTGGACTAGCTTTAGAGGGAAGACACTTGCGTTCCTACCATGAACAACAATTAAAACCGGTTCCGTTTTGACGTTCAACCATTTTTAAGGTAAGGTCATTCTTGAGAAAGTTCAAGTAACCAACATCAACCGGAGAGCAAGAAAGTTTGGTTTCTCTTAACCATTCAATTGATATCTTTTTATGCATGAGATCCACATCGTAATAGCAACGAGACGGGCAATTTGATTGCTAATTATAATATTGTTTTCTAATTAAAATTTTAATTTTCACTGCGTTTAACATTTCAGGGCTTATACGCTAACACATGCCTCTTATCGGATCGGCCCAATGACACGTGAATAGAACGACATGCAAGTTCGCAATAAGTGGGTACTCCAACTGAATTATCTCTCGAGTACTCCATAGAAGTCATTGTCCGTGTTTGTATACCATGAGCTTTGTACACACACCCCACAATTCATTGTTGGCTTGCCGACGTTGTGACATTGCGTGTGGAAGTTGAAAAAATTCACTAAGTAACACGAGAATGTTGTCACCTCAGCGCCGGGGCCCCAACAATGACACTTTAGGAGCTCCTGATCTGTGTAATTCAATTTGGGATAAACCTACAGTTCGTATATGTACAACTTTAGTTACAAAAAACTTTTGAACCGAATCACAAAATATGAAAAAATCATCAACTTACACGACGTTTGAACCAATTCTTGAAATCAGTTGCTACAAGTTGATCAATAATTGGAGCATCTGAATTGTGCCGCGATGGTATAGTTCGTTCAGGAATTCCTCGATTCTATGTCGTTCTGAACCACTGAGCCATCTCTTCTTCGAGGCATCACTAGCTCGACCATGGTGGTTTCAAATAGACCTTTGGATTCTGTTATCGTTTGTGGTGAGATCATTTTTCTACCTGGCCTGCTTCGTTTGCACAGAACATGTGGCTCAAAGTAGTGGGAAGTGAATAACTCGATTACTTCAACAATGTATGCCTCCACAATGGACACCTCGACATAGGCTTTGTTCTTCACCTTCTTCTTCAAACAATGAAGGAATCTAAACATACGAATATTTATTAACACACGGATGACAATAAAAGTGTAACAAATAAATTGCAGGGATAAATGCAAAAACGGTACCATACTATAGGCCACTTTGCAATTTTGATACCATAATTTTAAAAAAAGCCAATTTCAGTACCATATAATGGGGAGTCTGACAAGATTGATACCGTAGTTTATGAAAGTTTCAAATTTAGTACCTTAGTTTTGAAACTGACAGTTTTAGTACCAACCCTTATCTTTTGAGAATATCATTTCTAGTCCCCTAAATTTATTTTTTACATGGATTTTGCCCAAATTTTAGATTTAGCACCCCTAACCCAAGCATGAACATGGTATCAGAGCCTATGTATATTGAAGAAATGCTTGTTTATATTACATATCGATATTTTATCCCTAATGGAGGAGGTTTTTGAAAAAGTATGGAACGAACAAGAGTTCGAGTTACAATGAAAATAGGGAATATTTTCAGATTCTGAAAATACAGAAAAAGAATTTTCTTATGGAAATTCTTAATAAAATTGACAACAGTTCGAAAAGGATTGACTTGAATTTTCTTACTGAAGAAGAAAGAGGGGAATGGTTGAGAAATTACCAGGTCCGACAGACGCTACCAGGAAATGCGATGAGACGTCTACATGCAGCTGAGATCCATGGTAGAATCCCAACCAGGAGAAACAGAACGGGTAAGTTCCTAAATCAATACAGTTCTAAAAACAATGACTAAAGGAACTGATTGGAAGGAACTCGAGCCGGACACTTCAAAATTCTCTCAAGATCTAAGAGAGATCCAGAAGACAGTTCAAGGCTATGGACATAGGTTAATCCATATGCCTATGAAAATAGACCTCTTGAGCCAAAAGATGGATGAGATCCTGAAGATCAATCCAGATCTACATAAGGATATTACAGATATGAAAGCTGAAGTCACAGATTTGAAGAGAAACCAAAGGAATACCCCTGAGACATCCAGATCTCACCAACAGCGCATCAGGGATGCCTTTGGACCAGTACCTCTTCTGCATCAAAAGGGAAAGGCGACGGAGATCCCAAAGAAAAAACTCAAGAAGATCTGATCCTTGAAATCATCAAATCCATAAAGTAATGGATATATCATGGGTGGATCTATCAGATCTACAAGAGTTAGCTGAATCCTTTTCCCAACTTGGGATTGTGGATCTAGTTAATGTCCAAACCAATGAGATCGCTCCAGTTTTACCACCACCGGAGGGAAGTACAGGCTCAAATGATCCCTCATAGGAGCATCTTATGAGAGAAGGTATGGATTTCCATACCAACGCTAGCCCAACGTTCGTGGGAACCAGATTAAGAGAAAATTCAGGACGAAATCTACGACGAGTGCCTGAAAATACACCATGGGCAAGAACTATGCTCCAGCCCTTGCATCCATATGGCTCCATACTCAACCTGTATATCATCAACTTTCGAAACATTGAAAAGTTGATAGACAAATGGGTGGCAGCCATGAAGGTAGCAGCAACCACATTAGAAGTTGACAAGGAGAACTTTATAAGGTTATTGGAGTTAAGCTTTGAAGGTTCTGTGAAGGTCAGATGGGATAACACCCTAGGAGAGACCAAAGCAAGTATCCTAGCCGGAGAAACCCAAAAGTGCTATCGCGGAAAGACTCGAAAGGTTGATTAAGATACACTTCATCAGAGATGGATACTTCGAAGGAAGTAGAGCCGAAAAGGCTAGAGAGTACTCACAAGCTCTCTTTGCCATCAAATTAAGGAATATTTTTGTGGTAGATGAATATATCTATTGGTTCTGAAAATATTTCTTCCAGAGTGGCGTAACGACTGAAATAGCTACTCCAATGTTCTTTGCGAAAATCTGCAGTCCATGGAGGGAAATGTTGATATAATCATACAAAGTACCCGAAGGACAACTGGATTCGGTGGCAAGAAGAATGTCTTTCCTCAAAGACAAACTAAAGGATTGGTGTTATCAAGCATCCGTCCAGAAAAACATGAAAAGACTGAGAGGTAAGATTAAAGAACCCTCTCTGTTGTGATAATAACGATTTTCAAACCATTATAGGAGAATCAAATCAGCAAAAGAAGAGGAGAAAGCATGGTAGTGACTCTGATTCCAGGAGTTCTAGAAAATCTTCTTTCAGAAGGAGATCATGGTGGTCCAAATCAAAGGTCAGATCATAAAAATCTAGACAGAAAACAGGACCAACAAAGAGCTTCATCTCAAGGATCTCAACGAACAGATGCAAGATCCACAGGGAGAACTCCTACGAGAAGAACTTTCAGAAGAGCCCTACCCGAGCCAATGAAAGTTTCAAAGATTGTAACTGTTGGACGTTGGGCGCAAAATGACATATATCACCAGATTACCCACAGAAACATGGTGAATTACGATAGTTTGAAGCCATGAATGACATTCTTGATGCAGTTTAGTACGGAAACTTGGTACCAATCTACCTATTCAAAGATCTTCTCGCAGATGAAAGCATATACGAGGAAGAAATAGAAAGTGATTCAGATGGATCTTCAACTGAGTCAAATTACAATGAAGGAGATAGGCTTCAAACCTCAGATACCCTATCAAGATTCTTTTCAAGGATGATGGTGTCAAAAAAAACCATGTAAAGAATCATGAGACGAGACTCTAATCTCAACCCATACGACGGCTTTAGGATTGGAGGGATCGGTAGAGTCCTCGACCCGATAGGGCTGAACGAGAAGAAACATTATATAATCTACAAAGTAAGTTCAGGTGAGTTTGCAATTCCTATTGAACTTACGGGTAATGTGATGAAAATACAACTTATTCCTAAAGAAGAAATTCTTAAAGAATTAAGTAAACTCTGGGAAGAAGTGGCGGTTACTATGAAATGGATCCACATAGGAGCTATTGAAGTAGTAATAAAAGTAACTTTTAAGGAAGGAATTGATTCAGAAATACATTTATCAATAATGGATAGAAGAATCAATAACTTAAGAGATGGTTGTCTTGGGACAATGATAGAAAATTTGTATGCAGGAAAACTGATGTTTGACACTCATCCTAGGATAGCATACAACCTAGCAGACCAAGATTTTAGTCGAGTCTTAACCCTTCATCAGGATTTTAAAAGAAAAGATCTTATGAAAGATGGAATAGACCATATTCTATAACATATAGAATAGCGTATGCCCTTTCCAACACTCATCATTCAGACTTGTTCCTTAGGAAAGAGTATATTGAGATTCCTAGAATTTTCAAGGAATTCGCTAAGGTAATGACACCAGATCCTATTAGAATACCTAGAATAAGTGTGTTGATATCCTGATAAAAGATCACCCAATTTTAGATCGAACCATTAGTTCTAGAACTGATTTTAGTAGTTGGATGTCCTTTTCAGAAGATAGGATTATTGCCTACAAAGAAAAGAAACAGGAGCTGTTAAAAGGCTTAACCCCTCGGGCTATTAGGGTTGATAATGTGAAACTTAGATGCCCTGAAGGCTGAAAACAAATTCAGGTTATATTTGACATCACTGAAAAAGAAAACTATTTTCTTTTGTGATGACTTATATCATTTGCAACAACCTGTATTGGGCAAATACGAAGGAACGCTAGAAATAGCAGGCTATGAGAAATTTGTTGCAAGAATTGTAGGACGAGAAAATGGGATAATGACTTTGGGTTAAGTTTCCTCGAAGATCATAAACCATGGGGAAGAAAAGGTAATGGTATAGAATTCAGTCTAGATGGTTATACCATTAGAATTGAATGACTAGACCCTTTTCTATATACATATCTGTTGGTATGTTGTATGAACAATATAAGTCAGAATATTTTGCAGCTTATATTGACTCAGGATCAGGAATTTGTACGGCAAAACCCGGTGTGATCCCTAGCGAAGCCATGGAATCCTTACCCATTATAGGAAGGGATTTTTCACAGAAAATTCTAGTACTCAATAAGGGTATACGAGAAGAAAAAATCATGATTGGAGGAGATTTTGGAACACCTTAGTTCAAGGTAAAGACGCCTCCTATTTACTTTCATGATACAGGAGCAGATATTTTGCTAGGTAATAATTTCATCATACCTTTGCAAAATATGCCCAGGATAACCACAAGAATCTTTTGATTTTTACTAATAATGTGGTAGTGAGATACAAGTTTTGCAAGGAGAAAAGGCATTTAATAGGATAATGCCCATAAATTTTTGCACCAAATGTGGTGATGATGCCAAATTAACTCATCCAAAAATGCAGGATAGAAGAAAATTTGGTAAGGCTCTTTTGTCTTTCAGGCAACAGGGTTTCAGTGATGCTTCTGAAGAAGATCTTAGGATCTTGAAGGAAGCTATACAAGAGTGCAAGTCATTGGACATAGACGGAGAAAGTAAACTTTCTCTCGAGAATGTCAAGAGGCTTATCCAGAGAAAACTTCAGTGAAAATCCTTCGGCATGGTGGGATAGAAACAAGATCGAGACTACTCTAAAGGTCAAAGAGGGATGCAAGTACGAGTATGTCCGATACAAGCCTATCCAAATGAACATGGGGGATAAGAAAGATATGCCAGAGATCATCAAAGAGCATATCAATCTTAGACTCATCGAGCCTGGAGTCTTTGCCTATAGTAGCCCTGGTGTTCTAGTAAGAATTGTTAGACTAGGTGACCAGAAAGCCAGTAGGTTTGACAATTTGTAACCTATCTGACAACTTGATGTTAATGTAATATTATTATGTGATGAATAAAATGAGCGTTCGTCACTATTGGTGCATACTTTGTTGCGCTCATTTTACATATGTTAAAACGGTGTTTTACTTATATCGCAACAAAGCCCACAGACCACGGTTAAACAACTCATGCAGTTGGGCCACGCATTGGATGGTGGTCATGAAACCAACTAATTAAGAGTTGGGTCTAAAACGCTCCAAGTTGAGGACCTCGAGACAGGGCATCGAGAGTCCTATTGAGACTTGCATCAAGAGTCGTGTTTATTGGATGAGTGCCGTGTTTCATTGGCAACAGGCGTGGGACGCCTACACGATCTTGATGGGTTGGTCGACTGGGGTCGAGCCGACTGGACTGACTGGCGAGGATCATCATATGGAAGCCTTGAAGGCTTGGTTGGTATGATTGGATTTCCCCGGTTCCGATAGTACGGGAGTAGTCCTCAAACTTGAGGAATCATAGCAGTCGCATGCACAGGACGACTGTATCTTGGATCTGGCGAGAGGTGATCATTCTGTATGATGATCATTATAAGCCTTGTCCAGTGCAGTCAGAATGTGTAGCGAGGACGGTGGATTCCAAGAAGAGGATCCATCCCCTGTCAGTATGTAACAGAGGTATCTCCTATGCACTCGGAGACACGTTCATGCTGTTTAAAGTTGTGGTCACAGTGGTTGGTCGAACAGGAATGGTTTCCTGTGGCGACGCAATGAAGCATATGTAGTTTCGAGTATTAAGCATAGATGCCTAGTCAAGGATGGGAACCGACGCCCAATTCCATACTCTAAACTAAGGCCGGGAGACGGTAGACGGAAGGACCGTACCCGTACGGAATCAGCGCTTAAATGTTCATGCCAACATTCACCTTGTCTCTAGTGCCATGGACCGTTGCTAGACGGCCACCCATGGTAACGGGCCCTTGTGGGACACGAGCCCAAGTCTAGTTGAGGGTGAACCTAAATGTTCACACACAAATCACCGAGAAGGTTGAGAGATTGACTTGGAGTCAATCTCGAAGAATAAATAAGTAATTGGATTACTTAAGGAATAGCCCATTGGATGGACAGGCCGATATTGTATCGGGCCCTTATTTAATCGGTAAATTGGATTTGTCGATTAAATATGGAAAGTTGAGATGTTGGATCTTTTGATTGGATTAAAAGACCAACGGGAATAATTTAAGTGGACATTAAATTGGATTTAATTTTGGGTTCGGTGTAATTGGATTACGATAAAATTCGGTCCGTTAAATTTTGACCCGATAGGAGAAATAATTCCTATTTGGAATAGGAAGAAGTTGGACTTCTTCCAATAAAGAGAATGGCCGAAAATGCTCCCTTGGAGGAAGCTAAAATCAGCCATGCTTCATTGCAAGGTGGTAGTTGGCTTGTCTCTTTTGGAAAGAGACAAAATCAACTCAAATCAAGCCCTTTCCTTTTGGTATTGATTTGATCATACCTTAAAAGTTGGTAGGCTTGATTGAAGAATTAATGGTGATTGATTGGGATGTATCTAGACATCCTTGGATGTATCTTGACACATTCCAATAATCACATTAATTATGTATATATATGAGCATATACAATTGTTATGTAAGAATCATTATTCATCTTTTTCAAGGAAAAAGAAGACTAAAAATTCGGCCCTCTCTCCTCTCTCACTCTCAGCCATCTCTCTCCCTTCCCACTTGTGTTCTTCACTTGATTTTGAATCAAAAGGAAGAACAAAACTAGGTTTAAGAGAACACTAATTCATAGTGTTTTTCTCTTGAACCGATTCCTTCCTAAACCCATTTTCTTCTAGCAAAGAAAACGTGTGTTTCTTCTGGTGTGGTGTGGATCACCTTTGGAGAATCCATACGTTTGGATTTCGTGAGCATTCGGAGAAGGAACAACGCAAGTAGCCGAGCACACGTATAATCATCAAAGGTAACGATTTTATTACGCTTTGATAGTTTTAACTTTTCATCTATTGCCTATGTGTTATATGTATTGTTTAAACATTAATACATCCTACAGCGAACGCCCGGTTGAGCACCCAAGGGTACACCCCTTGGGAAACGTTTATTTAAATTTGATTTAAATTTACGCACTACTTTTCTCGCTTTCTAGCTTATGCTCGCGCTCACCGGGCGGATCCGCTTGTCCTACAAGAAACCATGGTGAGATAAAAAGAGGTAAACCCAGGTTAGTTATTAACTATCAAGGCATTAACAGAATATTAGAATTTGATGGTTATTATATCCCAAGCAGAGAACACTTAATTGATTGCACTAAAGGTGCTAAAGTGTTTTCCAAATTCGATTGCAAATTTGGCTTTGGCTTTTATCATATTAAGATGGAGAATGATTCAAAGAAATACACTGCATTTTCCACACTACAAGGACAATATATCTGGAATGTACTGCCTATGGGACTTGCCAAATACACAAATGGATAATCTTTTCAAATACTATCTAAAGTTTATGTTTGTCTACATAGACGACATCTTGATTGCATCTAAAAATATACAGGATCATATTAGACATCTTGAAATATTTTCTGATGCATGCCATAAAGAGGGATTAGTGCTTTCTGAAAAGAAGGCCATAATAGCTGTCAATAAAATTGAATTTCTACGAATTCTTATTGACGAAGCAGGTATTGCGTTGCAGGAATACATTGTAGAGAAAATTCGCAATTTTCCTGATATTCTTAAAGACAAGAAACAACTTCAAAGCTTCTTGGGAGTTGTCAATTTTGCAGGAATCTTCATTAAGGATCTTGCAAAATACAAAAAAGGATTTCCGACCACTTTTTAAAAGATACAGAAAGTTCAAAGTGAAAATGGGAGGAAATTCATACGCAAAGGGTTCGTGAGTTAAAACATGTTTGCAATAACCTGCCAAAGCTTGCAATCCCACAAGACGAAGATGAGTTGGTAGTCTATACGAACGCCAGTGATTATAGATGGGCAACAGTGCTCATGAGAAAGACAACTACTGATGAAGAACCATATAGATACACAGGAGGGTTGTTCACTGAGCAACAAGCCAAACTATGGCATATCAACAAGAAAGAATTCTTTGCTGTTTGGAAGGCTTTGAAAAAGTGGCCTTTATTTTTACTAGCTAAAGAATTTATGTTAAAAGTTGATAATACGAATATTAAAGCTTTCTTAAAAAATAAACTTGAATCAAAAATTGAGAAAGCACGTATTATTAGATGGCAAGAAGAATGCCAATATTATTGTTATAAAATTGTCATCATCAAATCTCATGAAAATGTTCTTGCAGATTTATTGACGAGAGATGGAGGCATATGAAGCAGACTCCGTCATTATAAGACTCAGGCACCTCAGGGAGAACCTTGAGGAGATTGATAAGAGATTTGGACAACTGACGATGAAAGTCCAAATAGCTGACCAAATCCAACAAGTTGATCATGACACTGTCCAGATTGTCATTAGGAGTACCACACTAGCCGCAGGCTGGTTATGGAACGATCTACTAGAAGCAATTGAAAGGCATCATCTTCAATGATGGCCCGAGAATGAAGAGAGCAGGGCTTTAAACTTGCAATTAGAGAAAATGGCTCTAAGCCTGTAGCGGCATATTCAAATATTGCTTGCCTGAGGCCATCGCCAGACCTGGGTGAAAAGGCAAAAGTTGAGTTACATGAAGTGCAAACTCCTGATAATTCAAGTCAACCCCGCACCTCTGGGGTAAAAGAGGAAGAGATTAACCTTAGGCCAATGATAGGCACTCCTAAGGTTAATACTAATGAATCTTTATCTTCTGTTTCTGCTTGGCAGGCTATCGGAGATCATGGGAAAAACTTATTTCCCGAAAAGGCATCAATCGAAGCAAGATCATCATAGACACATCCGGAAAATATAACAGGAACTGGATGCTCGAAGGGTCTTGATATGGAATCGACCATGGGTGGCCCGATCTTCACGACGTAGGCTTGAAATGGATAAAGAGGTCCGTGACCTGAGGAATGCAAATAGCCAACCAACGTTATTGGAACGTGACCTGCTACTTAGAACATTCAACCAACCACGAGCACAAGTAAACCAATCCACACAACGACACACTTGGGTCGAGCACAAATTGGGGGCTTTGTGAATTTGAATCACCAACCTAATATGCTAGATTGACAAAGCAAGGTTTCACTAAAGCTGAAAATAGGATATAAACTCTTCAAAAATATGAGAACTCTCTCTCAATATTTCTTAAACTTGGATAAATCTTGGTTGTTGAAGATCATTGTACGTCGGTTAGGACACTCACTTGCTATGTGCCCTCTCCCTTGGCACTTGAAACACTTTATATCACGGTTTCTTGAAGAATTAGGCTCGGGTTGTACCTTTTTTGCAGCAACTTTGTCACCATGTTTAGGATCGGCCTCCTTGAATTTCGATGTGGAAGGGGTGTCTTTCTTGGGGTTGTTCTTCCATGGACTGAATGTAGATGAGTTAGAACTCCTCCGCATAAGTCCTCTCCGCTTGAGTTGTTGTTCAACCTTGATGGACTGGTGTACCATCTCTTCAAGTTCTACATAGTGGTGCATCTCCACAACATCAGCGATGTCACGATTGAGCCCATGCAAGAAACGAGCCATAGTTGCTTCATCGTCCTCTATGATGTTAGTTCGAATCATGGCAATCTCCATCTCTTTGTAGTACTCATCAACACTTTTAGAACCTTGAGTAAGACGTTGGAGCTGGTTGTGAAGCTCACGACGATAATAGGATGGAACAACCTCCTCCTCATGATTGCTCTCATCTCTTCCATGTTGTGATAGGACGTTCACCATTCCTAACCCTTTCCTTTTGCATCTGATCCCACCAAACAAGAGCATAATCGGTAAACTCAAGGGCTGCGAGTTTGACCTTTTACTCTCCGAGTAGTTGTGGCATGAAAAGATTTGCTCAACACGCATCTCCCATTCCAAATATGCTTCGGGATCACTCTTTCCTTTAAATGAAGGAATTGTGACCTTAACTCCTCCTAGGCCACCATCTTCATCTCTAGGCCGTCTCGGTCTATCTCTTGGTCTATTCACTCTCCTTGGCCGGATGTCCTCATATTCATCTTCACCACTTGGATCCTCCAAATACTCATTATGAACATGATGTTTGAGCCATGGATTGGGAGTTTGTCTTTGATTTGTAACTCTTGGACCGGCAACTCGATCCTCTACTTGATCCAATCTTTCATGAAGACCTTCCAACTTACGGTCAAGCAACTTCTCAAGGTGGCTCACCAAGGCTTGCATATGGAATGCATCGACTCCGCCTCGTAGTGTTTCTCCCGAGTTGTTGTCATCACTTCCTTCAACAACTCCTTTATCTCGATTTTCTGCCATTTAAATAAAATTATAGGAATCTCACCAAATCCTTGCCACACTCTTTTTTTTCTCTCTTTTATTTTTCCACTCGTGTTTCACTCTTTTATTTTTTCCACTCGTGTTTCACTCCTCACTTAATAAGCTCACAACTCTTGACTCTCAACGATAGTCTCACTACACTTAACACTCTCTACTCTAAAAACTTATGAAACTCGATGCTTTTATCTAGCAACTCAAAAACAAATGCCAATTATTTCCTCAACCAAGTATGTGTAGATGGACGATTCAAACTTACTCGTAGCAAGAGAATGGTCTAAAGAAGCTAGGTACAACTTGGGAAATCAAGATCGGTTGGCTTACAAGGATAGTAGCAAAGTATAGCTAGGAAACAATAACACAATCAGATTTTTTCTTTCTTTTGTTTTTTTTTTCCTTTCAAATGGCCCTTTTTTTTCACTTTTGTACTTTTTTTTTTGCCTTCTTTTGTTTTTTTTTTGAACGAATTTTCCTTCTTTTTTTTTTGGCTGCTCGTCTGCTTTTTTTTTTTCTTTCGAGCTTTTCTCTTCTTTTTTTTTTTGAACGAATTTTGTCCTCTATTTTTTGTAAAGATAAAACAAAAGATAACAATGGGGTGCGGAAGCTTGGTGGTGTGTAAGATAAAAGATAGGTGGAACTTGGGGACCTACCGTGTCAACCGAAGGCTCTGATACCACATGATATGGTATCGACCATGGGTGGGCCCGATCTTCACGACGTAGGCTTGAAATGGATAAAGAGGTCCGTGACCTGAGGAATGCAAATAGCCAACCAACGTTATTGGAACGTGACCTGCTACTTAGAACATTCAACCAACCACGAGCACGATGTAAACCAATCCACACAACGACACACTTGGGTCGAGCAAGAATTGGGGCTTTGTGAATTTGAATCACCAACCTAATATGCTAGATTGACAAAGCAAGTTTCACTAAAGCTGAAAATAGGATATAAACTTTTCAAATATGAGAACTCTCTCTCAATATTTCTTAAACTTGGATAAATCTTGGTTGCTCCCGTTTGTATGCTGATACATGCCTTTTATAGGTCTAAAACACTTCCAAATTGACCACACATAACCCCAAGTGACTCCTTGGTGGATGTACATTCAATAATTAGTCAAAATATGACTAAAAAACTATGCATTCTTGGTCAAAAACGAGTAAAAACTATGGTCTTCCATGTGAATCCGAAAATTGGTGCATTGTATGTGATAAATGCACTTTGAATGTGATTAAGAAGTCTTCCTTGACCACTTGGCTGCACTTGGACGAATTTGGGCTCTTATTATGGGCTTCCTTGGCTTGAATTATTGAAATTAAGCACTCATGTTGGGCCTCCAATTGTGACTTGATCCCATTAGCAAATATTAAGTTGGATTGGGCTTGAATTGCTTCTTGCATTCTCTTCAACCTTCCTCTTGTCATTGGCCCACTTCCAATTGTTAAGTCTTGGTGCAATTGATCGTGAACGCCTTTAGCTCGTTGGATGCCCTCAGTGCTCTCATCAGGTCTAACCCAGAAGATGTACAAGAATGGTATGACTTTGGAGCTATCGCTTCAGTTCATACTATGTCACCTGGATTCCTAGAAATCTCAAAACTTCCAGAATGGATTAGTGGGGCGGTTTATGACGCATGGCAGAACAATCCCCACCTCAAACGAGGAGACATTTTGGAGCTTAAATTCATTTCAGTAGCTCCAGTAATCTTAGGGAAAGGATCCCATCCAACATTTCATTTTATCAAGTTATAGAGCTTATTCGAAAAGAAGAGAATGCTCATATGGAAAAATAAGCTGCTTGCAACGAAGGCCACAAGGAAGAAGGCATGCAACATGATGCATGTAGGATAATGCCATAACCACGTATATGCCCTTGTTATGAAAAGCAGGAAAAAGCCCTTGTTCAGGACAAAGATTCAGGTAACCCAAAATAAACCCGAACCAAAATCAAAAAGGGTAAAAGAAAGGAATTTATAGAACGAGGTAAAAATCTCAAGATGTAAAAAAATAAAAAAAAAGACTGTTGGCAGAAGAAGACAAAAGTGCCAACAGTCAGAAAAGTAAAAGACACCAACTGGCAAGCACATGGCCGACAAGCCATAATGACCACAACTAGAAAGTTGAGAGCCAAATTAGGTGACGAACGCAGTGACGTCATCTATAAATAAGGTTGGAGTCCGAGTTTGAAGTCTGTGGACCATTATAAATTGAGAGATAGGAAGCAGATGGAGATCATTAGAAAACTTCTCCAACTCTTTAAACAATAAGCCGTGTCTTTCAAATTTATGAGTTTTAAGTTTTCAATGTATGGGGATTTCCCCAAAGTGTCAAGTCCTCTTTTCCATGAGAGGCTAAGAAGTTGTCTCCTCCTATAGTGGATTAAATATTTATGTAATATTTTAAGCATTTTTTCAATAAAGTAAAGGCTTCTGTTCAATATTATTCATCCAAAATTTTATTAAGTCTCTGTTATTGAAATACTTTTAGGCCCTAAGGTAGGAAACGAAATAGGGTTGTGTTGTTTGCTGTTGAAAGAGCCAAGGACCTGCGAACCATCTGCTGCGGTAGTGTGGTTGGAAGAAGTCCGTAAAACCGAGGACTTGGAATACCCGATAACAAATTGTCAAACTAAGGTATGAATTTATGGAAGCTTAATTTTATTTTCGGAAGCATGTTGGGCCTGATCAGAGTAGAATCGTATGGGTGCTATTTCCAAAAAACATTTTGGGACAAAAACTGATACTATTTCAAAGATGAGGGACTAAAGTGAAAGTAAAGTACCTTATTTGCAAATCTCTATAAACTACAATATCGAAGTTGGCTATTTTAAAAAGTATGGTACCAAACTTGCAAAATCCCCTATAGTGCGATACCAAAAATGCAATTTTCTCTAAATTGCAGGAAATTGTACGAGGGGGTTTACCTTACAAATATGTACATTCATTTGTATTACACTGGCCCTCCAACACATTCCTTATATGGAAGGTGAATTGTCACACCCCGAAAGTTGGGGTCCCCTACTTTAGGCCCTATTCTCAGAACGCTACCTAACCAAAATCATAACAACAATATGTTCACCAAACTAATAACCCAATAACCAAAAAAATTACAAATCCTAACCATTTCGACCATCCTTTCCAATCACCGTGGTCGCCTTCTTAGGTCAGCTAGCTTGACTTGTCACGTTATCGCTTGCATCTGGAAGAAGAAATTTAAAGTACGTGAGCATAAGCTTAGTGAGGCCATGAGTGGGTGGACGTGCAAAAAGATAATCATATTAGAAAACTCGATCAAAAATACTTAAAACACATCATATAGACTGGCACAAATGTCGATCAAGCCTGTGAAGACCATATTAGGCAAAGATCTAAACACATGATTACCACCTTATGTCTCCCAAAAGACCGTTTACTACCTTATCCTCCATGTAGGGAGCGACCTCACGACCGCATTGAACTGGCCATGCGTAGGTACATGACAGCTCCAATCACATGCAGACAAACTCCAGCCTGCCCGTGAAAGGACACTCAAGTGGGAAACTAAATGACAAAGCCTCAACTGGCAGCCCAATGCTACCCCAGCGTGCCCTGTGAACCGTCGAGCCCCGGGCCCATTGACCTCTTTGCAAGAACCACTTAACCAAATTCATAAGGCCAATCGAACAATCATAAGAATATAGACCATTTAAAGATCACATGCATATCGAATTTTTACGACAAACTGAACAGTATCAAATAAATGGTATCTCTTGGGTACTCATATGGACTCTAGAGGTGGCTCCCAACGTAGTTCACAATGAATACCAGAATACCATATGACCAGAGCGATAATCACTTTGTAGCACTTGGTTCCATAAAGTTTCCAAAGGCCGAACCAATCCATATAGACAACCCAATATCATATTTATTTTCTCTTATCAATGGACATTTTCAAGAAATATTTTACTCAAGTTTGTCGCAAGAAAAAGACCAGTTTTTATACATATATATAGCCATGCACGATAACATATAATATTCCTCCAGTTTTGCAAATACTAATATAACTTTAAATGGCACTCGCCGTAAAGTCCACGTGACCAGTGAGGTTTACCGTGGCTTATCCAAAAGAGATTGAGTTGATAGTTCATCTAAATCCCATCCTATTATTTAATTATACTTAAAAATATGAGCACAATAGTCACTCATCGTGTGTACTTGAATATAGCTACATTATATCTATATTCATATATTAAATAGAAAAATTAGCTAAAGATGAGGGCAATGACCAAACAAGGTCAACCTAATTAGCTATACTTACTTTAATTTCAAAACGATTATGCTAATAGAAGGAGCTGCTCAATCCTCTACTTTATTATCGCGTCCTATAATAGGTTATAATATGTATATTCCATATATCGAGAATATCATAAATTCTGAATAAAATATTAGACAATATTTGTACATTTTTTTACCACAATATTTTAATATAGGGTAAATTACATTGACACCCCCTGAGATTAGGCCCAATTACACAAACACCCCTTGTCTTTTATGAAAATTACAACTACACCCCGTAAGGGTGTTAGTGTAATGTTTTTCAGGGGGTATTAGTGTAAGTTTTATTTTGAATAGTGGGTGTAGTTGTAATACAATTACAACCTCATGTGGTGTAGTTGTAATTTTGCAAAAGACAGGGGGTGTGTGTAATTGGGTCTAACCTCAGGGGTTGTCACTATAATTTACCATTTAATATTTCCTTTATGTCGAGATTCAAACCTCCATTCCATTTCCTTTTAAATAACTAGACATTCAAGACTTTTCAGGTATATATCGAATTTATCAATTAACTCATAGGAATTTATTTTATCAAACCCCCCACCATTTTATAACTATCGTTCCCGATAATATCCATAAATTAAATTATTACAAAAGTCTCATATTTCTTCTTAATAAACATAATATTCCTCGAATATAATTTTCTAACATTTCTAAAATATAGTTTTCTAATATTTCTATTAATTTCGTCAATTTTTGATCAATAATCCGGTTAAATTGAAAAAATAAATTATAACAACAACTAAATCTAATAAATTAGATAATTTAATTAGTTGACGATAATTCGCCCGTCCAATTAAATGTTTAACCATTCACTAATATAATAAATACTCAAATTCACCAATTTTCTCGATTAAATATTAAATCTGATAATATAAATTATATTTAATGAATTCACTGATCAATAACATAATATATAATTTAATCAATAACTTAAAAGCATGTAATATCGTTACCTATTTGCGCGAACTCGGCCTCAAGAGGAAAAAAGGGGAAAACGCCAACAACATTTTGGAAAATGAGCTTGCTAAGTCTTGCCACAAATTTATCTCATGCATGGAAATGCGGTTTGGTACATTGAAAAAAGGGTGGGCATATGTGTATGATTCTAGTCCAAGAATGATTTTCGCTTTCTTCTTCTTTTATGCATGACACTTGCTCCCTTTGATAGTAAAGTTGATGGCAGCCACGTGCTGCCACCCTAATTTTCATCTTTCTTTTTTTTTTTTTTTAATTTATATACTTTACAATTTAGTCCCTTAATTTTAGATTTGTATTATTTAACCCCAAAAAAATTGATGAAATTTTATTTAGTCCTTTAAAATTTTAATATAATGATCTCCTTGTCGATTTGAGATTTCTAATTCTTATCGATTAATTAATTAAGTTCCATATAATTTCTTTCTTTATCCCAAATTAACTCAAATAAACTTCTCCGGAATAAACCTTGAGCAAGAAATAGGTGAAAAAGAATAAATCTCATTTGGTGATAAATAACTTAAACGGAAGGCAATTGGGATCAACTTCTGCATGAATATGTGCCAGTTGTGGCTCTTCATGTTGTGCATCCTCAACTCCGTCATGTCGACACAATGGGAGATGTTAGATGCCTAACCATCAGGAAACCTCAAACAACGAATTCAATCACATATCCTCCTCTTCTACTCCTTCATCAAGGTATACGCCGCTTTAGGCATAACGTTCGGTCTTTGTTCGTCCACCTCAAGCTGCTACCGACTACATATGATTTTCAAGTCCTTTCGTGCATGCAGATTGTCCTTCGATTTTTTCTTTATGTCCATCACGGTATTAAATATGTTGTCAAACACATTTTCTCAATGGGCATGACATCAAGGTTTTGCCGTATCAGATGCATTGCCCAGTATGAGAGATCACAAAAGATGCTTTTATTCGTCCACTTGTGGTAACTTGGTGGGAGTGTAAATGGTTCTTCAACTGTAGGACTGAAACCTACCACCCCAAGCGCGAATCTGCTCCCCAATAAGCCGCAGACGTGAAACCTTTCCTTTTCCACTTGATTTTTAGTGAATGATTTCTTGTTTCTGCCGGTACGGATGGTCCTTAGGGAGGAACTGTATGTGGTAGTCAAATTAGCACGCCTTCCTACCGTGCTGCAGATGGAATTCTCGTGTGTCCTCTATACAAACTGAACACCCCATAATACCAGGGTACTCCATCCAGACGCCATCTCATAGCGGGTAGGTCGTTCACGGTTCACATCAATGCCACGTGCATCATGAAGAACTGGATGGTGGCATTGTCATGCGTCTGGACACCCACATGCCACAATTGCAATAGCTAGTCGATCAACGATTCCATGTACACATCGATCAGACGCTTTGGATTAGACAGGCCAGGGATCACCATCGTTAAGAACAGATACTCAGACTTGATGCACATTCCTAGGTGGGAGATTGTATGGTGTAAGTATAACCGGCCAACATGAGTATGAACGACCATACTATCGCGCGCGCAAACCCATCTGTTCACAACCCCAACCTAACATTACGGGGCTCCAATGCGAAGTTCGGATATATCTGGTCGAAATGCCTCCAAACCTCTGCATCGGATGGATGACACATGATGCCCACCCTCGTCTGATGTGTGGCATGCCACGTCATGTGCTCCGCAGTCGTCGCCGAAGCATACAACCTCTATAGTCGGAAATAAACGGTAGTTACCTTAGAACAACATACGGGGACTTTTGGCGAAGGGGGTCTCGCTGTCTTGTCGATTTGCACCTAATGTTTACACAAAACTTGCAGTTACCCAAATCAATATCGACTTCCAGTAGAGCATGCAACCACTTTTACACGCATCGATCATCTCAATAGGTAAACCCAAGTTTTTACCACTTTCTTCGTACTGGGGCATTATATGATCAGCCTACTGGCACAGTTTATCACATATTCGTTTGAAAATATTGCCTTCGGCCTTGATATTCACCAAACTAGCAATCGTCACCAACTAAGCTTGGGTAATCGCTCCACAACGGGTTGGTCGGCAACCGTCACTAAATCGAAGAAACGGTCTGACAACTCTGACACATAATCATATGGCCCACCCCGTACCATGAACTAGTATTGGCATCAGTAGGACAGGACCTCGTACCATCATCAGGCACACCCTCCTGGTAAGTAGAAAAATAAGCGGGCTCGGTTACATCATAAACTATCATCTGCGCCCAACTCATCTGCTGTTAATCACCCCAATGCGAAGTACACTCTTCCGTAGTAGATGGGGTTTGCTCCTTCTACACTAGAGGGCGGTCACAGCATCAAAGCACTCTGGCACCCTCTCCTCGCCCAACAAATTCTAATTATAATATTTCGACATAAACCCTCTCCTATATTAAGTCAAAATGACATCGTCAAGTGTTTTGAACCTTTCATTTTTGCACTTCGCACACGTGCAACATAAATCTTATCTCTGTCCATATATCTAACCTGACACTTAGCCCATTCTATCAAAGTCTTAACACCATCTTCAAACTCCGGCATAAGACCCAACCTATTCGAGAGTTTTCTCATACATCCATCTTCTCAATTGCCTTAACATGATGATCACTACATATATGCATACATATATATAATATTATATTTTTAACCTATAAAAATAACAAAACTATAATAATTAAAACAACATTTTATTTAATAAAAAGGATTCAAATTGTTACCTGGTCACCAACTCAAGAGATCAACGGTAGCCTTTCCAAATGACGCAATTCTACCCGATCAAGTGTATACGCACGAATTGTGGCCGGAGAGCGATTGAGCGTGTGTGTAGTTAATCAAGATTAAAAACAAATAAAATGAAAAGAAAACAACATGCAACATATATATTATAAGATCATATTACCAGCTTTTGAAATGGCCTTTGCTACGACAAACTAGCCGTTGAAATATGACCGTTTAAATCTAGCCGTTACAATAATCTATTATTGGAAAGGTCTTTATAAAACAAGTATCTTTCGGACACAGCCGTTCAAATTAGAACGGTTTCTGCACCGATTTTGTTTAATTACACTTTGCAACGGTTTTATAAACGTCCTTTGGCATGGTCATGTGGCTTTTTCTGTGGCCGTTCCAATTACAACATGGCCGTTACAAAAACCATAGCATGTTTGGAACGATCAACACTTTTGTACCAGAAACTGAATATAACATATTTGGTACGACTTCGTAGTACATATATTGGAACGGTCTTTTTCAAACAATACGATAAGCCGTTACAAAGTCAAACAGACATGCCAAAAGCCGTTAAAAACCTGTAACGGTCCGATATCTTGTAGTGGCTATACGCATAGCACAAATTAGGAATGACCTTTGTATCTAATTTGCCGCTCCAAAAGAAAGAAATCCATTCAGCCAAAACCGTGATGTCATCATATGACTACCGTTCCAAAATTGTACAATGACCGTGCATATTGGAACGGCCACATGGCCGTTCCAACGAAGTCGTTATAAATCCCGCGTTTTATTTATAGTGAATATCATAGGGAGGTAAATTGCATTAAACTCAATTAATAATTATCGTGAATTTTATCATCAACAATCAATATACGTCAATTATCAATATCATATATGTAAAAACTAACCAATAACTACTATTACAGACTTTACAGTAGACCAACAACTACTATTAAAGTAAACTAGTAACTACATATTGATGGAACTCGAACCCATAACCTCTTAATTATGGAGCCTCAGCTATTCCAATTAAGATAAGCCTCATTCCTATGTAAACCGAGTATAATAGTACAAAATCAACAAATTAGTTAAGATTTTCTAATTATATTAGGTCATAATCTTTAAAAGATTATTTTGTTCTATCCATTTTTGTATTGTATATTTAAGCAAATGGTAAGCTACATATCAAGTATTAAATTTAAATTTTAGATTCTAATTACCGACAATCACCTCATTCATAACATCAAAATTACAAACTACCTAAGTGGACTCATATTCATATTAATGAGAACTGAATCCACCCATATATTTATTTATGAATACTAATATGATGAGAAAAATATAACTTTCTACTATGGTCAATTACTATAATTAAAAGTAAAAAAATTATAGTAAATACTAATTAATCACGATTGCACAATGGCTATTAGCCGTTGTTTTTACAAGTGAGGTCAAAATATCGTTCCAGCTAAAAATTGTGGCAAATAGTTTGGCCATGGGTAAAACTATATTGAATATTGATTAATCGTGGTCAAACTTTAATTTTTACATCAATTTTTTCTTACATTGGCAGATAGTATTGATTTACTATGATTTTTAAGCCGTAATGATTTATAGTATAGGGACTAATCCATTGTTTTTTTGGTAGTGTAATGATGTCTTCTTAGTTCAGGCTAATATGTCATAATCAAACATGATGCAATGAGTTCAAATTCTATCAAGCGTGTAGGTATTTGTCTCACTTTATATAAATTCGCATAATTACTTATTTAATGGTTTTTGGAGTTTGATTGTTAATAAAGAATGTATTAACTTATCAACTTTTTTTAGATAATTATATAATTATCACTTCTATAAAATTGAAACCGAAAACAAAACCAAACATGACTGATCAAATACATTGATAATACCAATTCAAATTTAACATCAAGGATACATACAAAGAAACCAGAAATTATCATAAAAATAGACATTTGCACACATTTATGGAACTCAAACTCATAACTTTTTGGTTGTGAGGTTTCGACCTCATCACTTGAGCAAATTTTTATTGCAGAGTATATGCACATACAGTAAAACCTCTATAAATTAATAATGTTGGGACCACGTAGTTTTATTAATTTAAAGATGTATTAATTAATAGATAAATTAATAATTTATTAATTTAAAGATATTTTTTTTCCGATTCAACGAACCTCATTATATATTCTTCATGAATAAAACATATACATTATATTGACTCGTTGAATGATGTTCATGTACAATGTGACTAATTAAATATAACATCACTACAAGAAAATAACTTAATAGCAACGGAAAATTTTATTGCTGAAATCAGCGTCGAGCTAATTAGCAAGTGAAATTTTCGTTGCTAATAATATATATTTTAAACAATTCCTTGCTAAATTTGTTAGCAAGTAAATTTTCATTGCTATATTCATTAGCAAGTAAATTTCTTGTATTAAATAATGCATTAGCAACGAAAATTTTACTTGCTAATTAGCTTGACGCTGAATTTCTTCGTTGCTATTGAGCGTCTTTCTTGTAGTGCATGTCCTCCTAAAAAACAAAACAAAGTTCAATGTAATACGTAATATTGGTTAAAACTTAATGCAAGTTCATGTATGCTAAGGGAATCAACCACTATATAAACAATATCAAATATTCTTAATTAGTCAATCCAAATCAAAATCATACAACCATGACTTCTCATCTAAAATGTGTCAAGAATCAATCAAAGACAGATCAAATACGTAAAACATTATGTGAGTATAAGAGAGATCACCCCACATGCACTCAAAAAGATTTGCAACAATGGATTGATGAAAATTTTCATTTGAAAGTTAGTCAAAGTATAATATCGAATACACTCAACCGATCATCTGAGTACCTTTCAGCTAACTTACAAAAAGGAGGGGATACCAAGCTAGATTTAAATTTTATGAAGAAGCAAACAATAATAGAATCATATTTTACTAAATTGTCCTAGTTATATTGTAATTTTATAGAATTATTAATTGATCATATTGAAGGGACCATGAATTTACCATGAGCGTCTTTCGAAAAAATATTATCTTATTAATTTATTCCGAAATTATTAATTTAGCCCTTAAGCGCAAGTTGCGATCGAGAAAAAATTATTATTTTAGAGAAGTTTTTAATTTATTGGGTATTAATTTATAGAGGTTCTATTATAATTGAAAGGATAATTGGATAATAATAATATTAAGGAGTAGAATCCATCAAAAAAGGAAAAAAAATCTAAGAAATACATGGTAACGTATTATGAAGCCTGAGAATTTTTGCGAACAATTATAGATCACTCATTGATAAAACATACTAGAAATAATTGAATAATTAAGAGTAAATTAGGTCATAGCCTAAAGATTATTAAATTTTTTCTATCCATTTTGTTTTTATTTTTTCTAAACAAAATGATAAAACACACATCAAATATTACATTTTTTCAAATTTAGATTCTAATTACGAACAATCACCTTATTATAGAATCAAAATAAGAAACTACCTTAGTTGATTAATATTTATATATAGTAATGAGATTTGAATCCAATTAGATATTCATTTATGAATACTAATAATGAGGTCTAGTTATGGCTAAGGTGTCATAATGAGTTCAAATTCTATCAGACGTGTAGATATTTGTCTTAATTTATATAAGTTTATTATAATTACTTATTTTAATATTTTTTGAACTTTGATTGTTAATAAAGAACATATTAATTTATTAATCAAATAATTTTTTGCGATAAAATATTTATTCAAATGTTTGCAGTAAAACTCTTATTAATAATTTTATAGTCTCGCAGATGAAAATAGAGATGGAAAGTTTTGATCTTAGTGTTATTGAATACACCCATCACTAAATCCGTCTATGATTTAAAACAGCTTAATAATATCTATTACTATTATAAAAAGAATTTGTCGTATCAATTTTTGAATATCCCAATTTACCCTTTGATTCATTCTATTTTTTTCTTAAAAAGACCATACTAGTAATTTCACTATTTTTTAATAACTCCACAATAACCACTACCCACGTTATTCTCAACCGATTCTATATTTTTTTCTCGCCAATTTTTTCTTTCTTATTTCTTCACATCATATTTATTTTTTATATGCTCACGAGGATCGCATGCAACGACGACTAGTTTAAGAAAAAAAAAACTTTCATCTCTATCTTTTTTTTTTTGAATTAGAAGCGATGAATTTTATAATTAATCGAAAATAAAATGATTACATTCAGTCCTGTCGGCTATCAATATTGAACAGAAGCAATTACAAACAATCAAATCAATAATACCACATAAACTAACACATAGCTATTACTGCAGCAAATCATACCTACTATACAATAGAAATAACATCAACGTAGGAGTTTGAACCCATGACCTTTAGAATCATGGAGCCTCAACTTTGCCAATTAAGCTAGACCTCCTCGACTACTTCCGTCTCTATCAAGATGAAAAAGAAAAAAATACCCGTCAATAATTTTTCATGTCTGACACCTTATTTTCTTGAGCTCAAATATCTACTTATTGCAAATTTTACGTTATAATCTAATTAGATCCAAATCGAATTCAGACAAATTTCAATTCAACGAAGAAAGAATTCTTTCTTTAACGAGACCACAAGTTTTTTAGAGTTAAATGCAACAAGGCCCTTATGTTGAAAATATTAATAAGTAAAAAAATTCTCCTTAAAAAACGGGGGTAATCAATATGACCCTATTGAACTTTTAAAAAAGGCAAATTACAGTCACCTTTATTGAGGTATGACATAATTACAAATAAATACCTCTTCGTTATTGAAAAATTATTAAAAAACTCCACTTGAGGTTTGTAATTTTTGACCAAAGGTTTGAAATTGACCATTTTGCCCTTAATTTTTTTATTAAAATTGTAGATTAATCAGCTGAGGCAAATTGCAATATTGCTCATCTGTATAAAAAACTTAAAAAACCTCTCCCTACGCATTGTAGTCCAAAAAATATTTAGAATTAAATAAAAAATAATCCAGTACATAAGGGCACTTTGGTCAGTTCACCCATAAAAATAGATGAAATGAGTATATTTGTTAGATGATTACAAACTTCAGGGAATATTTGTAAATTTTTCAAACAATGAGAGGGTATTTGTATTCAGGGGAGATAGCTATAGTTTACCCTTTAAAAAAAGGATAACCTGACTTTTTAATACGAGAGGCAATGAGCTTCTTTTCTAAAAGTTCAGAGGGTCGTCACGTAGTGCCATTTTCTTTATTTAGAGAATTCTTTAGCTTATTAGTATTTTTTCACATGGGGACAAATCCCAATTCACCGCAAAAGTTTACCTATTAGTCAAATTTCACCGCACGATCACACACACACAAAAAGCGCAAAATTGAGGGTGCAACCGGATCTATTTAATTTTTTTTTAAAATATATCGATATTTCTAAATCAAGGCAACTTATACTTATTACAACAACCTCAAATTAATCAAACAATACACAATAACTCAATAATTTTAAATCAACCAACAAATTCAAAGTAAACAAAGAAACAACATTCTACTATTCAAAATAGACTAAATACCTATATTTATAAGATTCGAACTCACAACCTCTCGATTATATATAATTTGAACCAATGGAAGAAACAAAGTCTTTCAAAACTAGATACAACAATCAAATACACAACGGCAATTGTTGCTAGAGAAGCACTCCCGTAACGAGTAAACTCTCTATACTTGCTAGCACACGACACCATGCTTGCAACTTCCCCATCGTACATTCTTGCAATGCCGTTTTCCACAGAACACAACATCTTCAGACAACCCTCCACTTCTGTCCTACACAGTAACATATATTCGATATTCAAATCAACGTGGCATTTAAGTAAATAAAAAAATAAAAATTATTATAAAAATAAATATATATCTACACTTTAGAATTGAAATCACAAATTTTTTGATTGTGAAGTTTCAACCTTACTAATCGAATAAGGTCTCATTGACAAGTTAACTACAATATTTCATATCATATAAAAAATAATAATAACACAAAAAAATCTCTCTAAAAAAAAAAAATAGTACACGAAAAAGCTTTACCCTAACTTCTTTTTTTTTTAAAAAAAAAAAAAGCTCATTATTTCCAGCATCAAAGGGCTGCATCGTTGTGTTTTTTTTTTTTTTTTTTTACACGACAAGGAGATCGTGTTGCTTTTTTTTTTTTTTTTTTTTTAATTCGAAGGTTTTCTTGTCTATTACTATTTTTATAAGGGAGTCTGCTGCATTTGACCGACGTTTATGGGGTTAGTAACGTACCTTCGTTGGCAAAGATGAGAAGAATAAAGCAAAAGATGAGAAGAGAAGAATTCATATTTCTTATCGGAATATTATTCAAATTGAAAGAAATTTGGTGGAGGAGACTATATATATATATATATATATATATATATATATATATACACATAGTATATATATATATTTGTATTGTCTATTTAATAGTTATAATATATATAGAAAGTATATTCGGAAAATGTGCTGGCTGGATTGATTACAAATCAAAGAAATCGGATTGTGGATTATAAGGGATAAATACAAGGGGAAAAATACAAGCAACCTCCTGTGATATTGTAAATGTATAAATTATCCTCTTATGAAAAATTAAATAGCAATTATCCCCCTTGTAATTTTTTAAAAATGAAGCAAATTTATCTCCTTGTATTTCCTAAAAAATGGCAGGGAGGTAAATTGCTTTCATTTTGAAAAACATAGCGGGGTAAATTGCTATTTTTTTTTCCATAGAGGAATAATTTTGCTTATTTGCAATATCACAGGGGGGTAAATTACATTAAACCCTAAATACAAACAATCCCCTTGATATTATAAATGTGCAAATTACTCTCCTATTAAAAATAAAATAGCAATTTTATTAATAGATTCTTGTTCCACCTTGTGAATTCGAATTTTGAAATCAAATTGAAGAAGGCAATTAATAAATGATTGATTCCATATATTAAATTACTATTAAAACAAATAAATGACTTCTTAAAGTAGACAAAAATATGCATACAGGTATAGAATTCGGGCCAGCTGCCTTGAACAAGTTAAAAGTGACCCGTTGAACTTTAAAGAGAAGCCAGCTGTCTCCAGCATCAGGGATTGTGTTGCATCTTTTCAAAAGTTAAGTTCATGGGGTCGTATTGCTATTTTTTGTTATTTGGGAGGGAGGTTTTATTATCTTTTATAACATGACTGGTATATAAGAATAAAATTAAGTGAGAATGAAATAAATTTATGAATGTAATAAAGATAAGAAAGGAATCACATATGAATAGTATTTCTATGATTGGTATACATAATAAATTAGAGGGTAATAAAATTATCATTGTTTAGTTGATTTCATTCACATAATTGATAATTAAGAAATAATGATTAGTAATAGAATTAAATTACTTTTATAACAAATTTGAATTTTAGTAATTTTTTTTAAATAAAATACTTATTCAGGCTAAATTACTGTTTTGGTCCCATAAAGAAGGAACTTTTTCAATTCAGTTTCACGCTTTACGGAATTTTTGGTTTGTTCTATTTTTTGACGAAAAGTTGTTCAACTTAGTCCCGACCCCATTTTTCCGTCAAGTTTTTAACGGAAGAACGGAGATTCCGTTAAGTACAGTTGGACTAAATTACCTTTCTCGTCGCATAAAAAAGGAATTTTTTCAATTCAGTTCCATGCTTTACGAGATTTCTAATTTGGTCCCATTTTAGGACGAAAAGTTACCAACTTAGTCTCAAACCCCATTTCCATCAAGTTTTAATGGAAGGACAGGAACCCGGTAAATGGCTGTAAACGTTTGAAGGAAATTACACGTGATTTTCACGTGATTTGTCTGTGCATTCCACCCGCAAATCGAAGATCAACCCCCACTCCCCTCCCCCACCCCCACTACCCCAACAACCCTAAAAGTCTCTTCAACATCTCTTCTAAATCGCTTGGGATTACTGGTTTGATTTCAATAAAAGCACAAGATCTCAAGTGAAGATAGTGAACATTGGCAGATTCGCGGACAATGTCCTTGCGGCCCAACTATCTGATCGAGTTGAGTACATCTGTCAATGTTCACTATCTTCACTTGATCGATCAGATGGCTCGGCTACATGTAACATAGTCGCGAATCTACCAATGTTCACTATCTTCACTTGAGATCTTTATACTTTTCTTGAAATCAAACCAGTAATCGCAAGCGATTTGGAATAGAATGGCTGAAAAAATTTTTAGAGTTGGGGGGAGGGGGGATGACCTGATGTTCGATTTGGGGGTGGAATGTGCAGACAAATCACGTAAGAATCATGTGTATAATTTCCCTTCGACATTAACATCCATTTAACAAGGTCTCCGTCCTTCCGTTAAAACTTGACGAAAAATGGAGTTTGTGACTAAGTGGGCAACTTTTCGTTTAAAAATGGGACCAAATCAGAAATCTATAAAGCGTGGGACTGAATTGGAAAAGTTCCTTCTTTATGGGACGAAAAATGTAATTTAGACCAACTGTACTTAATGGAGTCTCCATTCTTCCGTTAAAACTTGGCGAAAAATGGGGTTTGGGACTAAGTTGGCAACTTTTCGTCTAAAAATGGGACCAAATTGCAAATCCCATAAAGTATGGGGCTGAATTGAAAAAGTCCATTCTCTATGGGACGAAAAAGGCAATTTAGCCTAATTATTTATATTTATTGGATATGTTGATTCAATTGCTTATAGAAGGTTACAAGCATTTATAAATCATCTATATATGAAAAAAATTATTTATTTACATAAAGAAAAAATTTATTGACTCAATAAACATAAATATAATATTTTTCTGCCAAAGAAAAAAAAAATGATTCTAATGACCAAATGGACTAATTTATTTAATCACAATGCATTTTCTATCATTTCTTCAATACTCGCTGAAAGAAATATTTTGAATTAATAAAAATAATTAAATATCAAAATAATATCACTTTTTGATTACCATGCATACAAAATTATTTTGCAATATTAAATATTAAATTAATCCAAAAAATATAACTTTCATTTCGAACATGTTGGTAATAGCTAAAACCATGTTTGGGGAACGGAATGGCTAATCCATTATCTAAGGGAATAAGAATTCCCATGTGAATAAGTATTCCCAAACCTAGAGGATGCCAACCATAGATGTAGAAACGGACTTGGCAATGATCATTTCATTCTCACTCCATTCATACATACCGATCACCTCCTTAGTGTTTTTGCATTGAGAGTTGTTGCATTTAACCCAATTCATAATGAAGTATAAATTTTATATATGACTTAATGGAATCCAGTAGTACCATACGATTTCAAATGGCCCTTTGAATATCCTGCAAATATCAAATGACTAATTTGTAAAATTTAATTTCGTAAAATATTTTGGAAATAATAAAATAGGAACACTAAGTAAGCTCGTAAGAATAAGCGATTTTGATGATAATATATGCACAACTCGTGTCAAATAACTGATAAAAGCATATAACAGAGAATTTCGAGTGTGGAAGTTGAAGTAAAGTGAAAATGCCAGTTGAAAATTAGTTGAAAAAATGAGTTGCCTACCTTGGCCAACCCCTTATTCATAGGAGTAGAATGAGAGAAACGGGGAGATTGTTAAGGATAATTAAGATATCCCCAAATTCCTTAAGATGTTTACTTTCTCGTGATATGATTGGTCCAGTTGTATGCCACGTCATTTGTGTCCCAACGACCCCTTGAACTTTTCTCATAAGAAAAAGGGTAAATTACATCTAGCTCCCTTGAGGTATGGGTAGATTGCAAAATAGCCCCCCCTCCCCCCATTGTTTGGGAAATTATAAATACCCCCTGATTTTAATGGCCATCTAAACAACAAGCCCCTTCCGTTAGGTTTGCATTCAATTTTTATTTGTGAACTAACAAAACTACCCTTATGAATTATTAATTGTAATTTTATGTATTTTTAAAAAAAAATTTGGACTAAATTGCCTCTGAACTTTAATGTAAGTTGTTAATTGTCAGATGGTGTGTACATGTTATGTTGATATTCATAATTAGATGAAATTGTAATATTTTTATGATGAATTTGAAATGACACGTTTCTGTTAGTGTACAAAATCCTATTCATTCCAATATACATAAGTAACAAAATGAACAAAATTTCTTTTAGAGGATTTCATAGTATAGACAAAATGATCATGTTCATTTCATAAAAAACATTCAAACAATCACAAACACATCGTTCAAAGTACATTGTCATTCAAAAATATTGGTTCAAAAACATCCCAACAACCACATACCAATCCATAGTATTATGCACATTGAGTTAAATACGTCATTACTTTCAAAACACCAATTCATAGTAGTTCAAAAGATATTCACTGTTGCTTGCAAGTTTCATCGGGGTTGACTGCCTTAGCATCTTGTTTCTTCTTGCTCCTTATCTCCATTTGTGGGGAGACCCTAGCCCTCTCCAAAAGCTTGGTGGTAGATATGATTCTCCAAGGTTTGATGGTGGTTGTGATGATGATCCTGCAACAGGCATTGAAGGGCCATGTTCTGTGTTGGGCAATTGTTGAGATGAAGAAATTGGTGGCTTGGGTACCGGTTGGGATAAAAAATTTTGCTTTTGTCTTCTTGTTTGCTCTTGTTGGAGCAAACAGATTGGGATGAACTTCCCTTGGCCTTTCTTTTTCCTACTAGCTAGTTGTGCTAAAGGAACATCAAGCTCCAAATCTTTACCTTTGTGCTATCAATTGAAAAATAAAATAAAAAATTAGTTAGCCAAGTAATGTTGAAATAAATTAACAATTATTATCTGACCAAAACACCACGACATTATACATACTTGACTAACAGGACATGTTCTTTTGTTATGTCCTAGGTCATTGTACACTTTGCATCTCACCATGTTTGATCTCCTCACAGCATTAGTAGCCTCACCAGGTTCCTTTTTCCTTTTATTTAGGCTTGCCTGGCATTCTTATAACAATTGGAGGTAACAGATTGGTGGATTCACCTCCAAATCTTGAGGCCAAAATGTTAGATCAGGCACTGGACGAATGCAATAGTTATATGCTTTCATGTAGTTTTTTTTTTTTTTTGGAGAATCTACTATCACAATAAGACTCCATGGACTCTCAATATGAGATATCCCTAATGCGCAACATGCTTATAAGGAATACTAGAAACATCCCAAACCCTACAATTACAGGTTGCACTTCTCAGGTTTACAATGTAATTGATGTTTTGATCTTGAACCTCAAACTCATGTTCCCCAGCTACTAAAAGATGATACTTTCTGGACTCTTCCTTGATTTTGTTCAATTCTTTCACAGCATTTGGCACAGTATCCCCACTCATTTTCAACCCTTTCAGCTTTCATTTTTTAAGTCTGCTCATCAATTTTGTCCTCAACCCATCTACTAATATAAGCACAAGCTTGCTCCTAAGGTCCCCAACCCAATGGTTTAAATGATTCTGAAATGTTGTTGGTGACATGATCATTTTTCAGCCTTTCACCAAAGGCATGCCTAGATCACATTTCAGCAGGAATCTTGAGCAGCCAATCATAGGCTGCAAGCCTCAACTCCTTGATCTTATGTAATGCAAAGTTGAAGCCTGCAGCATTGCATGATCTAGCTGCTTGCCAGAAATACCTCTTTAATGTTGCTCCTGTAAACTGGCCTCTAAAATTTGCATAGATATGCCTTGCACACCTCCTATTTACAGCATAAGGGACAAGCTCATTTATGGTTTCCACCAAACCCTACACATTTAATGCATACATAAAAAATATTACAAATACACCAATGAAAATATATGATATAACATTTCAGGACAATTTATTACATGTATATAACATTTCAGTCCAACAGAATATAGAAATTGATGACTTTACCTTTTGTCTGTCACTCATAAATGTCCATGGCTTGTAATAAGAGAAGCCACCCAACATGTTGGAAAGATTTTCAAAAAAGAACCTCCATGACTCCTTGCATTCTGATTCAGCAATGGCAACAACAACAGGGAATAAGCCATTATTCCCATCCAACCCAATTGCAGCCAACAGTAACCCCCAAATGATCTTTTTAAATGACAGCCATCAAACCCCAAAAAGGACTACACCTATCCAAGAACCCATCCCTCAAAGCAGACAAACCCATAAAAAACCTTTTAAAACCAGGTGCATGAGGAATTGCTTTATAATCATCAACATCACATTGTAGGGTTACAACATTCCCTTCATTATTTGCTAGGAGAATTTTAGCATAGTAGGCAACCTCCAAATGACTCAACATGAAATCCCTCTATTGATTCCATAGCCTTCTTCCTGGCCCTATAGATCTACATATATTGAGGGTTGACACCAAATTTTTTCAGCTCATTTCTAATTCCTTTAGGCTTCATTCCTGGTTTTCCCTCAACACACTCTTAATTTTTCTGGCTATCCACTCAGCACTAGCCTCTTTAGTAGCATCAGACTTAACACATGTGTGATTAGGCATATATGTCTTAATCTGGAAAGTCACATCATCTGCCAATGGAGAAGCATGAATTCTCTAGGGCCAGTCCTTCACACTACAATGGCCAGGCACTTTAGTTTTTTCATTCCTCATTCTCATGATTTTGAATCCCTTCTGAATCAAAAATTCTTTTTAAGTTGTCCTAAACGCATTAATGAATACAATAATCATTCCATTTTCTAACTTAATTTTCTCTCTATCATCTGCCAACACACTAGCATTCCTATTTAAGGAACCTTGAAGTGGATCATCCCCAGTTTCATCACCTTTTCTTCACTCTTTTTTTCAGAATCAGATTCCCCACTCAGTCCCCTCAATCTCATTTTCAGAATCCTCTCCCTCATTTTCAGATTTCTCTCATTATCAGAATTCTCCCCCTCATTCTCAACACCTTCTCCCTCATTCTCAACACCTTCTCCCTCATTCATTCCCTCATCCACTCCAAACAACTATACAAAAACTTCAATCTGAGTCCTATTTTCATTTCTACTAAACATGTTTAATACATCTTTATCACCACTTATGTTTATCAACACTTCATTGTCATCCACACTACAAAATATTTAAGCATATCATTATCACAAACATTGTGAATCTCCCTAATATCTGAAAGAAAATCAATATAGCTATACTTATCTTCATCAATATTTTTCAATCTTTTGCACTTGCCCCTACAATATATGGCCAATGTACATAATTTGTCCAACATTTCTGTAGGAAAAAAATAAAAACAAGAAAAATAGAACATACTCAGAATACTAAATAGAAAATGTAAACAACCCAAAACAGAAATGTAAACGACCCAAAACATAAATACATCATTATATTCAGTCACATGTATACGTACATAGGGTTTTTGAAAACTATATGCAGAAATTTTAAAACCCAAGCATCAATTTCACAAAACCCCGAAATTGTATGCAGAAATTTGAAACTGAAATTAGGGTTTTCTCAAAAAATAAAATAAAATATTCTAAAAATAAAAAACATATACAACATAGAATGAAAAACATATTTTCTTTAACACATTATGGAGAAAAAAACATAAATGTTGAAAACCCTAAAATATACTATTGGTTAAAGTTTTAAACTTAACAAAAAACTAAAATTTTGTTACCAAAAACATGAAAAACTACTTCATTAAACTAGAAATACCAAAAATATCAACTATTATGGATGATCTGACCAAGGTAGGGGTTCATGCATACCTTTTTCTTCGGTGAAACACGTTGAGCTTCAGTTCTTCGACCGTTAAACACCGTTTTCACTTCGAACAACCAGGAAACAGAACAACAGAGGCTTGAAAAAGAGATTAGAACGTCGTTCTGGGGCTGTGCCTTGGGAGAGTTTTTCTGTGATAGGGTTCGCAAAGGAAAGAGGAGAAGACGCGACAGATTGACAAATATCCTCACCAAACACAGAGGGGCAAATATTTCTTTACGCAAACCTCTGATTTTTTATAATTTTTTCAAATATTTTTACAAATAAAAAATCAAGGGTAATGAAGTAATTTCACCATCTCCATCAGGGGTTCACAATTATTTTGCAAATCAAGAAGGTATTTGTAATTTTCCAAACAAACCGGGGGGGAGGGGGTATTTGTAATTTACCCATACCTCAGGGGAGCTAGATGTAATTTACCCAAAAAAAAAAAAAAAAAAAAGAAGTAAACAATGACCCCTTGAACTTTTAAAGAGAAGTCAACTGCCTCCAACATCGGGTATTGTGTTGCCATCTTTCTAAATGTGTAAGGGCCACATTGCTTTTTTTGTTATTTGGGGGAGTTTTCTACCTGTTAGCGTTTTTACATTGAGAGTTGTTGCATTTAACTCAGTTTATTATGAAGTATAAATTTTATATATGATGCTTAACAGAATCTAGTAGCACCACACGATTATAAGTGATTGTCTGAGTATTATATGAGTATTGAAAGACTAACTTGTAAAAATAGGTTAATACTTTGATACTTAAGTCAGTAAAATATTGTGGAGCACATAAAATAGAAACACTAAGTTAGCTCATAAATATAGGCGATTTTGATGATGAAATATGCAGAGCTCGCGTGAAATAAATAGATAAGAACGAATATTGCAGAGAATTTTGTGTGTGTGTGTTGAAGTAAAGTGAAAATGGCCGTTGAAAGTAAGTTAAAAAAGAATGAGTTACGTCCCTTGACCTATCTAAATCCCTATTTCTAGTAATAGGATGGAGAAACGGGGAAGTTGTTGAAGGTGGTTAAGTATCTTCAAATTCTTTGGGATGCCTACTTTCTTGTGATATGATTGGTCCAGTTGGTGTTAGAATAGGTGACCGTCAAGCCAATTGATTGGTTTCTTGTAAACTATTCTAGACGATCTTTTTCAATAAAATATCAATTTAGAAATGTTCTTTGGTCATCTTCATCATATGCTTTAAATATCATATTTATATGTGCATTTAGTTGAAGCAAGGATCAATTATGCTACGGAATTGGATCGCGCATATGATGGCGACCATGAAACCATCCTCTATGGTTTAATCTAAAATATTCCAAGTCGATGAATCGATCGAGACAGGACATCAACCATTCCTTAGAGACTTGCACTAAGTAATGCGTTCATATGATTAATGATGAGTTTCATAGACAGAGGCATATGACGTCTGCGCACTTTAGTGGATGCTTGATAAAGAGTTATCACGTTAACAAACTTGACTCGCAGGACTTGTCATATAAAAGCCTTATATGGCATGATTGGTATGACTAAAACTCCTAGGCAATGATAGTGCACTAACTAGTCCTTGGACTTGAGGTTCCACAGTAACCTTGTGCATAAGACGTCTATGACTTGATCATGTCCAATGCAGTCTCAGGTTTCATCTTGAATTAGGGGTGGCAGATGAGTCAGCCAGCTCGCGAGCTCGGCAAGCTGGCTCGACTAAAGCTTAGCTCGAGCTCGAGCTCCTTGATGAGTTAAGTTCGAGCCAACTTATCTTTATTAGTAGGCTCGCGAGCTTTTTTCTATTTTTTAATATTTTTTATTTTTAAATATGTTTATATTTTTAACTACACGTATAATAGAATATCACGTTAATAAACAAAATATTTATAATATCTTTTAATTTATAATATGTTTATAATATATTTTAATAACCTAATTAATAAATATTTTAAAATAATTATCATTTTAATTTTAATTTTAATTATTAATCAAAATAAATTGAACAAGCTCGAGTACGAGCTCGAGCTCGAGCTCGAGGCCGGCTCGTTTACACCCTTATCCTGTATTACTATACGGTCATGTTTCAAACATAATTAAAGCATGCATGAAGGTTGGTGAGTTCCAAGATAGGATTTGCTACTTATCATGAGACAATAACGAACCTCCTATTTTCTCTACAGTATGCGCTCCTTGAAGCCCATGGCCATGGCTATTGATCAAATAGGAGAAAGAGTTTTTCCTATATTGATAAATTGGAAGCAGAACTTGTAGAGTTGATACGTAGACATCAAAGTCGATAATGGAAATTAGTAACTAATTCCATGCCCTAGACTGATCGGGAGGTTAGTGGCGGAGGGACCGTATCTGCATGGTACTCATTGCTCACAGGTTCACGCAATAATTAACCTTTTCTCTAGTGCCATGACCATTGCTAGATGACCACCTATGGTGACAGGTACCATCTAATTAAGGAGTTAATTGAGGCTGTTTAATTATGATAAGATCTAATTAATCTAATGACAATAACTTGCTAATTAAATTGTATATGTGATACAAGTCGAAGTCTAGTTGAGTAATGAACCTAAAAGGTCACACACAAATCCATGATGGAATTATTGGAATTAATTTATAGAATTAATTATGGAGAAGAAATCACGTAATTTAAGGAGTGAAATGAGTTAATTGAATAATTTATGAAATCGATATATAGGAACTTAAATAATATGATTATTTAATTTGGAGCCTAATTCAGAAGCATTAATTTAATTAATTAAGACTTGTGATAGATTAATTAAGATTAATCTATTTGGGCTTGAAAATCAATTAATTAGATTAATTGATTTGGGCTTATATTTAATTTATTTTTAGAAGAAGAAACGACTTATTATAACTCAAGTAGGAGAAAAATATGCATAAGTTTAGCCCAACCAACTCCTAACTACCAGCCAACTAGAACCACCCTAGTGCCCACAAAGTAAACATAACTAGGGGTCACTAAGGGTTAACAAAGCTAAGGTTCTGCTGGCTTGGTGCACAATGTCTAGGGGTGAGGAAGGAATCCCCTCAAAAACTAATAAGTTGGGGGCATTCCACAGCGCCTAGCATACTAATAATAAAAACTCGAACTGTCGGGGTCTCCATATTGGCCTTGTTCCACCGTAGCCAATTCTCCACCTCCTAGTCATCGCGCGAAATCGTATGCTAAGGGAGGTCAGAAATCGCCCATACATGTCAAGTGAAGGTGCATCGGAGGAAAACATGTTGAGTATTCTCCTCATGAATGCAACGTGCACACTCGGCCGACCTTCACCCATTTCCTTCGAAGATTGTTGTTGACCGGATAGCGTCCATATATGCCTTCGATGCAAATAGTTGGGTTTTTAGCGGGAACGAGTTTTCCATAGAAACTGCCACTATCGGCCATCATCTCGTTGGGAACCCGCCTCGAATGACGTGTTGGCTGGTTCGAGCAGCCGCAGAGCAAGGTTGTTGGTGTTGCGGACAGTGAATCGCCCACTAGGTTCATAATGCCAAATCAAGGCATCCTCTGCACCCCCTCCGACCACCAGAAGCTTCAGGATTTCTTCGGCATTGGATGCTAAGAGTTCTTCGTGTATGAGCTCCTCGTTCCATGGGGCATCATCTTCTTGTAGGAGGCGAGTCACTTTCTCCTCCGGTCTCAATGATTTTGGCCGTTGTTATCCTGAATGTTGACGGTCTTGGCAACCACGGGTCTTGGCCAATGCTTACCCGCTTGTCATCCCTAATTTTCCACCGAAGCCCAGCTGCAGAACGGAACGAGCCTCATAGATTGATTTCCAAAGAAGGAAGCTTGCATCCCCACTGTAGCTCCAAACAAATCTGACCCCATATAATGCTTGTGTTTCAGCAGCATACTCACCGTGGTACTGGGGTTTGTCTCGAGCCTCCATGATTATTTTGTGAGCATCGCCAGGTTAAAAGCCTTCAAGTGTCAGAAGCCTAAGCCACCCTTGTTTTTCTTCTTGCAGAGCTTCCTCCAATCGAGCTAATAGATTTTCCTTTCCGACCCAGCTTGCCAAAAAAAATTCGCGGCCATGCTCTCAATATCCTTTAATATGCCATCTGGTATCTTGAAGCAGCTCATCACATATGTCGGGATTGTTTAGATAACGGCTTTGATGAGAATCGAGCAGCCGGCTTGCGACAGTCGTTTCTCCGACCAGCCTTGTACCTTTGCCCATACACGGTATTTGAGGAACTCAAAGATTTCCCTTTTCAAACGTCCCACAATCATCGGAAGGCCAAGATATTTATCATGCAGACAGACCACCTCAACACCTAAAAGAGCTGCGAGAACCTCTCTTGCGCTTCGGGGACGTTTTTGCTGAACGCCACAGCAAACTTTTCGAAGCTAATCTTCAACCCTGAAACTCGTCCAAAGTCAAAGAGTACCCATTTAACATGCAACATAGCCTCGGGTGTTGCTTGACAAAAGATTAGAGTATCATCGATGAATAGAAGATGTGAGACCGATGGTGCCCCCTGACATATCGACACGCCTAGCAGTCACCCCTGGTTCTCCTCTCGTAGAAGCAAGCAACTGAGGATTTTGCACAAAAGAGAAACAAGTAGGGAGACAATAGGTCCCGTTGACGTAGACCCCTCTCCAAGCTAATAAAATTAAATTGGTCATTGTTAAGCAAAATAGAATAGTTAACTTTAGTAATGCATAACATAACCAGCTTAACAAAATGGGGTTGAAGACCTATTCTATGAAGTACTCTCTCAAGGAATCCCCACTCAACACGGTCATAGGCTTTATTGATGTCGAGCTTAACCGCCATGTGGCCGACCTTGCCCTAATGTTAGTGAGATAAAAAGTGATTAATTTCTTATGCAATTGGGACATTGTTCGTGATAAGCCGACCAGGAATAAAAGCCGATTGGGTGTTCAAAATAAGGTTGTTAAGGAATGGTTTAAGACGGTTAGCCATAGTTTTGGAAGCAATCTTGTAAATCACGTTGCACAAGCTAATGGGATGGAATTGGGTGATAGAGACAGGATCAACGCATTTAGCAATCAAGATGATATGAGTAGAATTAAGATGAGAATGAAGAGAGTAGTGATTTAAAATATCAAGAACACAACTAGACCCATCCAAATTGATAACATGCCAAAATTTCTAAAAAAAGACAGGGAACCGTTTGTTTCTGGAGACTTGGAATGGTACATCTGTGAGAGGGTCTTGCTCACCTCACCTCCTCCACTGTGAAAGGAAGAAGCAGCGCCTCATTCATGTTTGTTGTAACCTACGGTTCTAAAGAGCAGATTTTCGCATCTATATTGCTAACTCAGGGTTGGTGGATCGAAAAAGGGCCTGAAAGTAGTCGAGGATGATGCCATGATTTCCCATTTATCAGATTTATGGACCCCCTCAGAATTGAGTAGATATTTGATCTCATTTCAGCGACGACAGTCACTAGCCCGAGTGTGAAAGCACGACGTGTTTCTATCCCCCTCTCGTAGCCATTGAGCCTTCCCTCGTTGTTTCCAAAACAACTCTTCCCGTTCGAGGCATTCTCCAACTTGTCTCATAGCTGTTTTGTTCGTTGTTTCGAGGTCGACGTGATCAGCCCCACACGAGAATTCTTAATCTGACCTTGCAACTCCTTAATTCGATTATTGATGTTCCCAAACGAAGCTTTGTCCCAATCCTGCAACACAAGCCTACAACTTTGGATTTTATTTCGGACTGCCTCAACCGAAGTGTCACCCTTCCTGAGCCCCTATCCTTCCATAATAATCTGTTCACAAGACGCGTCCCCCAACCAAGCTGCCTCGAACCTAAACCTCTATTTTCTGGAGCCTTCTTGACCCCCTGGTGCATGGTGATCAGAGTCGCCCATCGAGATGTGTTGCACAATATTTGATTCGAAGCAGACGGCCCAAATTCGATCGCCAACTGCCCTGTCCAGATGTTCCTAAACTGTCTTGGGGTGTTCGCGATTGTTGCTCCAAGTTAAAGGCTTCCCTCGAAGCCCCAAGTCCAATAAGTTACACTCTGTTAAACATGTACCAAAGTTATCTGTCTTCCATGTCGGACATGGAAGCAGTCCAGACTTCTGATGTTGATGAAGAATTTCGCTGAAATCTCCACACACTAACCATTGCCAAACAGAGAGTCGTTTCAGCGTCGTGAATAGTTCCCACAACTCTTTCTTTCTAGCAGCTTCCGGATGGCCGTAGAACCCCATGAAGCGCCATGAAATTGCATTTTCCGATTCCCACACTATAGCGTCAATGTGGTGAAGTGAGAAAGATTGAATCGTAACATTAGCATCTTTCCACCAAAGGAGTAACAAGTTGCCCCCTCTGCCCTTAGAATTAACACTTAAACCAAATATATTGAACTTCTCTTTAAGCCTCTCGCATCTCCTAACAGAGAGCTTGGTTTCAGAGATGAAAATCAAGTTGGGGTTATGAGCTCGGATGACATCTCCAAGTGATTGAACTGTCCAAGGGGACCCCAACCCCCGACAGTTCCAACTAAGGATTTTCATGGTTGGTGGTGGGACTGCAATGGTGCAGTCTCGCCGATATCATGTCATCGTCCTCTTCATCCAACAACTGATGTAGTTTTGATGGATGTACAAACTCAGTGCTATCTCAAGTAAAGAAATCCCGTGAGCCCTCTTCCTCGTTGCAGCTCATATGCAACCACGAGTTCGACGGCCTCTGCGTCGTGCGGGAGTGAACCTGCCCCTGGGTGCTGCATTAAAAAGGAGGGGCACTCAATGAGTGTAGGATCTATCGTGCTAACCTGCTCTAGGGAATCGACCACAACCGGTAGGAGGTGGTACTTCGAGCACCTGGGCTCATTGTTTTCCCCTCCGCCTTCAGGGTCCCTTTCTCCGGCTCCATCATCGCCTCCAAATCTAGAGTAGTTTCGGGAACTCGAGATGCTTGCATTGGCCCCTCGGAGTCCATAGACTTCCCCCACCGAATCCCCTCGATAAACAACTTGAGCCTGTAGTACCTGTTTACCCACCTCAATAGGATAATCCATCCTTTCGCCTCCGACTGGCCCGTTCATTCCTTGAGCCATAGTGTTTTTTTTTTTTTTTTTTTGGGGGGGGGGGGGGGGCACTCCTAGCCATGGGAGTGCCAAAGGAACCAAAGATTTCTGCCCCTCGTCTGCTAGTAACCTATCCAGTTAGACCTCTCGCATGGGTGCGCTGCGGGGATGTTGTGTTATGTTGCCATAGAGTACGAGTCAGAACGGGAGCCCGAGCCAAAGGCCATAAGGCGTGTCCTCATACGAGTCCACAAAACCCTCGGGGAAGAGTAGCTCACAATACTTACCGATATGTTCTAAGCATCCACACGAATAACAAAAATTTGAGAACCGTTCATAGGTTAGGGAGACAAGGTGCTCTTCCCCCATCATTGTGCGAAGTTTTAGAGCCCGGTTCACAGGAAGGTTGACGTCTATGCTCACTCGAATGCGCATTGTAGACCCTAGTGAGTACCCGTGTTTGTCCATCTCCATATCACAAAATAACCCTAGTCGGTTCCTATATGTTGAGTGATTCCCAGATTCGTCCCCGGTTAGCGGAAGGTCATGCACATAAACATTCAAATCACACCGTGTCCATGGGCATCCTTCCAATGCTCGGTTTCTATCGATGATGTGGTTGAAATAAAGCAGTAGTCGCTCGTTTTGTAGTTGACAGATTTTCATCCCTTTCACAGGATACAGCATACCTTGCACCGACCGACATAAACCCTCAAGTTATATGATCTTTCAAGAGAAGCCTGTCAACCAGAACAAATTAATGCCGACTCGAATCTACATTCCATAGCCCATCTAGTAGGACACCACCAGCTTCATCGTCATCGGTAAGTTTCAACTTTCAGCCTAACAATCCTAAATATCGTTCCACGATCCCCCCAAGACGGCAATATAGATTAGACGATCCCTGCCCCAAGATCCCCGATGACGTTGCACTAAACCTTGGACCCTGGTTCGGTCTTTCACACTCAAGGCAATGAGCATGGCCTGTACACAAACAACAACCAAAAGAAGAACCAAAAAGCAAGCCAAAAGATAAAAAGCCAACTGAAATAAGCAACCCTAATAAACTAAAGAGAGCAAACCCTAACCCTAGAAACCTAACCCTAGAAGCCCTAACCCTAAAACTGTGGGGAAACAAGAAAAGCAAAGCACGAACTAAAGACATCCAAACAAGAAACAAGAACCAGAAAACACCAGGCAAAGCCTGATGTAATAACTAGGACGACGGAAGTAGGTATATAGATGCATGGGGACACAAATGGCCTACCGCATAAAGCTCTCCGTCAGTAAGATTGATGAACCCTGCCGAGCTGGTCTCAAAACCTCACTAGTGGTGCCTCTATCGGACGGCGTGGCCGGAGAACGGAGGTGCACGGTGTGGGGAAAGAGGTTGGGTAAACGGAGAAAGATGTAGAATAGTATTAGAACTCCCAGGTTGAGAACATAACTCCCGTGCAAAGACTTACGACTTATATTTAATTAAAGAATTAAATATTATGGGCTTAATAATTGGACTCAATTAATTGAAAATGAATTAAAATTAGACTTATTCCAATTGAGAATTAAGATAAAACTCAAGACTTAGCCTAAGCCCATAAGCCCACATGACAAGTGAAGACAAGGTCCATTGAACATATGCATGACTTGTTTTCATCTTTAGATGAAGAAGGAAAGATGAGTATTGCTAGGGCTTGTCTATGTACAGGGAACATCTTGACAAATGTTGTCTAATGTTGTCTAAGTTTGCCTATGAGCAAGACAAAATGATTTGTCTACATTTATTGCATCTATCTAATACTAGGACAAAGAATTGCCTATAAAAAGGGTAGAAGGCAAGAGAGCTATACACTAGTTCACATATACAAAGATACAAAAATTCTTGCACTCCTTTTTGCCCTCTAGCTCTAAATTCTCTCTCCTTCAAAACTAGAATGTCTAACTTTCACTTTAGCATTGTTCGTATGTCTATTTTTCATTTCCAAAAGAGAAGAATTCCCTTCATTTCTCTATAGATAAATAGTTGATCTATCTTAATCCTCTAATACCTACTAGGATAAGTTTGAGGGTGATTCAATCATAGATGGTGTGGACTAACTTTACAGGGAAGATACTTGTGTTCCTACTGTGAACAATTAACAAAAATAATTCCGTTTTTTACGTTCCACCGTTTGTAAGGTAAGAACCCGTTCTTGAGAATGTTCAAGTCATCAACATCAAACAGGGTGCTAAAAGGTTAGATTCTCTTAACTAGTCAATTGACATCCTTTTATGCATGAGATTCACATCATGATAGCAACAAGATGGGTGATTTGACCGCTATTTATAATATTATTTTTTAATTAAAATTTAAATTTTCATTGTATTTAACTTCTCGAAGCCTATACAAAACTAACAATTAGATGCCATATCATTTGTGTCCCATGCCAGTAGGAACGAATCTACCACATCAGTAAGAAAGTAGCTAAAAATAGGAAAACGGTTATATGTCATCTTTATCCAGCAACCTACAATTGTCAAGTTTAACACCAATTACCTTTGTGATGACGTGTCATCCAAGGTGTAAAATGTGGCTTACATGTCCGCTAGTTGGATGTGCAAGCACATGCTGCTTCCATTAAGATTTATGACTAAAATTATAAATTATTTGAAGTTATGAGATGCAACATGGTGAATTAAAAATAGTGAGACTAAAATCAAATGAGCAATCATGTGGGCCGTAAAAAAAAAAAAAAAAATACTACTCTGCCACTTGAGCAAGATTAAGTCAAAATTATTAATTATTCTTAATAATAATTAAATGAAATGATATAGCAAATCGTTGTATGGCACGTCAATAGTTTACAACAAATCCTCCCACGTGATTAGGGCATTTCACCAAAATAAAATGTTGTATTTATATTTATTAAATGGGTAAAATGCAGACACCCCCCAACATATGAGGTCATTTTCACTTTGCCCCCAATCTTTTTTTTTTTGTTACACTTCCCCGACCCAATTTTTTGATTTTGTTGCACTTTACACTTTTCGGGTAATAATAACGGAATATTCCATTCACGTGTGCTGACGCGCCTGGGGGTGATTTTGGGTGGGTAAAATCATAAGGGTTAAACACAACCATCCCCCTGATGTGTAGGGTCAATTGCACTTTGCAACCCCCCCCCCCCCCCCCCCGGCCCTGTTTTCTTAAAAAAATTAAAATATATTATAAAAAAAAGATAAAATGGAGGAAATATCAAAAAAAAAATGGAGGAAAAGTTCCACAAAATTCAACGCCTTATCTATGGATAAACAACTTTAAATTACAAGACAAAATGTAATATACGGACATTTGCACTGATGGTGGCGTCGAAAAAAAATACACATATTTTTTTTTTCTTTTTGGGTTTGATTTTTTCTCTTCTTATACAAGATGAGTGTATTTGGTACTATTGTGAAGGTGCATTGTTTCGTGATTTTTTCGTCTGAGTTGTTGGAGTTGAATTTTTTCACCTGGGTCGGTGAGTTTTTCTTGTTTTATCATGTGTTTTTTTTTTTTTCCCTATCTTTCTTATGTTCTGTTGATTTTGTGGTTGTGTTGGAATTTGTTGTTTGTAACTTGAAGGTTAAAGTTATTTTGCTTAGGTTCGACACACATGATGTTACCCAAAGTTATTTGCTTCATGGTTTGATTTTTACTTGTAATGTAAAGTTGTTTATCTACATATCATGGGTTGAATTTTCTGGACTTTCTATATATTTTAATTAATTTTGATTTTATTTTAAAAGATTGGGGCAAAGTGCAAATGACTTCATACGTTGGGGGTGGAGTGCTTGCATCCAACTTTACATTACCCAACGTGGACTCACCCTCAAGTGTGTGAACACACGCAAACGGAATATTTCAATATTATTCCCCCGAAAGTGTAGTGCAACATAATTAAAAGGTTGGGTGGAAAATTGTAAAAAAAAAAAATAAAATTGAAGGGCAAAGTGTAAATGACCCCATACGTTGGGGGGTGTCTGCATTTTACCCTTATTAAATTTAACTCTTGTGTCTTAATTCATAATTCTTTTTTCTCTTTTAAGACATTCTAAAATAAAATTTTACTTTAAAATGGAACTTTTCTAAAAAAACAAAAGAAGAATTTATCATAAAATAATGATATAAGAATTATTGTTTTCAACTCTAATTTAAATTATATATCAATCAAACAGAAAACAAAAAAGAAAAAGAAAAATGGGTAAAGTACAATGGGCTCACTAGGTTTTCGTAATTACAAAATCTTTTTATTGTTTGAAAATTATAAATACCCTATAAAATTAATGGTGATTTAATAAGTACCTCTCGTGACAGTCCATTATAGGGGAGTATTGATTAGACGATTGTTAATTTCAGTGATGTGCTTTTCATTTTTCAAATAATGAATGTGTATTTATAATTATGACAGATCTCACGAGAATTCCTTGCCATTTACTCAAAAAAATTATAATGATATTTAGCATAGGAAATACTGCTAATTGATTTCAATAAAATAAAGAGTTAAATATATTTTGCACCCCTAAATTATGCATAAAGTACATTTATGCCCTAACATATAAAATATAACAAAATACCCCTTATTATATGGATCATTTTTTTTTATGACGAAAATGTCTATGACACCCCCTAAAATATGTCTATTAGAATCATTACTCAAAATATAATTTGAATTATTATAAAACTTTAATTTAAAATAAATACTACACAAAATTTATGAATTTTATAATTAGTATAGAATTTGTATAAACTCTATAAATTTATAATTATTAGATTTTTTAAATAACTGTTAAAATATTTACATAATTTTTGCGTGTGTTGTTATTTATATTAAACAGTATTTTAAAAATAAATTATCAACACAATTTTAAAATATTCATCGAACATATATATATATATACCCATTACATATGCAAATCTATAATATAATTAATCCATAATATTCTATATTTTTTTGAGTAACGATATGATATATTTTAATTATACATGCATGTAACTGAATAAAAGTTATAAGTTAAAACATACTTTTTATAAAACCATATGCATTATATATTTACACATATTTATATGTATCTTTCAGCATGTGTAAAATATATTTCTGTATATATTGTGTTTGTAAATATTTATTGTATTACATAATTTATAAAAAAAATTATAAACTTTAAATATTAATTTTAGATAAATTTGAGTAAATTTTAAATCACTAAAAACAGTTTTGGGAGAGATTTTTTAATAAACATACTTTAGTGAGATTTCTTAATAAATATATTTTAAGGAGTAAAATAAAAAATATTGAGGTGAGATGGACATTTTTTTATCTATCAATGCCAAAATCATTTTAGTAGGGGGGATTTTGTTACACTTTTGTATTTTAAGGGGTGCAGAATATATTTAACCTTAAAATAAACTCTAATTAGGTTCCTACTTTATGTAGATAGAATGAAACTCTACACATATATTCTCCACAAAAAAAAAATTATAAATCCATACATATTATGCCCTTCCGAACAAGATTGAGAGAGAGAGAGAGAGAGAGAGAGAGTGAGAGAGGAACATGTGAATCATCATACAGCTAATTGAATGTCGCCAAGTTCAAGCTGTGCAGCAATCTCCTCAAGCTGCTTCTTCACGCTCATGTCAATCAGTTTGGACCCGGAATTTCCATACCGGATCGTGAACCCGGCTACCAGAGACGGGTCAATCACCGTCTTGATTCTGACGTTCCTCGCCCCGGTCAGTTTCTGGACCTCCTTGGCGATCTGTGCCAGATGCTGCGACTCCAGTTGCACAACCGATGTGACGATCGCCACCTGCGTATCTGTCAATTTGTTGTACACCACCTCGAACTCCTTCACGATTTCCTTTATCAAATCGATCCTCTTCATGTCCACCAGAATGTTGAGGAAGTTCGCTACGTGAGGCTGCAGGCCTGACGATTTCGCGATCTCGTCCACGAGTTTCTGCTTCTCCTCCTCGATGATCGTGGGGTTGGTGAAGAAGTTCACCACTTGCTCGTCGGAGAAGATTTTCTCGATCTTCTCGACGTCGTCGGAGGTTTCATCGAGCGTGTTGTTCGACTTCGCGACGTCGGCCAGGGCATTGGCGTAGCTTCCGGCAGCGCTATCTGCCATTTTGGCGCCGGAGGCTCCGCCTCCGCGGCCGCGGCGGCGGAGGAGGGGCTTGATTGTGAGTTTAGGGATTTTGAGGTTTGACGAGAGCGAGAGTCTGGTAGTTGGTTTGGAATGGAGTTGCGATAACGGAGGCGAACGGGACTGGAAAGTGATTGGGGTGGTTTGCTGCAGGGCGGCGACGGCGGCGGCCATTGCTAACTGCGGTGGCAGCTGCTAGTCGTGTGGGGGGGAGAGAATTTTGAGAAGCATTGATAGGGGAAGAGGGTTATGGACGAGGATGAACGGCCAGGATTCAGGAAAGTGAACTGATGGACGGTGGAGATTAGAGTAACTATCCAGTGATTGTGGAGAAGAATGGCTTCTTATCTCAACGAGATAAGAAGTCGACACGTGTGCGTTCCACATTATACGATTAATTTTGTGTTGATTGACCGAAATGCCAAGACACTAGCGTGATAATGTCTTCATTAGGGGGTAAAATTGAGAATTTGGAATAACACATCCAAGATAGATTTTTCAAATTGATATCAGAAAACAATTTCTTGAAAATGAGTCCAAATATAATTTTTTTTCCCCCAAATTTCCGTTTTCCAAATATTGAAATACACTATGAAGGTATAATACGGTTGACTAATTCTATTGCTTAAAAGCTCAAATAAAATTACAAACATAATCTTTACCTTTAGACATATTTGGTTGGAATGATTTGAATTTGATAAATGAATTTGGAAGAAGGAATATAAATAATCTTATATTAGAAGAATTTGCTATTTATCACCATATTACAATATATAGTTCAAAAATATGTTAGTCTTTACCTCTGTACAATAAAAATGAGTCTGTAATGTTGCCTGAATAATTTGACCAGACTGTTGGTATTTGTTAATTAATTATTGATGATTGATATTTATTTTATATAAAAACTTATTGGATCAACTTATCACTTCAACTTAGGGTTTAATGCAATTTATCCGTCTATAATATTACAAATGAATAAATTATCTCTCATAAAAAAAAATAGCAATTTACTCCTTTTTACTTTTTAAAATGAAGTAATTTGCCTCCCTGCCTAGGAAGGCAAATTGCTTTTAAAAATCACAGGGGGTAAATTGCTTCATTTTTAAAAACATAGAGAGACAAATTATGATAGGGGTGTACTCCACTTCCTCTTGAAAAGACATAAATAACCCTGAAAAGGGGTTAAATTACATGTGGGCCTCAGGATCCGCATATAACGCAGTTGGGTCAGGTAGTGCGACTTGACCCAGCGACCCGGATCGAGATCTGCCTCGTGAGACACAAGATCTAGACCCTTTATCATCTGACAGCTTAAGTCCTGAGATGAAGCCACGTGGACTAAGCAAGTACATATGTTGCTTTATAAAATACCACAATTCCACCGCATTTATGGTAAGATTCATTGAGTACATTCGACTAACTACTCTCCTTATATCGCACTTTGCCATCTCGAACTTGAGCCGACTTAAGCATCGGAGGGTCTAAGCCGGGGACCATTCCAGCTAGCCCGATGTGCTTTCTTTTCTCATGGACCATTCCATCTGGGTGACTGATCGAGATCGTGAGCATTGACCTCCATCCAGGATCTACCAACTACACAGATCAAATTACTATCTATTTTTTTCATAGGAGGGTAATTTGTTCATTTATAATATCACAAGGGGGTTGCTTGCACTTTTTCCCATCAACTTATCATATCAAAGATTATTAAGCACAATTAATAATATCATAACAAAATGTATTGATATAAATAGTGTATCAGTAGTTTGAACCGTTGATGAGCCTGTCCTCACCCCAAACCGTAAGCTTGGCATTATAACTTCTCTACCCTATAGATACTGGCTCAGTGTGCATTACATTGAATAGTTGGATAATTGACATATACCTCACTTATGAAAATGGAAGGATACGAGAATTATCTAGACATTCAAACCCCATTTACTTTCATGTATTAGTCTGGATAAGAAAATTAGTAGAGGATAATATACTATTGACTTTCATGTATGGGGGCCCTATACAATTACAGGGTCTTGTAGTATTTACTGTTACACTTGCATAACTTATACAACAATAAATGCTTTGGCAAATGTCCTTTTAACCCTCCATAATAGTAGTAGATGGCATTGAGAGAGTTCACCTACCAATCTTATCTCTATATTTTTTTGAGTGAAGGGCTAATGGGTAATATTGTCATCTAAAACAAGTAAATACAACAAAGTAAACAATTCACAGATTTTATCAGAATTTAATGGTACATATAAGTAAACACCTTATAATTTATACATGATTTTTTTATCATTTATTTAGTTCAAAATAATCCTTTCACTCGTTTAATTCTATCCTAAAAGTAAACGGGGCCTCAATGCACAAAGCATCAAGTATAGCATGAATTTGACTACAATATATACGTGATAAACTACAAAAGGCTCCTTTTAGATTTGTTATAATTACAAATATCCTCTCGTTGTTTGAAAAATTAATACCCCCTAAAATTAACGGCCGTTAAATATTAAAACAGTTATGTCTCTCTCGTCTCTCTCTCCTTCCCTCCCTAGGGCAAACATCAATGGTGGTAACGGGCAGTCAGCGGTGGCGGATGAGGACTCGGCGAATGAAGGGAAGGCTGCGGCAACTTTCAACTTCCCAGCCTTTCATTCGCTCACAGGGAAAATTGCTGGGGATGATGCGAACACCATGAGCATGCTTGATCAGTTACGGTTACGTTGGGCTGAGAAGTATGGCTATCGCTCAGCAGGGACTTCCCCTGCTTTAGCAATGGGCTTAGCGGCGGCTTCTGATCCGTGAGTCTGGACGGAGGGGTGTGGCTTGGTGACAACATCGTGCCCAAAACCCTAATATCCCCTCCTAGGGTTTCGCCTGAATGCACCCCGAATCTGCCGCAGCGGAGTTGGGGGCTTCGTCTTCTGCGGCTGGTCCAACGGAGGTTTGCCTAGATATCTTTATAGGCACGGTGAAACTAGACATGCAGCATGCGCCACAGTTGGACCCGATCACGGAGGGGTTTGTGAACTCCACTCGAAAAACCCTACGGTTCATCGCCCCGAAGCGACAAAATGGGGAGATCATCATCAAACCAACAGTTGAATTAATGGAAGAGGGGGTCAAAAGGTGGGCGAACACGGCGGTTGGATACTTTTTGGGACAGAAACCCCACTTTCCACAAGTAGAGGTATATGCACACTCGACGTGGGCGGGCCTACGCAGTGTGGTGGCTTCTCAGAATGGTTTCTTTTTCTTTTGGTTTAAGTCACTGGGGGCTATGGAAGACGTTATTGAAGGCGGCCCGTGGTTGTTCATGGGGCAACCGATTATCTCCAACGATGGACACTGGGGCTTGTTCTGACCAAGAAACAACACACCATTATCCCGGTGTGGATCAAGTTGCGCAGTTTTCCGGTTGAGTATTGGACGGACGCAGGGCTCAGTTTGGTGGCGAGTGGAATCGGCCAGCCACTATACCCCGACAGTATCACGAGAGCATGCACTTGGATTGACTATGCAAGGGTGTGTGTTTTGATCAATATGGGGAAATACGTTGCCGACACACGTGGTGCTCATGCTACCCTCTGCCTCGTAAGTGTGAGAATTGCCAGGCGCTTGGCCACTCCAAGCTTGCATGTCCGGCACTCAAGCGACCCCGCCGACAGCAACTTCCTGTGCATATCTATGTGCCGAAGCAGACGCAGCAAGAGCCGCCACCGCAGCAGGTGCAGCCTCGGAGCCCCCGGCTAGTGCATGACCGGCGGCAGGGCATAGGGCCTGCTCTACCTAAGGAAAGCAAGGGGAAGGAAATCGTCGTTTTCAACTCCTTTTAGGTATTACAGAATTTGGAGGATATGGAACCACTATCTACTTGGGTTCCTAATTGCAGCAGCCCCTCCGAGGTGCTTCATGATTAATCTAGCCAGTTGGAATGTCCGTGGCCTCAATAAACGAGACCACCAATGTGCAACCTCAGCACTGATTGAGGAATTTAAGCTTCATATATTAAGGTTAATGGAGACAAGAGTACAACAAAATGCCCTCTGTATACAACAGTCAATTCATAGATCATGGAGCTGGTTAGCGGACTACACGGGAGGCTCCAGACGGCGTATCTGGTGGGTTGGGACAACAGCGCTGTCTAGATGGAGCCGCTGGAGATCACTGAGCAAACGGTCCACTGCCAGGTGACCATGAGGAGTACAAATCAGCCGATGTTTCTTACTTTCATTTATGGGTCGAACGATATGACCGTCCATCGGGAGCTGTGGGCTCAAGTGTGCAGATTGGCCCGCTCTTTAGAGCATACGAACTGGTTGCTTACAGGGGATTTCAACGTTACGCTAGATCATAGCGAGGTCCGGGGACAATCAGAGGGAGCCTCGGAACCAATGGAGGAGTTTCGGGACTGCGTCGCTGAGGTGCAACTGCATAACCTCCCCGTCGCAGGCCTTACCTTCTCGTGGCACAACAGAAGCGAGGGCGCCCATAGCTTATGGAAGAGGCTTGATTGCATGCTGGTGAATGAGAACTGGCTGACCGAGTGGCCCACTAGCCAGTACATTTGTTCTACGCCGCAAACATCGGATCATTCCCCTTTGATTCTATGCACGGCCGCCCGACGTCAAGTTGACAGAGACATGTTTCGCTTCGACAATTTCCTGACACAGCAAATGAACTTCCAGGAGGAGGTGGCCCGGGTTTGGCACAACCAGGTTAAGGGGCTTCCTACGTACTTAGTGGCTATGAAACTGAGAGAACTCAAGGGAGTGTTTCGGCGGATGAGGAAAGAAAAGGGAGATCTTCACATGAATGTACAGCATGTTAGGGAATTCCTTGGGTGTGCTCAGACGCTCCTTCATGATTTCCCACTTTCAGAGGAGTTTCGATTATTAGAGCAATTGTGTAGAATTGTTCTACTCAAGGCGGTGCAGCAAGAGCAACATATGCTGCGTCAGCGAGCCAAAATGGCCTGGCTCAAAGACGGGGATCAATGCTCCAGAGTCTTCTTTCAAAAAGTTACAGTGCGACATATGAAGCAACGTGTACTACAGCTTCAGGATGCAAGCGGGAACGTCCTCCAACAGCCGAACAAAATTGAGGAGGAAGTGGTGTCGTATTACCAACTGTTGCTTGGCGGACAACGGGTACATAAGGACATAAATCCGATTCACCTGCGGCCGCATCTGGCAGGTCGGCTACCTGAGTCAATGGCGCTAGCCCTCATCGAGGAGGTGTCAACATTGGAAATCCGAGCGGCTTTGTTCGCTATTGATGATGATAAAGCTCCCGGCTCCAATGGCTATACGGCAGCTTTCTTTAAAGAGGCTTGGCCGGTTGTGGGATTTGAAGTTACTAGCGCTGTCCAGCATTTCTTTCGGACGGGCAAATTACTTCGGCAGATTAACGCCACTTTTATCTCTCTCATTTCGAAGGTGCATATGCCTACGCGGGTGGCCGACTTCAGACCCATCTCCTGTTGTAACGTCATTTATAAGCTCATCTCGAAAGTAATTGTGAACAGGATGAAGTCTAGCCTCGACACGCTTGTTAGCCCAAGCCAAACTGCATTTATTCTGGGGCGTGCTATTGCGGACAATATCTTGCTTGCGCAAGAGTTGATGGCGGGATATAATCAAGCCAAACCTACCCCCTAGATGTGTGATGAAGGTTGATATTCGGAAGGCGTACGACTCCGTGGAATGGGATTTCATGCTTGCGGCGCTAGAGGCATCTGGGTTCCACGCCACCTTTATCACTTGGATAAAGGAATGTATCACGACCCCGTCGTTCTCTGTCAACTTAAATGGGGGGCCTCATGGTTTTTTCCCAGGCTTGAGGGGATTACGGCAAGGGGATCCCTTATCACCTTACCTATTCGTGCTCGTCATGGAGAGTCTACATGCAATGATTAGGGCTCGCATTGGGCAGGGTGGCAGCTTCGAATACCACTAGAAGTGCAGCAAACTACACATTTTCATGCTTTTTGCAAAGCGGAGCAGCGGTCAGTCGGGCTGCTCTACGAAGAGTTACAGCACTTTGCGGGGTGGTCAGGACTGCACGTGAACCCAAGTAAAACCCAGCTGATCTTCTCCAAGTCGGCGTTAGGATGGAGCGACTCTCCCACTGCTGACAGGCTTTCAGCAGGGGAGCCTCCCAGTACGGTACCTAGGCATCCCGCTAACGCATGCTCGACCGACTATTCAACACTTTAGGCCTCTGTTCGAGAAGTTAGATCAGAAAATAGATGGATGGAATTCTCATGCCCTATCTTTTGCGGGCCGTGTGCAGCTCATCAAGTCCGTTCTTTCAGCGTTATCTATCTATTGGGCTTCCTCGTTCCTTCTGCCTAAAGGGGTCATCAGAAAAGTGGAACAACAGTGCCGAACGTTCTTGTGGAAAGGGGGCAACGACAGTGGGCAAGCCAAGGTCGAATGGGACGTTGTTTGCTGTCCGGTTGTGAACGGGGGCCTGGGCATCCGTCCCCTCCTACCAACAAACCGTGCATTCATGTTAAGGCACTTATGGAAGATAGCCTCCAACAACCAAGCTTCTATATGGGTCCTTTGGATATAGGAATATAGATTGATGAGCCACAACATTTGGACGATACGTGATGGTAAGGGGCCGTGGAGTTGGAAGAAACTGGTTAAGCTACGTGAGCAGCTTTTACATGCAGTTGAGTTCCGGGTAGGGGATGGCGGGACGTTCAGAGTTTGGCTGGACTCGTGGCACCCCCTCGGCGCCCTCTTGCGGTTTTGGCCTGCAGGACTGCGGGTCACCAGAGTCCCCCAGCAGGTCACGCTTCAATCAGTCATGGTGGGCTCACTATGGAACTGGCCGCACCACCGGAATCCACGCTCACTAGATCTCGTCCGCGGTCTACCGCGGATTACGAGCGCTGTGGACTACGTCCGGTGGAAGCTTGGTTCATGGGGAGGATTCAGCATGGCGTCGGCTCAATCGTTGTTCACTGCTGCAATGGACACTATCGGTTGGCACACGCTCCTTTTGGGACCGATGAAGATACCGCGTAATACGTTTATCCTCTGGCTAGCTATACAACATAAATTATCGACGATGGATAAGCCTTAGCTGTTACATGAGCATAACGAATGCCTATTGTGCGGCACTGGAGCAGTGGAGACCCATGCCCATCTGTTCTTCCAATGCCCTTATGCTGGGCGCATTCTTACAATTTGCCGCAGACAGGTTCGGTTTTCTTGGCCGCACACGGACTGGGGTGCTGGGATAGTTTAGGCGGCTCGGCGTTGGTGGGGCACGCATCCGATGAATGTGGCGTATCGACAGTTGCTTGCTAGCGTAGTCTGCCATATCTGTCAGGAACGCAATCGACGGCGATTCCGACTGGAACATAATGATCCTGGCGTTGTTGCTGCTATGGCTTTGGAACAAATTAGGAATAGAATTTTGTGTATGCCTAGGAAGGATAATGTAGCCACTGTAGTGCTCTACATAGTGTGGCGGCTTTCTTGGCCTTAATTTGTTCTCTTATTAATTAATATTTACCCTTTTCCAAAAAAAATTAAAGACCGTTTTTTAACAAATACCCCTTACATGAGTTGTCACAAGGAGTTATTTGTTAAACGACCATTAATTTAAGGAGTATTTATAATTTTTCAAAAAATGAAGATGCATTTATAATTCCGACAAACTCCAAAAGATCCCGTTATAATTTAACCAATATATATATATATATATACACGCCAAGCTATATAGAAGTTCAAACAAAGGTGAGCGCTGATGAAACTAAGCTTAGATTGGTTTTAGACTCGAAACCATGACAATTATGTGTGTATATGTAATATGGTTTAAATGGAATTTACATGTGATATTATAAATAAGCAAATTACCCTCTACATGAGAAAATAGCAAATTACCCCCACGTGTTCTTTAAAATGAAGTAATTTATCTTCCTATCTATATGAATTGATTCATTTAAAAAATACAAGGAAGTGAATTGTTTAATTTTAAAAAACACGGAGAGATAAATTGATTTATTTTAAAAAACACAAAGAGTTCTTTCGCTATTTTATTTTTCATAAAGAGTATTTGCACATTTACAATATCACAGGAAATTGCATGCATTTTTCCCTATGTAATATACAAGATATCAAGTCATATTTAAAATAATCAGAATCAAAATCATTTGAAATGCTTAAATATTGAAAGCATTATAACCAACTATGTATTCGAAATGTGTCATAAGGGTGTTTGCAATCGTATACCCTTTCAAATTTGAGATGGCTGTATTTTAAACATGTCAAATGTCTCAAAATAAATGCATTCATTTCATGTGTCCTCTGCAAACAAAAGATCAGCATTTTCAGAAACTATTTTCTTGAGAACTCATCTCATATGAAGTAATTGGCAGCAACTTAATTTACAACAGGCCGTATGAACGTGTAGATAGACAATTATTCGAATGAAAAAGCTCGATTCACCTCACAACCCAAAGTACAGAATATAAATGTTACAAGACTATAGCAATTAATATCAACACAACCGAAGTAAATCTCTTCTTGCTTACTTGGAGTCTGTAGATGACTGGGTATGAGGGCCGACATTTGAGCCTTGGGGTGTGAATAGGTTTGGGTATGAGAAGTAAGTCTCATCATCCAATGAGGGCAATCTCTGTGGTTGGTGATGACCAGCCCCCTGACTGAGAACATTGCTGCCGGGAGAAGACGAACCAGCAGCCACTTGGGGATCATAATGTGAGGGATGGGCTGTTGCCATCTGAGTCGTGTAGTGTTCATAACTCTCATTTTGGTTTGGAGAAGTCGAAGCACTGTTAGAATCACCAGTGGACTTGTGTTTAAGCAGATCAGCCTTTTCCGCCACATCTGACTTGGATTTGTCGAGATGAAATGGGTTCTCAACAGTAGGAACTGAGACACCATCGTTCTTATTCCTTACAAGCTCACTGATCCGGAGTTGAGCAATGCTTGCTGCGGACCGGGCAGCTGCTGCTGCACGCTCGGCTGTCTCTGCAGCTGCCTGAGCTGCAGCCAATACGTCTTGCAAATCCACACTAACATTTTTGGTTTTGGGAATGGCGGGTGGTGAACTGTGTTCTCTCACAGGAAATGATGCTGGAGACTGTGATGGAGGAGATATGAATGGCACAAACTGTTCGTCTCCCACTGGACTGGCTGAAATTTTGGGTGATGTGTCTTCTTTTGTAGCTGAATTCTCCGGCATTACATCCTCAGGCCCCAAGTTAGATAGATTTTTGTTACCTCCAGAAGGATTTGGTTCTTCCTCATCATCAACATCCGATAGAGCAGAAGCAGGAAAGGGCAGCATCTCTGGTGCTGAGACGGAGCCTTTATTTGACTGTAATGGCTGCTTGGGGACTTCTGGAAAATCGATGATGTCAAAGTCTGCATCAGAATCAGAGTGTTCGTGGGCAGCAGGTTCTGCTGTAGTGGTTTCATCATGCTTCTCTGTGGGAAGGGACAGTTTGGAACCACGGACGAACTGCGACGGCCCGTTCTGGAAAGGGAAGGGAAAAGATAAAGAGCTCATTCAAAAACATCGAAATGCAATTAAGAAGCAGGAACAATTACCAGCAAGTCTTCATGTGGTTTTAGCAATGCACTTTCAGAAGTGCTTGGATCCCAGTCTAGCTCATACTCTTCAGCAATTTCCTTTAGTAACTTCAATTTTACATCGGGTGCAGGTGCTCGAATGGATAAAAGCTCTATCAACTGCAATTCCGAATTTTAAAATGAAAATGTTAAGACTGAAGAAGTTAAAACAAGTGGCTACGTAAAATGCAGCACGAAAGCAAATTTGTCTAACCTGTCGATTGACGCCACACTCAGGCATAAGCTCAGTTGCAGCAGACACAAATTCTTTACCATATTTACCAGCAAACAGAATTTGCACCTGTAGCAACTCTGGCAGATCGGCACACCTTGGTGCTGCAAAGCATACACTGGAAATAGCCTCCTTCAAGTCCAGAGGGCATTCCCTGAAAAGCATACAACATGAACAGGCTTAGCTCACAAGACAAATCAAACTCCAAAAGTTTTCACATTTCAGGAAAAAGTTGAGAGGGTCACTGGGACAGATATAGGGGATACATTCCCCCACTCCCCTCCGGGCCCTCTTCTTTCACCACCTCTCATCCATTTAAGAGAGAAAGGAAACAAAAGGAAGACTACTATAAACATCATTAAGTATGATGTTTGAGAAGGATTCAGAACTTCATCAAGAATGTCAGATTATAGGCAAACCCAAAAAAGAAGTAAATGGATGGACATGTTATTCACTGAAAGGGCAAATGCATAATTCTAGACCTTATGGAACGGATAGTCCTAGTTCAGTTTTTAAAGACTGTTCAGACAAATAAATTTTCTAAAATAAGACATAGAGTTAGTGAATTCTATTTCTGTGCCATTAAGTTCTTTGACAGAAAACTTCAACCAACAAAAAGAATTATTTGAACAGTCTTAACCAAAGCACTCAATTCCACAACAGAGTTCGGGGCAGCATATATGACCGACCTAGACCACAGAGAAAGGGAGAGAGAGGATATCTACAAATCACCGACCAGAAGGCAAAAGAAGCATAAACTGTCATTTGCTACACTAGGATGAAAAAGGGAAAAAACAAGAGACAGTGCCAGCATGACAATTGCAAAGTCCTTAGTATAGAACGGTTACTAAAGAAAAACATCAGGAGTGAAGGCTCTAATCTTTACTTGCATCTTGGGCTTGGACCACAAAGATCGGCAAGTACTTCCTAAAATTGCTAACAAACCTCAGTAACATAAGACCTCGGAAATCTTTGAGACCAATTTCAATCTCGTGAAAATACAACCGTCTTTTTTGCATGTAATTTCACAATAAAAAAAGCCCAGAACCCACTAATTTACTTCCATCACTATTCAAATTCTTATAAGTTCTACTACTACTGCAGCTACTACTATAATCAATAATGTTAAAATTTGAAGAAAAGGAACACCTTTGTGCTTCAATAATCGGCAGGCGGACAGCAATGAGCTCACAAAAGAGCTCAACTATTTCTTGTGCAGCCATCATCTTCTCTTCTCTTATAATGTGCTCTACCTGAACAAGAAAAATAAACAATCACATAACCAATTATTAAACCTCTAGAGGGTTGACTTCAAATCCTTTAACATCTCTTCAATGGCTTCACATAAACATTATATAGATGATCATTATATCAAAACAACCAGAACAAATATGTATTGTATCGATACCCGAATCCTAGCAGTGGCTTCTTGACCAGTTTCAAGTAGCTTGGCAATTTCTTTACGCATCTGCTTTAACTGAATCTCTCTTCGATTCCTCAGTAACTTAATCCGAGGGATTGTGAGTTTGAGCAAAGTTTTACTGCAAATCCGCACCAAAAAAAATTGAAAACAAGTTGAATCAGAGTGCATATTTCCACAACCAACTCATAAAACCACCGATAATTCACTAATCACTAATACAATTTAAGTGTCCAAAGATTGAAGACACAGTAAACAAACGCAAAATAAGTCTGATTCAACAATTTGAAGAAGCTCAACAAAGGGTACACTCATAAAACCCTAAAACACATGATGGAGCAGATTTAGAGACAAAATCAGATCAGATCAAATAAATATAAGAGGATTAAAATTCTGGTTTACCATTTGGCAGCATTGAAGCGTTGTTTGAAGAACGAATCCATAGCAGTAAACCTGAATTCACAGTGTCCCGAACAGTGATTACTTTCTTGGGAGACGATGATGAAAATCGATGGCTGTGAGATATTTTAAGGAGAGAAAAATACTATAAGCGTACGAAGGAGACGCGTATGAGCTTCGGACAGGTGAGAGGTTTCTTAGTTTGTAAGGATATTTCGAGATTAATGAGACTTTAGACTTTTGTCAATTAGAGAAGACGGAAAAGTCAAAACTGCGTTAAGAAAAGATATATTAAGTTCTGCATATTTATTAACTTTTTTAGCAGAAATAATATTAATAATATTAAGATTTAGACCGTGTTTGATTTGGCGTTTTTAAAACATCTTATAAGCTCCTACATCTTATAAATTGTTTTAGGAACTTATAAGATGTTGGATTTTATTTAAAAAATAAGATCCTAAAGTGTTTAGGTAAAATAAGATGTTAAAACTTATAAGAAGTAAGATGTTAGGGTGTTTGGCATAATAATGTTTTTTATTAGTAAAATAACCAAAAATGATATGATACTATCAGAATAAAATAAATTGTTATTTTTAAAATAATTTCATAAATAGTACACATTAGTTCAACTTCAAATAAAAATATATTGGATGATTTTATTTACAAAAATAAAAAATAGCGGATTATGACCTAAATTTTGAATAAAAATAATATATATGTACATTCATGCTAGTCGAATATTAATATGAATATATATGTTTTTTCTCTTGATGTAATGACTATTTTAAATGTATAACTTATAATGTCTTGAATTTATATTTTTCAGTAAATATAATATTATAACAATCTTATTTTTGTTTAGCTATAATAATTTATTATTTAATAATGAAGCATTTTCTCTTTTTTAAATGAAAAAACATAATGACAATAAAGAATTTTAAAATCCTAGAGAGAGAATATTTGTGTGTGTGTGAGAGAGTGTGTGTGTGTATGTAGAGAGAGAGAGAGAGTGTGTGTGTCTGTGTGTGTGTGTGTGTGTTGATGTGTATGTAGAGAGCACGTGTGTGTGGTGAATGAGGGTATTTTTGTCTTATAACATATTAATTTTATAAAATTTATAAGATGTTTTGAAAAAAGTTAGAAATGTTAACTTTTATTTTAAGAGCTTATAAGATCCAAAACATCTTATTTTGAGATTTGATAAGCTCTTTAACAAAAATTTTGCCAAACAAATTTTTGGAGCTATTAGCTCCCAAACTTCTTATAAGATGTTTTGAGAAACTTATAAGCTTAGCCAAACACCCTCTTAGTTCTAGAAATTGGGCTTGGGAGTCTCTCGCATGAGAGGATCTTTTGGCTCCTTGTCTAAGGAGGGCTTCCACTACATCATGGATCTTGCTTGTGGTGCTTGTTGCTTTGGTCGGTTTTGGGTGTTTCGTTGTGTGGTTTCTTGGTATGTGTTATAATTTCGTTGTTATATTGCTTGTGTTTGGTTTGGGTGTTCATTTTCATTGTGTAGTTTCGTGCCATTTTCTTCTATTTGGTCAATTTTTCTCGGCTTGTCTCTCTTTTTGTTACGTCAATTTTCTTTTGTTGTGTCTTACCTTGGTATTCTGTTTTCGAGGTTGCTTGTATGGTGCGTGCAGGAGGGTGGCGGCGGAGGTGTGTTCAATTCAGGGTTTATAAATAGTGCTTTGGTGACTACATCTTGTTTGTTAGTGATTTTGATGGATCCGAATGTGGAACAATTATTACTGACGGAGGATGAGGAGGCTGGTTTGAACTTATTGCTCGTACACTTGGTCAGGATGTCGAGATCAGGAAGTCTTAATGCTTCTGAGGCGACTTCGCTCCCCCCCCCCCCCCGCCCTCCTCCCCCCGCGAGCGTATCGATATGATGTGCTTAAGACTATGCTTTAATCGATTGTTAGGTCGCTGAGGGGGATGGACGTTCGATTACTTGACGAGAATAGGTTCTTTCTGCGGTTTAACCATGTCGTGGATAGAGACGGGGCGTTAGGAGGATGTCCATGGATGTTTGACAAAAACCTTGTTATTCTGAGTAAGGTCAATGCTGAAAATAATCCGTTGGAGGTGGATCTTAGTTGGTCTTCTTAATTGGTGTTCTTTTCATGTTCATGTGCATGGTTTGCCTCTTCGTATGATGACGCGGGAAGTTATTTAGTCCATTGGTAATTGTCTCGGGTGTTCGTGGACTCTAACCATGCCCAGTATTCGTTCTCGTGGGGGTCTAGTGTGAGAATTTGGGTTTCTATGGATGTTCGGGAGCCACTGAAACATTTTATGCAGATTAGATCATCTAAGGGTGAGTTGACAATATCTTTTACATGTGAAAGTTGCCAAATTAATGTTATGAGAGTGGGATACTGGGACATCTTACGAGGGATTTTTCTTCGACATCAAGGATGAGTAAGGATCTTCAATATGGACCTTGACGGGAGTCCAGGGCAGTGCGGACATTTTCCTCAATAATGTGTCGGTGCTGGGTGGGGGGAGGGGAAGAGTGTTAGAATAAGTGACCAGAAAGTCAATTGGATTGGTTGTTCTGGAAACTATTCGTCGATCTTTATCAAAGTAATATTATACTGATGGATACAGTAAGTATTCATCATTGGCAAAATGTGTTTGTTGTGCTTACTACTTACATTTGAATGGTGTTTCAATATCACAACAAATGCCCACAGACCGATTGGTAAAACTCATTGAGTTGAGCTGGGCATCGGTTGGCGGCTATGAAACCAACTCTTTGAGGGTCGGTCTGAAACGTTCCAAGTAGAGGACCTCGAGACTGGGCCTCGAGTGTCCTATAGAGACTTGCACTAAGTATTGCATTCACTAGGTGAGTGCCGAGTTTCATCGGTGCCAGACGTGGGTCGTCTATGCAATTTTAGTGGGTTAGTTGGCAAAGTAGTCGACTAACTGAACTGACTCGCGAGAATCGTCATATGGAAGCCTTGGAGGCTTGGTCGGTATGACTGGAATTCTCGGTTCCGATAGTACGGGATTAGTCCTCGGACTTGAGGAATCATGGCAGTCGCTTGCATATAAAGGTTGTATTTTGGATTTGACGAGAGGTGACCATGTCTTTGATATGGTCATTATAAGCCTTGTCCAGGGCAGTCGGAGTATGTAGTGATGAGGACGGTGGATTCCAAGATAGAATCTGTCCCCTGTCAGTATTTGACAGCTATGTCTTCTATGCGCTCTGAGATGGTTTCGACTCATTAAGTCTACGGCCGTAACGATTGGTCGAGTAGGGAATGGTTCCCTAGGTCGATCATAGAGTAAACGCATCTCGAGTTTGTAGCATAGTTGCCTAGTCCAGGATAGGAACCGACACCCAATTCCATGCCCTAGACTAAGGCCAGGAGATGGTTGACAAATGACTGTACCTGTATGGAATTCGGAGTCTAAATGTTCACGCCAACATTCACCTAGTCTCTAGTGCCATGGACCGTTGCTAGACGGACACCCATGGTAACGGGGCATTTCTGATTAATGGTTAATCAGAAATAATTAATTAAATTGGATTTAATTAATCAATTGTGTTGGACACAAACCCAAGTCTAGCTGAGGGTGAACCTAAAGAGTCACACACAAATCACTATGGAAGTAGTGGAATTAATTTGGAATTAATTCTGGAAGAAGTGAATTAATTTAATTGGATTAAATTAATTCAAGAAGAATATAAATGATGGGATCATTTATTGAAAAAATCCATTGGATGGATGGCCCAAGAATTAATTAATTGGATTAATTAATTTTGGCCTCAATACCTTTAAATTAATTGGATTAATTTATTGGGTTTCGTTTAATTAATTGATTGGATCAATTAATTAGTGTTTGAGCTTATGTTTATTTAATTGGATTAAATGAACTTTTGGATTTCAATAAGGTTTAAAATTAATTGGATTAATTTAAAACCCATGGATCACTTGATTTAATTTGATTAAATCAAGACCGGTCAAAATTGGTCCATGACTTGAAACCAAAGCTCAAAGGTTTGATGCAAGTTTAAGAGGAGTTGAAAGTCCTCCATGCAAGCAATGATGTGGCTCCATGTAAGCAATGATGTGGCTTTCCATGATGGCTAGGTGGTCCACATATTGTTGCTAACATGGTTGGAGGTTGAGCATAAGTTGTGCATTAGTGTGTAGGTGGTTTTGAAAACTACCTACAACTACACAACACATGTATACACTTTGATCTCCCTAACTTGCACTCCCTAGCACACAAGCCACGAAAATTTTCAGCCTTTTCTCCTTCTTTTGAGTTCTCTTTGAATTGGATTCAAAATGAGAACATGAGAAATACGTATACACTAATCAATAGTGTAATACGTTTTTCGTTTCTTCCTTGATCTAGCTTCTACCTAGCAGTAGATCTAGATTTACTTCCATTGCTGTGGTGTGGACAAATTAGAGGGGTTCTAATTTGAATCCTAAGGTGAACAGAAAAGGAATGAAAAGAGAATCAAAGCTTGTTGCCGTTGTACATGTGAAACGAAAAAGGTATGTTTCTATTTAAATTATTGTACCTTTTTGTTTCCTCCTCTAGCCACATGTTCAAGCATATTTTTATGTATGTTATTATGCTTTTGAATACACCGAACGCCCGGGAATTCAAAGGGAACACCCCTTTGAAATCGTTTTAAATTTCTTTTATTTTACGCTTCCGCCCCGTTCCCGGGCCGTACCGATTCTTTCAGTGGTATCAGAGCCTGGTTCGGTGTTGTGGCTTTAGGAATGACATGTTTTTATGTGATGAGCATGTTCAACATATTTAATTTGCTTTTGGAAAGCATGTTTTACGGTTTTAAGCATGATTATGTGGTTAGAAGAATATGTGTTAATTTTGCTTTTAATTATGGATATCCATGCATTATTTGAAATTTTGATTTTCTGTAAATGCATGTTTTAGTTTTAGTTTTAATGCAGATATTTAAAAAGGAAAGAAAAAAAAATTTGGGTTCAAAACAGTGCAGCCGGCAGCAGCTGCCGGCTGCACAGTGCCAGCGCGCGCGCGTGCCCGCGCCCGCACAACGCTGCAGGGCGCGCGCGCCGTGCGCGTGCTGGCGCTGCGCGCGGGGCGCGCGGCCGGCAGTGCTGCCGGCCGGCCGGTTTCGAACGGCTGGGCCGTTTTTGCTATTTTTACCCAGAAAATTGGATTTTTCACATTTCTGCATATTTTCTGAAATGATTAATTTTGGCTAATTTTAATTTTAGTTAAATTGGATTTTTCTAAAATTTAATTGTGCCTTAGATTAATTTGGAAATGGTTTCCAAACAAACAAAAAAAAAAATTTTTTCTTTTTGGTACATTGGATGTATGATACTTGATATCCATTTTTAATTGCATTATTAATATATATATATATATATTTCTGCATTTAATTATGTTGTTATATTTAATGATATTGGATATCATTTCTATAAATGCATTGGATGTATTTATTTAATGGCCATATTTATATTTGATATAAATGTGTATTAATTGTTTATTGGATAGACAATGGGGATGATCACAAAGCCCATGGCCCTTATGTATAGTTTAATTTTTGTTGGGTGAGGCCTGCGTGCTTCTTTGTTTTATTATTCTCTTTCTCTCTCTCGTTTTTAGCCTTGAAATAATAAGGCTTGCTTTCTTCCTCCTTTTGTACTCCCCCCAACTTCTGATTGGGGTTTCTTATTTAAGTTGTAATGAGTGTAGTTAGGTTGGTGAGGATTTATTTTTTGTAATAAATTGTAAGGAAGCATTTCCATGGTGATGGAGGCCCAAGAAGAGGCCCGTTGGACGGAGCCCACGATGGAGAGTCCAAAAGAATGAAGAGGCGTTACAAGGCCCATTAGAATGATAATGGGTTATAATTTTGTAATAGTGTAGGCCACCCTAGATTGACCACAGATCCACTGCAGGCTCAGTGGATCACATAGGATTGGGCTTGTGATCATCCAACAGGGGCGTGCTAGGCTTATTTTGCATGTGGTGTAGTTTTAATATTTGATGTATGATGCGTTTTGAATGCATCCTTTATATTCAATGTTAAAACTGGAGCATGCAAAACTTTCTTAATGATGAGGTCTCGGTCACTAATAAACTTAACTCTCACTTAGATGGTCCAAGTAAATATTAGGCCCATTAATGGATTAAAAAGTCAAATGGTTTGATTTAAATCCAAGCCTTCCATCCATAGCAATGTAGTGAGGAAGCTACTTTCACCCATTCGTGGTTTCACGAGTCGTGGCACGTTTGGAATGGAAGAAAGCTGCGCTATTGTTATGAACAAAGGAATATGCTCCTATTTCCTTGTCTCACGAGTCGTGGGGGGCGATAGTTGAGATATTCATTTGGTTGATGGTTCGGGCCTAATGCTGAGTAACATAATTCGCTTGGAGTCCTCGGGATCATGTGAAGAGGCGAGGCAAAATAACTTGGGGATCTCATTGGATGAGAATGGTATAGGTTACCTCCCACAAAGCTTTTTTCCGTGTGAATCGTAAAAGCGGGGCATGGAGAATTGCGTTTGTGGACCTCAAGCCCACTAGGAAATGGTTTCCCGAAACCTCATTTGAGAGTGATGGGCTTTCGCAAAAATAGTGGGAGGGGTTAATGACTAAAGACCAAGTCTTAACTTGAACATAATATTACTATAATCTACTTAATGTTTTTTCTGTTTACATTTTGAATGTATATGTCTAAGAATCCACTAACGCCAATACTAGAGGCTAATATTTTTAATGGAACAAACTACAACGACTGGCTGTGAAATCTTAAGATAGTCTTAGATTTCGAGAACCAGACTTACATTCTGAATAAGGATCTTCCTCAGGCCTTGTCGGATGGGTTAATATCTCAAGAACGCTTGGCATTCGAGAATATGCATGTTGACCATCGGTAGGTCCGCATCATCGTACTGGCCTCGATGACTAACGAGATCCAGTAGCAGTACGATAGGCTAGATGATGTTGGCTCGATTATGCTTCATTTGCAAGATATCTATGCGGTCTCGGACCAGCAAGTTAGATACGCTGCAACGAAGGCATTCTTCGGAGCTAAGATGACAGAAGGGTCGTCTGCACAAGAGCATGGAGTGATGATGCTATCCCTTGTGGAGAAGCTCAAAGACCTCCAAGCTAATCTTGAAAAAGAGACGTATATTGATGTGATCCTTCTGTCTCTTTCGACCTCCTTCGACCAATTTATTGTCGACTTGATAAAAATGTTGGTCCGGTACGAGGCAATGATTGAAAAATCTGCGCCGACGGTACTAGTGGGAGAGTCTTTGACCTCAAAAGCGAAAGGCAAGGGTGCCGGACGCTGGAAGAGGAAGAAAGCTAAGACAACATCAGCCGCTGCTAGCACTTCAAGTGATCCTGTTACACCGCTGGGCGGAGGTAAAGGATAGAGGAAGAGGGTTCGACAGTCAAAGTCATAGATTCCAAACGATGTGTGCATTAATTGTTGCGAAAAAGGGACATTGGAAGAGGGAGTGTCCCAAGCTCCTCTCCAACGAAGGTACATTTGAATTGAGTACCAACATGATTATTGTTCTACTCTTTGGTATTGGATACCAGTTAATCATAATCTGCGAATGGTTTACAGATGGTTATGAGTAGAAAGCCTAGACAGGTCCTAAGGCTTAGCGATGGCAGGGCCATTGCTGCAAAGACTAGGGACTAGTTAGGCATAGCATAGCAGTGATCATGTTAGGATAGAGTTTGAAAGGAAATATGTAACCTAGCATGATCGAAGTATGTTTTTATATACTGTTGGATAGATTTTAATTACATACGTTTGATCAATAAAATTACTTTATTTGACAAAGAATGACTATTCTTGTCTGCTAGGTGGGATACATAATTATCCTTAAACATTATCCCATAATTGGATTATGAGTACTCAAATCAAATGATTAAAATGGATAATCAAGATAAACTTACGAATTTGGCATCCATAAGCTAGAATGATTTTTCCTTTAGTTAAGAACGAGGAAGTTGGAAGATTCAAAGAGTCTAGCGATAGACAATTTGAGTCGACTAGCTTACAAGTTCTATTTGAGATGGAAAGACTGTAAGACTTCTTTGTTGGACAAAGTGGGCTTGCCAAAAATCTATCGGATTGGATCCATTTAGACATTCGTAGGTTACTGAGTACACAGCACCAGAAGAGGGTTCACAAGTCTAAGGACCTTGGATAGGTTCGGGGAATTAGACTTGGAGTGGTGAACCAAACTGATTGCAAAATTAAACCTCTCGATTAGATTGAAGGGGCGTGTATTCAGTACGAGTTCTTGAATATCCAGATGAGAATGGAATTCTCACTCAGTGGAATTCTTCTTGTAAGGACCATGGTTGAACGGTCTCTGATAAGGGAGAAATCGAACCTTGTTAGACTTGGTTCGATCGGGGTTTCACTGGATTACCTTAAACCTTCTAGACATGGGCTTGAAAGTTGCCAGGTTGAGAAACATGGCATTTTCTAAAAGTCATGATCTAGTTGCCATATAGGTTATGGTTTGGCAAAAGCCTGCATCCTACAAAGTTCTTGAGTACATGGGATGGTCCCACATACGTCAAGGGACTAGTGGGAGACAAATTAGACTAGGTGTTTGATTTGTGCAGGTTTAATGCAGAATAATGCAAACATCATTTGTAATTATATTATTCCACTGACTATATTCCAGTCCTCCTAGGGAGAACCAAAATACCTTAGTTACTTGAGAGGTAAAGGTTTCTGGGCCTGTTCGGTCAATTGGATTATCATCCAAAAGATACAAGGAGAAGCGATGTTGGACATCGGGTTTGGATCAATGGCTTAGAGCTATTGGATCCATCATGGAAATTCAAACTGGGTTTGAAATTTTGTATAACTGGAATATTCGTTTTGACGAGTTCATACGGAGTATGAATCGATCAGTAACAGGCTTTAGGGTCAGTGGGAGGATAGTTTTATTCCAAGTGTTTAGTGTGTAACGTCTTATTCATTTGGAATGAATTTAAGATGTTAGAAAACACTAAAACACGAGCGTTGTTCACGCAATTCTCCATGATAGGAATTGGATTCCTTTATACAGGGTTAAGCTGTTCAAGAATCAGTCACGCTAGACTGATGAGAAAGCTTAGATGTTTGACATCCCTTACGTCTTTGCTTTAGGCAGCATGAATGTTGTTCGTGCATTGGGCCTGATGTTGTGTATGCTTTGTGTATAACAATGGTTATTGGGCTTGTGCCGAGAAGGCAGTAGACAACTGTTGAGAATATCTTTAATACCTGAATAAGGATTAAAGAAGTGTTCTTGATGCACATTTTGTGGAGGGTTAATTCTAGAAGGCTATAGCGATACTAGCTTCCAGAATCATGTGAATAATGTTTAGTCTCAATATGTATATACATTTGGACTTAATGGTGAGTGTGGTAGCTTGGAAAGGTTTCAAGCAGGATACCATGACATGTCATTATGAAAGTCGAATGTATGGCGACTTTGAAAGTCGTTTCTGGAAAGTGGTTTAGATTGAAAACCACATCCATAGGATGGATGTGGTGCCTAGCACGGCCGAGCCAGTAGTTGCCGTGGAGGCCAACAACTAGGCTTTGGCAAAAGCTTTTGGGCTCGAGATCTCATCACAGATCCACGGAAAATTCTTAGACAATCACCATTTGCAGGCAGCAATGGTAGGAAGCGCTGACACGGTTGGACCGTGTCACTTCGGCAGAGAAATATAGTAGACCCACGAGACCGAGCCGGTATCGTAGATTGCTCATGCTCAGAAGGCTCTGAGCAACATGGGTAATTGGCTTTGTGGTCAAGTGGGAGATTGTTAGAATAAGTGACCAGAAAGTTAATTGGATTGGTTGTTCTGGAAACTATTCGTCGATCTTTATCAAAGTAATATTATACTGATGGATAAAGTAAGTATTCATTATTGGCAAAATGTGTTTGTTGTGCTTACTACTTACATTTGAATGGTGTTTCAATGTCACAACAAATGCCCACAGACATATTGGTAAAATCCATTGAGTTGAGATGCGCATAGGTTGGCGGCTATGAAACCAACTCCTTGAGGGTCGGTCTGAAACGTTCCATGTGGAGGACCTCGAGACTGGGCCTCGAGTGTCCTATAGAGACTTGCACTAAGTATTGCATTCACTGGGTGAGTGCCGAGTTTCATCGGTGCCAGACGTGGGTCGTCTATGTAATTTTAGTGGGTTAGTTGGCAAAGTAGTCGACTGACTGAACTGACTCGCGAGAATCGTCATATGGAAGCCTTGGAGGCTTGGTCGGTATGACTGGAATTCTCGGTTCCAATAGTACGGGATTAGTCCTCGGACTTGAGGAATCATGGCAGTCGCTTGCATATGAAGGTTATATCTTGGATTTGGCGAGAGGTGACCATGTCTTTGATATGGTCATTATAAGCCTTGTCCAGGGCAGTCGGAGTATGTAGTGAGGACGATGGATTCCAAGATAGAATCTGTCCCCTGTCAGTATTTGACAGCTATGTCTTCTATGCGCTCTGAGATGGTTTCGACTCATTAAGTCTACGGCCGTAGCGATTGGTTGAGTAGGGAATGGTTCCCTAGGTCGATCAATAGAGTAAACGCGTCTCGAGTTTGTAGCATAGTTGCCTAGTCTAGGATGGGAACCGACACCCAATTCCATGCCCTAGACTAAGGCCGGGAGATGGTTGACAAAGGACTGTACCTGTATGGAATTCGGAGCCTAAATGTTCACGCCAACATTCACCTAGTCTCTAGTGCCATGGACCGTTGCTAGACGGCCACCCATGGTAACGGGCATTTCTGATTAATGGTTAATCAGAAATAATTAATTAAATTGGATTTAATTAATCAATTGTGTTGGACACAAGCCCAAGTCTAGCTGAGGGTGAACCTAAAGAGTCACACACAAATCACTATGGAACTAGTGGAATTAATTTGGAATTAATTCTGGAAGAAGTGAATTAATTTAATTGGATTAAATTAATTCAAGGAGAATATAAATGATGGGATCATTTATTGGAAAAATCCATTGGATGGATGGCCCAAGAATTAATTAATTGGATTAATTAATTTTGGCCTCAATACCTTTAAATTAATTGGATTAATTTATTGGGTTTCGTTTAATTAATTGATTGGATCAATTAATTAGTGTTTGAGCTTATGTTTATTTAATTGGATTAAATGAACTTTTGGATTTCAATAAGGTTTAAAATTAATTGGATTAATTTAAAACCCATGGATCACTTGATTTAATTTGATTAAATCAAGACCGGTCAAAATTGGTCCATGACTTGAAACCAAAGCTCAAAGGTTTGATGCAAGTTTAAGAGGAGTTGAAAGTCCTCCATGCAAGCAATGATGTGGCTCCATGTAAGCAATGATGTGGCTTTCCATGATGGCTAGGTGGTCCACATATTGTGCTAACATGGTTGGAGGTTGAGCATAAGTTGTGCATTAGTGTGTAGGTGGTTTTGGAAACTACCTACAACTACACAACACATGTATACACTTTGATCTCCCTAACTTGCACTCCCTAGCACACAAGCCACGAAAATTTCCAGCCTTTTCTCCTTCTTTTGAGTTCTCTTTGAATTGGATTCAAAATGAGAACATGAGAAATACGTATACACTAATCAATAGTGTAATACGTTTTTCATTTCTTCCTTGATCTAGCTTCTACCTAGAAGTAGATCTAGATTTACTTCCATTGCTGTGGTGTGGACAAATTAGAGGGGTTCTAATTTGAATCCTAAGGTGAACGGAAAAGGAACGAAAAGAGAATCAAAGCTTGTTGCCGTTGTACATGTGAAACGAAAAAGGTATGTTTCTATTTACATTATTGTACCTTTTTGTTTCCTCCTCTAGCCACATGTTCAAGCATATTTTTATGTATGTTATTATGCTTTTGAATACACCGAACGCCCGGGAATTCAAAGGGAACACCCCTTTGAAATCGTTTTAAATTTCTTTTATTTTATGCTTCCGCCGCGTTCCCGGGCCGTACCGATTCTTTCAAAGAGTGGTGGACTTCATGTGCATAGTAACAGGGGAGGGGGGATCAGGTTAAGAGGTTGCCGGGTAGGGATTTTTTTATGTAGGCAACTTATTGTCAACGGACACGAATAGGGAATGCTCGGAAAGAGTTCGACAAGTAGCAACGCTGCCACGGGGATGAGAGGTGCATGTCCGCATCAGGTTGCTACGGTGATAGAAAAGGGCAAGAACGCGGGATGTGGTTGAGTGTACGGGAACATGAAAGTGGTGAATGGGGATATGATGTTCATGGAGTTGTGGTGGGGGGAGGGGGAGGTACCTTGCAAAAAGAATTGAGAGAATGTGGGCCGGTGGATACCTATTGGGGGGTGAACTTCAAGTTCATTTATTTTAGCCCAGCTCAAGTGACAGCAGATCCAAAGCTCCCGTTTAAACCAAACTAATCCCATATTATAAATAGCCCAATAGCCCACAACCCAATTATCTGTAGCCTTTGCTCATTGCCCAATCACCCATAGCCCAAACGCCTATAGGCCAAATAAAAATACGCCAACAGTCCATCCCTTAAGCCCGTCGTCCAAAATACGTATCGTTCATTTGTCAGAACTTGGATTCCACTCCCTTGACAACGGATGCTCGATACTCAATGTTATCTCATCTAATCTATCCTCTCCACGATCAATCTCTTATTAGAATTTTGATATAGACATGGGAGCACTAATCTCAGTCTCTAGTACTTTCAGACTAGGTTTGATGGCTACTCATGGGAGCCGTGGGAGGATCAAGCGGATAGGGGGATGGTGGAGAGGTGGGGGGGGCGGGGGTGGGGGATGGGGTGGTGAAATGGAATGAGGGGCTTACTGGGGGTGAGCTACCTCCCAAGAGGGTGTTGTTAGGGTCAATTTTGATATTTTTAGGAGCCATCACCATAATTGTGTTGGTCTGGAACTATCGAGGACTGGGGATGGATTCGACATTCGGAAGCTCGAAGATCTCATCAGAAAATGCCATTCGAGGTTTTTTTTTTTTTTAACAAAAACAAAGTGAAAATTGACGATTTGAAGTTATCCGTTAGAGGCTGGATTTATTTAGAGTTTGTGTACTAGTTGTGGGGCGTTTGGGGGGCTTGTGTTTGTATGGGTAGAAAGATGTTGTGGTCCAATTGTGTTTGTTCTCTATCATCACATCGATGTGGATGTTTTACCTGCAAATAGACTGGCTATTGAAAGAATCAGGTAAGGCCCGAGAATGCAATGGAAGCGTAAAATACAAAATTTAAGGCATAATTTAAACGAGTTCAAAGGGATGTTCCTTTGAAGTTTCCAAGCATTTAGTATATGTCAAAAACATAAATTAAAGAGGAGAAGAATGCTTGACATGTTGCTAATGGAAGTAAACAAAAGATGCATGTAGTATAAATGAAAACCAACCTTTTGTTTACTACACATAGAACCGGAGCTAGCGTTGTTCCTTCTTTTTCTTCCTTCTGTTCACTTTAGAGTCCAATGTAGAACTCCTCCAATATCGTCCACTCCACACTATGGATGGTTTTCTATTCTATTGTTAGATAAAAGATAGAAAGGAGAAGAAAAAATCAATTCCAAAGCAACACTATCAATTAGTGATATTTAGAATATCTTTAGTTTAATTCTTTTCAAAAAAAAAAAAATGAACACAAAAGGAGAAATTTCAGAGCTTTTTTGGCTGAACATCTCTGCAAAAATGAAACAAGTGAAGCCTTCCATGTATTGTGAATAGTTTTCTGTATGTAGGAATTTGAATTGAAAAACCAACTTTCAAAATCAACCTCCAAGGTTAACCTCCACATACACATAATTATAGCACAACGTCCGAGCTTGATAACTCATGGCCAGTCATATCATGCTCCATTTGGAGGAGTTTCAACTCCTCCTTTAACTTGCTTTATGTTGCAAAAGATGTGGACTTGGATTTCATATTTTGTACTTATATTTAATCTAATTAAATTAAGTCCAAACAAGAATCCATTGGGCCTTAATTAATCTAATGAATTTCAATCCAATTGAACCCCAATAATTTATTTAATCCAATTAAATAAACATAAGTCCAAACTATGAATAATTGATCCAATCAATTAATCTAGCCAAAGCTTGATAAATTAATCCAATTAATTTAAAGGTTCTAAGTCCAAAAATTAACTAATCCAATTAATTAATTCTTGGACCATCCATCAAATGAGAGTTGTGTGTGCATGTGTGTTTTTTGGGTATTTATATGACTAGGTCAAATACCCTACTCAAACTCTTCCAAAGAGGCACACATTAAGCTCTAACTAGTGATTTGACCTAATCAAATCATATTCTAGGATGAATCCTAGTTATCCATCTCAGACCCTCCTTGATCAAATCTCGTCCATCCATTCTTGATGGGTTTTATGGAATGGACCTATTTAAATTCAATTTAAATGGTCCAAGGTCCAATGGACTTTATGTATTAAATCTAATTTAATACTTAAGCCCAAATAAATGATTTTAACCTTTTAATCCAATTAAAAGGAAAAACCCAACCTCTTAAATTCATAAATCTAATTTATCGATTAATCCAATTAATCGATGACGGCTTGATACTCTAAAAAGATCAATTTAATCCAATTAAATTGTCTCATCTCCTGGAATTAATTCCAAATTAATTCCTTCACTTCCAGTAAATTGTATATGACTCTTTAGGCTCACCCTCAGCCAGACTTGCGCCAATCCCCGGTTATCCCATAATCGGAATTTGCCCGCTATTATGTGTGACATCTAGCAACGGTCCACAGCACTAGAGACTAGGTGAAAATATGGCGTGAACATTTAGGCTCATGAATGCATACGAGTACGGTCCTTCCATCTACCGTCTCCTGGCTATATAGTCTAGGGCATGGAATGGGTCGTTGGTTCTCATCCTTGACTAGGCAACTATACATAAGGCTCGAGACACTCGTTTACCCCACTGAAACATCACAGGGATCCCATCCCACTGTTCAGTCATTGTGGCCACAGATTCTAAGGGAAACGTGTCTTAGAGTGTATGGGAGACACTATTGTCAAAACATTGACAGGAGACGGATTCTATCTTGGAACGCACCATCCTCACTACACATTTTGACTGCACTGATAGGGCTTATTGCAACCATGTCTTTTGACACGGTAGCCTCTCGCCAAATCTAAGATACATGCATAGTGTGCATGTGACTTGTTAGAATAGGTGACCGTGAAGCCAATCTAGTTAGGCTTATGTAACCTATTTATGATATTTATGGTGTAAATAATTCATTCTAAATAAAAGTGATGTTCAATTACGGCATTTGTACTTTGATGGTGTTCACTTACTGTTCAATACCTATAACTGTTCAATGCACAAGCAAAGCCCACCGACCGGAAATACTAATCCAAGAAGCTGGACTGCGCATAGGTTGGCAGTCATGAAATCAGCTTCTGTAGATCGGTCTGAATTACTCCAAGTAAAAAGACCTCGAGATTGGGTATTGAGGGTCCATTTGAGACTTACACTAAATGATTGCAGTCGCGTTACATCGAGAAGTGATGAGGATCGTCCATGCAATATTAGTGGGTTAACCAGCTCAGTGACGGTTGACTGAGGTGACTCGCGGGAATCGTCATATGGAAAACCTTGAGTAGGTTGGTCGGTATGACTTGCATTCCCGGTTCCGACAGTACGAGATTGGTCCTCGGACTTGAGGGACTACTGCAGTCACATGCACACCATGTCTGCATCTTAGGTTTGGTAAGAGGTTACCAAATCGAGAGACTTGATTACTATAAGCCCTATCTAGTACAGTCAAGATGTGTAGTATGGACAGTAGGTCACAAGACAGAATCAGTCTCCTGTCAAACGGTTGACAATAGTGTCTCACTTATACTCTGAGACTCGTTTCTTATAAAATCTATGGCCACAATGATTGAATAGAGGGATAAGATCCCAATGACATTTCAGTGGGTAAACGAGTATAGGCTTAAGTCAAGGATGGGTACCAACATCCAAGATCCATACCCTAGACTAATAGCAGTGAGACAGTAGACTGAAGGACAATGCTCATACGCAGTCGGAACCTAAACGTTAACGCCATGATTTCACCTAGTCTCTAGTGCCATGTACCACTGCTAGACGGCCACCAATGGTGACAGACGAATTCCTATCATGTGATGATTAGATATTCGCCCAAGTCTAGCTGAAGGTGAAGTTAAAGAGTCACACACAATTTACCGAAAATGGAGGAATTAATTTGGAATTAATTCTGGGAGATCGAACAATTTAATTATATTAAATTGGTTCTCTTTTGGAGTGAAAAGCCTTTAAATAATTGGATTAATTAGGCTTGGTTCATGAATTAGATTTATGAATTAAGAGAAGGGCTATTTTCGTCTTTAAGTAGAATGGAGATAGAAATATTAATTTTGGGATTAAGTATATTTACTACAAGCCCATTAGGAATTGTTGGACTATTTATGTAGGAGTTAAAAGTCCATTCCATAAAGCTCATCAAAGGATTGACGGACGAGATCGAATCTTAAGGCTAGATGAGATGAAGGGCTAGGATTAAGTTTGACTTAGTTCAACCCTAGGTTGAGTAGAATTTGACTAGATCTAAGTCCTAGTTGTGTATAGTGTGCCTCTTTGGAAGAGTTTGAGTAGGATTAGGAAAAACACTTTCTTATAAATACTCAAGCACACACACACACACACACACACACACTAATCTCTACACAACTCTCTCATCTCACACACACACACACACACACCACCGGCCGCCCCTCTCCATCTCTCTCTCCCACTTCAAAGAGCTCTCATGTTCTCTTGTCGTTGACATAAGAGAACGCTTGAACAATCGATCACGTTAATTAATAGCGCACGCAGATGATGGTGCCTCTTTTACTGCTTTCTCCTCTCGTTCTAGTTGCCTTGGAATAATAAGGCATTCATTCTATCTCCCTCCTAATGTACTCCCCCCTGGTTTTCGCTGGGGTTTCTATTTTTAATATGTAATGAGAGTAGAATAGGAGTGAGGTTTTAATTTTTATGTAATTGATGGAGAAGAAGGAAAGTCCACATGGAGAGCCCAGACTGGAGGTTCCAAGGCGTTTCCATGAAGTGAGGAAAGAGAAAAGAGACCAAGGCCCATCAGAATGATGATTGGGTTACTATTAATGTAATAGTATAGGACCAACCCTAGATTGACCATAGATCCACTGCGGGCTCAGTGGATCGCATAGGATTCGGGCTCGTGATCATCCAACAGGGGCGTGCTAGGCTTTAATTTTGCATGTGGTTATTATGATGAATGAATGGTGTTTTTATTTATCATATAACTGCTATGGATGCATTTATTTATTACGCATTATGGATGAATGTGTAGATGTATTATGTTATGAGATCTTGGTCTTTACTACTCTCACATTGGTTGGACCAATGTCCAAATATTAGACCCTAGTCAAAGTGGACATGAACTCTAGGAGTTTGTCCATGCCTTCCAATCCATGGCATAGTGAGGAAGCTGATTTAGGTCAATAGCGTGGTCTCACGAGTCGTGGCACGTTATTGTACTTAAAAGAAGCTGCACTGTGTCATGAACGAAAAATAGACCACTATTACCTGTCTCAATTAGCATGATTCGCTTGGAGTCCTCGGGATCATGTGAAAGGGTGAGGCAATAATCTTGGGAATCTCGTGGAACGAGAATGGTATGGTATACCTCCCACAGAATTTTTTCCATGCGAATCGTAAAAGCGGGGTATGGGAAAGATCGCTGTGGATACCAAGCCCACTAGGAAAGGGTTTCCCGAAAATCACGTTTGAGAGTACCGTGTTTTCGTATAAATAGTGGGAGCATTAAATGACTAAAGGCCATGCATTTAATTTTTTATCAAACCATCGTCTTTTATATTCTGCTGATCGCGAACTCTGTTTTAAATGTAGATTTAAAATGTCTAAGAACCCACTTTCAACCATTCTTGAGACAAACAAATTCAATGGAACCAATTACAACGACTGGTTGCGTAATCTCAGGATAGTCCTGGATTATGAGAACTAAGGCTACGTCATGGACGAGCCTCTCCCACCGGGAGGATCCACCCCGGAAGAACGTGAGACGTTCGAGACTTGGCATAAGGATAACCGGAAGGTCCGTAGCGTCATACTTGCTTCTATGACGAATGAGATTCAGAAGCAGTATGAAAGGCTAGACGATGTCCCTTCCATCATGGCTCGCCTTAAGGATTGTTATGCAGTCCCGGACCGGCATACTAGGTATGTCGCGATCAAGGCGTTCTTTGGAACCAAAATGACAGAAGGATCCTCTGTACAAGAGCACGGGGTTAAAATGCTTACCCTGGTGGAAAAGCTCGAGGACCTAAAGGCAGGTCTCGATAATGAAACGTACATAGATGTGATCCTTCAGTCACTCCCACCCTCCTTTGACCAATTTATTGTCAACTACAACATGAACGCACTTGAGAAGGGCATTCATGAGTTGATTAATATGTTGGTGCAATACAGGCAACGACTAAGAAGTCCACGGCTCCAATATTGTTTGGAGCTCACATTTGCAATGATTTGCAGGGGCTGAAAAGAAGCAGAAAACTGGGTAGCGGGGAAATGATCCTGAAGCTTGGGAATGGCAAGGCCATCTCGGCAGAAGCAGTAGGATCTACTACTCTAGTAATTAGTGATAATATTAGCATAGAATTAGAGCAGGTTTATTTTGTACCTAGTATGATTAAAAATATCATTTCCATTCTATTGTTAGACAATAATGGTTATGAGTTTATGATCAATAAAAATTGCTTTTATTGGATGAGGTGTGGAATTGCTCATCTACTTGGTACATTAAATAACGGGCTCTATATCTTGCAACAAACGAACTTCGTTCTTAACACTCAACATAAACGTAAAATAGATAATAACAGGAACGCACGACTGTGGCATGCTAGGCTAGGTCACATATCCCAAGATAGGATGAAAAGATTGGTAGACTCAAGGAACCTAGAGGTAGGGGACTTAAGTGAGCTACCAACTTGTGAGTCTTGTCTAAGAGGGAAAATGACCAAGAAGCCCTTTGTAGGAAAAAGCAGGCTTGCCACAGGTCTGTTGGACTTGGTCCCTACAGACGTATGTGGACCACTAAGGACGCAGGCCCGGGGTGGGTTCTCCTACTTCATAACTTTTACCGATGATCATTCACGGTATGGTTATGTTTACCTAATGAGGTACAAGTCTGAAGCTCTTGAGAGGTTTAAAGAATTCAGACTTGAAGTGGAGAACTAGACCAACTGCAAAATTAAAGTCCTACGGTCAGACCGAGGCGGTGAATACCTTAGTACCGAGTTCCTTAAATTATCTAAAAGAAAATGGTATAATATCTGAATGGACCCCTCCCGAAACACCAGAATTGAATGGTGTCTCTGAAAGGAGGAATCGAACCTTGTTGGACATGGTTCGATCCATGATGAGTTTTACCAAATTGCCCTTGTCCTTTTGGGGCTATGCGTTGGAAACGGCGGCCAAGTTGCTGAATTTGGCGCCTACCAGTGTATTGACCCAAACGCCATATGAGACATGGCACGGAAAGCCTGCATCCTACAACTACTTGAAAGTGTGGGGTAGCCCCGCAGACGTCGAGAGGTTAGTGGGAGATAAGAAAGAATCCAGGTCTAGCATATGCAGGTTCGTTGGATACCCTAAAGAAACTGCGGGTTATTACTTTTATGACCCCTTGGAACAAAAGGTGTTTGTTTCAAGGAATGCAGTATTCTTGGAACAAGGCTTCCAGAGGATGTCCAAACTGATGAGCTGATCCTTGAGGTATCAAGTGATGGAATTCAGCCATCAGAGGTAGCCGCAGAACCCTCACTTAGAGGATTCAGGATTGACACCCGAAGGGCTGACCAACCTCGAGAAGTCCAACGTGCTAGGCATGAAGGACAGACTCAGGAACAGCCAGCCCCGGTCCCTGAACCGCCGGCTCCGATACAGTCAGCACCCACAGTCACCACTGACGTTCCCGTCCTCCGTAGGTCTACTAGAGAGTCCAGACCTCCAGTGCGATATGGCTTTCTAAACACGACTGGTCTTTTGGAAAACGATCCTAAGACATATGGAGAAGCGATGTCTGACATCGACTTCGGGAAATGGCTTGAGGCCATGAAAATCGAAATGGACTCCATGAACAAGAACCAAGTCTGGAGGTGTTAAGCCAGTGGGCTGTAAGTGGGTCTCCAAGCGCAAACTTGGCGTTGATGGAGAAGTCACAACCTTCAAGGCTAGACTTGTAGCTAAGGGATACACTCAACGACCCGGGGTCGATTTTGAGGATACCTACTCGCCTGTAGCCATGGCTAAGTCCATTCGGATCCTGCTCGCCATAGCAGCATGGTATGACTATGAGATATGGCAGATGGACGTGAAAACGGCCTTCCTTAATGGTTTCGTTGAGGAAGAGATCTATATGGATCAGCCGGAGGGTTTCACAGTCACTGGAGAGGAACAGAAGTTCTGTCGTCTCCAGAAGTCCATCTATGTCCTCAAACAAGCATCCCGAAGTTCGAACATTCGCTTTGATGAAGTAATACAGGGCTATGAATTCATCAAGAACGAATCCAACCCTTGTGTATACAAGAAAGTCAGTGGGAGCTCTATAGTGTTCCTGGTGCTTTATGTGGATGACATTCTACTCATTGGTAATGACGTTAGAATGTTGGGTGACACAAAAGCATGGTTGTCAACCCAATTTTCCATGAATACTTGGGTGAAGCCTCCTACATCCTAGGCATTCAGATCGTCAGGGACAAATCTAAAAGGATGTTAGGGCTCACCCAAAACTCGTATATGGAGAAAGTCTTAAAGAGATATCGAATGGACAACTCCAAACGAGGATTCCTTCCCATGAGGCATGGGATCAAGTTGTCCAAGAAACAGTCCCCGCAGACTGATGAGGAACTTGAAAGGATGAAAGTCATCCCCTATGCTTCTGCCGTAGGTAGCATCCAATATGCGGTCCACTGCACCAGGCCTGACATTGCTTACGCTTTGAGCGTAACAAGCAGATATCAGTCCTGCGCAGGAGAGGCACATTGGAATGCTGTTAAGGGCATCCTTAAGTACCTAAGGAGGACTAAGGAAATGTTCTTAGTCTATGGCAATGGAGAACTGATTCTGGAAGGCTTTAGTGACGCTAGCTTCCAGTCTGATGACGATGATGCCAAGTCTCAATCGGGTTACGTATTCAAACTCAATGCAGGAGTAGTGGCTTGGAAAAGTTCCAAGCAAGCAACCACTGTTGACTCCACAACAGAGGCTGAATACATAGTAGCTTCAGAAGCTGCCAAGGAAGCGGTTTGGATGAGAAACTACATCCAAGAGTTGGGTGTAGTGCCTAGCATCGTCGAGCCCGTTGTCATCTTCTGTGATAACAACGGTGCAATAGCGCAAGCAAAGGAACCGAGATCTCATCATCGTTCCAAACACATTCTTAGACGCTACCATCGTCTAAGAGAAATGGTAGGAAGAGGTGACGTTCGGATGGACCGAGTCAACTCAGCAGATCCGCTGACAAAGCCTATGTCGCAGAGCGCTCATACGCAACATCTTGAGAAGATGGGGATTAGACATATGGGCGATTGGCTTTAAAGGTCAAGTGGGATATTGTTAGAATAGGTGACCATGTAGCCAATCTTGGCGGGCAAAATGTAACCTATGTCTAGACAATTTTAGTGTTTAATAAAACTATTAATGAATAAAGAAGTGAAATTCATTCTGGCATTACTTTGTTTGTGTTCACTTTACTGCTTTATCTATCTGTTCACTACGCAAACAAAGCCCCCAGACTGAAAGCCCATTTCGGGGACTGGGACTACGCTTGGAGGTAGGTCTATGAAATCAGTCCCGCCGAATCAGTCTGGAAAACTCCAAGTCAAGGAATCTCAAAAATGGGTACCGGGATTCCCTTTGAGACTTGCACTAAGCATCTACCGTCGTATTTCATCGACGGGTGACGAAGGTCGTCTAAGCAGTGTTAGTGGGTTAGCCTACTGGGGAGCAGCTGACTGAGGTAACTCGCGGGAACCGTCTTACGGAGGACCTTGAGTAGGGTCAGCAAGGTATGACGTGTATTCCCGGTTCCAACGGTGCAGGACAAGTCCTTTAACTTGAGGAACTGCTGAGTTTACCTGTGTATCAGGTCTGTATCTTAGATATGGTGAGAGATTGCCAAGAAGCACTTGAGTAGTCATAAGCCATGTCTAGAGCAACTCTGGTGTACAAAGTGACAGTAGTTTCCAAGAAAGGATCTGTCTCCTGTCAAAAGGCATTGACAGTTGAGTCTCACGTATCCTCTGTGTCTTGTCCCTAAAATCTGTGGCCACAGTAACTGAACAAATGGGAAGGTTTCCCTTGCGGCGTTTAGTAAGGACAGACCGACACTTAGGTCCAAAATGGGTACCTGCATTTTCTGTGCCCTAGACCCTAAGTGGTGAGACCGTAGACAGAAGGACAAATTACTGTTAGAGCCTAAATGTTCATCCCCGATATTTCACCTAGTCTTTAGTGCCATGGACCGTTGCTAGATGGCCACCCATGGTAACGGACGGATTCTAGGAATCCGACCAAGTCTAGCTGAAAGGTGAACCTAAAGAGTCACACACAATCCACACATATCAAGTATTTAATTTAGAATTTTGGAGAAAAGGAATGATTAAATTGGATTTAATCGGGTCCTTTATTTTCTTGGAGAATTAATTCCTATTATTTGATAAAAGGAATTAATCTAATAAATTAGATTTATTAGAGAATTAATTTAATAGGCCTAGAATAAATATTTATAATTTATTATATTTATTTATTTGGCCTTTGAAATATTTAGTAGGATTTAAATATTCCATTAAATTAAATTAATGGTTGAGATTGAAAGGGAGAGATGGATGGCTAGGATTAATTTGACTAGGTCAAATACTATTTTAACTAGGACTTTGACTAGGTCAAAATCCTAGTCAAAATATACCTCTTTAGAGTTGGAGTTTAAAGAGGATTAAACTCCTCCTCTATATATAGTCCTAGTCTTTCACTTTTTGAAAAGTGATGAAACTCCAACACACACACAACACACACAAAATCGGCTCCTCTCTCCCCTCCACTCGTCCGCCCCCCGCTCTTTCACTCTCAAGAAAATACTTCTTGATTCTTTTGTTCTTGGAACATTAGATCAAAAGGAGAATTAATACCGTTAATTGATAACGTGTTATTAATTCATCCTCTCCAATATTATACTTGTTCGTTCGCTAGCACGACGTGCAAGATACGTGGGTGGATTGCGTGTTACTATTTGGAGAGTCTCAAGAACGAGACTTGGAGCAAATCGGGGAACAACGCGAGTAGCAGTTAGAAGACGAAAACGACAATCGGTAGGTTCCGATTTAATTTTTCGTTCCTTTTGTTTTTTCCTGTGGCCTCCATGATTTATTTATGTTATTTAATATCATGAGATACACCGAACACCCGGAAAAGTTCAAGGGCACACCCCTTGAACGTGTTTATTTATTTTATCAAAGCATGTTTAATTTTCGTATTTTAATTTTATACCGCGCTTCCGCATTCGCGCTATTTTCCCGGGACGATCCACAATGTTTCATTGGTATCAAAGACCGATTCGGTGTATAGGCCTAGGATTTAATGTGCGTTTTAAGCATGAAACGTGTTCTTGGCATGATTTAATTAATTCTTGGTTTCTTGATTATTAAAGCATGTCGTTTCTTGCTCTTAATTCATGTGAGTATTGCGTTGTTGGTATTTTTCTGTTTTTCTTGGGAAACGGGGGTGCAAAATTGAACGAAGAACGAAGAAGCGCCGACCAGCCGGAGGCTGGCCGCGCGCAGTCGCGGGCACAGGCTGGGCAGCCGCGCGCGAAAGCAGGGGAAGCCTGTGCGCGGCGCCCGCCGGATGCGCCCGACTAGGCGCAGCAGGCAGACCCGCGACAAGAGTGGCCGCGCGCGCGCTCGGCAGGCGTGCCCATGCGCGCGGACGCGCGTTGGAGAGTCTGCGCGCGCGCGCACGCAGATGATGGTGCCTCTTTTACTGCTTTCTCCTCTCTTTCTAGTTGTCTTGGAATAATAAGGCATTCTATCTCCCTCCTTATGTACTCCCCCCGGGTTTCGCTGGGGTTTCTATTTTTAATATGTAATGAGAGTAGAATAGGAGTGAGGTTTTAATTTTTTATGTAATTGATGGAGAAGAAGGAAAGTCCACATGGAGAGCCCAGACTGGAGGTTCCAAGGCGTTTCCATGAAGTGAGGAAAGAGAAAAGAGACCAAGGCCCATCAGAATGATGATTGGGTTACTATTAATGTAATAGTATAGGACCAACCCTAGATTGACCATAGATCCACTGCGGGCTCAGTGGATCGCATAGGATTCGGGCTCGTGATCATCCAACAGGGGCGTGCTAGACTTTAATTTTGCATGTGGTTATTATGATGAATGAATGGTGTTTTTATTTATCATATAACTGCTATGGATGCATTTATTTATTACGCATGATGGATGAATGTGTAGATGTATTATGTTATGAGATCTTGGTCTTTACTACTCTCACATTGGTTGGACCAATGTCCAAATATTAGACCCTAGTCAAAGTGGACATGAACTCTAGGAGTTTGTCCATGCCTTCCAATCCATGGCATAGTGAGGAAGCTGATTTAGGTCAATAGCGTGGTCTCACGAGTCGTGGCACGTTATTGTACTTAAAAGAAGCTGCACTGTGTCATGAACGAAAAATAGACCACTATTACCTGTCTCAATTAGCATGATTCGCTTGGAGTCCTCGGGATCATGTGAAAGGGTGAGGCAATAATCTTGGGAATCTCGTGGAACGAGAATGGTATGGTATACCTCCCACAGGATTTTTTCCATGCGAATCGTAAAAGTGGGGTATGGGAAAGATCGCTGTGGATACCAAGCCCACTAGGAAAGGGTTTCCCGAAAATCACGTTTGAGAGTACCGTGTTTTCGTATAAATAGTGGGAGCATTAAATGACTAAAGACCATGCATTTAATTTTTTATCAAACCATCGTCTTTTATATTCTGCTGATCGCGAACTCTGTTTTAAATGTAGATTTAAAATGTCTAAGAACCCACTTTCAACCATTCTTGAGACAAACAAATTCAATGGAACCAATTACAACGACTGGTTGCGTAATCTCAGGATAGTCCTGGATTATGAGAACCAAGGCTACGTCATGGACGAGCCTCTTCCTAGGACTTTACCGGGAGGACCACCCCGGAAGAACGTGAGACGTTCGAGACTTGGCATAAGGATAACCGGAAGGTCCGTAGCGTCATACTTGCTTCTATGACGAATGAGATTCAGAAGCAGTATGAAAGGCTAGACGATGTCCCTTCCATCATGGCTCGCCTTAAGGATTGTTATGCAGTCCCGGACCGGCATACTAGGTATGTCGCGATCAAGGCGTTCTTTGGAACCAAAATGACAGAAGGATCCTCTGTACAAGAGCACGGGGTTAAAATGCTTACCCTGGTGGAAAAGCTCGAGGACCTAAAGGCAGGTCTCGATAATGAAACGTACATAGATGTGATCCTTCAGTCACTCCCACCCTCCTTTGACCAATTTATTGTCAACTACAACATGAACGCACTTGAGAAGGGCATTCATGAGTTGATTAATATGTTGGTGCAATACCAGGCAACGACTAAGAAGTCCACGGCTTCGATATTATTTGGAGGTGCTTCAACTTCCAAAACGAAAGGCAAAGATGCCGGACGTCGGAAAAGGAAGAAAGGGAAGGGAAAGGCTGTCAAAGCAGCTACGAACACTAAGAGTGTTCCCATTGCCAAAGAGGGAAAAGGCAAAGGAAAGGGAAAGGTTGTCTCCAAACAACAGTCGAAGGCATATGACATATGTATCAATTGTCGTGAGAAAGGGCATTGGAAGAGATAGTGCCCCAAGCTCTTCTCTAACCAAGGTATATTTGTGATTGAGGTCAATATGGTCACTAATTCTGCCTCTTGGGTATTAGATACCGGCTGTGGAGCTCACATTTGCAATGATTTACAGGTGGTGAAAAGAAGCAGAAAACTGGGTAGCGGGGAAATGATCCTAAAGCTTGGGAATGGCAAGGCCATCTCGGCAGAAGCAGTAGGATCTACTACTCTAGTAATTAGTGATAATATTAGCATAGAATTAGAGCAGGTTTATTTTGTACCTAGTATGATTAAAAATATCATTTCCATTCCATTGTTAGACAATAATGGTTATGAGTTTATGATCAATAAAAATTGCTTTTATTGGATGAGGTGTGGAATTGCTCATCTACTTGGTACATTAAATAACGGGCTCTATATCTTGCAACAAACGAACTTCGTTCTTAACACTCAACACAAACGTAAAATAGATAATAACGGGAACGCACGACTGTGGCATGCTAGGCTAGGTCACATATCCCAAGATAGGATGAAAAGATTGGTAGACTCAAGGAACCTAGAGGTAGGGGACTTAAGTGAGCTACCAACTTGTGAGTCTTGTCTAAGAGGGAAAATGACCAAGAAGCCTTTTGTAGGACAAACCAAGCTTGCCACAAGTCTGTTGGACTTGGTCCCTACATACGTATGTGGACCACTAAGGACGCAGGCCCGGGGTGGGTTCTCCTACTTCATAACTTTTACCGATGATCATTCACGGTATGGTTATGTTTACCTAATGAGGTACAAGTCTGAAGCTCTTGAGAGGTTTAAAGAATTCAGACTTGAAGTGGAGAACTAGACCAACTGCAAAATTAAAGTCCTACGGTCAGACCGAGGCGGTGAATACCTTAGTACCGAGTTCCTTAAATTATCTAAAAGAAAATGGTATAATATCTGAATGGACCCCTCCCGAAACACCAGAATTGAATGGTGTCTCTGAAAGGAGGAATCGAACCTTGTTGGACATGGTTCGATCCATGATGAGTTTTACCAAATCGCCCTTGTCCTTTTGGGGCTATGCGTTGGAAACGGCGGCCAAGTTGCTGAATTTGGCGCCTACTTGTGTATTGACCCAAACGCCATATGAGATATGGCACGGAAAGCCTGCATCCTACAACTACTTGAAAGTGTGGGGTAGCCCCGCATACGTCGAGAGCTTAGTGGGAGATAAGCTAGAATCCAGGTCTAGCATATGCAGGTTCGTTGGATACCCTAAAGAAACTGCGGGTTATTACTTTTATGACCCCTTGGAACAAAATGTGTTTGTTTCAAGGAATGCAGTATTCTTGGAACAAGGCTTCACAGAGGATGTCCAAACTGATGAGCTGATCCTTGAGGAATCAAGTGATGGAATTCAGCCATCAGAGGTAGCCGTAGAACCCTCACTTAGAGGATTCAGGATTGACACCCGAAGGGCTGACCAACCTCGAGAAGTCCAACATGCTAGGCATGAAGGACAGCCTCAGGAACAGCCAGCCCCGGTCCCTAAACCGCCGGCTCCGATACAGTCAGCACCCACAGTCACCACTGACGTTCCCGTCCTCCGTAGGTCTATTAGAGAGTCCAGACCTCCAGTGAGATATGGCTTTCTAAACACGACCGGTCTTTTGGAAAAGGATCCTAAAACATATGGAGAAGCAATGTCTGACATCGACTTCGGGAAATGGCTTGAGGCCATGAAAATCGAAATGGACTCCATGAACGAGAACTAAGTCTGGAGGGGTTAAGCCAGTGGGCTGTAAGTGGGTCTACAAGCGCAAACTTGGCGTTGATGGAGAAGTCACAACCTTCAAGGCTAGGCTTGTAGCTAAGGGATACACTCAACGACCCGGGGTTGATTTTGAGGATACCTACTCACCTGTAGCCATGGCTAAGTCCATTCGGATCCTGCTCGCCATAGCAGCATGGTATGACTATGAGATATGGCAGATGGACGTGAAAACGGCCTTCCTTAATGGTTTCGTTGAGGAAGAGATCTATATGGATCAGCCGGAGGGTTTCACAGTCACTGGAGAGGAACAGAAGTTCTATCGTCTCCAGAAGTCCATCTATGGCCTCAAACAAGCATCCCGAAGTTGGAACATTCGCTTTGATGAAGTAATACAGGGCTATGAATTCATCAAGAACGAATCCAACCCTTGTGTATACAAGAAAGTCAGTGGGAGCTCTATAGTGTTCCTAGTGCTTTATGTGGATGACATTCTACTCATTGGTAATGACGTTAGAATGTTGGGTGACACAAAAGCATGGTTGTCAACCCAGTTTTCCATGAAGGACTTGGGTGAAGCCTCCTACATCCTAAGCATTCAGATCGTCAGGGACAAATCTAAAAGGATGTTAGGGCTCACCCAAAACTCGTATATGGAGAAAGTCCTAAAGAGATATCGAATGGACAACTCCAAACGAGGATTCCTTCCCATGAGGCATGGGATCAAGTTGTCCAAGAAATAGTCCCCGCAGACTGATGAGGAACTTGAAAGGATGAAAGTCATCCCCTATGCTTCCGCCGTAGGTAGCATCCAATATGCGGTCCACTGCACCAGGCCTGACATTGCTTACGCTTTGAGCGTAACAAGCAGATTTCAGTCCTGTGCAGGAGAGGCACATTGGAATGCTGTTAAGGGCATTCTTAAGTACCTAAGGAGGACTAAGGAAATGTTCTTAGTCTGTGGCAATGGAGAACTGATTCTGGAAGGCTTTAGTGACGCTAGCTTCCAGCCTGATGACGATGATGCCAAGTCTCAATCGGGTTACATATTCAAACTCAATGGAGGAGTAGTGGCTTGGAAAAGTTCCAAGCAAGCAACCACTGCTGACTCCACCACAGAGGCTGAATACATAGTAGCTTCAGAAGCTGCCAAGGAAGCGGTTTGGATGAGAAACTACATCCAAGAGTTGGGTGTAGTGCCTAGCATCGCCGAGCCCGTTGTCATCTTCTGTGATAACAACGGTGCAATAGCGCAAGCAAAGGAACCGAGATCTCATCACCGTTCCAAAACACATTCTTAGACGCTACCATCGTCTAAGAGAAATGGTAGGAAGAGGTGACGTTCGGATGGACCGAGTCAACTCAGCAGATCCGTTGATAAAGCCTATGTCGCAGAGCGCTCATACGCAACATCTTGAGAAGATGGGGATTAGACATATGGGCGATTGGCTTTAAAGGTCAAGTGGGAGATTGTTAGAATAGGTGACCATGTAGCCAATCTTGGCAGGCAAAATGTAACCTATGTCTAGACAATTTCAGTGTTTTGATAAAACTATTAATGAATAAAGAAGTGAAATTCATTCTGGCATTACTTTGTTTGCGTTCACTTTACTGCTTTATCTATCTGTTCACTACGCAAACAAAGCCCATGGACTGAAAGCCCATTTCGGGGACTGGGACTACGCTTGGAGGTAGGTCCATGAAATCAGTCCCGCCGAATCAGTCCGGAAAAACTCCAAGTCAAGAAATCTGAAAAATGGGTACCGGGATTCCCTTTGAGACTTGCACTAAGCATCTACCGTCGTATTTCATCGACGGGTTACAAAGGTCGTCTAAGCAGTGTTAGTGGGTTAGCCTGCTGGGGAGCAGCTGACTGAGGTAACTTGCGGGAACCGTCTTACGGAGGACCTTGAGTAGGGTCAGCAAGGTGTGACGTGTATTCCCGGTTCCAACGGTGCAGGACAAGTCCTTTAACTTAAGGAACTGCTGAGTTTACCCGTGTATCAGGTCTATATCTTAGATATGGTGAGAGATTTCCAAGAAGCACTTGAGTAGTCATAAGCCATGTCTAGAGCAGCTCTGGTGTACAAAGTGACAGTAGTTTCCAAGAAAGGATCTGTCTCCTGTCAAAAGGCATTGACAGTTGAGTCTCACGTATGCTCTGTGTCTTGTCCCTAAAATCTGTGGCCACAGTAACTGAACAAATGGGAAGGTTTCCCTTGCGGCATTCAGTAAGGACAGACCGACACTTAGGTCCAAAATGGGTACCTGCATTTTCCGTGCCCTAGACCCTAAGTGGTGAGACCGTAGACAGAAGGACAAATGTACTGTTAGAGCCTAAATGTTCATCCCCGATATTTCACCTAGTCTCTAGTGCCATGGACCGTTGCTAGATGGCCACCCATGGTAACGGACGGATTCTAGGAATCCGACCAAGTCTAGCTGAAAGGTGAACCTAAAGAGTCACACACAATCCACACACATCAAGTATTTAATTTAGAATTAAATATTGGAGAAAATGAATGATTAAATTGGATTTAATCGGGTCCTTTATTTTCTTGGAGAATTAATTCCTATTATTTGATAAAAGGAATTAATCTAATAAATTAGATTTATTAGAGAATTAATTTAATAGGCCTAGAATAAATATTTATAATTTATTATATTTATTTATTTGGCCTTTGAAATATTTAGTAGGATTTAAATATTCCATTAAATTAAATTAATGGTTGAGATTGAAAGGGAGAGATGGATGGCTAGGATTAATTTGACTAGGTCAAATACTATTTTAACTAGGACTTTGACTAGGTCAAAATCCTAGTCAAAATAGACCTCTTTAGAGTTGGAGTTTAAAGAGGATTAAACTCCTCCTCTATATATAGTCCTAGTCTTTCACTTTTTGAAAAGTGATGAAATTCCAACACACACACAACACACACAAAATCGGCTCCTCTCTCCCCTCCACTCGGCCCCCCCTCTCTCTCACTCTCAAGAAAATACTTCTTGATTCTTTTGTTCTTGGAACATTAGATCAAAAGGAGAATTAATACCGTTAATTGATAATGTGTTATTAATTCATCCTCTCCAATATTATACTTGTTCGTTCGCTAGCACGACGTGCAAGATACGTGGGTGGATTACGTGTTACTATTTGGAGAGTCTCAAGAACAAGACTTGGAGCAAATCGGGGAACAACGCGAGTAGCAGTTAGAAGACGAAAACGACAATCGGTAGGTTCCGATATAATTTTTCGTTCCTTTTATTTTTTCCTATGGCCTCCATGATTTATTTATGTTATTTAATATCATGAGATACACCAAACACCCGAGAAAGTTCAAGGGCACACCCCTTGAACGTGTTTATTTATTTTATCAAAGCATGTTTAATTTTCGTATTTTAATTTTATACCGCGCTTCCACATTCGCGCTATTTTCCCGGGACGATCCACAATGTTTCATTGGTATCAAAGCCCGGTTCGGTGTATAGGCCTAGGATTTAACAAACCTCTTGAAGGAAACGAATTAAATCAAGATTCAAACTAACGAGAATCTAAAATTTAAAACCCCTCAAATATATTATTTATGAATTGATAAAATAAATAAAATTTATATCGAAATTTTAACAAATTGTTGTCTTCATATATTTTTTTAACAAAAAAGTCCAAAAAAAGATTGAAAAAACATGGAGAAAAGGAGAAAGAAATAGATGAAGAAGAAAAATTAGTTTATTTTCTCTCCCACATTGAAAAAGTATAGGCAAAGCTTGGGCACTTTATCATAATTTAAGCACTTTCTCATGTCCCACATTGGAAAAAGACAAGGCAAGCTCAAACAATTGAGTCTATAAATATGTCTCTCCCACATTGAAAAAATATAGGCAAAGCTTGGGCATTTCCTCATAGTTTAAGCACTTTCTCATGTCCCACATTGGAAAAAGACAAGGCAAGCTCAAACAATTGAGCCTATAAATATGTGATATTTTGTTTGAGTAATTATTCATGAAACACTTGCCAATATATTTTTTTTGGCATTTGTTTTATCTCTTTGTGTATTTCACTATATTATTTTTTAGTGAAATATATGTTTGATTAGTGAAATATTAAATCATAACTTTTTTCAAAAAAATAATAAAACCGGGTTGACCGGCTACCGGGAGAACCGATTTTGGCCGGTTTTGACCGGTTCGTCCCGGGTTTGACCGACACAGTTTTTAGCCCTTGAACCGGACTGGACCCTTGGCCGGTTCCCGGTCGGACCGGTCGAACCGGCCGGTCTGGTCCGGGTTTGAAAACACTGGCTTTAGGTTAAGTACATGACGGATTGAGCAGCCTTGCGAGGCTCAACATGTTGGATAGCCTCCTTAGGCCCAGCATGTTGACAACCTCCCAATGAGCCAACCACGGTACCAGAACCGCCAGCTCTGGTCGTGTCTGCGCTCGCCGTTCCCATTGATGTTCCAGTCCTCTGTAGGTCAGTAAGACTGCCACGTCCTCCCGAGAGGTATGGCTTCTTAGACATGACCAGTCAATTGGATAATGATCCTAAGACATACGGGGATGCGATGTCTGACATCAACTCAGGGAAGTGGCTTGAGGCCATGAAACCGAAATGGACTCCATGAGCACAAACCAAGTATGGATGCTTGTGGACCCTTCCAAAGGTAGTAAACCCATCGGGTATAAATGGGTTTATAAGTGTAAACTTGGCGCTGATGGAGAAGTAACTACCTTCAAAGCTAGAGTAGTGGCGAAAGGCTACGCTCAACGACCCGGGATCGACTTTGAAGATACCCACTCGATAGCAGCCATGTCTAAGTCCATTCGGATTATGATTGTCATAGTTGCATGGTATGACTATGAAATATTGAGGATGGACGTGAAAACGACGTTCCTTAACGGTTTCATTGAGGAAGAGATCTATATGGACCAACCGGAGGAGTTCACTGTTGTTGGAGAAGAGCAGAAAGTCTGCCTTCTCTAAAAGTCCATTTACGACCTCAAACAAGCATCCCATAGTTTGAACATTCATTTTGATGAAGTCATATAGGGGTACGATTTCATCAAGAATGAATGTGACCTATGTGTATACAAGAAGGTCAGTGGGAGCTCAGTAGTGTTCCTAGTGCTTTAGGTGGACGACATTCTGCTCATTGGTAATGATGCCATACTATTAGGTGCCACAAAAATATGGTTGTCTACTCAATTCTCCATGAAGGATTTTGGTGAAGCCTCCTCCATTTTAGGCATCCAGATCGTCAGGGACAAATCTAAAATAATGTTAGGAATTACCTAAAACTCGTCTGTTGACAAAATCCTAAAAAGATTCGACATGGATAACTCCAAACGAGGTTTCCTTCCCATGAGACATGGGATCAAGTAACCAAGATGCAGTCTCCCCAGACTGATGAGGAGCTTCAGAGGATGAAGGCCATCCCCTACGCTTTCGCCGTAGGCAGCATTCAACATGTTATCCTCTGCACTAGGCCTAACATCGTTTATGCTTTGAGTGTAACAAACAAATACCAGCCATGTGTAGGCGAGGCACATTGGAATGCAGTCAAGAGTATTCTTAAGTACCTAAGAAGGACTAAGGATATATTCTTGGTCTATGGTGGTGGAGAGTGAAGGACAAGCGGATCCGCCCGGGAGCGCGAGCGGAAGCGAGAAAGGCGAGAAAGTGCGTAAATTTAAATCAAATTCAAAATACGCGAATCCCAAGGGGTGTACCCTTGGGTGCTCAACCGGGCGTCGATGTAGGATGTGTAAATATTAAAACATATATTTAAACACATAGGGCATAGATATACAAATGAAATCAATCAAAGCGTAATAAACCGTTACCTTTGATTGTTTAGCGTATGCTCCCGGCTACTAGCGTTGTTCCTTCTCCGAAATGCTCACGAAATCCAAACGTATGGATTCTCCAAAGGTGATCCACACCACACCGGAAGAAACACACGTTCTTCTTGCTAGAAAAGAACGGGTTTAGGAAGGAATCGGTTTAAGAGAAGAACACTATGAATTAGTGTTCTCTTAAACTTACTTTGTTCTTCTTCTTGATTCAAAATCAAGTGAAGAACACAAGTGTAAGAGAGGGAGGGAGAACGAAATTTTGAGAGAGAGGAGACGATTTTTGTCTTCTCTTTTTCCTAGAAAAAGATGAATAATGAATCACTTATGCTTGGTGTTGTATATTCTCATATATATACATAATTAATGTGATTATTGGAATGTGTCTAGGTTCATCCAAGGATGTCTAGATTCATTCCAATCAATCACCATCAATTCTTCAATCAAGCCTACCAAAATTTATGGTATGATCAAATCTTACCAAAAGGGAAGAGCTTGATTGGAGTTGATTTGTTTCTTTCCAAAAGAGATAAGTCAACATACCACCTAGCATGAAACATGGCTGATTTTGCTTCCTCCAAGGGAGCGTGTCGGCCATGTTTAATTAAGGAAAGAAGTCCAACTTCTTCCCATCCCAAATTAGGAATTATTTCTCCTCTCGGGTGTAATTTAACGGACCGGGTTTTATCGTAATCCAATTACGACGAACCCAACATTAAATCCAATTTAATGTCCACTTCAATTATTCCCGTTGATCTTTTAATCCAATTAAAAGATCCAACGTCTCAACATCTCAACTTTTCATATTTAATTGAAAATCCAATTTACCGATTAAATGAAAGCCCGATACAATATCGGCCCGTCCATCCAAGGTACTTTCCCTTAAGTAATCCAATTACTTATTTTATCCTTCGAGATTGACTCCAAGTCGATCTCTCAACCTCCTCGATGATTTGTGTGTGACCCTTTAGGTTCACCCTCAGCTAGACTTGGGCCCGTGTCCTACAAGGGCCCGTTACCATGGGTGGCCGTCTAGCAACGGTCCATGGCACTAGAGACTAGATGAATTGGCGTGAACATTTAGACGCCGATTCCGTACGGGTACGATCCTTCCGTCTACCGTCTCCCGGCCTTAGTCTAGGGTATGGAATTGGGCGTCGGTTCCCATCCTTGACTAGGCATCTATGCTTAATACTCGAGACAACGTATGCTTCATTGCATCGACACAGGAAACCATTCCCTGTTCGACCAACCACTGTGGCCACAGCTTCAAACAGCATGTACGTGTCTCCGAGTGCATAGGAGATACCTCTGTCATATACTGACAGGGGACGGATCCTCTTCATGGAATCCACCGTCCTCGCTACACATTCTGACTGCACTGGACAAGGCTTATGATAATCATCTTACAGAATGATTACCTCTCGCCAGATCCAAGATACAGCCGTCCTGTGCACGCGACTGCCATGATCCCTCAAGTTTGAGGATTACTCCCATACTATCGGAACCGGGGAAAACCAATCATACCGACCAAGCCTCCAAGGCTTCCATATGATGATCCCCGTGAGTCAGTCCAGTCGGCTCGACCCCAGTCGACCAACCCATCAAGATCGTGTAGGCATCCCACGCCTGTCGCCGATGAAACACGGCACTCATCCAATGAACACGACTCTTGACGCAAGTCTCAATAGGACTCTCGATGCCCTGTCTCGAGGTCCTCGACTTGGAACGTTTCAGACCCAACTCTTAATCAGTTGGTTTCATGACCACCATCCAATGCGTGGCCCAACTGCACGAGTTGTTATCCATGGTCTGTAGGCTTTGTTGCGATATAAGTTAAACACCGGTTTAACAAATGTAAGATGAGCGCAACAAAGAAGGTACCATTGGTGACGAACACTCATCTTATTCATCACATAATAATATTACATCCACATCAAGTTGTCGGATAGGTTACAAATTGCCAAACCTATTGGCTTTCTGGTCACCTATTCCAACAGAGAGTTGATACTGAAAGGTTTCAGCGACGCTAGCTTCCAGTCAGACGATGACGATGTCAAGTCTCAATCGGGCTATGTATTTAGACTTAATGGTGGGGTGGTAGCTTAGAAAAGTTCCAAGGAAGACACCACAACCGATTCCACCACTGAGGCTGAATATATAGCAACTTTAGAAGCTGCCAAGAAGCGGTTTGGATGAGAAACTACATCTAAGAGTTGGGTGTGGTGACTAGTATTACCGAGCCAGTAGTTATCTTCTATGATAACAACGGGGTTATATCTCAAGAAAAGGAACCGAGATCTCATCACCGATCCAAGCACATACTTAGACGCTACCACCTATTGAGGGAGATGGTAGGAAGAGGTAACATTCAGATGGACCGAGTCAGCTCAACAGATAATACAACAGATCCGTTAACAAAGCCCATGTCACAGATTGCTCATACGAAACATCTTGAGAAGATGGGGTTGAGGCATATGAATGATTGACTTTAGGTCAAGTGGGAGATTGTTAGAATAGGTGACTGTGAAGCCAATCTAATTAGGCTTATGTAACCTATTTCCAACATTTGTGGTGTAAATAATTCATTCTGAATAAAAGTGATGTTCAGTTGCAGCATTTGTATTTTGATTGTGTTCAGTTACCATTCAATACCTATAATTGTTCAATGCACAGTAAAGCCCACAGACCGGAAATGCTAATCCAAGAAGCTGGACTGCTCATAGGTTGGCAGTCATGAAATCCGCTTCTGTGGATCGGTCTGAAATACTCCAAGTCAAAGGACCTCGAGATCGCGTATCGATGGTCCATTTGAGACTGCACTAAATGATTGCAGTCGCATTTCATCGACAAGTGACAAGGATCGTCCATGCAATATTAGTGGGTTAGCCAGCTCAGTGCCGGTTGACTCAGGTGACTGGCGGGAATCGTCATATGGGAAACCTTGAGTAGGTTGGTTGGTATGACTTGCATTCCCGGTTCTGACAGTACGAGATTGGTCCTCGAACTTGAGAGACTACTGTAGTCACATGCACACCATGTCTGTATATTAGGTTTGGGAAGAGGCTACCAAGTCGAGAGACTTGGTTGCTATAAAGCCTTACCTAGTACAGCATGATGTGTAGTGTGGATAGGTCCAAGTTAGAATCCGTCTGCTGTCAATGGTTGACAGTAGTGTCTCACTTATACTCTGAGACTCGTTCACTATAAACTCTGTGGCCACAGTGATTGAACAGTGGGATAAGATCCCAGTGACGTTTTAATAGGTAAATGAGTATAGGCTTAAGTCAAGGATGGGTACCGATGTCCAAGATCCATACCCTAGACTAATAGCAGTGAGATAGTAGAGGGACGGACATGCTCATATGCATTCGGGATCTAAACATTCATGCCATGATTTCACCTAGTCTCTAGTGCCATAGACCATTGCTAGATGGCCACCCATGCTGAAGGACGAATTCCTATCATATGATGATAAGATATTTGCCCAAGTCTAGCTGAAGGTGAATCTAAATAGTCACACATAATTCAATGGAAATGGAGGACTTAATTTAGAATTAATTTCGGGAGATCGAAGAACTTAATTAGATTAAGTTGGTTCTCTTTTGGAGTGTCAAGACTTTAAATAATTGGATTAATTATGCTTGGTTCATGAATTAGATTTATGAATTAAGAGAAGGGCTATTTTTGTATTTAAGTAGAATGAAGATAGAAATATTAATTTGGGCTTAAGTACTTATTTGATATTTACTACAAGCCCATTAGGAATTGTTGGACTATTTATGTAGGATTTAAAAGTCCATTCCATAAATCCCATCAAAGGATGGTCGGATGAGATTGAATCTTGGGGCTAGATGAGATGAAGGGTTAGGATTAAGTTTGACTTAATCAAACCCTAGGTTGACTAGGTCAAAGTCCTAGTTGTGTATAGTGTGCCTCTTTGGAAGAGTTTGAGTAGGATTAGGAAAAACACTTTCTTATAAATACTCAAGCACACACACACACACACACCACTGGCCGCCCCTCTTGTCTTTGATACAAGGGAACGCTTGAACAATCGATCACGTTAACTAATAGTATTTGGTTGGTTGTTTCTCTTTTTCCTCTTGATCTCTTGCTAGAACGAGGAAATCAAGATCTGGTGATTGCGTGGACGATTTAGAGAATTCTACGTTAGAATCTCGATGGCAAAACGTCGAACAACGCGTGTAGCCGAATGAAGAAGTCTACAACGGGTAAGTAACGTTTGTAGCGTTTCTTGTTCCAACCCTATGGCCTCCATGAAATCAAGCATGCTTATTTTCTATTATTCATGAGATACATTAAACGCCCAGGAGATTCAAGGGAGCACCCCTTGATTGGTTCTTTAATTCCATTGTTTTATACATGTTTACTTACGTTTATGTTTTAAGGCATCGTGCTTCCGCACGCGCCGTCTCCTGGGATGATCCACGCAGTGTTACATGACTATCGTGGTTCCTCATGTCCGAGGACTAATCTCGTACTATCGGAGCTGGGAATGCCAGTCGTACCGATCAAGCCCCTTCAGGCTTCCATATGACGATTCCCGCAAGTCACCTCAGTCAGCCGACTCTAAGCCGGCCAACCTACTAATATTGCATGGACGGCCTACGTTACTTGCCGATGAAACACGACTGGAATCCTTAGTGTAAGTATCACTTGGACCCTCGATACCCGATCTTGAGGTCTTTGACTTGGAGAGTTTCAGACCGATCCAGAGAAGCTGGCTTCATGACTTCCAACCCATGTGCAGTCTAGCTTCTTGGTTTCACATATCCGGTCTGTGGGCTTTGTTGGCAATGAACAATAATAAACATGATGGAAGTGAACATAACAAAGTACGACATGCCAAGAATTGAATATCACATTTATTCAATATGTAAATATCATATTACATCAAAATTATCAGAAACGTGTTACATAAGCCCAATAAAATTGGCTTCACAGTCATGATTCTAATAATCCATTCCCTACTCGACCAATCATTGTGGCAACAGCTCAAAGATCTTAGACCGTTTCAGAGCGCATAGGAGACTCGACTGCCATATGCTGATAGGTGATGGAACCTATCTTGGAACCCACCGTCCTCAATACATAATCCGACTGCACTGGATAAGGCTTATAATGAACGTATCCTTGATACGAACATCTTTTACCAGATCCTAGATACAACCATCATATGCATGTGACTGCCATGATTCCTCAAGTCCAACGACTATCTCTTACTATCGGAATCGGGAATTCCAGTCATACCGACCAAGCCTCCAAGGCTTCCATATGATGATTCCCGCAAATCAGTTCAGTCACCTGACACCCTTGTCAACTAACCCACTGATATTGCATAGACGTCCAACGTCTGTCACTGATGAAACACGACACTCATCCAATGAATGCAATCCTTAGTGCAAGTCTCTATAGGACCCTCAATGCTCCATCTTGAGGTCCTCGACTTGGAACATTTCAGACCCAGCCTTAGAAATTGGTTTCATAGCTGCTATTCAATGCGCAGCCCAACTACATGGGTTATACATTTGGTCTGTGGGCTTTGTTGTGATGTTAATAGTCTAAACATAAATAGTAAGTACAACAAATAGAATTGCCAAAACATGAATAGTCACTTTATTCATAAACAATATTATTATTACATTGAAATCGTCAGAAATAGATTACATCAAGGCCAATTTAATTGGCTTTTTGGTCACCTATTATAACAATCTCCCGCTTGACCCTAAAGCCAATCACTCATGACCCTCAAACCCATCTTCCCAAGATGTTGAGCATGAACAACCTGAGGCACTGGCTTGGTCAGCGGATCTGCCGTATTTTATGCCAATGTGACTCGGTCCATCCGAACATCACCTTTTCCCACCATCTCGGTAAGCAGATGGTAGCGTCTAAGAATGTGTTTGGATCAATGATGAGATCTCGATTTCTCCGCTTGCGATATAGCCCTGTTGTTATTAGAGAAGATAATCAATTGCTTAGCAATGCTAGGCACTACACCCAACTCTTGGATGTAGTTTTTCATCTAAACTGCCTCCTTAGCTGCTTCCGAAGCCGCTATGTACTTAGCTTCCGTGGTGGAATTAGCTGTAGTGTCCTACTTGGAACTTTTTTCAAGCCACCACACCACCATTCAGCCTGAATACAAGTCCTGATTGAGACTTGGCATCTTCCTCATCAAATTGGAAGCTAGGGTCGCTGTAGCCTTCAAGAATCAACTCTCCACCACCGTAAACCAAGAACATATTTTTAGTCCTTCTCAGGTACTTAAAAATGCTCTTGACTGCAGTCCAGTGAGCCTCAGCGACACAAGCTTGATATATGCTCGTTACGCTCAAAGCGAAGGCGACATCGGGCCTTGTGTACTGCACAACATACTGTATGCTGCCTACAACTGAAGCATAGAGGATGTCCAACATCCTTCTGACCTCCTCATCAGTCTTAGGAGACTGCTTCTTGGATAGTTTAACCTCATGCCTCATAGGAAGGAATCCTCGTTTGGAGTTTTTCATATTGAATCTCTTCAAGACTTTCTCAACATACGAGGTTTGGGTCATCCCTAACATCTTTTAGATCTATCCCAGGAAAACTGCAATTTACTCCTTTGTGTTAAGGGATATGAGTAATTTACCCCCCTGTGAAAAATAAAACAACAATTTACCCTCCTGTGTTTTTAGATATGGAGCAAAATACCGCCTAAGCGGTGCGTTACACGCGGCCCCTACTGCAACTGGGATATGTTTTAACAATAAAAATATCCTATATATAATACATATATATTTATAAAAATAATATTTAATATATTAATATTATATGTTAATTATAAAAATACTATATATAATTGTTTCTTTCTTCTTCCTCATCTTACCGTCGGCCGCCGCCGCCGCCGCCGCCGCCGCCTCGCGTTGCCGCGACCCAGGCCCTCCTCCTTGTGCCGTCGTGACCCAACCTCCACGTCCTCACGCCGCCGTGGCCCAGCCCCTCCTCCTCGCGCCGCCGCCCACCCAGCCCCTTCCTCATCGACTCCTCACGCTGCCCCCACCCCCCTCCTCCCCGCCCACCCGCCCGCCTAGAACCACCCTTCCATGGCCTCATCCCACTCCCCCTCAGCCCAGATCCGCCTCCTCCCTCGTCCCGGCCGGCGGCCACCTCCAGCCGGCATATCTCTCTATATATATATACACACATATATATGAAAGAAATCGGTGGATCGTCCCGGGAGATTAACGCGAATAGCGGAAGCGCGAAATAGTGCGTAATAAAAATTACAAAGCATAATTAAATGGAATTTAAACTATGCATAATATACATAAACGAATCAAGGGGTGTGCCCTTGATTCTCCCGGGCGTTCGGTGTATCTCATGTTCAATAAAACACAACATGGAGGCCATAGAATTGAAATCGAAAAACGAAATTAAAGAACCTACCCTGTTGTAGTTTTGTCTTCGTTCGGCTACATGCATTGTTCCCCGTTTTGCACCAAGATCTCAAGAAGAGACCCTCTAAATCATCTCACTTGCTCCACCGGAAAGCAAACAACCCTTGTGCTAGCAAGAAATTATTTTGGGGAGAAGAGACATCGATACACGCTATGAATTAACGCAATCAATGTCTCTTATGTTCTTAACTTGAATAAATCAAGAAGAACAAAGTAATATTCTTGGAGAGAAGAAAGAGGGGTGGACGAATTTGAGAGGGAATTTGAGAGATGAGAGTTGTAGAGAATACTAGGTGTAAGTGTGTGTTTTTTTAAGTATTTATAGAAGATGGAATTCCTATTCCTTCTCAAACTCTTCCAAAGAGACACACTTTGACTAGGAATTTTGACCTAGTCAAATCCTAGTCAAATTAGGCTTTGATTAAGTCAAATTAATCATGGCCCTTCATCTCATCATTCTCTAGATCAAATCTTGTCCATCCATTTTGATGGGCTTTATGGAATGGGCCTATTTAATTCTAAATTAAATATTCCCATGGACTTTATATTAAATCATATTTAATATACTAAGCCCATTAATTAATTAATGGAAAGGACTTATTTAATTCTAAATTAAATAGTCCCATGGACTTTATATTAAATCCTGTTTAATATACCAAGCCCATTAATTAATTCCATAGAATGGGATTATTTAATTCTAAATTAAATAGTCCCATGGACTTTATATTAAATCCTATTTAATATACCAAGCCCACTAAATAATTCATTCACCCTTTTAATCTAATTAAAAGGAAAGCCCATGCTTTATAAAATTCATAAATCTAATTTATGAACTCAAGCCCGATTATTCCAAATAATCCATCGAGGCTTGAATCTCCAAGAAGTATAATTTAATTCCATTAAATTAAACCTTCTCCCGGAATTAATTCCAAATTAATTTCCTTTCATTTGGTGTAGCGGGTGTGACTCTTTAGGTTCACCTTTCAGCTAGACTTGGACCTACTTTTTGTTATTTCATAACCAAAGTAGTCCGTTACCATGGGTGGCCATCTAGCAACGGTCCATGGCACTAGAGACTAGGTGAATTTATGGTGTGAACATTTAGGCTCCGAGTTATACGCAGGTGCGGTCCTACCGATGCTCGATACGTACGGATACGGTCCTACTGTCGCCTGTCTCCCGGCCTTTAGTCTAGGGGTCGGTTCCCATCGTTGACTAGGCAACTATGCATAATGCTCGAGATAGGTTTAACTCGACGTAGGAAATCCTTTCCCACTACGTCAAGTGCTATGGCCATAGACTTTGTGAGTCTAAACCATCTCCGAGCGCATAGGAGATCTTGCTGTCATATCCTTTGACAGGGGACAGATCCTATCTTGGAATACACCGTTCTTACATACTCCGACTGCACTGGACGAGGCTTATGATGACCATGTAATACAATCGGTCAAATTTCCCCAGATCCAAGATACAACCTTAGTATGTAGGGGACTGCCGTGATCCTCAAGTTCGAGGACTAATCCCGTACTATCGGAACTGGGAATACGAGTCATACCGACCAAGCCCGAGTAGCTCTATATGACGATTCCCGCGAGTCACCTCAGTCGGCCGCTCCCCAGCAGGCCGACCTACTAACACTGCTTAGACGATCCTCGTCACCCGTCAATGAAACACGACAGCAGATGCTTAGTGCAAGTCTCAAATAGATTCTCGATGCCCTGTCTCGAGATTCCTTTGACTTGGAGTATTTTAGACTGATTCGGCGAAACTGATTTCATGAACCTACCTCCAAGCGTAGTTCCAATTTCCCGAAATATTATTTCAGTCTGTGGGCGTTTGTTGTGACATCGTAACGATGCAAGCAGTAAGTACAACAAACTCATGCCTATGAATCCTTACTACATTCATTAACATAATATTACTTGTTCACAGATTGACGAATGGTTCTCAGAACAGCCAATACCATTGACTTTCTGGTCACCTATTCTAACAATATATAATACATATATATATAAATAGTTATTATATAAATATATCCAAATTTGATTATATATAATATATAATTTTAATTTATTATTTATTTAATTTAGTCTATTGATTTCAATTAGATAAATCTATACCGTTGATTTATTAGTTAAATATGGACCTTAGATTGATCAAGATCCAACAGTTATTAAATAAGGTATAAATATTGTTGTAAAATTTTTAATATAAAAAAATAAAAAAGGCGTGTGTTCTTCACGAAAGGCGTCGGGGGGTATTTTGTTCCATTTCTGATAACACAAGGGGGTAAATTGTTGTTTTATTTTTCACAGGGGGGTAAAGTGCTCATTTCCCTTAACACGGGGGGGGGGGGGGGGTAAATTACATTTGGCCTGATCTATCCCGGATAATCTTGATGTCTAGGATGTAGAAAGCATCACCCAAATCCTTCGTGGAGAATTCTGTTGACAACCATGCTTTAGTGTCATTTAACATCTTGAAATCATCTCCAATGAGCAAGATGTCATTCACATAAAGCACTAGGAACGCAACCGAGCTCCCACTAACCTTCTTGTATACACAAGGGTCAAACTCGTTCTTGATGAAATCGTAGCCCCGTATGACTTCATCAAACGGATATTCCAACTTTGGGAAGCTTGCTTGAGACCATAGATGGACCTTTGGAGATGGCAGACCTTCTGCTCTTCTCTTACAAATGTGAAACGTTCCACCTGATCCATATAGATCTCTTCCTCAACAAATCCATAAAGGAAGGCCGTTTTCATGTCTATCTACCATATTTCATAGTCATACCATGCAGCTTTGGCAAGAATAGTTTGAATGGACTTGACCATGGCTATGGGCGAATAGGTTTTCTCAAAATCAACCCCAGGTCGCTGAGTATAACATTTTGCCACAAGCCTGGCCATGAAGGTAGTCACCTCCCAATGAGCTCCAAGCTTATGTTTGTAGACCCATTTACACCCAACGAGCTTGATACCCTAGGGTAGATCAACTAAGGTCCAAACCTTGTTTGAACTCATAGAGTTCATTTCGGATTTCATGGCCTCAATCTATTTTGCTGAATCGATGTCTGACATCACTTCTCCGTAGGTCTTTGGATTATTGTCCAACTGACTGGTCAGACCCAGAAAACCATACCTATCAAATTGATGGGAAACTCTAGTCGACCTTCGGAGGACAGGAATATCGTCAGTGGGAACTACAAACGTAGATGATGTCATTGCATCCGTTTGAGGTATTGCCTCACTTGATTCCTCACAGAGCAATTCCTTATGATGGGTCTCCGTTGGAAAATCTTTTTCCAGGAACACTGTGTTTCTCAAGACAAAAACCTTTTGCTCGGAAGGATCATAGAGATAATACCCCACAGTTTCCTTAGGATAACCCACAAACCTACATAAACTAGATCTCGAGTCCAATTTGTCTCCCACAAGTCTCTTGACGTATGCAGGGCTACCCCATACTCTCAAGTATTTAGAGGAAGCAAGCTTGCCATGCCATATCTGATATGACGTTTGGGCCATAGTCTTAAAAGGCGCCATGTTTAATAACTTGGCCACCGTCTCAAAAGCATAACCCCAGAAGGATAAGGGCAGTTCGGTAAAACTCATCACGGATCGAACCATGTCCAACAAGGTTCGATTGCTCCTTCGCAAAAATGTCGTTCAGTTATGGCGTTCCGGAAGGAGTCCACTGATGTTAGAATAGGTGACTATGTAGCCAATCTTGGTAGGCGAATTGTAACCTATATCTGAATAATTTTGAAGTTTTTGATAAAACCTTGATGAATAAGAAAGTGAAATTTCATTTGGCACATACTTTGTTTGTGTTCACTTTATCTGCTTATAACTGTTCGCTACACAAACAAAGCCCACAGACTGAAATCACATTTTGGGGACTAGGACTATGCTTGGAGGTAGGTCCATGAAATCAGTTCTGCCGAATCAGTCTGGAAATCTCCAAGTCAAGGAATCTCGAAAATGGGTATCAAGATTCCCCTTGAGACTTGCACTAAGCATCTGTTGTCGTGTTGCATCAACGGGTGACAAAGGTCGTCTAAGCAGTGTTAGTGGGTCAGCCTGCTAGGGAGCGGCCGACTGAGGTGACTTGCGGGAACCGTCTTACGGAGGCCTTGAGTAGGGTCGGTTAGGTATGACGTGAGTTCCCAATTCCAACAGTACAGGTCAAATCCTCTGACATGAGGAATTGCTGAGTTTACCTGTACATCGAGACTGTATCTTAGGTATGGTGAGAGATTGCCAAGATGCACTTGAGTAGTCATAAGCCATGTCTAGTGCAGCCACGGTGTGCAACGTGACAGTAGTTTCTGAGAAAGGATCTGTCTTCTGTCAAAAAGTGTTGACAGTTGTGTCTCACAATACTCTATATCTTGTCCCTATATCTGTGGCATCAGTAACTGAACAGAAAGGAAGGGTTCCCTACGGCGTTTGGTAAAGGACAGACCGACACTTAGGTCCAAAATGGGTACCTACATAATCCGTGCCCTAGACACTAAGTGGTGAGACCGTAGATGGAAGGATAGATATACTGTAGAGCCTAAATGTTCATCCCCACGCATATTCACCTAGTCTCTAGTGCCATGGACCGTTGCTAGACGGCCACCCATGGTGACGGGCGGGTTCTGGAATCCAACCAAGTCTAGCTGAAGGTGAACCTAAAGAGTCACACACAATCCGCACACATGACACATTTAATTTGAAATTAAATAGTTGGAGAAATGGAACGATTAAATTGAATTTAATCGGGTCCTTCTTTTCTTGGAAGAAATTAATTCCTTTTATTAGATGAAAGGAATTTATCTAATAAATTAGATTTATTAGAAATTAATTTAATGGGCTTTGAATAAATATTTATATTTGATATATTTATTTATTGTCCTTAGGGTTATTTAAATGAGATTTAAATATTCCATTAAATTAATCAATGATTGAGATTAAAGAGAGAAATCAATGGCTAAGATTGGTTTGACCAAGAAGCTAGAAGTTGACTAGGATTTGACTAGGTCAAATCCTATTCAAGAAGGAGTCTTCAAAGTGTAGGAATTAGAAGAGGAATAGGATTCCTCCTCTATAAATATTCCTAAGTGTTCTCTTTAGAGAGGACGATGAAATTTCAAACACACACACACACACCCCACCGCCGACTCCTCCTCTCTCTCTCGGCCGAATTTCTCTCCCTCTGTTCCAAGAAACTCTTCCAAGTTCCTTTGTGTTTCACAATTGAACTTTAAGAGGGTTGATCTCGTTAATCAATAACGTTTGATCGGTCCGTTCTCTCCAAATATCCTATACACTTGTTCTTTCACTAGCACGAGGAGCAAGATACGTGGGCAGATTGCGTGGACGAATTAGAGGGTCTCAAAGTCGAGATCTTGGAGCAAAATGGGGAACAACGCAAGTAGCGGTTTGAAGACGAAAACGACAATCGGTAGGTTTCCGGTTTAATGTTTTCGCCCCTTTTTCTAAACCCTAAGGCCTCCATGATAAATCTTGTATATTTTATAATTCATGAGATACACCGAATGCTCGGGAGATTCAAGGGAACACCCCTTGAATGTATTATTTTATATTGTTTATGCATGTTTAAATTCTTGCAATTTTAATTATCACGCGCTTCCGCATTCGCGCTACTCCCGGGCCGATCCACACGCCATTACCAAGCTTTTAGTGGTATCAGAGCCCGGCCAGGCGCGCACGCGCCCGGCCAGGCATGCCTGCTGGCCTGTGTGCGCCGGTAGAACGCCGCTGGAGGCGGCGGCCGGTTAACGTCTACGTTTTCTTGTTATTTTATTTTTTGGATAAATTTTAAAAAATTAGTTTTATTTAATCTTGCATGTTTTTCTTAAAAAGCATTATTTGGAAGGTTGTTGTATTGGATTTGGAATCCCGGGGTATTACTCACCTTCAAATAATGAGGAAGGGTCTTCCTAAACGAGAAAGGTTATTGCCAACATTGTACCATGGTTTTTCATACATTACTCGTTTATTTATCATGGGATGATGTGATTGGATATCATGGATTATATGCATATGTTTATGCGATTGGAAATCATGTAATTATGTGCGTTTATTGAGAATGGATGATCACGAGCCCTAGACCGAATGTATGGTTTAATTTATGTTGGGCCTGTGTGCCTCTTTTGCTTTCTCCTTCTCCTCTTCTAGTTGCCTTGGAATAATAAGGCATTCTATCTCCCTCCTTTTGTACTTCCCCCGGGTTTTCGCTGGGGTTTCGTTTTACATATGTAATGAGAGTAGTATAGGAGTGATGATTTTATTTTATGTATTTGGTGGAGATGAAGAATGGTCCACATGGAGAGCCCAGAATGGAGGATCCAAGGTGTTTCCATGGAGATTTGAAAGAGAAAAGAGACCAAGGCCTATCAGCATGTTGATCGGGTTACTATTAAATGTAATAGTGTAGGACCAATCCTAGATTGGCCATAGATCCACTGCGGGCTCAGTGGATCGCATAGGATTCGGGCTCGTGATCATCCAACAGGGGCGTGTTAGGCTTTATTTTGCATGTGGCTTTATGGTGAATGAATAGTTTATTTATCATATTACTGCTATGGGATGCAAACTTTAAATTACGCATTATGGATGAATGTGTTTATGTATGGGATCTCGGTCATTTACAACTCTCACTTGGTTGGACCAAAGTTCAAAATATTAGACCCTCGATAAATGGACATGAACTTTAGGAGTTCGTCCATGCCTTCCAATCCATGGCATAATGAGGAAGCTGATTTAGATCGATTGCGTGGTCTCACGAGTTGTGCCACGACTATCGTGCTTAAAAGAAGTTGCACTATGTCATGAACGAAAAGTAGACTGTTGTTACCTGTCTCACGAGTCGTGGAGGTAGCAGTAGGTCTATGATTTGGTCGATTGGGTCGGGTCTAACGCCCAAGTAACGTGATTCGCTTGGAGTCCTCGGGATCACGTGAAAGGGTGAGACAATTATCTTGGGAATCTAGTGGAACGAGAATGGTATGGTATACCTCCCACAGGATTCTTCCCATGCGAATCGTAAAAGCGGGGTATGGGGAAAATCGTTGTGGATCCCAAGCCCACTAGGAAAAGCTATTTCCCGAAAACTGTTAGAATAGGTGACCAGAAAGTCAATTGGATTGGCGGTTTTGGGTTCTATTTAGCAATCTTTATTAAAGTAATATTGACTCGATGAATATATTAAGTATTCATCCTTGGCAGTATGTGTTTGTTGTGCTTACTAATTATGTTAAACGGCGTTTTAGCGTCACAACAAATGTCCACAGACTAATTGTATAACCCATGTAGTTGGGTTGCGCATTGAATGGCAGCTATGAAACCAACTTCTGAGGGTTGGTTTGAAACGTTCCAAGTCGAGGACCTCGAGATAGGGCATCGAGGGTCCTATAGAGACTTGCACTAAGGATTTCATTCATTGGATGAGTTTCGTGTTTCATCAGCGATAAACATTGGACGTCTATGCAATATTAGTGGGTTAGTTGACAAGGGTGTCAGCTGATTGAACTGACTCGCGGGAATCGTCATATGGAAGCCATGGAGGCTTGGTCGGTATGACTGGAATTCTCGGCTCCGATAGTACGAGATTAGTCCTCGGACTTGAGGAATCATGACAGTCACATGCATATGAAGGTTGTATCTAGGGTCTGGCAAGAGATTTCCGTATCTGGGATACGTTTATCATAAGCCTTATCCAGTGTAGTCGGAGTATGTATTGGGACGATAGATTCCAAGATAGGATCCGTCACCTGTCAGAATATGATAGTCGAGTCTCCTATGCGCTCTGAGACCGGTTAAGCTCTTTAAGTCTGTGGCCACAGCGATTGATCAAATAGGGAATGGTTTCCTACGTTGATCAATAGAGAAAACGTGTCTCGAGTTATTGAGCATAGTTGTCTAGTCCAGGATGGGAGCCGACGCCCAATTCCATGCCCTAGACTTAAACCAGGAGACGGATGATGGAAGGACCGTACTCTATGGAACTCGGGAGCCTAAATGTTCACGCCAACATTCACCTAGTCTCTAGTGCCATGGACCGTTGCTAGACGGCCACCCATGGTGACGGGCGTTTTTCGATTAATGGTTAATTGAAAAATAGTTAATTAAATTGAATTTAATTGACCAATTGTGTTGGACACAAGCCCAAGTCTAGCTGAAGGTGAACCTAAAGAGTCACACACAAATCACTATAGAATTGGTAGAATTAATTTAGAATTAATTCTAGAAGAAGCGAATTAATTTAATTGGATTAAATTAATTCAAGGAGAAAAATAAATGATTGGATCATTTACTGGGAAATCCATTTGATGGATGGTCCAAGAATTAATTAATTGGATTAGTTAATTTTTGGACTTAGAACCTTTAAATTAATTGGATTAATTTATCAGGTTTTGATTAATTAATTGATTGGATCAATTAATTAGAGTTCGGACTTATGTTTATTTAATTGGATTAAATAAACTTATGGGCGTCAATTGGATTGAGATTAATTGAATTAATTAATTCCCAATGGACTTTGTTTGGACTTAATTTAATTAGATTAAATAAAAGTCCAAGACTAGTAGTCCTAGTCCATGAAAAAATTCAATTTATAGCAAGTGAAGGAAGAATTAAAATCTTCCACATGTGAGGCACATGTGAGGTGACTCACGAGAACCGTCTTACGGAGGACCTTGAGTAGTGTCGGTTAAGTATGACGTGAGTTCCCGGTTCCAACGGTACAAGTCAAATCCTTTGAGTTGAGGATTTGCTGAGTTTACCTGTATATCGAAACTGTATCTTGGGTATGGTGAGAGATTGCCAAGATGCACTTGAGTAGTCATAAGCCATATCTAGTGCAGCCACGGTGTGCAACGTGACAGTAGTTTCCAGGAAAGGATCTGTTTCCTGTCAAAAGTTGTTGACAGTTGTGTCTCACAATACTCTATGTCTTGTCCCTAAATCTGTGGCCACAGTAACTGAACAGAAGAGAAGGGTTCCCTGCGGCGTTTGGTAAAGGACAGACCGACACTTAGGTCCAAAATGGGTACCTACATAATCCGTGCCCTAGACACTAAGTGGTGAGACCGTAGACGAAAGGATAGATGTACTGTAGAGCCTAAATGTTCATCCCCACACATATTCACCTAGTCTCTAGTGCCATGGACCGTTGTTAGACGGTCACCCATGGTGACGGGCGGGTTCTAGGAATCCACCCAAGTCTAGCTGAAGGTGAACCTAAAGAGTCACACACAATCCGCACACATGACGTATTTAATTTGGAATTAAATATTTGGAGAAATGGAACGATTAAATTGGATTTAATCGGGTCCTTCTTTTCTTGGAAGAAATTAATTCCTTTTATTAGATGAAAGAATTTATCTAATAAATTAAATTTATTAAAAATTAATTTAATGGGTTTGGAATAATTATTTATATTTGATATATTTATTTATTGCCTTTAGGATTATTTAAATGAGATTTAAATATTCTATTAAATTAATCAATGGTTGAGATTAAAGAGAGAAATCAATGGCTAAGATTGGTTTGACCAAGAAGCTAGAAGTTGACTAGGATTTGACTAGGTCAAATCCTATTCAAGAAGGAGTCTTCAAAGTGTAGGAATTAGAAGAGGAATAGGATTCCTCCTCTATAAATATTCCTAAGTGTTCTCCTTAAAGAGGATGATGAAATTTCAAACACACACACACACCACCGCTGACTCCTCCTCTCTCTCTCTCAGCCGAATTTCTCTCCCTCTCTTCCATGAAACTCTTCCAAGTTCCTTTGTGTTTCACAATTGAACTTTAGGAGAGTTGATCTTGTTAATCAATAACGTTTGATCGATCCGTCCTCTCCAAATATCATATACACTTGTTCTTTCGCTAGCACGAGGAGCAAGATACGCGGGCGGATTGCGTGTACGAATTAGAGGGTCTCAAAGTCGAGATCTTGGAGCAAAACGGGGAACAACGCGAGTAGCGGTTTTGAAGACGAAAACGACAATCGGTAGGTTTCCGGTTTAATGTTTTCGCCCCTTTTTCTAAACCCTAAGGCCTCCATGATAAATCTTGTATGTTTTATAATTCATGAGATACACCAAATGCCAGGGAGATTCAAGGGAACACCCCTTGAACGTATTATTTTATATCATTTATGCATGTTTAAATTCTTGTAATTTTAATTATCTCGCGCTTCCACATTCGCGCTACTCCCGGGCCAATCCACACGCCTTTGCCAGGCTTTCAACTGAGAGACAATCCCATTCTCTTTTAGGTAATCTAAGAATTCCCCACTCAAATACTCACCGCCTCGGTTCGATCGAAGGGCTTTAATTTTGCGACCAGTTTGGTTTTCAACTTCAAGCCTGAACTCTTTAAACCTTCCAAAGGCCTCAAAGTTATACCTCATAAGGTAAACATAACCATACTGTGAGTAATCATCGGTAAAGGTGTGAAAAACATTCTTCATCAAATAAAAACAGTTTTTATTGATCATAAATTCAAAACCAACATTGTCCAACAACGGAATGGAAATGATATTTTTGATCATGCTAGGTATATAACAACAATCTTTTATTTCTATCCTAACTTGATCACTAACAACTAAGTGGACTAGACCCACAACTTCAGTAACAATAGCCTTGCTATCACCTAGCCTCAGCACAACTTCGTCCCTACTTAGCTTTCTGCTTCTTTCCAGCACTTGCAAATCAAAGCAGATGTGAGCTCCACAGCCGGTATCCAATACCCAAGAAGCAAAATTGGTAATCATGTTAACCTCAATAACAAACATACCTTGATTGGAGAGGAGCTTGGGGCACTCGCTCTTCCAATGGCCTTTTCCATGGCAATGCATGTGGACATCAATTGCCCTCGATGGATGCAGTCGAACCTTTCCCTTTCCTTTGCCGATCCCCACTGGGATAACAGGAGCGCTCTGAGCACTTGTAGCGGCTTTTGCCTTACCCTTCTTCCTTTTCCAGCGTCCGGCCTGCTTGCCTTTCGCTTTAGAGGTCGAAGCCTCCGCAACCAGCATCGCCAATGCAGACCTTTTGGTCATTGCTCTGAACTGGTTCAACATGTTAATCAACTCGTGTATGGACTTCTCAATCCCATTCATGTTGTAATTTACGACAAAAGAGTCGTAAGAGTGATGAAGAGACTTTAGGATCACATATATATATATGTATCACACTGTCAAGCCCAATTTTAAGATTCTCGAGCTTTTCCACAAGGGAAAGCATCTTGATCCCATGTTCATGTACAGAGGATCCTTTAGTCATCTTGGTGCCCAAAAATGGTTTTGTGGTGGCATATCTAATATGCCTATTAATAACCACATACACATATTGTAAGCGGAGCATTATCATGCTGACATGGTCCAACCTATGATACTGTTTCTAGATCTCGTTGGTCATGGATGCTAGTATGATGTTGTGTACCTTGCGGTCGTCCTCATGCCATTTTTTGAATGTCAAACGTTCTTCTGGAGAGGAACCCTCCGGCAAGGTATAGGAAAATGGCTTATCCAGAATGTAAGACTGGTTTTTGTAATCGAGAACAATCCTCAGATTTTGCAACCAATCATTGTAGTTCATTTCATTAAATTTGTTGAATCTATAATCAAAGTTAATGGGTTTTGAGGCATCTACATTCAAAATGTAAAGTAGAAAATTAGCAAATGAATTCTAATGTTTAATTCTAATTATGACTTGGTCTTTAGTCATTAACCTCTCCCACTATTACTACAAAAGCTCACAATTCTCAAATGGGGTTTAAGGAAACTATATCTATTGGGCTTGGGATCCACAAACGCAATACTCCATGCCCCGCTTTTACGATTCACTCGAAAAAAGTTTTGTGGGAGGTATCCAATACCATTCTCATCCAATGAGATTCCCAAGATGTTTTTCCTCATCTCTTTCACATGATTTTGAGGACTCTAAGCGAATCACGTTACTTCGGCGTCAGGCCCGACCCATCAACCAAATCATATCTTAACTGTGCCCCCTCCCCCCCCCCCCCCCCGACTCGTGAGACAGGGAAATATGAGCTATTATTTTGTTCATAACAATATGTAACTTTCTTCCATTCCAAAACGTGCCACGACTCATGAGACAACGCTTTGGATGAAAGTAGCTTCCTCATTACATTGTTACGGATGGAAGGCTTGAACAATCAAATCATTTGATTTAATTCCATTTTGGTCCTAATATTACTTGGATCATCCAAGTGAGAGTTTATTATTTATTATGATTGAGACATCATCATTATTAGTATGTTGCATGCTCAAGTTTTAAATATTCAATGTAAATCGATGCATTCCAAGCACATCATACATCAAAGCATTAAGACATAAACACATGCAAAACAAGCCTAGCACGCCATTGTAGGATGATCACAAGCCCATTCCTAAGTGATCCACTGAGCCCGCAGTAGATCTATGGTCAATCGAGGGTATGGCCTACACTATGACAATTTTACATCCCATTATCATTTTAATGGGGCCTTGTAAATCCTTCTTTGTTCTTCTTGGCCTTCCGTCGTAGGTTCCCTCCAATGGACCTTCATCTCCATAGAAGCTTATATTTCTATAAAGTAAAATCCTCACAATTTAATCTACTCTCATTACAACGTAAAAAGAAAGCCCAATCAAAAGTTGGGGGGAGTACATTAAAGACAAGAAGAAAGTCTTATTATGTCAAGGCTAAAAACGATAGAAGGATAATACAAAGATTCACGCAAGCCTCACCCAACAATAAAATTAAACCATACATAGGCTAAAAGGGCTTAGTGACCATCCTCATTGTTTATCGAATAAACAACCAACAAAGCACGTTTATATCAAATATAAACATGCCAAGCACATAAATACATTCCATGCATTTATAAATAGATATCCAATATCTAACCATAAAAATAATTAAATGCAGAAAATACAACATTCACAATCCAACTGAAAAAATAGATATCACCCATACATCCAATGTATAAATCATTTTTGTTTGGAAACCATTTCCAAAATAATTTAAGGCATAAATAATGTTAGAAAAATCCAATTCACCTAAAATTAAAAACATGCCAAAATTAATACTTTCAGAAAATTAGTAGAAATAGAAAAATCTAAATGTTCATAGAAACGGTGTAAAACGGCCCAACAGTTCCAGACCGGCTCACAGTGGCTGCACGCGCGGTCGCGCGCAGGCACCACTGCCAGCGCGCGCATGCGTGCATGCCATCTGCCTGTGTGCCTGCTAGCGGGAGCGCGCGGCAGGTAGCGCGTGCTGGCCACTACCCACGCGCGCCTGGCCCTGTGGGCCGGCCGACAGACTGCAAGCAACCAGCCGCTGTGCCATTTTTCCATTTTTTTAAATATTTGCTAAAAAAATTAAACATAGACATGTATTTACAGAAAATCAAACTCTCATAAAATGCATGGATATCCATAATTTTAAAAGCAAACTTAACACATATTTTCGCACATACAATCATGCTTTAAAAAATCTTAATCATGCTTTCCAAAAGCATTTTAAATACACTCTACATGCTTTACACGTAATAGCAAGTAATTCTTAGAGCCACAACACCGAACCGGGCTCTAATACCACTGAAAGAATCGGGTACGGCCTGAAAACGCAACAGAAGTGTAAAATATAAAATTTAAGGCATAATTTAAATGTGTTCAAAGGGGGTGTTCCTTTTGAAGTTTTCGGGCGTTCGGTGTATGTCAAAAGTAAATTAAAGAGGAGAAGAATGCTTGACATGTGGCTAAAGAAAGTAAACACAAGATGCATGTAATATAAATGGAGACCAACCTTTTGTTTATTACACATAGAACCGGAGCTAGCGTTGCTTCTTTTTTTTCTTCCTTCCATTCACTTTAGAGTCCAACGTACAACTCTTCAAATATCATCTCACACCACACTACGGATGAAATGTCTATGCTATTCCTAGATAGAAGATAGAAAGGAGAAGAAAAAAATAATTATAAAGCAGCACTATCAATTAGTGATCTTTAGAATGTCTTTAGTTCAATTCTTTTCAAAAGAAAATGAACACAAACGGAGAATTTTCAAAGGTGTTTTTGGCTAAATATCTCTGCAAAAATGAAGCAAGTGAAGCCTTCCATGTATTGTGAATAATTTTGTGTATGTAGGAATTTGAATTACAAAAACAACTTCCAAAATCAACCTCCAAGGTTAACCTCCACATACACATAATTATAGCACAACTTCCGACCATGATAACTCATAGAGAACCACCTCCACACACCCTCATGGCCAGTCATACCATGCTCCATTTGGAGGAGTTTCAACTCCTAATTTAACATGCTTTATGTTGCAAAAAGATGTGGACTTGGATTTCATGTTTTGGACTTATATTTAAGCTAATTAAATTAATTCCAAAAAAGAATCCATTGGGGATTAATTAATCTAATTAATTTCAATCCAATTGAGGCCCAATAATTTATTTAATTCAATTAAATCAACGTAAGTTCAAACTATGAATAATTGATCCAATCAATTAATCTAGCAAAAATTCGATAAATTAATCCAATTATTTAAAGGTTCTAAGTCCAAAAATTAACTAATCCAATTCATTAATTCTTGAATTATTCATCTGATGAATTTTCCAATAAATAATCCAATCATTTATTTTCTCCTTGAATTAATTTAATCCAATTAAATTAATTCACTTCTTATAGAATTAATTCCAAATTATTTCTACCAAATCCATATTTGATTTGTGTGTGACTCATTTGGTTCACCCTTAGCTAGACTTGGGCTTGTGTCCAACACAATTGACCAATTAAATCCAATTTAATTAAGTAGTTTCCAATTAACCAATAATCGTAAAAATGCCCGTCAACAAGGGTGGTTGTCTAGCAACGGTTCAGGCACTAGAGACTAGGGGAATTTTGGCTAGAACATTTAGGCTCCCGAGTTTCATATGAGTACAATCCTTCCAACACCCGTCTCTCGGTCTAAGTCTAGGGCATGGAATTAGCCGTCGGATCCCATCCTGGACTAAACAACTATGGTCAATAACTCGAGATGCGTTTGCTCTATTGATCGATGTAGGAAATCATTCCCTACTCGACCAATCGTTGTGGCCATAGACTCAAAGAGCTTAAACCATCTCAGAGTACATAAGAGACTCGATTGTCATAACTAACAGGTGAAGGTACATATCTTGGAATCCATCGTCTTCATTATATATTCCGACTGCACTGGATAAGGCTTATAATGAATGTATCCCAGATACGGACATCTTTTGCCAGATCTTAGATACAACCATCATATGCATGTGACTGTCATGATTTCTCAAGTCCGAGGACCAATCTCGTACTATCGGAATCGGGAATTTCTGTCATACCAACCAAGCCTCCAATGCTTTCATATGACGATTTCCACGAGTCAGTTCAGTTAGCTGACACCCTTGTCAACGAACCTACTAATATTGCATAGACATCTAACGTCTGTCACCGATGAAACACAACACTCATCCAATAAATGCAATCCTTAGTGCAAGTCTCTATAAGACCCTCGATGCCCCATCTCGAGGTTCTCTTCCTGGAACGTTTCAGACCCAACCCTTTGGGGTTGGTTTCATAACTGTCATCCAATGTGTAGCCCAACTACATGGGTTGTACGTTTGGTCTGTGGGCTTTGTTGTGATGTTAATAGTATAAATATAAATAGTGAGCACAACAAATAGAATTGCCAAATCATGAATACTCACTTTATTCATAAACAATATTACAATTACATTGAAATTGTTTGAAATAGATTACATCAAGGCCAATCTAATTGGCTTTCTGGTCACCTATTCTAACAACTAACTTGAGGTTTTACAAGCTTCTATGGTGAGGCCGAAGTGTCAAATAGGAAGAGAGTTTGGAACAAATTTATTTTACTTAGCAAGCAATCAGATCGCCCGTAGTTATGCGCAGGAGATTTTAACGAGATCTTATGTCAGTCAGAGAAAATGGGTGACCTTAGACCTTTGTGGTATATTACTGATTTTAGACAAGCCCTCATCTCCAAATGATTTTTGAGATGTGGGTTTTCAAGGCCAAAAGTTCATGTGGTGTAATCATCGGCAAGAGGCCGAAGATTGTACAAACTAGACTGGATAAAGCATGTGCAAACTCCGCATGGATGAAGTAGTTTTCGAGAATAATGGTTACTCATAGGCCGATATGGAATTATGATCATTTGGTGATTATGATTGATAGTCCTTGGCTAGTCGGTGTCATGTGCAACAGGAAGTTTCGTTTTGAATCAAAGTGGTTGCAGTGCAAGAGGTGTAAGCAAGTGATTGAGAAAGGCTTGGAGATCCACCGTGACGGGGGATGCACATATATCATTGTGGGAAAAGATCAAAGCGTGTGTGGCGTTTGGTTGTTATAGTGGAACCGTGAAGAGTTTGAGAAGCCTAAGCGTGAGCTGAAGAGATTGGAGAGTCGATATTTACAACTAAAGAGTGGGAATATAGATGTTATGGTTCATCGGGAGATAGAAGAGTATTAAAGCTTGGTTGACGGGTATCCAAATGCAGGAAATGTTGAAGTGGCAGCAACGTGGAAAAACTCAATGGTTGGCAGAGGCTGATGGAATCACAAAGTGCTTGCACTCAATCCAGTCGTCAGTGGTGTAATACTAACGGGCGTTTAAAAGATGGGAATGGGGTGTGGGGAGAAGAGAAGGAAATGCAAGGGTGGTTGTTATAGTATTTTCTGTCAATCTTTTCTTCCAATTGGCCCTCAAAGGCAGTGATAAAGAATGTGTTGTTTGTGATTAAACAACGAGTAACCCCGAAAATGAACACATCTCTTGCCAACCCATTCATGACAGTCAAAGTGAAGCAAGCCACTTTTGATATGTTCCTCCTTAAATCCCCCAAACTAGGTGATATGCTTCATTATTTTTTAGAATTTTTGGAATATTGTTGGTTCGGATGTCACGAAAATATGTTCTGAGATCTTTGAATAATTAATCTTTGTTGAATAAAAATGAATTACACTCGCATTGTGTATTCTGAAGTGTAGTGATCCTGAGTTTGTGACCCAATTAAGGTTAATTAGTTTATGCAATGTTGTGATTACAAATCGTCTATAAAAGTTTACTTGATTCCATAATTTCCCCAACTCAGTTTGCATTTATCCTTGTAGATTGATCACAGATAATTTTCTGCTTGCTTTCGAACTTAATCATCACCCTAGAACATTATCTCAGTCACGAAAAGGGTGTGTAGCATTGAAATTAGATATGAGTAAAGCTTATGATAGGGTGAAAAGGTCTTTCTGTAGGCATGTTCTTAGAATAGGTTTTGAGGTAGATTTGTGAACCTTATCATGCTATTGTGACCAGGATTTCATATTCGTTGAGCTTTAGTGGTTCTTACTTTAGTTTTCTTAGGCCAGAGAGCAGTATTCATCAAGGTGACCCGCTGTCACCATACTTTTAATCTCTTGTATAGAAGTATTTTTGTGCCTGATTCAGGATGCAGAATAGAGGGATCAGTTGAAAGGGGTGGGGATAACTGCTCATGCACCAAATATATCACATATGTTGTTTCCTGATGACACTTTGGTTCTATGAGAGATGAATGAGGACAAATTGATGAGATTAGACGAATGTGCATCGGATCAAGTGGTCAACTTTGCCAAATCCTGGATAGTGGTGAGTATTTGAGTGCAAGAAGAGGTGAAGGCATGTTTGGTATCTTGGTTGGGAGTTCAGCTTGTGGAAAGTGCAATAAATATTTGGGTTGCCAGTTTTTGTTGCGAGATCAAGAAGTGTGTTGTTTCACAATATTCGGGATAACTTTTGGAATAAGGTAAGAGGTGGAACAAAAAGTTGCTCTCTCAAGCAAGTAAAGGTGTGTTGATAAAGTCTGTACACCCATCCTTACCTACCTATGCTTCAAATTATACTTCAAGTTATTGGATTTCTTATTGAGAGAGCTTGAGTCGACTGCGCCGAACTTTTAGTGGCATAATCGGAAAGAGAAGTGGGTACATTGGGAGGCATGAAGAAAGAATGTGTGGCCAAAAGGAGATGGGGGCCTAGGATTTCGAAGTATGGCAACTTTCAATTGAGCACTTCTTGCAAACCATGGGCGGTGGCTTGTGTCCCAGTTGGATTTCTCTATTAAGCAGGGTGTTAAAAGCACGATATTATCCTGATGGATCATTTTGGGAACCTTCTATGGGGACAAGACCATTACTCACGTGGAGAAGTATTATAAGGGTTCGTGAGATTTTGAGGATGGGATGTAGTGTACAACAGACGTTAGGGCAACCACATGATGGTCATGTGGAGTGGACACTGAGTAAGAATATTACATTTTCAGTGAGGAGTGCTTCTAGAGTGGTGATAGAACTTGGTGACAGGTGCATAGCATCAACCTCTCGTTCACATCTGAATATATATAATGAGTCTAGTGTTAGAATAGGTGACCAGAAAGTCAATGTGGTTGGTTGTTCTGAGAACCATTCGTCAATCTTTGAATGAAAGTAATATTATGTTGATGAATGTAGTAAGGATTCATCATTGACAACGATGAGTTTGTTGTGCTTACTACTAGTATTGAACGTCGTTTCGATGTCACAACAAACACCCACAGACCAGACATATGAATCTAAGAAGTTGGACGCCGTATAGGTTGGCGGTGATGGAACCAACTTCTGTAGATAGGTCTGAAACACTCCAAGTCAAGGACCTCGAGATTGGGTATCGAGTGTCCTATAGAGACTTGCACTAAGGATTGCATTCACTATATGAGTACTGTGTTTCATCGGTGACAGACGTTGGACGTATATGCAATATTAGTGGGTTAGTTGACAAGGGTAGTGTCGGCTGACTGAGGTGACTCGCGGGAATCGTCATATGGAAACCACACGGACTTGGTCGGAATGACTCATATTCCCGGTTCCGATAGACTGGGATTAGTCCTCGGACTTGAGGAATCACGATATTCGCTTACATACGAAGGTTGTATCTTGAATCTAGCAAGTGGTGATCGTGTCACAAGACATGGCCATCATAAGCCTTGTTCAATGCAGTCGGAGTACGTAGAGAGGACGGTGGATTCCAAGATAGGATCTGTCCCCTGTCAAAGATTATGACAGCAAGATCTCCTATGCGCTCTAAGATGGTTTAGACTCTCAAAGTCTATGGCTATAGCACTTGATTGAGTGAGAAAGGATTTTCTACATCAATCACAGAGTTAAACCTATCTCGAGTTTGAAGCATAGATGCCTAAGTCAAGGATGGAAACCTACATCCTATTCCATGCCCTAGACTAAGGCTGGTGAAAGATTATGTGGATCGTCCCGGGAAAAGCGCGAATGCGGAAGCGCGGTATAATTAAAAAATAAATGCGGAATTTAAACATGCTTTTAAATTAAAACACGTTTCAAAGGGTGTGCCTTTGAAATTTCCCGGGCGTTCGGTGTATCTCATGAACGAATAACATAAAATAAATCATGGAGGCCATAGGGTTGGAAAATAAAAGAGGACGAAAATCATAAACGAGACCTACCCGTTGTCGTTTTCGTCTTCAACGGCTACACGCGTTGTTCCCCGTTTTGCACCAAGATCTCGTTCTTGAGACCCTCCAAATCGTGACACACGATCCACCCACGTATCTTGCACGTCGTGCTAGCAACGAACAAGTTTATATTTTGGAGTGGATGAATCAACGACACGTTATGAATTAACGGTATTGATTCATCAAGTTCTAATGTTCCAAGAACAAGAGAACAAAGAAAATAATTTTCTTTGGAGAGAGAGAGAGGCGAACGAGAGATGAGAGGGAGAGATCCGTGTGTGTGTGTTGTAGTGTGTGTGTTGGAGATTCATCATCATGTAAATTGTAGGATGCTAGGGGTTTATATAGAAGAGGAGTTTTAATCCTCTTTAAACTCCTCTTTTAAGAACTCTAATTTGACTAGGATTTTGACCTAGTCAAAGTCCTAGTCAAACTAGTGTTTTGACCTAGTCAAAACGATCCTAGCCATCCATCTCTCCCATTAATCTCAACCGTTTGATTTAATTTAATTTAATGGAAATATTTAAAACCTATTTAAATATTTCCAAGAGGCTAAAATAAATATAAATATTATTTAAGCCCATTAAATAAATCCTTTTGATAAATCCAATTTATCAATTTAATTCCTTCTATCAAATAGAAAGAATTATTTCTCCAAGAAAAATAAAGGTCCCGATTAAATCTAATTTAATCATTCCTTCACTCCAATATTTAATTCAAATTAAATATTTAATTGTGTGTGGATAGTGTGTGACTCTTTAGGTTCACCTTTCAGCTAGACTTGGTCGGATTCCTAGAATCCTTCCGTTACCATGGGTGGCCATCTAGCAACGGTCCATGGCACTAGAGACTAGGTGAAATATTCAGGGATGAACATTTAGGCTCTAACAGTACACTTGTCCTTCTGTCTTCGGTCTCATCACTTAGAGTCTAGGGCACGGAAAATGCAGGTACCCATTTTGGACCTAAGTGTCGGTCTGTCCTCACTAAACGCCGCAAGGGAATCCTTCCCTTCTGTTCAGTCACTGTGGCCACAGTTTTAGGGACAAGACCTAGAGTATACATGAGACTCAACTGCCAAAACCTATTGACAGGAGACAGATCCTTTCTTGGAAACTACTGTCACTTTGCACACCAGAACTGCACTAGACATGGCTTATGAACTACCAAAGAGAATTCTGGCAATCTCTCACCATATCTAAGATACAGCCCTGATGTACAGGTAAACTCAGCAATTCCTCAAGTCAAAGGACTTGACCTGTACCGTTGGAACCGGGAATACACGTCATACCTTGCTGACCATACTCAAGGTCCTCCGTAAGACGGTTCCCGCGAGTCACCTCAGTCAGCTGCGTCCTCGCATGCTAACCCACTAACACTGCTTAGACGATCCTCGTCACCCGTCGATGAAACACGACAGCAGATGCTTAGTGCAAGTCTCAAATGGAATCCCGGTACCCATTTTCGGGATTCCTTGACTTGGAGATTTCCGGACTGATTCGGGAAGACTGATTCCATGGACCTACCTCCAAGCGTAGTCCCAGTCCCCGAAATTGATTCTCAGTCCGTGGGCTTTGTTTGCATAGTGAACAGATATAGAAAAGTGAACACAAACAAAGTAATGCCAAATGAAATTCACTTCTTTATTCATTAATGATTTATCAAAACACTTATAATTGTCTAAACATAGGTTACATATACCCGCCAAAATTGGCTTACATGGTCACCTATTCTAACAATCTCCCACTTGACCTTTAAAGCCAATCACCCATATGCCTAATCCCCATCTTCTCAAGATGTTGCGTATGAGCACTTTGCGACATAGGCTTTGTCAGCGGGTCTGCTGTGTTGTCTGCTGAGTTGACTCGGTCCATCCGAACGTCACCTCTTCCTACCATTTCTCTAAGAAGATGGTAGCGTCTAAGAATGTGTTTGGAACGGTGGTGAGATCTCGGTTCCTTCGCTTGCGCTATTGCACCGTTGTTATCACAGAAGATGACAACGGGCTCGGCGATGCTAGGCACCACACCCAACTCTTGGATGTAGTTTCTCATCCAAACCGCTTCCTTGGCAGCTTCTGAAGCTGCTATGTATTCAGCCTCAGTGGTGGATTCAGCAGTGGTTGCTTGCTTGGAACTTTTCCAAGCCACTACTCCTCCGTTGAGCTTGAATACATACCCCGATTGAGACTTGGCATCATCGTCATCAGACTGGAAGCTGGCGTCGCTAAAGCCTTCCAGAATTAGTTTTCCATTGCCATAGACTAAGAACATTTCCTTAGTCCTCCTTAGGTACTTAAGGATGCCCTTAACTGCATTCCAATGTGCCTCTCCTACACAGGACTGATATCTGCTAGTCACGCTCAAAGCGTATGCAATGTCAGGCCTGGTGCAGTGGACCGCATATTGGATGCTACCTACGGCAGAAGCATAGGGGATGACTTTCATCTTTTCAAGTTCCTCATCAGTCTGCGGGGACTGTTTCTTGGACAACTTGATCCCATGCCTCATAGGAAGGAACCCTCGTTTGGAGTTGTCCATTCGATATCTCTTTAGGACTTTCTCCATATACGAGTTTTGGGTGAGCCCTAACATCCTTTTAGATCTGTCCCTGACAATCTGGATGCCTAGGATGTAGGATGCTTCACCCAAGTCCTTCATGGAAAACTTGGTTGACAGCCATGCTTTTGTGTTTCCTAACATTCTGACGTCATTTCCAATGAGCAGAATGTCATCCACGTAAAGCACTAGGAACACTATGGAGCTCCCACTGACCTTCTTGTATACACAAGGGTCGGATTCGTTTTTGATGAAGTCATAACCCCGTATTACCTCATCAAATCGAATGTTCCAACTCCGGGAAGCTTGTTTTGAGGCCATAGATGGACTTCTGGAGACGACAGACTTTCTGTTCTTCTCCAGCGACCGTGAAACCCTCCGGCTGATCCATATAGATCTCTTCTTCAACGAAGCCGTTGAGGAAGGCCGTTTTCACGTCCATCTGCCATATTTTCATAGTCATACCATGCTGCTATGGCAAGCAGGATCCGAATGGATTTAGCCATGGCTACTGGCGAGTAGGTATCCTCAAAATCGACCCCGGGTCGTTGAGTGTATCCCTTAGCTACAAGCCTAGCCTTGAAGGTAGTGACCTCTCCATCAACGCCGAGTTTGCGCTTGTAGACCCACTTACAGCCCACTGGCTTAACACCTTTCGGTGGATCTACAAGTCTCCAAACTTGGTTCTCGCTCATGGAGTCCATTTCGGTTTTCATGGCCTCAAGCCATTTCCCAGAGTCGATGTCTGACATCGCTTCCCCGTATGTCTTAGGATCGTTATCCAGAAGATCGGTCGCACCTAGAAATCCATATCTCACTGGAGGTCTGGATTCTCTAGTGGACCTTCGGAGAACGGGAACGTTAGTGGTAACTGTGGGCGCTGACTGTATCGGAGCCGGCGGTTCAGGGGCCGGGGCTGGCCTGCCTTGAGGTTGTCCTTCATGCCTAGCATGTTGGACTTCTCTAGGTAGGTCAGTCCTCCTAGTGTCTATCCTGAATCCTCTAGGTGAGGTTTCCGCGACTGTTTCTGATGACTGAGTTCCATCACTTGATTCCTCAAGGATCAGCTCATCAGGTTGGATATCCTCCGGGAAGCCTTGCTCCAAGAATACTGCATTCCTTGAAACAAATACCTTTTGTTCCAAAGGGTCATAAAAGTAATAACCCGCAGTTTCTTTAGGGTATCCAACGAACCTGCATAGGCTAGACCTGGATTCTAGCTTATCTCCCACTAACCTCTTGACGTATGCGGGGCTACCCCACACTTTCAAGTAGTTGTAGGATGCAGGCTTGCCGTGCCATATCTCATATGGCGTTTGGGTCACTACACTAGTAGGCGCCAAATTCAATAACTTGGCTGCCGTTTCTAATGCATAACCCCAAAACGATAGGGGCAATTTGGTAAAACTCATCATGGAACGAACCATGTCCAACAGGGTTCGGTTCCTCCTTTCAGAGACGCCATTTAGCTGTGGTGTTCCGGGAGGTGTCCATTCTGATATTATACCATGTTCCTTTAGATAATCTAGGAATTCGGCACTAAGGTATTCACCGCCTCGGTCTGACCGTAGGACTTTAATTTTGCAGTTGGTTTGGTTCTCCACTTCAAGTCTGAATTCTTTAAACCTCTCAAGAGCTTCAGACTTGTACCTCATCAGGTAAACATAACCATACCGTGAATGATCATCGGTGAAGGTTATGAAGTAGGAGAACCCACCTCGGGCCTGCGTCCTTAGTGGTCCACACACGTCTGTATGGACCAAGTCCAACAGACCTGTGGCAAGCCTGCTTTGTCCTACAAAGGGCTTCTTGGTCATTTTCCCTCTTAGACAAGATTCACAAGTTGGTAGATCACTCAAGTCCCCAACCTCTAGGTTCTTTGAGTCTACCAACCTTTTCATCCTATCTTGGGATATGTGACCTAGCCTAGCGTGCCACAGACGTGCGTTCCCGTTATTATCTAATTTCCGTTTGTGTTGAGCGTTAAGAACGAAATTCGTTTGTTGCAAGATATAGAGCCCATTATGTAATGTACCAAGTAGATGAGCAATTCCACACCTCATCAAATAAAAGCAATTTTTATTGATTTTAAACTCATAACCATTATTGTCTAACAATGGAATGGAAATGATGTTTTTAATCATACTGGGTACAAAATAAACTTGCTCTAATTCTATGCTAATGGTATCACTAATAACTAAAGTGGCGGATCCTACTGCTTCTGCCGAGATGGCCTTGCCATTTCCGAGCTTCAGGATCATGTCCCCGCTACTTAGTTTTCTGCTTCTTTTCAACACCTGCAGATCATTGCAAATGTGAGCTCCACAGCCGGTATCCAATACCCAAGAGGCAGAATTAGTGACCATGTTAACCTCAATCACAAATATACCTTGGTTTGAGAAGAGTTTGGGGCACTCTCTCTTCCAATGCCCTTTCTCACGGCAGTTGATACATATGTCATATGCCTTCGACTGTTGCTTGGAGACAACCTTTCCCTTTCCTTTGCCTTTCCCCTCTTTGGCAATGGGAACACTCTGAGTGTTCGTAGCTGCTATAACTGCCTTTCCCTTCCCTTTCTTCCTTTTCCAACGTCCGGCGCCCTTGCCTTTCGTCTTGGAAGTAGAAGCACCTCCAAACAATACCGAAGGCGTGGACTTCTTAGTCGTTGCCTCGTATTGCACCAACATATTGATCAACTCATGAATACCCTTCTCAAGTGCATTCATGTTGTAGTTGACAATAAATTGATCAAAGGAGGGTGGGAGTGACTGAAGGATCACATCTATGTACGTTTCGTTATCGAGACCTGCCTTTAGGTCCTCGAGCTTTTCCACTAGGGTAAGCATTTTAACCCCATGTTCTTGTACAGAGGATCCTTCTGTCATTTTAGTTCCAAAGAACGCCTTGGTCGCGACATACCTAGTATGCCGGTCCGGGACTGCATAGCAATCCTTAAGGCGAGCCATAATGGAAGGGACATCGTCTAGCCTTTCATATTGCTTCTGAATCTCATTGGTCATCGAAGCAAGTATGATGCTACGGACCTTCCGGTTATCCTTATGCCAAGTCTCGAACGTCTCACGTTCTTCTGGCGTGGATCCTTCCGGTAAGGTCCTAGGGAGAGGCTCGTCCATGACGTAGCCTTGGTTCTCGTAATCTAGGACTATCCTGAGATTGCGCAACCAGTCGTTGTAATTTGTTCCATTGAATTTATTTGTCTCAAGAATGGTTGAAAGTGGGTTCTTAGACATTTTAAAATCTACATGTTGAAAAAACAACGCGCGATCAGCAGAAAGTAAAGACGGTGGTTTGATAAAAAATAATTAAATGCTTGGTCTTTAGTCATTTAATCCTCCCACTATTTATACGAAAACACGGTACTCTCAAACGTAGTTTTCGGGAAATCCTTTCCTAGTGGGCTTGGGATCCACAGCGATTTTTCCCATACCCCGCTTTTACGATTCGCATGGAAAAGATCCTGTGGGAGGTATTCCATACCATTCTCGTTCCACGAGATTCCCAAGATTATTGCCTCACCCTTTTGCATGATCCCGAGGACTCCAAGCGAATCATGCTAATTAGGCGTTAGACCGACCCAATCGACCGAGCCATGGACCCACTAGTACCCCCACGACTCGTGAGACAGGTAGCAGCAGCCCATTTTTCATTCATGACATAGTGCAGCTTCTTTTAAGTACAATAACGTGCCACGACTCGTGAGACCAAGCTATTGACCTAAAACAGCTTCCTCACTATGCCACGGATTGGAAGGCATGGACGAACTCCTAGAGTTCATGTCCACTTTATCTAGGGTCTAATATTTTAACATTGGTCCAACCAATGTGAGAGTAATAATGACCGAGATCTCATACTATATCCATACATTCATCCATAATGCATAAATGAAATCCATCCATAGCAGTTATACATGATAAATAAAACCCATTCATCCATCATAATAACCACATGCAAAATTAAAGCCTAGCACGCCCCTGTTGGATGATCACAAGCCCGAATCCTATGCGATCCACTGAGCCCGCAGTGGATCTATTGTCAATCTAGGGTTGGTCCTATACTATTACAATAATAGTAACCCAATCATCATTCTGATGGGCCTTGGTCTCTTTTTCTCTTTCTTCACTTCATGGAAAACGCCAAGGGACCTCCGGTCTGGACTCTCCATGTGGTCCTTCCTTCTTCTCCACCAATTACAAAAAAATGGAAACCTCACTCCTAGTCTACTCTCATTACATATAAAAAAAAGTAGAAACCCCAGCGAAACCCCGGGGGGAGTACATAAGGAGGGAGGTAGAAAGCCTTATTATTCCAAGGCACTAGAAAGAGAGAAGGAGAAAGCAGTTAAAGAGGCACACAGGCCCAACAGAAAATTAAACCATACATTCGGTCTAGGGCTCGTGATCATCCATTTCCATCCAACACACATAATCACATGATCCAATCACATAATCATAATATTCCAACAACACATGATTTCCAATCACATCAATCCAAGATGAAAATAAATGAACATGTGCGTAACGTGTGAAAATAAAATATAGATATTGGCAATGTAAAATTTTTCGTTTTAGGAAAACCTTTCCTCATTATTTTAAGTAAAATAACCCCGGGATTCTAAATCCAATTTATTTTACTCCTAAAATAATGTCTTTAGGAATTTAGGAAAATTGAACCCAAAAAACGAATTTTTCAGAATTAATTCAAAATTAAAACTGAAAATAAATTTAAAAAATAAAATAATAATGCTAGGGTTTCAAAAAAACCCTAGCTGCAGCAGCCGCCGGCCGCCGCCACCGGCAGCAGCCGGCAGGCCGTGCGCGCAGGGCAGCAGGCCCAGCCTGCCGCCCCTGCGCGCGCAGGCACTGCCTGGCCGGGCGCGCGCGCGCAGGCCCCTTGCCTGCGTGCGCGCGCGCCTGGCCGGCAGCGCGCTGCGCGGCCTGGTGTTCCGGCAGGCCGACGCGCGCGCAGGCTCCTTTGCCTGTGCGCGCGCGCTGGCCTGCTGGCCACCGGCCGCGTCCCTGCGTCGGGCGCAGAGCGCGCGCGCAGACGCGCACTGGGCGTGCCTGCCGGGCGCGCGCGCGCAGACGCCTCCGTCTGCGTGCGCGCGCGCCTGGCGGCGCGCCTGGTGCCCGTCCGCGCGCGGGCTCCTCCGCCCGCCAGCCTTGCGCGCGCGCGCGCATGGGCGCGCCTGCCGGGCGCGCGCGCGCAGACACCTCTGTCTGCCCGCGCGCGCGCCTGGAGGCGTTTCCATGCGCGCATGCCCGCGCGCAGCCAACCCGGCTGCGCGCTGCCCCTGCGCGGCCGGCAGCGCGCGCGCGCGCAGGCTTCCCATGCCTGCGCGCGTCTGCCCTGCCGGCAGCGCTCGGCTGCGCGCGGCCAGCCTTCCCGGCTGGCCGGCTGTGACGTTTTTCTCGTTTTTCAGATTAATTCCCATCCCGATTCCCAAGAAAAACAGAAAATACCAATATTCAGCAATTCACACGAATTAAAAGCAATAAAATAACATGCTTCAAGAATCAAGAAATTCAAGATTTAATTACAACATGCTATTTCACGTTTCATGCTTAAAACGCACATAAACCCTAGGCCTATACACCGAACCGGGCTCTGATACCACTGAAAGATTATGTGGATCGTCCCGGGAAAAGCGCGAATGCGGAAGCGCGGTATAATTAAAAAATAAATGCGGAATTTAAACATGCTTTTAAATTAAAACACGTTTCAAAGGGTGTGCCTTTGAAATTTCCCGGGCGTTCGGTGTATCTCATGAACGAATAACATAAAATAAATCATGGAGGCCATAGGGTTGGAAAATAAAAGAGGACGAAAATCATAAACGAGACCTACCCGTTGTCGTTTTCGTCTTCAACGGCTACACGCGTTGTTCCCCGTTTTGCACCAAGATCTCGTTCTTGAGACCCTCCAAATCGTGACACACGATCCACCCACGTATCTTGCACGTCGTGCTAGCAACGAACAAGTTTATATTTTGGAGTGGATGAATCAACGACACGTTATGAATTAACGGTATTGATTCATCAAGTTCTAATGTTCCAAGAACAAGAGAACAAAGAAAATAATTTTCTTTGGAGAGAGAGAGAGGCGAACGAGAGATGAGAGGGAGAGATCCGTGTGTGTGTGTTGTAGTGTGTGTGTTGGAGATTCATCATCATGTAAATTGTAGGATGCTAGGGGTTTATATAGAAGAGGAGTTTTAATCCTCTTTAAACTCCTCTTTTAAGAACTCTAATTTGACTAGGATTTTGACCTAGTCAAAGTCCTAGTCAAACTAGTGTTTTGACCTAGTCAAAACGATCCTAGCCATCCATCTCTCCCATTAATCTCAACCGTTGATTTAATTTAATTTAATGGAAATATTTAAAAACCTATTTAAATATTTCCAAGAGGCTAAAATAAATATAAATATTATTTAAGCCCATTAAAATAAATCCTTTTGATAAATCCAATTTATCAATTTAATTCCTTCTATCAAATAGAAAGAATTATTTCTCCAAGAAAAATAAAGGTCCCGATTAAATCTAATTTAATCATTCCTTCACTCCAATATTTAATTCCAAATTAAATATTTAATTGTGTGTGGATAGTGTGTGACTCTTTAGGTTCACCTTTCAGCTAGACTTGGTCGGATTCCTAGAATCCTTCCGTTACCATGGGTGGCCATCTAGCAACGGTCCATGGCACTAGAGACTAGGTGAAATATTCAGGGATGAACATTTAGGCTCTAACAGTACACTTGTCCTTCTGTCTTCGATCTCATCACTTAGAGTCTAGGGCACGGAAAATGCAGGTACCCATTTTGGACCTAAGTGTCGGTCTGTCCTCACTAAACGCCGCAAGGGAATCCTTCCCTTCTGTTCAGTCACTGTGGCCACAGTTTTAGGGACAAGACCTAGAGTATACATGAGACTCAACTGCCAAAACCTATTGACAGGAGACAGATCCTTTCTTGGAAACTACTGTCACTTTGCACACCAGAACTGCACTAGACATGGCTTATGACTACCAAAGAGAATTCTGGCAATCTCTCACCATATCTAAGATACAGCCCTGATGTACAGGTAAACTCAGCAATTCCTCAAGTCAAAGGACTTGACCTGTACCGTTGGAACCGGGAATACACGTCATACCTTGCTGACCATACTCAAGGTCCTCCGTAAGACGGTTCCCGCGAGTCACCTCAGTCAGCTGCGTCCTCGCATGCTAACCCACTAACACTGCTTAGACGATCCTCGTCACCCGTCGATGAAACACGACAGCAGATGCTTAGTGCAAGTCTCAAATGGAATCCCGGTACCCATTTTCGGGATTCCTTGACTTGGAGATTTCCGGACTGATTCGGGAAGACTGATTCCATGGACCTACCTCCAAGCGTAGTCCCAGTCCCCGAAATTGATTCTCAGTCCGTGGGCTTTGTTTGCATAGTGAACAGATATAGAAAAGTGAACACAAACAAAGTAATGCCAAATGAAATTCACTTCTTTATTCATTAATGATTTATCAAAACACTTATAATTGTCTAGACATAGGTTACATATACCCGCCAAAATTGGCTTACATGGTCACCTATTCTAACAGCTGGGACATAGGCGACAGTAGGACCGTACCTGTATGTAACTCGGAGCCTAAATATTTATGCCACATATTCACCTAGTGTCTAGTGCCGTGGACCATTGCTAGACGGCCACCCATGGTGACGGACTACTTTGGTTATGAGATAACAAGAAGTTGGTCCAAGTCTAGCTGAGGGTGAACCTAAAGAGTCACAACTGCTACACCGGATGTGAAGGGAATTAATTTGGAATTAATTCCATGAGAAGGTTTAATTTAATAGGATTAAATTATACTTCTTGGAGATTCAAGCCTTCATGGATTAATTGGATTAATCGGACTTGAGTTCATAATTGAATTTATGGATTTAATAAAGCATGGGCTTCTCTTTTAATTAGATTAAAAGGGTGAATTAATTAGTGGGCTTGGAATATTAAATAGGATTTAATATAAAGTCTATTGGATCTTTGGATTATTTAATTTAGAATTAAATAGGCCCATTTCATAAAGCCCATCGAAAATGGATGGACGAGATTTTATCTAGGGATTGATGAGATGAATGGCCATGATTATTTTGACTTAATCAAAGCCTAAGTTGACTAGGATTTGACTAGGTCAAAATCCTAGTCAAGTGTGCCTCTTTAGAAGAGGTTGAGTAGGAATACGAAAACATGTTTCCTATAAATACTCAAAATGCACACACACATACTAATCTCTACACATTATGCCATCTCAAATCTCTCTCTCAATTTCGTCCACCTCTCTTCAATTCTCTCCAAGACTTTCCTTTGTTCTTCGTGATACATTCAAGGTAGAACAATAGAGATGTCTATAGCGTTCATCAATAGCATTGTATCGATGTCTCTTCTCTCCTAAACAACTTCTTGCTAGCACGAGAGTTCGTTACTTTATAGTGAAGCATGTGGACGATTTAGAGGGTCTCCATTTTGAGATCTTGGTGGCAAAACAGGGAACAATGCATGTAGCCAAACGAAGAAGACTACGAGGGTAAGTTTTCTCTTTACGTTTCTTGTTCTCCGAAATTCTATGGCCTCCATGTTGTGTCTTTCTTGAACATGAGATATACCGAACCCCCTGGAGAATCAAGGGCACACCCCTTGATCCGTTTATGCATGTTTGATATATGCTTTTAATTACGTTCCATTTAATTTACACTCTTGCAATTTTATATTCACAACGCCCCCGCTTCCGCCGCGCCTCTCCCAGGCCGATCCGCTCGCTTTCATTCAGGAGGTTTGGTGTTTTCTTTGGGGCATTGTGGTTCCTTCGAGGGTAATGTACTTGTTTGGAGGTTGTGCTTGAAGTAGTCCCAGCATTGGAGAATCTGTCACTGTTGATCCGAAGTGGATAACCATTGCACCTTATGCGCTGCTCTAGTGCAATCAACCAAGCATGTTTTTTTTTTAATACCCAGTTGTGAGGATAGTTTGGGCCCTATCAAAAATCCTTTGGCGTGTACTGTCTTAGTGGTCTAGTGATGCAACCAAATGGATATCATGGGTGTTTTAGCAGTTGGACGCACAGGATAGGCTAAGGTTTCTCATGTTATGCTGGGCATAGAAAGAAGAAGATGATGGAGGAGATTAACCGTGAGTAGCTGAGGGTGGTGCAGAATGTGGTACACTTTTTGAAGAGTTACCAAGAGGCGTGTGAGAAGATGCGAGTTCGACCAGTAAGTTATAATTTTTGTGGTGTTTGGATAGGTTGCGAAATTGGTGTGTTCATAGATATCAATATGAAATAGTTGTTATAGGAGAATTTTGTTGGCTATACTGCTATATGCTTGGACTGATTTTGTGTTTTATTGGGAATAAATTTTCATCACTTTCCTATAAAAAAATATTAAGATCTATACAAGAGTATGTGTCAGATGTTCAAAATGGAAAACCTTTCACACATAACTACAGTATCTATCCGAATACAATATTGTGGAAAAATTGGTGGAAGGGATCAACAGTCTAATATAGTAGTTCAAAAATTAGAAGGTATTGCTTTTTTTGCCAGAAGGTTTGCATCCTAATCCCTATAGTCGAACACTATTTGCAAACTATGGAAATTAGTCCAGCTCCTCTAGCAATCTTGCAGTAGTGAGGTGAATGCCATGAGATGATTCCAGGACTTTACTGATAATGGTTTGGCTAAGGGAAGCTTGTGTAGGGTCTAAGTTCCAAAACTTATGTGGTGTCACCAGTTCGTTAAGTGTAATACGTGTAGTGTAGATCGGTATATTATTAACTAGGACTTTTAATAAACAATTAGCGAACCATTTGTGATTGCAGAATTCAATTTTAGTTCCATATTAAATATTTCATTTTATTTATTCCTAATAATCTGAATCATTTTTTGTGTTTGTTTCCAAATCCAACCATGGTAGGGTTTGGCTTGTGATGTAAAAAATATTTAATTTGGAAAGTACTTGCTTTATAAATCTAGTATAATAGGGTATCATCTTCAGTATGTATAGCTTTGAAGCAATATTTGAAAATCGTGAGTTATTTAGAGTGTTCAAAACAAATTTTCAAGTCTGCAAAAGGAATTACAAGAATTAGGAAATATGGACAAACTGAAATTTATAAATTTAAATAAGAAGTGTTACAATCTTTAAAGTAAAGATAGTTCCCTGATTCTTTGCTCTTAATTTTGATCCAAGGGCTTGATGTGGATGTGTAATCTCCTCTGGCTTTATAGAACAAACTACGTGTCATCTTGAAATATGGTATCAGGGCTTGAAGATTTGATGCCAAGGAAGACGTATAACCTTCATGGTTGCAGAGTTTCATCATGGTAGAGAGTTTTGGACTTGAATTCTTTTTATTGTTGTATGTCTTGTGTTATGTATGTTGTTTGTATGTATGGCTTGTTGTATGGTGAAAGACCAGTTTTATAGGCATGAGCAAAGCTTAGGTAGCTTGGGTCACTTCCGTTGGGTTTGAACATCAAAGGCTTGATATGTATCAGTCTCCTGATGGGCCCTATTTGAACATGTTTTTGACTAAATTTAGTCAATTCAAAATAAAAGTTTAATAATGTACTTTTATCTAAGATCAATCCATCGAAGTACATAAAGCCCAAATTTAATATGGACACTTGCGTGAATTTATCTTGAACACATTTAAACCCCAAATTTGTTATAGAATTTAATTTAGAATACAATTATTAGCAAATTTATTGTGGACTTTTAATTGGCATTTTATTCCAATTTTTTTTTATGTCAAGAGATGCCCCACCTTCAAGGTTCTGCGAGGAAATATGCTAAATGTTGTCGAGGACTTGAAGTATTTGATTTTCTTACTTTATTTTCTATTTCTGTTTTTTTTTTCTTTTTGATGCATGTGAGGCCCGCCAATGCGAGGATTTGAGGGGGGATTAAGTATTTGATTTTCTCAGTTAAAAAATGCAAGTAGTTTTCCAAGCCCGAGTTAGGACGACTTCTTTGTCGTGCATTGCACCATTTTTTTAATTGGTCATGGCCCCATCAAAGACCAAACACATGTCTTACCCATTATTTTTTTTTTTTTTTTTTTGTTTTGCATCCAACAATCAACAAGAAACTTACCCTCAACCTTGCAAAACAATGATTGGGGGTGAATTTTGTAACATTCACAATTTTTTGTACATAATTATGGGACAAATTGGTAATTATTAGAAAATCTAAATTAATCATAAATAAATTATGGGTTGAAATGTTAATATTTAAACTTCAAGGGAGTAAATGGAGCTTTATAAAATATTTGAGGGGCAAATTATATAAATTAAGAAAATAGAGGATATAATTGAAATTAGAGAAAAAGAATTTAAATAAAACAAAGTACATAAAAACACGAAAAAAATAATGAGAATTTGGTGCATGGGCCATCACCCACCAGCGCCTCAGTTTTGGATTTATATGTGTTATGTATCAGCAAAACACATTTAACACACACAAACACACACTCGGAGGAGATCGAAAACCAATAAGGAAGTTTGTTGTAAATAATTGATTAATTAACTTACTAATATTATTTAATTAGTGTATTTATTAAATATAATTTTTATTAATTGAATTAATGTTTAACCGGAAAATTTTATGAATTTGACTATATATAAATTAGCATCGATTAAATATTCCATTTGCTTTAAAAATGTTATAGCGTGATAATCAAACTATTTGATTTGTTAGATTAGTCATTACTATAATTGATTTACTCAATTTAATCGGGTTATTAATCAAATATTCAATTATATGTATTGGTGTTTAATAAATTCTATAGCAGCGAGAAATTGGTAGAAAATTTATAAAAATATTAAAAAATTATATTTGAAAAATATTATGTTTATTAAAAATGAATATGAGGTTCTTGAGATAATTTAATTCAGGAATGTTATTAAGAATGGTAGTTATAAAAATATGAAGGGTTTGATGAAATAAATTCAAATGATTTAATTGATAAATAGATATATTTATGGGAAGCTAAAATCTCTAATTATTTAAAAGAAAAAAGAAATGGATATTTGAATTTCAATATAAATGAAATATTAAAAGGATTGGTGGAATATGTGCAATATTGTTTAATATATTGATATTTTGGATGTATTAATTATATATATTATAACTTATTATAGGATACGAAGATAAAGTAGATGGTTGAGCAACTCCTCCGATCAGCGTATGAAAATTAAGGTAAGTATAGTTAATTGGGTTGTGTATATATATATATGTGGATATATATATATATATAACTTGGTTGTTAATTACTGGTTATTTATCTGGATTACGTTATTGATTTGTGGAGTTGTTATTATGTGCTTATATGTGGTTCTATTGTGCGGAAGTCAGATGAATGATTTTGTGATACTATATTTGATTGTTGAATAAAATTTAATGATGAAGTTACAGAAGAGGAATTGATTATTGAATGAAAACGAATGATGAGATTATTGATGGGAATTTTATGAATTGAAATAAAGAGATGGCTTACCTAACCGGGACGCATATTGCAATAGCTTATGATGATATGATTAATGATGAGTTGTATGTTGTCATTAGTCAATGGAGATGATATGACATATCATACGAGTCGTGTGTTGTGTGATATGAATCATAATGGGATAGCAATCGAGTTGTGTGTTGTGTGGTATCATACGAGCTGTGTGTTGTGTGATATCAAAAAAAAAGAGATATTGTGATTGAGGTGATGGTAGTTGGGAAAGACCATTGAGTGATACACTCCCACTTGGCTAAGTAGGACCCTAAGGAAATAAACGATGATGTCGAGTATTATATCGTGGATGGATATGTGACTGTTGGTATGTGTTACTACTTACATCTGTTGTGATTGCACGACGAATATCTGTTGGTTGGTGATGTTGCATGAAATTTGATTCACTACGAATGGGTGTATATATACAAGCTCAGTAGCTATACTTATTGAGTAGGCAGGTCATCCATTGCTAAATATTTTTCTGGGAATAAGTCACAGTGACTAGCTGAATTGGATCATAAACTGTTGGAATAGGTGACCAGAAAGCCAATAGGTTTGGCAATTTGTAACCTATCCGACAACTTGATGTGAATGTAATATTATTATGTGATGAATAAGATGAGTGTTCGTCACCAATGGTACCTTCTTTGTTGCGCTCATCTTACATTTGTTAAAACGGTGTTTAACTTATATCGCAACAAAGCCCACAGACCATGGATAACAACTCGTGCAGTTGGGCCACGCATTGGATGGTGGTCATGAAACCAACTGATTAAGAGTTGGGTCTGAAACGTTCCAAGTCGAGGACCTCGAGACAGGGCATCGAGAGTCCTATTGAGACTTGCATCAAGAGTCGTGTTCATTGGATGAGTGCCGTGTTTCATCGGCGACAGGCGTGGGACGCCTACACGGTCTTGATGGGTTGGTCGACTGGGGTCGAGCCGACTGGACTGACTCGCGGGGATCATCATATGGAAGCCTTGGAGGCTTGGTCGGTATGATTGGATTCCCCGGTTCCGATAGTACGGGAGTAATCCTCAGACTTGAGGAATCATGGCAGTCACGTGCACAGGACGGCTGTATCTTGGATCTGGCGAGAGGTGATCATTCTGTAAGATGATCATTATAAGCCTTGTCCAGTGCAGTCGGAATGTGTAGCGAGGACGGTGGATTCCAAGAAGAGGATCCGTCCCCTGTCAGTATGTGACAGAGGTATCTCCTATGCACTCGGAGACACGTTCATGCTGTTTGAAGCTGTGGCCACAGTGGTTGGTCGAACAGGGAATGGTTTCCTGTGTCGACGCAATGAAGCATACGTGGTCTCGAGTATTAAGCATAGATGCCTAGTCAAGGATGGGAACCGACGCCCAATTCCATACCCTAGACTAAGGCCGGGAGACGGTAGACGGAAGGATCGTACCCGTACGGAATCGGCGCCTAAATGTTCACGCCAATTCACCTAGTCTCTAGTGCCATGGACCGTTGCTAGACGGCCACCCATGGTAACGGGCCCTTGTGGGACATGGGCCCAAGTCTAGCTGAGGGTGAACCTAAAGGGTCACACACAAATCACCGAGGAGGTTGAGAGATCAACTTGGAGTCAATCTCGAAGGATAAAATAAGTAATTGGATTACTTAAGGGAAAGTCCATTGGATGGACGGGCCGATATTGTATCGGGCTTTCATTTAATCGGTAAATTGGATTTTCGATTAAATATGGAAAGTTGAGATGTTGAGACGTTGGATCTTTTAATTGGATTAAAAGATCAACGGGAATAATTTAAGTGGACATTAAATTGGATTTAATATTGGGTTCGTCGTAATTGGATTACGATAAAACCCGGTCCGTTAAATTATACCCGAGAGGAGAAATAATTCCTAATTTGGAATAGGAAGAAGTTGGATTCTTCCCTTAATTAAACATAGCCGACATGCTCCCTTGGAGGAAGCAAAATCAGCCATGTTTCATGCTAGGTGGTATGTTGACTTGTCTCTTTTTGGAAAGAGACAAATCAACTCCAATCAAGCTCTTCCCTTTTGGTATGATTTGATCATACCATAAATTTTGGTAGGCTTGATTGAAGAATTGATGGTGATTGATTGGAATGAATCTAGACATCCTTGGATGAACCTAGACACATTCCAATAATCACATTAATTATGTATATATATTAGAATATACAACACCTAGCATATGTGATTCATTATTCATCTTTTTCTAGGAAAAAGAGAAGACAAAAATCCTCTCCTCTCTCTCAATTTTCGTGCTCCCTCCCTCTCTTACACTTGTGTTCTTCACTTGATTTTGAATCAAGAAGAAGAACAAAGTAAGTTTAAGAGAACACTAATTCATAGTGTTCTTCTCTTAAACCGATTCCTTCCTAAACCCGTTCTTTTCTAGCAAGAAAGAACGTGTGTTTCTTCCGGTGTGGTGTGGATCACCTTTGGAGAATCCATACGTTTGGATTTCGTGAGCATTCCGGAGAAGGAACAACGCTAGTAGCCGGGAGCATACGCTAAACAATCAAAGGTAACGGTTTATTACGCTTTGGTTGATTCCATTTATATATCTATGCCCTATGTGTTTAAATATATGTTTTAATATTTACACATCCTACATCGAACGCCCGGTTGAGCACCCAAGGGTACACCCCTTGGGATTCGCGTATTTTGAATTTTATTTAAATTTACGCACTTTCTCGCCTTTCTCGCTTCCGCTCGCGCTCCCGGGCGGATCCGCTTGTCCTTCATAAACGTGCCGTCAGTCTTATTAGGTGCGTCAGCAGTGTCATCTTGAATTGAGAGTTCTACCTGCATAATTACATAAAAATTAGACTTTCAGTGAGGTTGTATTTTAAGTTTTGTAATAACTAGAAACTTCACCTTTTTCCTTTCTTTATATTTATAAATGCCAAGGTTGAGGATTTATTACCATATTTTGATGTCCTATGTTATTCCGTAATGTCTACATAATATATCGAGTATAATATAGTTTATCTTATTAGGTGAACATAAATTTCTTATAAGATGGAATGTAACTACGGAGGGAGTGTCACGCTATTATTGATTGTCAAACAAAGGAAATGGAGGCTTTGAGGTGGAGGTAGAAGTCAATAGGTAAATAAGTACCGTAATAGTGGTAGAAAGTAAAGTTATGCCCAACTATTTAATTTTTCTTGTGATTGGATTTGATTTAATTAAAAAATAGTGTGAGACATTTAGTTAATGTATATGATATTGTGATGGTTAGTTTGTGTATATTAGATGTCCGAATAATTAGAGAATTTCTTGATATTTTTCTGAAGAATTACCTGGGTTACCACCTAATTGATAAGTAGATGTTGAAATAGAGAATCTTCTTAGGGCAACACCTATTTTGATTGCACCATATAGAACAACTTTAGTAGAACTACAAAACTCAATAAAGCAAATAGAAGAATTTCTAGAGAAATAATTCATTAGATTGAATATTTTATCGTGGAGAGCACTAGTGTTGTTCGTGAAGAAAGTAGGATGGTAGTCTAAGGTTGTGTATTGGTTATCGCCAACTTTATAGAGTAACAGTGAAAAATAAATTTCCATTACCAAGAGTTGATGACCTGTTAGACTAGTAGGGGTTACATTATTTTCAAAGATCAATTTGAGATCTAGTTATTGACAATCAATGATAGCAGATAAGGTATACTTAAAATAGCCTTTCACAATCATTATGGTCATTGTGAGGTTTTAGTAATACCTTTCAGATTAACGAATGCACTGATACGTTGACAACATTGATGAATCGGACATTAAAGTCAAGAGAGCTTGGGTCAATTTGTGATAGTTATTATAGATGACATCTTTATGCATTCGAGGAATATGGGAGATTATGAACAACATTTGAGTATGGTGATTTAGATCTTGCAAGAAAAAAAGTTGTATGCTGAGTTAAGTGAATGAGAGTTTTGGGTGAATTAGGTAGTTAGTCTAAGATATGTGATATGTGGAGATAGGATTATGACTAACACTGTAGAAGGTAAAAGTTATTATGGATGGAGAGTACATAAATATGGGATTTAATCTCGAAGTTTCTTAGGGCTAGTTGGGTATTATAGGACATTTGTTGATGGTTTTCTTATAATTGTTGGTCCTTTGACGGAATTATTTAGAAAAGGGATAGTGTTTCACTAGATTGAACAATATCAACAAAGCTTTGATGAGTTAAAGAAAAGATTGAGATAAACTCCAATCTGAGTTTTGTCATCTGGTAGTGGTGGATACATGATGTACAAAGATGCTTTGAAACAAGGTTTAGAGTGTGTATTAATATAAAATAAGAACGCGATTTTGTATGCATTTCGTCAATTAACGAACCACTAGTTAAATTACCTACACATGATTTGGAGCCAGCAATAATTATACATGCATTGAAGATTTGAAGACACTATTTATTTGGTAAAAGATTTCAGATTTTTAATGATTATATAGGTGCCTAAAGCCGTCAATCATACCCAATCTGAAGGTGAGGTTTGTGTCTCGTTCTAGAGAAGACAAGTGCCTTGTTCTGACTACTAACGGCTTATGGGATGTCATGGACAATGAAGAAGTTTGTGAAATCGTTAGAAAATGAATCTTATTATGGCATAAGAAGAATACGAACAAGCCAATTGCAAATAGGGGCCAAGAGTTGACCTTGCTACGTGGATAGTGGCTGAGTACCTGGCCAACCTGGTCCTTTGCAAAGGAAGCAAGGACAACATTTCTTTAATAGTAGTCGACTTAAAAACTGAAATGAAGTTCAAGTTTCTTATATAGTTTTGTACTTCTAGGATCCATTTGGGCCAAATCTTGCACAATGTGGTGTTACTTTTTTTTTTTTTTTTTTGGCCCATGTTTTCCACCTTAAACTCGTGATTTTCCATGACAACTCCTGAATTACAAACCCACGTGTGGACATAAAAAAAAAAATCCATCTAAGTTGATTGGCCATCTAAATACTTTTTGATATTTTGCTTCTCGATGCATATTTCCATTTTAGTTTTACCTTCATTTATGATTTTGGATATTTAGTGACAATACCTATTCATCGTTGTTCTCAACAATATTTATGAGGTTATACTATAAATTCGAACTTCTTCCACTCTCCCTCATAGTTCTCTGGTGATAGATACTTCAAGTTGTGGATCATACTATAACTAGAGGCCATGTTTGTGCCTCGTGCTAGAGAAGACGACTGTCTTCTTCTGGCTATGGCTTATGGGATACTCATACAATACAAAAGCATTTTGCATGATTCATAGTTTTTTATTTTTCAAGATTGATTTTTTTTCTCCATCCTTATATGATGTGTAAATAACTAAAAGATCTTAACGAGAAAATTTTGATGAAAATATTGTTACCAAAATTTGATTTTTAAAAATGAACTCCAACCCAATATTTATACATTTTGCTCCTAAAATCTTTGGTGAAGATTAATCTTAATGGTTCGGTGAAAAGCTCCCAAAAATTCTTTCCAGAATATTTTAAACAGTATAAAAGCTTCTAAACTTATATATAGAACTTTCTTAAAACTTCTCTCAACTTTTATATTTGTTGAAAATCCTGCATCCACAAACTTCCACTCAAAAAAAAAAAAAAAAAAAAAAAATAGACTCATTGACATGGAATTTTTGCCACAAAATAGTTTGCCACAGACATTGCCATGACTTTACAACAGATTTCTAAAAAATTGGATTTTTGTGGCAAACTCTGTGGCAAAACAACAATAAAATTTTACAACAGACATGTCGTTGCAAAACACCATCGCAAAAATCGATTAACCTTAGGGTGACCCACTTTCGTTGCAATCACAAGGTAATTTTTACGCAGCGGGATTTTTCTCCCTATGCGGCACTAGCCTTCTCAAAAGACTAGTCAGCCTTCCCTTTTTCGGCCGTCCCATACCAGCCTATTTTTCCCACACACTTAGCACTTGTGCATGAGACTCGTTTTGGCCATCTTACAACAACCCCATTTTTCCCACACGCTCAACTCACGCATATGAGAGGGTAACATGGAACCCGCTTGGCCGTCCATACAACAGCTCTCTCTCTTTTTCTCACACGCCTAACACTTGCCCATGAGAAGGTAAGATTAAACCCACTTGGCCGTCTTCACAACAACCCCTCTTTTTCCCACATGATCAACACACACATAAAAAGTTAAGGTTGAATCCTTCTTGGCCATCCTCACAACGGCCCCTCTTTTTCCCACATGATCAACACACACATGAGAAGGTAAGGTTGAACCCTTCTTGGCCGTCACATGCCGGCACACGCCGCAAACGTTGCCCCGGAACACATTGATGCTAATTTGCAATGGTTTTTGTAGCAGTTAATATATGTGGCACTGTTTGCAATGGATTTTCAAATTATATCCGTTGCTAATAATTTGCAGCGGATGTTGCATTGGAAGAAGTTGCAATTTAAATAAACTTTTTGCAATAGATTTTGCAACAACCTACACATTACATAATTTTTAAAATAATATAGCAAATAATTTTTCCACGAACTTCTTTGTATATTTTCCCTTGCAAATTGAGCGTCGCAACGAATTTTGCCTCAAATGAAAATACGTGGCAAAGGTACCGATAAATTTGCAATAACTTTTGCAATAGATGTTTAATCCATTGCAATTCATACAAGGTAGCTGGAGGCATTCATTTTTTAGACATTATATTTGTCACGGGTTTTGCAATGGACGTTTGATCCGTGAAATCTGTATAAGGTAGTTGGAGGCATTCAATATTGAAACTTTACATTTGTCACAGAGTTTGCCATGGATGTGTAATTCATTGCAACCCGTAGGACACAGTTGTAACACATTATTTACGAAACGGTACTTTTGCCACACATTTTGCAGCGGATGTGAGGTTCGTGGCAAAATCCGATACAAAAAGTTAATAAAAGAATACTTACACCCTTCTTCGTTCGTGTTTTCTCATCCATTTTTCACCTATTCTTACTACTCATTTATTTTGGTCTACTGAAATTTGAATCTTCTATGTGCGACTTAACTATTTGTGATCAACCTGGTGCAACAAATCACATGTTTGAAGGTTTAGATAACTTACGTTAAGGTATATACAAAAAAATAGCTAATGTATCGATATATATATATTCATTTTGAATTTTAAATTTTTATTTTATTCTCTATGTATGTTATTGAATGTACATATATTTGTTGGTTTTAGAGTAAAAATGTTGAGAGAGTTGAGAGAGCTGAGAGAGTTGATAAAGTAGATGTATGAGGAAATCTACCTCGTTATGTTGGTCTTAGGAAAGAATTTTGTGACGCAGTGACTGAGTTAATAAACTGGGCAAAAACATAGCATGTTTTATGGATAAAGAGAAAATTCGTTGTCCATGTAGTATATGTAAGAATGTTAAATACAAATCCACGGAGGAGGTGACATTCAACCCCATTAGAAAAAGGCTTTGTAGAAAATTACTATAAGTGGACATCTCATGGTGAGCCAGAATATGAACATTCAATGTCGGAAAAATACCTTGCCAGATCAGACGACACATTGAAATAACTATGAGCAATTGAATTGAGCCTAGAGAATAGTGTTTGATGCAGCTGGTCATGTATTTCCTCCACCATATATTGATCATGGATATCATAATTATGGGGATAGATTCAATAAATCGACACCTGTTAGTCATCAATCACATGAGAACAAGGTTGATGTGAGTTCTAACGATGGGGTAAATTACAATACTAATAATTTAGTAGCATTGTCTGGGGAAAAAAAAAAAAAAAAAAAAGAAACACAATTATGTTGTAAGTGTTGCAGATCAGTTGTTGTATAGTGGGAATGGGAGTCACGCTGGGTTATCTTTGATGGTGAGGCTAGTAAGCATCAAATCTGAATACAAATTACCGCAAAGTTATGTGTCATCCATCTGATGCGGAGGCTTGGAAACATTTTAATGAGACACATTCAAATTTTGCTTCAGAACCCCAGCATGTTCGCCTTGGCCTTTGTGCTGATGGTTTTGCCCTCATGGACATTCTGAAAAAATCATATTCTTGTTGGCCAGTTATTATTACACCATACAACCTTCCTCCAGGGATGCATATGAAATCAGAGTATATATTTTTGTTGTTAATTATTCCTAATCCTGCTAATCCCGAACGACTTTTTGATGTATACTTGCAGCCTTTGATTGATGAGTTGGTACAATTGGATTTTGATTAAATGTTTTGTTTTGTTTGAATTTTATAAATTGTTTGTTGTAAATTAAATATAATTTTAACTAAAAAAACTTAAATATCAAATTTTGAAATAAAAAATATTGTAAAGATAAAAAAAAATTATTGATAAATTTTATAATAAAAATGGTAACAAAATTTAGCAAAGAAATTCGTTGCAACACCATTGCAAAATTTTCAACAGATTGAAGTTGCAAGCAACGTGTGGCAATTTTGCCATAGATTTTCATTGTACAAATCATTGAAAATTTTACAGTGGATGTCGTTACAAACAATTCGTTGCAATTTTGCAACGAATTTTTGTTTCAAATGTTGTTGCAATGAAATTGCTGCAAATTTTGTCACAAAAATATTATCACAAAGCCGTTGCAAAAAATATTATAAAATTCATTGCAAATATCATTGCAAAAGTCATTGCAAAATTCGTTAAAAGTCATTTCAAAATTCGTTAAAACTCAAAATTTTGGCAACATAATTTGCAACAAACATTTATCCGTGGCACAATTTGCCACGGATGGAAAAACCGATGCAACTATAACACTAGTACCTATATCAATGGAAAATTTTTCGTTGCAAATTTTCGTGGCAAAACTAGTTTGCAACGGATTTTATGAAATATCGGTGGCAAAAATTCATTGATATGACACGATTTTGACGCAGTGTCCATATTTATATAAAATATTCCAACTATTTTTGATATTCTTAATTTATATTTCATTTAGTGCTTTTTAATATTAACCTCTATTACGAAAAATGTAAACAAGATTTCAGTATCAGTTCAAGAAGTTTAAAATTTAAAAACACTAAACATATACATAGTATAAGAGAGGGAAATGACATTCATTTTTTATTGACTCGACTGTAAAAGTAACTATATAGTAAAAGGAAAGTTCTCCCCGTCCGATTCCCGCCGTCTTCTGCACCTCCGTGAGCCTCTTCCATTTTTTAATGTCTTCACCTATTTGGCTTTGTTTTTTTTTTTTTTTTAATTTTTTCATTTTGATTATCTCATCATATTTTAATATTGTTCTTTTGTGTCATTCTAACACATGCTTTGGAATAGTAAAAAAAGAATTATAAAGATAATTTAATTAATACTTACAGTTTTATATTTTAAAATTTTAAGTAGACATATTATATCTGCCAACAATCCTAATACGCTACAAGAAAATAGCTTAATAACTATGAAAAATATTATGCTAAAATTAGCGTCCGGATAATTAGCAAGAAAAATTTTCGTTGCTAATCTATACTATTTAGTATATATATATATTAAACAATACGTTGCTAAATTTGTTAGGAAGTAAATTTCGTTGCTAAATGTATTAGCAAATAAATTTGTCATATTAAATAAAGTAAATTATAACCAAGAATTTTACTTGCTAATTAGCTCGATGCTAACATTTTTGCGTTGCTATTAAATAATTTTCTTGTAGTGATATATAATAATAATAGGGTGTGGATATGGGCTTCATTGTTATGTCAATCTAATAATAACAAAGTTTGATAAAAAGTTGATGTTTCCTGAATGATACAAAGTTTTGATCATATCATTTCATCAAAAAATAAGTCTTGATCATGAAGTTAAACTAGTTTTGTAAATATTTTTAACACTTAAAGTTTGTGACCAAATTTTTCATTGAAAATTAACAACCTCAATTAAAATAGACAGTTTTTCTTCCCCCATTCACATTAATAATATATAGTAGGGTAAATTACAACTACCTATCCTCCCCTGGGGTTTGACATAATTATAAATATCCTCTCATTGTTTGAAAAATTACAAACACCCCCTAAATTGTTGTAACGAGAAATAAAAATTTAAAAGCAATCATTTATAGATTGTACTCGAACCTTGGTGAGTCACATTCATATACAAACCACCAATAAAATATAGGGATAATTACATTTACACCCCCTAATCTATGGTCTGTTTACACAAATCACTCCTGTCTTTTGAACAATTATACATACACCCACTATAATGTAAGCATCATTTACACAAACCATCCCTATTTTTTTAGAAAATTACACTTACACCCCTCAAAAGTATCGACATTATTACACAAACCACCCTTATTTTTTGACTATCAAGGGTGATTTTTGTAATGCAAAAGGCAGGGGTGATTTGTGTAAATAGACTATAGATCAGGGGTGTAAATGTAATTATCCCTTGAATATAATCTTCAATTTAAAAATTATCCAATCTCCAAATACAACTCAATCAACACAATGCCAAAATTAAACAAACACTACTTGAATAGTTCAAATGGTTAAAATCCAACTATCCAAATAAAATTCATGCTTAAAGCATTAATCATTCGGTTCTGCAAATCACTTAACAAACAAAAATATCCACTTAACTATATAATTTCACAATGTTAACATCAATCAGTTTAAAGTAAAACTTATGAGTTTTACTTTTGACTCTAAATGGAAACGAGTTGGGGTGGGGCGAAACCTTTTATTGGAGTAATTATTTAAGTATTAATATATGTGAACATTAATTAATTAAAAAAATTATTAAACTATTGGTTTGAATCGGTGCAATGGATTTCAAGGCCAGTGTATGAACTTGAAACCCGCCCCAAATCTGGGCGAATACATTTTGTAAGACATGTAACCAACCCGCCCCTTTACCCGTTTATTGGACTGATTCTAATGCGACAAGTTTGGGTCAGGATCCTGAAATACCCAAACCATTTACGTTCCTAGTTAATTGCCATCTAATTTGAAAAGTGGCATATAACACATTGGGTTGAAAGGTGGCACTGGACTCGCCAAAAGTCATCAACCCCAAATCAAACAGAAACCCAATCCCAAAATTCTCTCTAATCAACCTTTGGATCCAACAACATCAATTAAACCCCAGTTATTGCCACCAGAATTCCATTCCTTCTTCGCAATTTCCTCCTCTTGCGCATTCCTGAAATTATGATAGTTGATGTGACGCATATCAATGGGTCTAAGCCAACATAAATACTACTACGACCTCAGGTTAAACAACACATAAAACCTTTTACTTGGATTGTCAGACATCCACAAAAGTCTTCAATTGGACATATTTTTTTAGAGAAACACACAATTTTGGTCGCACTGTGAGATGTTCGAGACATCTTCAAAAAGTTTTCCTATAAATTTCCTCCACAATATCATCTTTGTTTTGCCCACTAAATTTTCTCAAAATTCCCTTAATTTTTTTCACCATGTTGTGCAAATTATGGTCATGTCACCTACTTGTATGTCAGAACATTAATCGAAAAGGAGGTGACATTTTGTTGACACGTCCTGTGGCATATTGTTGTTATAGGGGCTCGAGTAGATGTCAATAGAGGGCCGAGGCACTTAGTACCGGGCAGGCATTTTTTTCAATAAACGCACTGCTCACCCAGATTAAGCCAGATATATAGCCTAGAAAGGTGATGTAAACACAGCCTCTATTGATTCTAAAATATAGAAGAAATTGCAAGCAAGAGATCGCTTGAAGTGCATTCCATCTTCTTGCATGCATTTTCTTTTCGTAATGTTATCAGAAACATTTGAAAATATTAAAACCTATAAACAAAAGAAGCTTAAAATTAGCAAAAGTAAAGAAAACCATCATCAAATAAATCTAATCTAAGTACCAAACAAAACTATCACCAGCAGTAGATATTCCCCAAAAGAAAGCGTACAAATGCAACCACCGAAACTATAAAAAACCTTGTGGCTTGAATAAAGATGCACTGAGAACTGACAAGAACAACTTCTCAGGGCAAGATGTGATCTCCCCAGCTCTACATTTTATTCATATATTTGAAAAAAAATACAATAAGTTATATTGGTTACAGATTGTAACTGACAAACATGGATTTTACATTAATGGAGATACAAATTGTCAGCTCAAATAATATGTGTAGACTACATATATAGCAGCTCACTCGCAAGATCCCTACTAATTACAGTTGTAGGATACCTCTTAGTCATACAGCAATACAGCTTCTCCAGTTCATTTGATTTTAACCGAGAAAGTGAAACGAATACCGTGCATGCAAGTGAAGCTCTTTTTTTCTAGAGATATCGACAATTTTAAATTCAACAAGAAGTTGCGTACAAGGTGTAAAAGAGCTGACAGAGATTGCACATTTTGGCGAGGTGCAAGCAGCTAAATCAGTGGAGCGCCGATCTTAGTTCATCCATCAGTTGATCTCTAAAAGAAGGATCCGTCTGCAGTGTGCAACGTTCGTTTATAGTTATTAGAACAAGAAAATGATAGAAAGTGCGACATAAAATTATGAGCGTAAGGAAAATGGTTTACCTTTTTCAAGAAAGCAGCAAGTGCTTGAGGCAGTGCTCGTAGATCCATTGTGGAATTCCCGAGGTTGGACAACTGAAGCAACATTTTCTGTATACGCAATTCCTGTAACTTTTCCTCATAGTTTCTAGAATCATCCTTCCATGAAAAGAAAGCCTCGTCGTCCGTCCAGGAAGTTTCTTTGTCCCCTCCGATCTTTGAGTTCAGGAACCAATTCTTGATTGTGTCCCGTGCAGACTTATAGTCAAACTGGTGGCCGGCAGCATCCCTCAGCGTCTTGACTAAGTCATCCTCAGCAACTCTCCTGTGCAATCTCCGGTAGAAGAAGGACCGAGATTTTGGCCATTCTACGACTTCATTTATCACCCCTTTCGCGGCCATCCTGAGTGAGGTATCATGCAGCTCGGCGAATTTTGTGGCTATTTGAGTGTACAATGGCAAAAGCTTCTTTTCACGGGCTCTTATTTGTGTCTGTAAGTCTTCCACATTCGCGCGTGTTCCACTGCTGCTGGCTTCCTGAAGTTTTGACTTTAGATTGATTAGCTCTGGGTCAAGCCTACCCATGCATTCCAACAGTTCTCTAGTTCGAAACTTGATCTCGATCAGACCTTCAGGCTCAAGGACATTTCCTTTAGCTGTTCGTTCTGCATACATTTCAACGTGATCAGGATTGATCTTACTGTCCAGAACCACCCATGCACCACCTCGAAGTTCGCCCATCATAGGTATGTATATGAAAACAGGTTGTTTGTAAGTTCTAAGGTTCTCAACAATCGTTGAACCAGCTTGTAGGATCCCTTCAAAGAGGTCCCTCTGCCCTCCCGAAAAACCTCTCCAGTTGGCAAGAATGAAAAGCGGTAGTTCTTCCCGGTTAAAATCCATCAACGCTTGAGCAGTCTTAGTCGCAGAATCAGGAAACCATACCTGCCCTGCTTGTGGAACAACTCTTTCATGAGAATCGAGCTGCCCAGGATCTGCAGGAATTACTTGCATCATAGTTTGAGTCTCAACAGCAACGATTCCTACTGGAATTCCTCCTAGCTTGGCACGACCTGTGACGACTGTTCTTGCCCAGCCTTCCAATGTCTCGATGAAGCTATCCCTGTCAAACATACCTCCAAGCCATTTCCCAGTACCATCCATGGCACCACATATAGCTGCACGGGGATCACTCGATGTCTCAGGTAGATATTCAACCGGCCTATCAGGAGGATCCAATGGACTCAAAATGGGAAGTGGACCACCAGAATATGCTGGCACAAAGCTTAACCACTTCAAAATAGCTGATATACCCTCAAGATCATCTGAGACTGTAAGATGAACGACTCCATTTGTCGCCATAATTTTAGGTCCACCAAGTTGCATGTGGGAGCTATACACCTCCCGACCCAGAAGTTTGTTCAGTGCAGAGAAACCAGTCAGAATAATAGGTTGATCAAGTCTTTGTATGCACCGCATACCAAGGCGAGCAAGATAAGCACCAATGCCAACAGTTCTTCCAGTCACATAGGTCACAGTAAATGTTTCATTGTACGCCCTTGAATAAGCACTGGCAATGGCACCACTGCCGGTTAAGTTTTCAACTCCCAAACCATCCTCTTTTCCTACAATAGTATCTATAACCCATCGGGTTTCTCCACTAGGGAGCTGTAACTCATGTGCTATCACAGAAGTTCCAATGCGATCATAATCCTCGGCACTTAAGTAAACATATTGGAAACCACGCTCAGGGTTTGTTTCATCAGACCAACCAACTCTAAAGCAAGATTTCACTTCCTCAGCTACACCAATACGGGCTCCTGAATTGGCTGCGAGATAAATAAGAGGTAGTTTCTGTGCACAAGCAACTTCAGTCACTGCCTGGAAAAATGCATCCTCCCTGGGACCAAAGGAACCATTTTTGAAGGTTACATCATTTGAAACAATGAAAACTGTCCGTCCGGAAGGAAATTCAGGTGTGGACATTTCCATGCACCAAGCTACCATGCCAACATCATTAAGTGCAGGCTGTCGCTCAACAGAAACAAGAGGAGTACCCCAAGAACCTTTCTTGTCAGCAAAAACTAACTCTGTGACTCTCAGTACTGCTTTATCTTTAGGCTTGTTAATTCCAGGATGCTGGGTCCATGATTTGTTCAGAGCTGCCTCAAAGGCCTGAAAAGAAAGACCTCCTTTAAAATATAAATGCATCAACCTTAAATCAGTAAGGCAAATAAAAGTTCAATGTATACCAGTGGGAAATCATAGCAATAAGTAGTGTTGCTTTTCCGGGCTAGAAGACGTTTCTGTTCAAGAACTCCCAAAGGCTTATATTGTGCATTCACAGGCAATCCATGCAAAGGCGATTGGCCAGAGATGGAATTGTAGACTATCTCGTTGCTGGAATTCTCAACTTCTCTATAGACCTGAAAGTTGAAACGCGAAATATCATATTCACATGAGTTTTACAAAATAAAATATGTACTAATTTTCTGGCACATATAGCAGAACCAGCACTTTAATGGCTCCACACATACTGAATGCATAATGCTGCACTAAAGAATAAGTCTTCTGTCTTCTAATAATTTAAGACTACTTTTCAACAGATCATGGCCAATTAATAACAGAGATTTTATGGAACACTTTTACCTGCACATTTAACAAATTCAAGATACACTAGAATCCCACCAACACAAGATCTGAAATTACTTCTACAGTTTATTTTCATTTATGAAGTGATTTTTCCACAAGCCATCATCATGCGTAATATCATATAAACCTGCAGGTCAGATTATCGTGATATGGATGATACAAACCAACCCAACTTACGTGCACAATGCAAGTGTGACCAGTCACATTTGTGACCACAACTCTCCATGCTCCATTAGCATCTCCTTCAGATGATATCCAAAGCTTAACTTCCCACTCACAAACTCCTAAACGATGCATTTTGACACCAACTGACGCATTAACTTCATGTCCCAGATCATACAAAATTTTCTCAACCGCAGCTTCTTCATGGCCATCAAGTATCTCCAGTCTTCTGGAAATGGTTTTGAAAACCACGTCAATATTTGCATTTTAATGCCAAATCTATACATAAAAGAACACCTGAGTTGGGAACCAAAATAATCTTACTTGTGGTATGGCAAAAGATCATCTATTTGTTGCTCCCGCAAGATATAAAGGTACATATGAGCATGATCAGATTTGATGGTGGAATTATGGGCATTGAGTTCAACCTCCTCCATTGCTGACATTAAGGACCTCAAAATGCTCCTTGCCGTGAAGGATAGAGCCCATAAAGAATGAGTCTCGCCATGATCCAATCCTTGATATACAGTCAGACCTTCATTCGATACAGGCTGCCTCACAAGTGTTCTGAGAAACATCCTCTGTATAGGTAGTGGCTTGTCTTTAACAGTGTAAAGGTGCCACTGTCGATCCCGAGAAGGAGTGTACCGTATATTTTCATAATCTTTTAGTTTGTCCTGTTGACAGAAAAAAAAATTTCGACATAGGCACAGATAAGTTAAAATTAAAACTAATATCTGAAAGCCGAAAGGAACATATATACATATATACCAGCTCAAGGTAAATGGATAGAGGTGGCTCCAAATGACGCAATAGAGGTTGCTCTTCATAGTAGAGTTTAGCTGCCGACCAATGAAAGGAGTGCCTCATGGGGCCTCGGCCTTCATCTCTCTGTATAATACAGCTGACAACCCCCACTCCAGCATTTCTGAGGCTGGAGCTTACTTCTTTCTCCTTCAATATTTTGGCCAACTTGTTGACTCTTTCTTGAGCCTGATCCTCATCACCACTGCAGAGGCATAAAATTATAAGGCAATGAAAGCCAAAGAAACTAGAAAGTATTGACTGTTAACTGATTATCAAGTCAAAAACAAAACAAAATGAAGTACCTTTTCTTATTTTAGCAATGCAGCTAAGAGAAGTTCAGAAATATCCAATAAAAGCTATGAATTGGCTTTATAACCTCCACCACACTAGTAAATTCCACCTCCGACTCCACTAGGTGAATTAACTATATATTTCCCTCTAACCATTATTCATCCGTATAAAGTTACTTATGTTCGTTTGAATTTTATCACCTCAGTTCTAAAAATGCAAAGGCTGGAAAGACAAAGGCAAAGATCCAAAGAGCATAATCAGAGATGAAAGACAGTAAAAGATCCAGAGCAAGTAGAAATTGATCCTGCTAGCAAGGTCCATCGAAAAGGAGGAACGTGTTAGATATTCTGCTGCTTCTCAAATAAGGGACTTAATGTTGAGGCAACTTAATTTATTGGATCGGCACTTATACTATGTCAAGGGGTTTTGTCAAATGCAGCAAAGGGCGTGGTCATGTCAGACACATCCCAATATACAACAGGAAAATGAAGAAAATGATAAATTTTGAGACTCCTATCAACAGGTGTTTATGGATTACCTCAAAATTTTAAGTCTAATACGGCAATGAGACAAAACGTGTAACTGTTTCATATGCATATTTACCTGTCCTGAAGTAAACTCATTGGGTTGTTGATGCCTACCAATGCAATATGCATCATATTGCCAGAAGTAGCTGGATGCATAGATCCATCAGGAATTACAGCTTGCAAGTTATGTGTCGCTTCCCTCAATGCAGCAGTCAAAACTGTAGGCAGGAAATGGAGAGATTTGAGGACAACCATTGCTCCCCACTTCCTCTCGTTCCGCCTTTCAACTGATGGTTCATTTGAAATATCATCTTCAGATCTATTCGTTCTCTCTACATGCTCATCCAAGAACTCCCATGATGCTATAAGACCAGATCTGTGCCACTGCATCCTGACACTTCCTTTTACGAGATACGGCTGATGATAGATATTAAGCATTAGCAAGAAAGTCCACAGCTTGCTTAGCAGATAACTTTCAAGACCATGAACAATAGTACCTGGTATAACCGATGGACATACGTCTCAACAACCCTTCGTTGAAGTGTGTGGTCACTGTGATCAAAAAGACCAACAAGTGCATCTTCAACTGCCAGTGGAGCATTCACGAGAGTTTCCATTCGTTCATTTATTGCACTTTTTCGCTTAGGAGTATCCATGTTCTCACCATCTTCAGTAAACATTTCCAACTCTGAAAGACTTCTGGCAATACTGGAACGAAGCTCACTAAGTTTTGTCTGCTCTAGCAGTTGACTTGCCTTCAGCGCTAACTGCATAAATACATTGAGATCAGAGAAGTACATAAACCAGAAAACTAATGAATAAATGGGAGACCAAAGAACAAGACACGTTGAATGGAATTTTCGTGCCATCACTACTATCATTCACAAGAAGACCAAAAAAAAAGAAAGAAAGAAAGAAGAAGAAGAAGCAGCCAGAGTGCAAACCTCAGAGTAGTTAGTATGGTTGAGTGTTGAAAAGCGGATTAGCTGATCACGGTATGCAGCAGGATTAGGATACACGAGTTGTTCCAGGAGACGTAGTATCAGCTTATTCTTACTCTTAATACCCTAAAAATTAAAATGATTTTTAACAAAAGATACCTTAACAGAATAAAATTAATAAGAGGAGTCCAGGTGCAAATGATTAAATTGGGCTTACCTGATGGGAAAGTACAATATCCACAATCTTGAGGAGATCCTTCTTATACTGAAGTCTCAAGCGTTCAATCACATCAGCCTGAAAAGAAGAAGATACCTCAACTACATTTCCAGACAAGAAGTCAAGAACACAACTTATTCTTTTATCTGTGGCTTCCTGATGTTCATTCCTTTAGTTTTCAGGATTGTCTGGCAAATCGGTGGATAGATATACTAAAACGGCATTCATAATACAGTATACGAGAACATATAATGAAGCCTTAATGACAATGAATTTGCCCACACAAGAACTTTAACAAAAGAAGTTGAAAAATGTTTAGATTTTGTTCCAAATGTCCTGGATGAAAGCAGTCACACCTCCAGGTATTTACCAGGTAATGAGAGCACAGAGTAATATTTATATTAGAACTATTTTCCCTTTGTTCTTCATGAGCAATTTTACCTGTATATTGTCACTAAATAATTCTTCAACAGATAAATACTCTTCAAAAAGGCCCTGAACTATGATGCGAGCATGGCCTTCTCTGCCACGCTCATAGTACTTCACAAGACTCATCAGAGGTTCAATCAGTCGTTCTTGGGCACCTTTTTCCTTCTCAGGATAGGAATTTGAATGGGCCTGAAGCATTGAAGGAAACATTGTATAGACAAAGTCATCACAAAAGTATGATTCCCTTTGATTGTGAAAAAAATACAAGAAAAAAGCTGAACAACCAACGGTCAGAACGAGAACAAATGATTCACCTCAAGAACACCACGTAAAATCTTTGCGGGGAAGTCAACATTTTGCGTATTCACGATTCCCTCAAACTCCCTATATCTTGTCTCCAACTGAAAGTTTTGCAAATAAAAAAAGAAAAAGAAAAAACGTTAAAAATTGAGCCAAAATGATTGTCCAGAAACAAAGATATTAGCTACTGTGTTAGTACAACCTCATATCTGAGTTCCTTTGGTAATCTATTTGCCAGAACAGCAAAGCACTCTTGCCACTGAAGGAAAGGGAGCTCAGGATTGTCCAAGCAGCTGAGCAAGCTTTGAACTACCTGAAATGACAAATTCAGTCGATCTAATAAGAGACTTGTTTTGACAAATGGAATCAGAATAGGAACCTCATATACCAAACAATCAATTAAAAAAGAATAAGTTCTCCAAATGTTATTAAATTCTTCCGCAATCTGTAATACCCAGGAGAACTTACCTCATCGATGTTATGCTCGTATCCAGCAAGAATCATTCTAGCCGCATTCAAACTTGCAGCACACCTTTGATGAACTTTTCCAGATATGGCTGTTGGGGGTCCCAGAACGGGGAAGCTACCGTGGAAGGGTTCTGCTTTCCTTACAGCTGAAGGGTCATCCAAGTCAAGCCTTGCTATAAGTTCGCCAGCCTACAAAATAATTTCTGAGTTAGGTGCTGAGCAGAACAAAGAACCAATACATCCTATTTAAACAAGATTACCTGCATTGCTTGACCTTCAGACATCTTAAAATGGATCTTCCCAGAAGCAGGTGAAAGAAGAGGCATACACATCTTCATGACCTCAACTTCTGCATAAGGTGTGTCAGCATCGACATGGCTGCCATCCACAACCAGATACCTTAGTAGCTTGCATGGTGTCTCTGCCACCAGCTTGGATGGATCATGGTCATTCTGGATACATAGTTAACAGATTAAGTCACTACCAGTGGGACTTGATTGATGTATCAATGAGTAGGAATAAATGGCACCTGAAGCAAACAAGTCCTTCCATCAATAAGTAGGCGTGTTCCAGCCGCCTCCTCTTCTGCATAAATAACATGACTGTTTCCATCCAGCTGCAACAATCACATTAACCAATCTCCACTAGTTATAATGTGCTAAAGTTGATTAACATAAAGAATAACAATCCAATTAGTTATCAATCAAAACACGATAAAAAATAAAAGCATCTGAACCTCAAATGGGGTGCATAGAACAAGTAGATGATAAACTGCTTGCCTGCATTAAAAGACCTCCATCACGTAGAGTGTGTATTTCTGCTTCAATCTCTGAGTCATTCATCCTTAATCTGTAGCTTCCGGGACCTCCTCTGACCATATTAATCTAATTACAAAAAGTAAATTGGAAAACCATTAAAAACTAAATAAGGTACACACCCCCGCATCGAACCCCCAAACAAGAAGACCAAAAGCACCCAGAAACAAGGCCCTCCATTTCATTGTTCCTTCTGTCTTAGAGCACTATCACATGTTATCAGTATCCATGTCCCAGGCAGAACAGCGTTCAATTATGTAGTTCGACATGTTTACACTTACTGTATATTTGCTTCCTTCAATATTTAGTGAAACTTGAGAATTGACCAATGAAATATGCTGCAAATGGGAGAATGTCATTAGATTTATAAGTTACAGGAAACGAGAACTAACTCCAAATAACATACAAGACCAAGTACCTTGGGGGGAATCTGTCCTTTCTCAAGATAACCAACATACTCTGAAACCGTGTTTGCACTACTAACAGAAGCTTTCTGTTTGATAACATGGAGAAAATACATTAATATTGTGAGAGTTTAACAATATATGAAGTAAAAATGTTTGGCACTAAGAAAGATGTCAGAAGCATAAGACTAAGTGCATACTTACATAAAGGGCTCCTCCAACCACTGAAAGATACCATGGGGGTCTTTCAGCTCTGACCCTCATTGCTATTCTACTATCTAGCCATCCTGTGTGGATCTTGTTTTCCTTGTAATCTAAAGCCTGCAAAGATGATTGATAAACATTAAACTCTATTCACTGAAACCAAATTATAAAGAGAACCGAATGGGATTTTGATATCTGAGATTCTCACATGTAAGAGATCAATAGTGTAATCAACATTTGTACGAATTTCTCCTCTGATTTGAATTTCTTTAAGCCCAAGAACCATATTTGCAATGGCCAAAGCGCGGGACTCTCCAAAAGCAAATACATGTCCTGATGTAAGAAGAAGTAATTACTCATTGCAGGAAGTGTACTTTCATATGGATCACGATTATTTCAAATAAAGGTCTGTCGAGTGAGCTTAAACAGAGTTGCCCAGCCCAGACAATCAGAACTATAAGAATAACTTTATCTTTATCTTGGCTGATTTTATTTAGTTTATTTTACGCAAATAGATCACTTATATCATTACCATTTTTACTTTAACCCTAATCCCAAATCGATTTATGTGGGATGGGGATTAGTCCATAAGATCAAGCCGACTTTTCTTATTTCACATGGTATCAGCACAAATCAGAAACGAAAAAATACAAATAAAAATAACCAGAAAGAGCTTATTTTTCCAACAAACTACCACAACCCACTGGCATCACCGCCGCCACCATCTCCTTCACCACCAACCTCCAAACCAATCCCTTGTTTATTTTCTCCATGGTGTAACAATTTTATGTCATGTGATGTAACTCTAGCAGGTTTTCTGGCTGTCACCACTCCCTACTTTTAGAGAGCCAATCTACACCAATCATTACACTGAGCCGATAGGACTACAAAACAAATTTCTGCTACTTCAGTCGTCTTTCTTTCTCCAAGTGCCTTTAATAATTATTGTATTGTTTACTACTTCAAAACAGATTGCTGATGTATTCACCAATGCAATAGGAAGAAAGCAGTTTAAGACCTTATGTTACAAGCTGTGCATGATTGCTATAAGTGCTCCAACTCGGGGAGTGTTAGAATATCTTGCTAAAATATCTAGAGTATCTTGGTAGAATTAACTTATTGCTTCTTGTGGATTTTATTTAGTTTTGTTTTTAGTCATATAGATCACTATCATAATGATTTTTGTACTCCAACCCTAACCCCATCTCTATATATATGGGCTGAGATTCTTCAATAAGATTAATTCAGAGTTTCTCTTATTTCACAAGAACCATGGAAGAACTTCCAGACATGCCTCAGCTAAATTATAAATATGTTATTAACAAAATTAAATATATAGCATAAGTTTAAGGGGTTTTAGAAAACCATACAAGAAATGCTACAACTCTTCCGTTTTTCAAGAATCCCCCCCAGAGTGCATTGACTTTGATATCCCTAAGCAAGTTTTAAAGCAATTTCTGGTGTTAAATAATTAGCATATGGTTTCTACAGAGATTAGTATATTTATAGACTATATTCCTTCCCTTCTTCACAAAAACCCACCATTCAAGTTTGTAATGTTTGCATGACAAGCCCTCCCCCCTTCCACTATGGTTCAGATGGAAAATAATGATACCACCAAAGAAATTAATTGATATTCCCAATTTACTGTTAGTAATTTGCAACTTGGAAAGGTGTTTTTGTAATGGATTAAAATTTGTCAGGTCAATTGCAAGATAATATTGCTTGTATCATACACCTTATCCTGCTTCTATATCTATACTTTATATATATGAAAAACAGTAAATGAATTTATCTAAGTGCACCACATAATGGGATGAAATTATATAAGGAGGATTAGAGTGCATAAATATTATTGAAATTAAACTAAGTTGAATTTATTGGCACTAGATCTTATAATGTCAGCTCTTTAAGTATTGATACAAATTGTAATAATATTTCAACAAAAACAGTGAAGCCTCATTTGCTTTGAACTAACAATATTCTCATTTATTGATTTCATAGCTGGAATCAATTGTTCTGAGCATTACAATAACAAACATATATTTCAAGTTTATAATTTAATATATAGAATAGGTAACCACATAAATATTAACACAATTCTTATCTGCAATTACTAAAAGAATATCCCTATATGCAATTCTCAAAACAACAATAGCTTTCCAACATAACTAGAAAATGACAGTTATCTCCCTTCTAAAATTTGACTAGAACAATGATACCAAAATTCTGAAAATCTTGAGGAAGACAGGTATTTTCTGTATATATTTATGCACTAACTCTAAATTTTAAGGTCGCCAATCAGCCACAAACAGGCTACTATTTTTTGCAGGCTTGTTACCCAGCAATTAATTCTTCAACAAAGTATTACACAAAATAAGAAATGATATTTATGAAATCAATGTTAAAAGGATGCACAGGGTGAGAATAGCGCAAGATACTGTTGACAAAATATATTTGCTGATCTTCAGTTCTTTAAAGTGTTTGAGAAAAAGCAACCAAATCACATATACTTTAGATGTCCCTGATCAAAGTTCGACACTTACCAAATTGAGAATCTGAAAATTCATGAATACCTCCTCCAGACTGCAGCCATTAAGATGTTAATCAGAAATAGTTTTGAACTTTTAAGTCCCTTAAGTAAATTATTAATGTGTACCTTAACAGAGAAGTATGCCCACACATTTGGCTTACTTTTGAAATTGAGTTCCTGTTCAGAGTTAATGATAAAATTAATAATTATGAGCGCAATTTATCAAACAAAAACCAAACTTTTCAGTCTGATAAATCCTGACCTGTACTCTTCCACTTGTTGGCTTAAAACCATCATCAGGGTCTTCACTTGTCACACGAACCGCCACACAATGACCTTTCGGCTTTGTTGACTCTGCCTTATCAAAGTCAAATGGAGTAGCAACAATAGATGTTTTCCTCCAAGCATCATATCCTCCCCCATGTTCCATTCCATAAAATCGCCGTATCTCTGATATTAGTCAGCACCAAGAAAAAGTTATCAACAAATACAATTAAGAAAAAAGGGTTCAGCTATACAAATTCTGAAACAGACCTGGAATTTGCCAGAGAGGGATACCCATCCCAACTGCAACTTGTGCTGCAGGAAGATTTATCTCAGCTATCCACTCTGTGACAGGGTGCTCGACCTAAATTATGAGATGAAGATAAAGATCCTCCTTAGAATGTGTCAAGTGGCAAGAATAAATACACACTCCCCAACTGTAGAATCATAGTTCCAGTAAACTCAACCCCAACTTCCCCACTGAACAACTACTAATGTTCTTTTCATGCCAAGTAAAACCCATTTAAACATGGTTGGTCCTGTATGCTCGATAAACATCACATGTGTCCTGTTGACTTAATGTCAAGAGAATAAAAACCTGTAGACGTGGGTTCAGCTCCAAAAAGTAGTATTCCCCGGTTTCCATACTGTACAAATACTCCACAGTTGCAGCTCCAACATAATTTACACACTTGGCCAACCTTCTGGCAGCCTGCTCGAGTTTCTTTGTTGTCTCGAGGGGAGCAACTGTAATTGGACCCTCTTCAATAATCTAAAACAGCATGAATATATAAGTAACTAGTTAAATCAAGAAAAAATAAATGGAATAGGTCCAGAATAATGATATAGTTAGGATGATGATAACAACAGGTGGACCAGAAGAAACAGCAAGAGTTACACCAAGCCACTTTAATGCAGGAGCAACCTTTATACCATGCATCTATAATTCATTATCACAATAACAAGAAAATAAGAGCCAACCTTTTGGTGTCTCCTTTGCACACTGCAATCACGGCTGTGCAAAGCTGCAACATTTCCGTATTGATCACAAAGCAGCTGGACTTCAAGATGTCGACTCTGAGGAACAGAATTCTGTTGGTGTTAGAATAAGATCTCAATTATTCATACTTTAGATTATAGGATAATGTGGATGCTCTAACCTGGGAAGCAACCTTCATTATAAATATGGGGGAGCCAGGGACTTCGCCCTGAACTTGCTTGAACAAAGCCTTGACCTCATCATCATTATGGACCTGAAAGTCCAACAAGGTAATGAATGTTGTCACATCACCAGAAGGAACTAAGATACGAGGAGCACCAAATCCATGAACAAGGAAAATCAAGATTACTCTTTTGCCACTCATGTGACAAAAGCGACTCAGTTCAGTCAGGAATAGAAATGAAAATGTTACATGAAAATAGCATGGTGAGAATCAAACCTTCCTTATGCCTTTGCCACCTCCACCCCAAGATGCCTTAATCATTGCAGGGTAACCCACAACTCGACAGCTAGCAATTGCTTCTTCTGTTGTATGAACACATGCTTCCTGATAAGTTGCATCCGGAATGGTCACCAAACAGCTCTCCGGAGGAATTTTCACCTGAAAAATGGCGTACGTAGAAGATGTGAGAAAACCTAACCAAAGAAAAGAGCTATAGATTCATGACCAGGTACACTTTACATGAGAGCCACTCCATGGAAGAGTTGGCACGTCTGCAGCTTGTGCAATCAACGATGATCCAATTTTATCTCCCAATGCACCCATTGATGCAGCCGGCGGCCCCAGAAATACAATTCCTTTTGCACTTAAAGCATCAGGTAGCTCAGGATTTTCAGAAGCATGGCCCCAACCAGGCCAGACAGCATCAACACGTGTTATCTCTGCCATCTGGAAAACAATCAAATATCATGTGAATACCATATGATTTGATGTTCTTTCATCCTCCCTATTCGCCTCATATCTGTCACTTACATTGAGCATGCGGTCATCTATATATACGTAACAGACTTACAGGGGAAAATGGATTAGTGGTTCAACCACATAATTACATCATTGTAATTTCTTAATTTAGCATCAAATTGCTTTTAGTATCTATCTTTTTTGCCAAGTTTACCTATCCCTTTTATTATGTCACTTCAAATTTTAAATGTGATCCTCCAGAAATCTTTTCCACATATTCTTGAACACCAATTTCCCCTGCATTCCTTGTCATATCCAGTGACGCATTAAACTTACAAATTACACGTAATGGAGTAATAAAGATATGAGTAGCACTACATTTTACGAACCTCAACAATGAGCTGCACATTGGCATAGTTATTATTGTTAGTGCCACCAGGGACTTCAACAAATTGATCAGCTATCCTTATATGTTCTGCATTTATTCTCATGTCCTCCGGAGTAGCCATTGCCACCAACAAAATTGCCTTCTCTGTACCAAACGTTTCATAAGCCCATGTTCTAATGCTACGGATAAACTTAACAGCTGCCATCCCATTGTTGGCAATCAAAATACTATGAATTGGCCTCTTTCCGCCAAGGGCGCGACAGAACTCATCCACCTGAGGTACTACACTAGGAGACCTGAACGGAGCAGCTCCATTTATGTAGCCATTAGCAGGCTTCACACCTACTGTAATTGGTCTCCTCTGGGCTTCTGACATCTTGTAGTGCCTGAAAAGAACAACTTTTTCAAACACGAATCTAGTATCACTTTTTTCAGCATGGGGTCTAATATCATTATTTTCAACTCTTCGTCTCACTCAGCAAAAAACACATGTAGCAGCTAAAGCCTACTTGATGAATGAATCTACTACTAAGATCAATTCCTGTAAAAATCTCACCATCAAAACCCCAGTGTTTGCAGATAAAATTAAAACCATTATGAGAAACCAATTAAGTTTTATCCCAAAAAGAAGTTATAAAAGACCAAAATTTGGCACTGTATGAGACACAATTATTTGATCCACAATGATTGCATAAATTACACAGTTCGTCAACTGGCTCTGCTTTCCTTTAAAAGATCAGCATAAGATACTCTATAACAGCAGCAGTAACTAAATTTCAAACTTAAAACAACTAAAGTTACATACAGATATATATATATATATATATAAAAAAAAAAAAAAGGGGAAAACCAGATAAAGGATCACAAACACTGCCACCAAAGATCAGCCGCCCAAGAAAACAGAGCAAGCGTAATTCATTTCCCACTAAACGAAATGAAACACCTCAATCATCTGGAAACACTCAGAACCACAACCTTCAATCTACCTGACGTCCCACTCAGACCATTTTCAGTTGAATTCCGCCAAAACCCAAAAAAAAAAAAAAGAAAAAATCCTCTTGCATTCGAATTGCAGTTCAAAATCCCCAGACGAAACACGGAACAAACAAACAACAGAAGCATCAAAAGCACAACTGACCTTCAGAGAAGGGCCCAGAACGGAGAGAGGCTTCAAAGTTTCTTATCTCTAATCAACCCGATTGGCTTCACTCAGTGAAGCATTATATGATTTCAAGAGCAGAATTGCAGGAAGCGGAGAAAACTGAAAAAGGAAACAAGAATTGAGCAGCAGAGCAGGAATTAGAATTTGTAATGTGAACATGCAAATCTGAGTGAGTGATTATCGTTATTATGATTAAGCAGAAGGGAAGTAGATGTGGGTTTGGTTCGTATTGGTTGGGGGGCTCTAACCATAAATACTGCCACTGTGAAGGGCCTATGAATGAAAGCCAGCACGTGGTACCCGCCGCCTGCTGCGTTGTACCAATTTTATTCACAACCTCCATCTACCTCCTCTCCCTCTCCCTCTCCCTCTCCCTCTCCCTCCCTTTCCTCTTTGAGCTGTTTTTCTACGAAAATGAGTTTACATGAATGTGATTTGAATTTGATGAAAATATTTAGAAAAAGGAATTTTAAATCACTTTAGATTTTTTTAAAAATATATATATAAAATATAGTTCAAAACGGCATTGGAAAGATTTAAAAATCTTTCTGACGTGCAAGTATCCAGACAGATTCAAAAAAAATTGAATTTGATGAAAACATTTAGAAAACGAATTTTAAATTGATTTTGATTTTTTTAATATAAAATATAGTTCAGGATGCGATCGAAGAATTTAAAAATCTTTCTGATGTGCAAGTATTCATACCGATGCGAAAAAACTTGAATTTGATGAAAACATTTAGAAAAAAAATTTAAATCAATTTTAATTTAAATATATATATATATATATATATAATATAAGTCAGAACAACAGTCGAAAGATTTAAAAATCTTTCTGATGTGCAAAGATCTAAAGAGATTCGAAGAATTTTGAATTTGATGAAAACATTTAGAAAATGAATTTTAAATCAATTTTGATTTTTTCAAAAGAATTATAAAATATAGTTCAGAACAACAGTCGAAAGATTTAAAAATCTATCTGATGTGCAAATATTTAAAGAGATCATAAGACTTTTGAATTTGATGAAAACATTTAGAAAAGGAATTTTTAATCACTTTAGATTTTTAAAAAAAATATATAAAATATAGTTATGAACGACAGTCAAAAGATTTAAAAAATCTTTTTGATGTGCAAGTATTCAGACAAATTCGAAGAATTTATTACGAGCGATTAGAATCCTTACTTTCTTTTTCTATCAATTCAAATATAATATAAATGAAAATGAGGAATTATTTGAATTTCAAGTTGGAATTGAGTATTAAATAGTTTTTTTCTTTTTTTGTTTCTTTCTATAAATGTAATTTATTATTAAGAATAATATGTAAGTATTATCTTGAATCAAAGGTCAGGTTATTTATTTATTTATTTATTGGTTAATTACACTTAGACCCCTTTTAAAAATGTGAAATTATACTTTCCCTCCAAAATGTTCCAAAATTACACTTACACCCCATCCAAAAAATTACGATTTACACCTGACCCTCTTTCGTTAGGATTTGAACTAAAAATATTTATGTCAGTAAAAAGAATTACATAAAATTTTAATTTTGCCCCTCAATTTACATTCTCATGTGTATTTTTGCAATTATAAGGAAATAAATGTAATGTATATATATGGAGTTATGTTAATATTATTATATTTTTTTTCTTAAAAGTACAAAATTATTGCATGAGGATGTTAAATGAGGGATAAAATTAAAAACTTACGCAATTTTTTTTTAACATCAGCATTTTTCGTCCTCCTAACGAAAAGGGGTCAGGTGTAAACAGTGATTTCTCGGAATGGGTGTAAGTGTAGTTTTAAATTTTTTTTAGGAAAAAGTGTAATTTTATAGTTTTAAAGAGAGTCTAAGTGTAATTAATCCTTTATTTATTTATTTATTGTAGAGAAAGTGTAAATTTTCTTAATATTTTTTGTTAATGTAGCCCCCTCATAAATAATTACAGAGCAGTAGTCTTTATTGTAAGACTTAGTTTGACTCGACAATTGCAAGATTGACTATGAGATAATTAATTTTGAAATAATTGATTATAGAAATAAGTAATTATGAAATTGCATCTATAATTTCAGAACTAATTTTAAAAATACAAACTTGGAGTGCTCAGTCATAAACACTGGCTATGTTATTGGAAAAAGAATACAGGGATCTCGAGTATAATTCATTTTGATTTTTATAAATGTAATTTATTCTTGAAGAATAAAATGTAAGTAATTATCCCGAATTAATTTAATATCGAACAATTTTATTTTTTTAGGAAAAGTGTAAAAATTTCTTATTATTTTTGTTATGTAGCCCCCCAGAAATAATTATATAGTAGTAGTTCTTATTTCAAGACGTGGTTTCGTCCCATACTTAATTTTTACTGGTACAGATGACACACTCAAATGTGTGTGCAAAATTTATTTAAAATTTAAAAAATTATTATTATTTTAAAATTATATTAATTAGATAAATAAAATATTTATGTGTTTAGACCAAGCTAATTAAATTAAAAATTTACACCAACAAACTAATTAGGTATCGGTTGCTTCATTAAATTCATTTGGATGAGAAATTTTAATACCATCAATTTTGTATCTTAATTAGATGTATTTTAAATCATTGGGACATGTATTTATATAGTAATATGATAAAATAAAAATACTGATATAATCATATATAAATAAATAAAAATACTACGAAGATAGTACGAAGTTTATGATGGGTCAGAGTCGTGCTTAAGCCTAACGCATACACATAAAGATAACATTCTTGTATATTTACTAACAAAAAGTAAGTATAATCGTACATCCATATCATTACATAAGTTGAAGTTTTTAATTTAAAATCACAAATTTATATTTAAAGTTGTTCGAATTTATGTATTTTTTTAGTACTGGCCAAAACATTAATCATAGAGTTACAAACAATATCGAGACATTAAAATATGTTAGTAACTAGGTATATATTTAGTAGTGTAAAAATAATTGTTTTTTTTTTTCTTTTAATAATGATCGATGAACTATTAATTTGAAAATATAACAATATTTCTAAAGCAACCAAATATCTCTTGTCTTTTGTAAAATTATAAATACATCCCTTGGGAGTGTTAGAGCAATGTACGCAGAGGATGTTTGTGTAAAGTTTCACCATTAAATAGAGGGTATACTTGTAATTACACCTATAACCTCGAGGAACATATTTGTAATTTTGGAAAAGAGTGACATGTCTGTGTAATTAAACCTAATCTCAGTATGTAAAATAAAATGAAACCAGTTAATATTTAGGTATAATTACACTCCTCTCCCCTAAGGTTTGGTGTAATTACTCGTAAACCCCATGTGGTTTGAAAAATTACATCTAGCACTCCTGAAGTTTGCTTTTGTCTAACAAATAGGTCCCTTCATTAGTTAAAATTCATCGAATTTGTTGATATTAACAAAAAAAAATGAATTAAAAGTGATATTTGTCATCGATTGACGTATTACTGACTTATTATAGGTAAAATAAATCTTTTATGACCAAACTACCCTTACATATCGTCACACGTTAATGCATGAGATGAGGTATATCTTCACCATTAGAAAATAATTTAGAAAAGATTTGTTTGGCCTGCATTAAGTCATTATTAAGTCAATCGAGGGTAAATATTGATTTTCATAGTTTTTTTGTTAATATCAATAAATTCGGTGAATTTAACTAACGGATGGACCTATTTGTTAGAAAGAAGCAAACATCAGGAGTACTAGATGTAATTTTTCAAACTATAAGAGGTTTACATGTAATTACACAAAACCTCAGAGGAGCGGAGTGTAGTCAGCCCTAATATTTATGCATGTATTTTGGTAGGGTTATTTTTATTTAAACTATAATTTTTTTTAATATTTTGAAAATATTGATTTTGTTTTTCCAAGGCAAATTGATGTGTGCCTAACAAAAAGAAAAAGACAATTAAATTGCTTACTTTTGTCTTGTTGATATGCAATATTGGGAAAGATTTGCGTGTGTTGACTGAGAGTTGGGTGGTGCAGTCCACCAACCCTTCTTTATTTAGTTCTCTTACTTGAAACCTATGCTCAAATTAGGTGATTGGTGCAAAGGGAAGGTTGTTCATCACAATGTTGTTGACATTATTGTTGTTCACACATAAAATTTTAATCTATTTAATAAAAACTTTGGTAATAATATTTTTATGATTGAGAGTTTGTTTTTCACTTTCATACATTATTTTCATATTTGGTCTGTCCGAATTATGAATTGAATTATGTATCTAGATCCTTTATCTGGTCTTAAGTCGTGAACTGATTGAAACGTACCCGTGCTCACAAATGATTGGTAAGAACAACACTAGGTAGGACCTAGTTATAGTCTTCTGATGCTTGAATAAGTGAGGTGGTCGGCAGACGTAAGACTCAAGTGTATTAAATGCGCATGGAAAAAAAATATACTCAAGATTTGCGGGCTATATATTTATATAACAGGCCGAATTGTACAATCAAGTGTAGGTTAACGATAATTGGACGTGCATAGAGATCTAGTACTAGACCTTATTCGGTTGGATTTGGGCCAATTCTTAAAAATAGCGAAAATTTGGAGTGATTAATCATTTTAATGATGTTTGGGGTCATTTTAGTCAAATTACTTAATTTGGGTGTAATCCCCACATCACATTTCTATTGTCAAACAATTAAAATGCAGTGAGATTCTAGAATAATTTACCAGAAAATTCAAAAATAGAGAATAAAAACATCAAGAAAAGTCAAAATCAAGTTCTCCTTGGACTTTCCTATCTAGTGGTCAATGATACAACTTAAATAACTTCTAATTTTAATTGAATATATATGAAAAAAAAAGGTTTTTGAAACCGGTATTTATATTGGAAATACTTTTTATAAGTATATTCGCATATATATATATATATATATAATTTTCTCATGAGTTCATAGTCAATGGCTTAAACATGAACACCACCAAAACTATTTTGATTTTTCTTTGAATTTTACTTTGTCACTCTATAATCATTAATAACAATTTTCTAACATAAAATTGTCTTTACAGATAATTAGTGACATATCTATAATGACAACTTAATTAAAAATAATATAAAGAGAATAATTATTTGTTATTAAATTCTTACTATAAATTTGCCAATTGCCACTATTGTCTTTATTTTTACGCACGTCGCCAATTCTTGCTAATAATAATTTTTACAAATTAATAGTTATTATTAGAAGATTTTTTTTTTTTCGTCAGGTAAATTTACCTAATATTAGATTTAGCCCTGTAACTATACCTTTATTTATTTAGTCCTGTAAGTTACAAAATTGATGACATTTAGTCCAATTTAGGATTTTTAATGAATTTTGCGGCATGTTTCGCCGGAATTTGCCACGTGTGCGCTAGAATCTCCAAGTTTGAATTTATGATTTTGAGAGACACAAGTTCGAATCCCATGAGTAAATGAGAGATTGGAGATTCCAGTGCACAAGTGGCAAATTCTAGCAAAATATGCCAGAAAATTTATTAAAAATCCTAAATCAGATTAAATGTCATCAATTTTGTAACTTACATGACTGAATAAATAAAGGGCATAGCTATAGGACTAAATCTAATATTGTGTAAATTTACTAGACGAAAAAAATAATTTCCCTTATTAGAATCTTGAAATTTATTATCCTAACTAAATACAACTGTCTTTTTCATTGCAAATCAATTGAATTAAATTAAATTAATATGATGCATATTACTCATCAATGAAGCCTATTTCGAGTAATAATATTAAGGGCCCAAAATTATAAAATTATAAATTTGAGGGCCAAAAATAAGAAAAAGAATAAATGGAGAGAGACATGAGTGTGTGTGTGTGTGATGGTCAATGTGTATAATGACAAAAAGAAAGGTGAGGGAATTGAAGTGTGTAGGTGACTGACTTAATAATTATATGTAATAGGTGGGGCATTATTATTACTATTATTATTAATGTTGCATGGGCGTTCAGTTATGGTTGGGAGTTAGGTGCCTCCATGCATTCTTTGCATCATATTCTCATTCATTATCAGTTCGCTTCTTATCTTCAGAACCTCATGTTTTAGAATGTCTTTGAATGATACATTTTTTATATTCTACACTTCTTATGCTGACGAGGCCTTATTCGAGTGATAAAGTTGACGGTTTATAATTAAAAAAATTGTGTATTAGAGTCCCACGATTGTGGATGTATAGTTTACTTTTAGGGTAAATTACAACCACTTTTTCTGAGATCTGATAAAATTATAAATACCTCATTATTGTTTGAAAAATTATAAATACTCCCTGAGGTTTGTAATTTTTGACTAAAGGCCTGAAATTGACTATTTTGCCCTTAAATTTTTTATTAAAATTGTAGAAAAATCAATCAAGGCAAATTGTATTATTACTCCTCTGTGTAAAAAACTCAAGACACATCTCCCTGCGCATTGTAGTCCAATTCTTTTTTAAAAATTAAATAAAAAATAATTCAGTGCATAAGGGCATTTTGGCCGGTTCATCTATAAAAATGAATGAAAATTGGTTATTTGCTAGACGGTTACAAACCTTAGGGCGGTATTTATAATTTCTCAAACAACGAGGGTATTTATAATTATGTTAAATCTTAGGAGAGGGAGCTATAACTTACCCTTACTTTTATATATACTAGTTTCTTATATTTTTGTTTTCTTTGAGTATATTTTCTTTGATTTGAAAATATCGATATATTGAATCAATTTTTGATCAGTTTCGATGAACTGAAAAATATAATCTGAATCTCGAAAAAAATAGAAAGGAACTACAATTATTATTTTTTAAAGGCAAAAATGTTAATTTTAATTTTATTTGTTTTAAAATTCACCTCTATTGATGAATCTTTGGTTTTGTTTGGAAAAGGACGAATTTAACGGAAAAATTATGAAATTGATGCTTTTTCCCTTAAAAAGGTAACATATGCCACGCATGTGATTATTTTTCGGTGAAAAATTCTAGCAGAAAGTAATTTAGTATGATAAAATGTAAATTTCTTGTACTTTTGGTGATAAAAGTGTAACGAAAAATAATTCACATAAAAATATATATAAAAAAATATCTTAGTTTGGATGGCGAAACTTAATTTACCCATGAGAAAATGATAATTATGTATATTATCATTTAGGACCCATAATTTTTCAAGAATTACACTTATTATTTTCACTAAGAAAATCATGTATACAAACCCTCATTATTAGAGTCTACTGAATTCAATTGTAGTTGAAGGTTCTAGAAGACAATGATTTATAATTGTTTGTGTGCTTGTGTTATTGACACGTGTCGTCGAATTATTTGATGCTTCTTTGTCATTATTCTTTTTTAGTAAGTTTGGTTAGCAAATTATATTTATGTCCATGAATGCATAATTGGAAGACAAAGATGTATGATTTTTCAAATCATTACATATCATAAAGTTTGTTATTGAGTGAGAATATTTTTTAATTTGTTTGGGATTTACTTTTACCCCATTGATCACTATTGTTTTCGAACTCCAATTCAAATTTAATATATTTTTTTTTTAATTTGACTGATGATTAGTATCAACCTATCATTGTCTCGAGTTATCAACCATCAGAATGTCTTTAAATATAATCGTAAAATGTGTCAGATCTAACGTATGACTTGGCTTGTCATAGTTGTGGTTGTTCCTATTGAAATTTTTGGTCTGATTGTTTGATCATTTGATAGAGTGTTTTGATTTCTTGGTAGTGTTTCCATCAGCTCCGTCGTATTAGCTTTAGCCTCCATTTGCAACCTTTTGGATTTCACCTCAAATAATCGATTATCCTCTTTAATTACTATGATGATTAAATCATCTAACTTCATTTTTTTTTGTTTATGATTTCAAAAAATTCTTGAAATCATTCTATAAAGATATTTAATTGTTACGTAGAGGGATTCAGTGAACTTCAATTTTCTGGCATGTATTCATACATAATAGTATTTTTTGCTTATGAGGTTGACTTATTACGATTTTAGAGCTTGCAATCTTGAAGTCTTGAACTTTTCCAACTATAATTTTCTCCTAGTCGGCATTCTTCGTTCTGTACTCTTTATCAAGTGACGCTAAAGAGCTTTGGTTGTTTCGACTAACAAATTGATTCACTATTAATTATTTTATTATTATCTATGAATTCAACGATCTGTAATTGTCATGAATGATTGGTGCAAGTAGCAAATACATTAATTATTTGCTCTACATGATTTATTTTCAGGGATGAATTAGGTTAGATAATTGTAGCTATGTTAGTTATTTGATCTAGGTTTGATTGTTTTCATAGGTGCAAATGTTATTATCAATGTGATATAGAGCACTATCGTGCCCAATTAATAAAATAAATAAATTTTGATTTAAATATTTGAGTCAAATCAATTACACTAGAAAAATAAAATTTATTATGGCTATCATAATTAGATTTCAAAGTTAAATACTTGAGTATTTGTGACAAAAATTCAACATAATACTTGGGTGATACACTCCCTTAAATTAGAAGTCATTTGTCTTGAATTTACTCTAGACCCTAGTTATTTATTGTTGCTTTCAATTTAATTTAGACAAATTAGTTAGTTAATCACCCCCCCCACCCCCTCTCTTTTGGATCCTGCAACTAAGATTGAGAAATTAGCACTTAGTTTTCTTGTAATTTGACTTGATTCCACTACTGCTACAATTGTAGGATAGTAATTAATTTTGACGGCTTGACAACCCTTCTTTTCTTTTTTTTTGATGGTAAAGTGATAAATATTTATTTCAAAAACTGCTCAAAAGCAGTAAAAACATCTTACAAAGGTTATGATACTGACATCTAGTAGAAAATTCTAACAGATCAAACATCCAAGCAATCACAAAGCTAGGCGACGCTTAGCAAGCGAAAATGCAGAAAGATAAGCTCTCACAAACTGAATAGTAACAATGGGTAAGGCCCTCTTTCCTTCAAATATAAATCTGTTTCGTTGGGACCAAATTCCCCACATCAAGCAGATTGCCAGGTAAAACTGATCCCTTGAACATGTCGAAGCGATTCGCCTAATCCAATCTTCCGCCGAGCCCTCCCAAACTGAGATATTCCGCCATGGGATTTCCATAAGTGCCCAACATTGCTGAGCAAAATCACAACGGAGGAATAAATGTTCCTCATTTTCCTCAGTAATGCCACAGAAACAACAAAAACAGTCCGAACAATCTAGCCTTTTATTGAGGTTACTTAGCATCGGCAAGGACCCTTGACACAACCACCATGCGAAATGTTTGCATTTACCAGGAATACATGCATTCCATAAGAAAGACCAGCCAGGGGAAGGGGAGGTTCCTGACGTTTCAGTAAGTGTTCCATCCCTTCGCGCATCCTCACGCTCAACAACAAGATACACACTCTTCACAGTAAAAAGACCACTGTGAGAGTAATGCCAAATGAAAGAATCAGCTGCATGTTGGCTAGAAAAACTGAACGGATGCAAGCAATATCTTCATCACAGAATAATGTGGATAATTTCTCCTCATCCCAACCCGAATGATTTACAGACAGAAGATCACTCACCAATTTGATTTCAGAATCAGTCGGTCGCGGAGTCACCGAATGAAAATGGAAAGGTCTCGGCAGCCATGGACATCCCAGATACGGATAGATGATCCATCTCCAATCTGCCATCGGCCGCCAGCATCAATGATATATTTTGCAGCATGAAGACTACGCCAAGTAGCTGAAGGTCGATATCCAATTTTAGATTCGCAAAAAGAAGATCGCGGGAAATACATTGATTTGAGGACACGAGCAAGAAGGGAGTTTGGCTGTGTGGTTAATCTCCATGCGTGTTTAGCTAACATCGCAAGGTTAAAACGGCGTAAGTCCCGAAAACCGAGACCCCCCATTTGTTTACGCTTACAGAGATGCTTCCAGGACTTCCAATGAATGCGGCCACACTTTGGAGAGCTCCACCAGAAATATGCAATTGCAGACTGAATTTCACGGATTAGCGTAGCAGGAAGCAAAAAACATTGCATGACATAGGTGGAAATTGATTGGAGTACTGCTTTAATCAATACCTCTTTTCCCGCACTAGAGAGAAACTGTTCCGAATAACCCATAAGCTTGGCATAAATCTTTTCTCGGAGACTCTGAAAAATTTCTATCTTTGCCTTACCCATAACTGTAGGGAGGCCAAGGTATCTTTCTAGCTTTCGAACCTCCACGACGTTTAGAATCTCTAACAGTTGTGCTCGGTGCAACTGTGGGATGTTGGGACTGAAAACCAATTCTGACATAGCGTAATTTACCATCTGTCCGGAGGCCCTCTCATACTTATCCAGAATACCACCAATTCCCATTAATGCCTCCTCCGAAGCCTGGCAGAAAATCAGAGAATCATTAGCAAAGAAAAGATGTGAAATCCGGGGGGCATGTCTAGCCACAGCAATGCCCTGTAGAATACCACGAGATTCAGCACCTTGCAACAATAAACTAAAAACTTCCGAACAAATGATGAAGATGTAAGGTGACAACAGATCCCCTTGCCTAATACCTCGAGAAGGTTGAATGTAACCAAAAGATTCACCATTCAATACTAAAGAGAAACTGACCGTGGAGATATACATCATAATCAATTTGATAATTGATCAGCAAAACCAAAGGTATGCAAAGCAAATTTAATAAACGACCATTCCAAACGATCATATGCCTTACACATATCCAACTTGAGTGCACAATAACCTTTCCTACTAGATTTCTTTAGCTTTAAATAATGGTTACATTCAAAATCTAAAAGAACATTATCCGAGATTAAACATCCACTAATAAAGACTGATTGAGATTGTGAGATAACTGAGTCAAGACAGCTTTTCAAACGATTGGCCAGTACCTTAGCAACCAGTTTATACACTATATTGCACAAACTAATGGGACGGAAATGTGACACCAACTGTGGAGACTTTACTTTAGGAATCAAGACAATGTGTGTATGATTTAATTCAGGAGGCATAGTACCTGAATTTAAAACAGACAGCACACAGGCAGAAATTTTCAACCGAACCACAGACCAATAATGTTGAAAGAAATAAGGGGAAAAACCATCCGGACCTGGAGAAGAAAGCGATGTCATATCAAATAACGTTGTACGGATTTCCGCTAGTTGGAAAGATTCCAACAGTAGGCTATTTTGCTCGGGTGAGATGTGTTGTTGGATCCCTTGGAAAACCGAATTCATGTCTTGCATAGTGGGGGATGACGTCGTGAATAATGGCTAAAATAAGCAGAGATCAGCCCCTGAATTCCCTTTTTATCCGTAATCTAGGTGTCTGAATTGTTACGTAGACGTGTGATGTGATTGGTTTTCTTTCGTGCGGACGCCCGAGCATGGAAAAATTTGGTATTTCGGTCCCCTTCCTGAAGCCAATGAGATTTCGCTCGTTGTTGCCAACGAACAATTTGATCCACAAGTAATTCCTCCAATTCCTCCCGACAAGCAATAAGTTCCAACCGGCCAGTTGAAGATAATTGTTGGCTCTCCAGTTTCCACAAACGGTCCTCCAACCATTTTATACGTTTATGTGAAGTGCGGTAGGTGGTATGACTCCAACATGTCAACATCTCAGCAGATTGTGTTAGACATTCCAAGGCAGGATAACCAGATGAACCTGTCAATGGCTGCGACCAAACATCCGACACAATTTGATCACATTTCGCTGAATGAGTCCAGAAAGCCTCAAAACGGAAAACACGCTGTGTATTCGGCCCATCAGAATTTGATCGAAATTCCAGCTGAATGAGTAGCGAGGTATGATCCGAATACACCGTAGGTAGGTTCAGCACTCTTGCAGCAGGAAATAATTCATACCACGCATCACAAGCCACTGCCCTATTAAGGCGACAATGCATAGTATTCGGCCACAAACGTCTATTACACCAGGTGTAGCACGGACCATCAGCACCTAAGTCATGAAGTTGTGTATCAGAATGCACCTCTCTAAAATCCCGTAGTAACCAATCTGGTGTGGAACAACGGCTTTCTTTCTCATGGGCAAAGAGTATAGCATTAAAATCTCCGCAACACAACCATGGTAGGGGAGACCTCTGTTTCAGTGAACGCAACATATCCCAACCCAAATGACGATGATATGTATCCGGCTCTCCCTAAAAACCGGTAAACCGCCAGGACTTTCCCTCCCAACAGACCTCAGAATCAATATGATACTTTGAAAATGACAATAGGGTAACATCAACATCCTTCCGCCATAGCAATAAAACCCCTCCACTTCGACCCTCTGCATCAACTGCAATACCGTTCAAATTTAGTGACATCTGGAGACGAGCCACACGTTCACCTCGACTCTTTGTTTCAGAGAGAAAAATCACCAAGGGGTTGTGAGCTTGAATAAGTTCACGCAAATGTCGAATTGTCCCGGGACCCCCTAACCCGTGACAATTCCAGGCTATGCAATTCATAATGACCGGCAGGGTTGCTGAGCAACCACCACCTTTGAAGAGTGCACAGACTGAGGAGGAGATTCGATCGACAATCGTTTCAGCGGACGAGGAGAGGAACTTTCAATCAGAGATGCTGGCAGAATCCATTTTTTACCCAAACCACCACAGTGGGAAGATCCCGCCGTTCGGGATACCATAGATCTCCCCCTTGATCTCCCACGTCGTCCACGACCACCAAACCCGCGACCACTCGTCGGTCCCAAAACCTCCGGCGAAACATCGACCACCGGGACATCAACTAGAGAAAGCTTGGATAAAATTAAATCCTTTTGTGACAGGGAAGGGAAAGCAGATCCTGATTCAAGATCAATGGCCACTCCCTTGAGCGGACGCCGCGTCAATTCCAGCGAAAGAAAATTGGAATCTGCGATCGAGGGCGTAGACAACTCATTTGCAAGCCTGCTGCTGCTACTTTCATCTATCAAGTGCAAATGAGGGCCCTTGAGAATTGGATCACAATGTGTGGCTGGGTGCATGGGAGCCCCAGAAAGAGTTGGGCCTAACTTGACACTAGGTTGTAGTGGGCCGGAAGCAAAGAAATTGGAGTGGCCCAAATGAGTAGGACAATCTACTTTTCCACTCAAGCGCTCATCCTCACCTGGAGCCCAATACCGAGAAGGAGCAGTTGGAACAGGTAGAGGGGACCTGGAAATTAACCGCTGCAGGTAACTGTTTCGAAACCGATGGCAATTGTTCCGAAGGTACCGGTCCTGCCCGCAACCGAGAATCTCTCGCCGGCGAAGTACTCTGACCGCCACCGGCAGCGAACTAAAAATCACCAAACACAGTAGCACCGCGACGAATACTGCGAACATTTCGAGAGTGAGATGCGGGACTACAAACATAGGTGGGATGAGTTGCAACCGAGAAAACGCCCAAACGTCGCGATGGCCCCGAGGCATGCAACCAAGCCCCGTAAGGCATATGACTCCCCGGGTCTGAAAACTGATCCCCAAACCGAAGATCACAGAAGCGACTGATTTGGCCCAACTTTCCACAAAGGTAACTGAAATTCGAAAGGCGTTCGTAGGAAAACCGGACCACCGTTTCCTCTCCAGTTTCTGAGCAAAGACGGAGGGCTCTCTTTAAAGGCAACGTCACATTAAGGTTGATGCCAATACGCACCATTTCATGAAACGCGATGTCCCGTGAAATGTCACTCGCATGTAACCAAGAGCCCAAACACATACCAATATGCGCAATGGCCCCCAAGGTGCGTTGGCCATAGGGAAGATCGTGAATGTGGACAAAGAATGGACTCCAATCCAAATTAACAACCCTTCAATAGGCACAAGTTGTGCCTCAAAAATTGAAATCAAATATAGCTTCTTTTTTTTTTTGTTCTTTCAACTTAATTTTTTTTTGAAAAAAGTGTTGGGTACTTGATCGGGTAGTTTACACAGTAAACTTGATCCGAACTTTAGAAAGTGGAATCGGATAACCCAAACTCGATTTATTTTCTTTTTTAAATAAAAAATTAAAAAAACTCAAATACGATCGAGTCTGGTCAACTCGGGCCCTGGATTATCCAATCTGATATGATGCCACTGATCAAGCCGAGTCGAACGCTTTAGGTTTGAACTTACTAGGACGTAGGTCCTCCCTGTTCCAACGAACTATATATATATATATATATTTAAACCAACAAGTTGAAAATTTGATGCGTGGATAATAAAAATTAGAATCAAATAAGGGAAAAAAATATAAACAATTGTGTAAAGGTAAAAGTAAAATCATCTAAAACTCGACCGATTATAAAAGACTACTATGTGAAGACAAAAATAGAATGATGGAGATGTTATCATATTTTATACCTTTTGATATAATTGACTAGCACTATTATGCTATTCTCAAATATTTTGATATGTTTTATTTTTCTATTTAATTTTTCATACTATTCCACCAAAACTTCCACGTCTCTTTTTGTTTTCTTCAATAACTTCTTACTAGTAATTTGTGGCACACACTATGTGTGTGCAAATTCTATAAATATTATTTAAATAAAATATTTATAAAAAATATTTAATAAAGTATATACAAAATAATAAGTTTGCATTAAATTTATAAGAAAATAGTGACAAAAAAATATGTATGAAAATCAAAAAGAAAAAGAATTAACTATAAAAGAATTGTGGGAGAGTGGGAAGTTAGCTAATAAATAAAAAAATATATTAAAAAAACAGACCAGAAATTGAGAGACACCAAATTGGTGCTCTCCCTTAATAATATGGTATAGATAATTCGTTTTTTTTTTTCTAATTTGTTTTTTGGTTTATTCATCTAAAAATAATTTTAAAATTAATATTAAATTTGAAAAAAATTAATTAATTATATATACTTTGAGTGTTCCACACTCAAAGAAAGCCACTTGTTTATGTTAAAAGTCCTAGTAAATCAATCTCCAGAGTGAAGAGTTGCACCACAACTAGGAATGCAAACAAGCCGAGCTCATACCTCATGAGTCGAGCTCGAACTCGAGGCCGGCTCGCGAGCTCAAGCTCATTGCTCTTTTTTTTTTTTTTTTTTAAAGTTTTTCTTTTTAATAAGAATATGTTATTATTAATATATAATATTAAATATTAATTGTAAAAAGTGTTAAAATATATGCCACAATATTTTAATCTAATGTTATGAATATATGACTTCATAATATTTTTATTATACATCTAATATTAGTTTAATATTAACTGTTCGTCGAAATATTTTGGAATAAATTACCAATTAAAGTTTAAATAAATTGGCTAATATTGGGTTCGAAAATGATAGTCCATAATAAATTTGGACTTATCGTAAAGAAAAATAAATCAAATTCATAAGCCCATGTTAAGTTCGGGTCTTATATGGTCAATCCAAAATAAATATAAATATATTATTTTGGGTGCTAAATTGGGTCAGATATATATTCAAAATGCAGCTATCAAAAGACTGGTTCATGCCAAAGTCCACGGTGATCAAACTCAATGGAAGCGAGCCCAAGCTGCTTAAGCCCTACTCACTCCTATAAATAGAGGCCTCAACCTCACAGAGAGAGAGGCATACGACAAACAACAAAAATCCAGCAAGAGCAAGTGCAAAACTTTCTGCAACGATGAAACCGTGCAACTACAAGGCCTTGATACAATATTTCAAGGTAGCACGTGACCGCCTTTTACAAATCAAAGGGAGATTGCACATTTGATTCAAGAACAAGCTCCAAGCCCTTGAATCCATATCCATAGAGAAGAATCGGGGGGTCACTTTGAATTAAGAGATTGTAAACAACTATTATTCAAATTTATAGATCTTACTTTGGTCCATATTTTTTTTGTCTTGTAATAATTTTTTGCAGACACGAAATTTGTGTGAACAAATTTCTGGCACGCATGGTAGGACAATCGCTGCCCCTCATCCCTTCTTTCGACGCAAGAATTCAAATCATCACTTCCAAGCATTCAATGGCACCAAAGAAGAACCAAGTCGCCTTGAATGGGAAGAGCATCATCAACTTCACTACAACCGGTCAATCCTCCACCGAGGCCAAGATCGTGGACACCACTCCTTCCAACAGCTCGAACTCGGCAAGCCCTACCTAGATCAACTGGAAATCTACTCCTTTTGCCATTCTCCCCGCCATGATGACCGAGGCCATGATGATGGAGGAACAAGTCGCTCAAATGGCCCAAGCCATAGCTGATCTCCAAAAGATTGTGGAAGACAAAGATCTCCAAATTGCTCAGTTAATGAACAAACTTGAGCCTATAGACATGGGGGAATCAATCCGCAACCGTTCGTCCGCTTCAAAACATTATGAAAAGGAGAAGCAAATGAAGGAAAAACCACCAAAGCAAGAGTCCATCTAAAAATCTAGTCATTCCACGACCTCCATTGTTGTGATGTCCGTTCAAAAGTTGCAGGAGATGATCGCCAACACCATCAAGGCTCAATATGAAGGATTTGCACAACACTTGCCCACCTACTTGAATTCGTATACCAAGTGTGTTGAGGCCTTGAGGATGCTGATGGGCTACCAATCGCCAAAATTGCAGCAGTTCGACAAAAAAGGCAATCCCAAACAGTATATCGCCTACTTCATCGAGACGTGCAACAATGCCGGTACCAATGGCGACCTCTTGGTGAAAGAATTCATCCGATTACACAAAGGTAATGCTTTTGATTGGTGTGGGACTTAGAGCCCGAGTTAATTGATAGTTGGGATCAGATGGAGAGAAAGTTCCTTAATCGTTTCTACAGCACTCGGGGCATGGTGAGCATGATTGAACTCACCAATGCAAGATAATGGAAGGATGAATTGGTTGTTAACTACATCAACCATTGGCGTGCCTTGAGCTTGAACTACAAGGACAAACTTTCAGATGCGTCGGTAATAAAGATGTGCATCAATGTATGCACTGGGGGCTTCTCTATATTCTCCAAGGGATCAAGCCAAGAAACTTTGAAGAATTAGCTATGTGTGCCAATGATATGGATTTGAGTATCGCCAACCATAAAACCGCCTTCCCGATCGACGGTCAAAGGAAAGATAAGAAAGACTAAAAAAGGAGGGAGAGATTCATCAAACCAAACGTCAAGAAGTCCATGTCCGTCAAGACGGCTCCTGTCTAGATCTCTTCCAATGATAAAAAAAAGTGGGAGAAGCCCAAGGACCAATGTATGATGAATGATAGACGGTTTTATGGATGACTCCACCGGGTACAACCAAATCAGGATTTTTCCTAAAGACGAGGAATGCACGGCCTTCCGTACTCCCAAGGGAATCTATTGCTACAAGGTAATACCCTTCGGATTGAAGAATGCAGTCGCCACCTACCAACGTGCTATGTAGAATATCTTTAACGATATGCTGCACAATAAGGTGGAATGCTACATAGACGACCTAGTCGTCAAATCCAAAAAGAGAGAAGATGGCGGACCTCTGAATAGTATTCGATCACTTAAGGAAGTACAGCCTAAAGATGAATCCTCACAAGCGTGCTTTCGGTGTCACGTCTGGAAAATTCCTCGGCTTCATTGTTCGCCACCATGGTATTAAAGTCGACCTTGCGAAAGTAGATGCCATTCAGAAAATGCCACCACCAAGAAACTTGAAGGAGCTGCGAAGTCTTCTAGGCAATCTTGCCTTCATAAGGAGATTCATATCAGACCTCGCTGGAAGAGTCAACCCTTCAACCCTCATGAAGCAGGATGTCCAGTTCCAGTGGGATGAAGGATGTCAAAACGCCTTCGAAAGCATCAAGAAACATCTGCTAAATCTACTAGTCTTGGGAGCTTCGACATCTAGGGAACCACTCATACTATACACAACAACGCAAGAACGGTCTGTGGGCGTGCTCATGGCACAAGAGAATAAAGAAGGAAAAGAGAAAGTCCTATACTACTTGAGTAGGACTTTGACTGAAAATGAATTGAAATACTCACCCGTGGAGAAAATCTGCTTGGCACTGTTCTATGCCATCAAGAAGTTGAGGTATTATTTCGAGGCGTACTCCATAAGACTCATATCTCGCGTTGATCCAGTCAAGTTCATGTTGTCAAGACCTGTGCTCTCCGGGAGATTGGCGAAGTGGTCTATCGTGTTCAATAAATATGAGATAGAATATGTGCCCCAAAAAGCCGTCAAAGGACAAGCTCTTGCCAACTTCTTAACCGACCACCCTGTGCCTGCTGAATGGGAGATATCTGATGACTTTCCTAACGAAGATGTCTTTTATGTCGAAATCCTCCCGGCATGGACAATGTTCTTCGACGGGGCAACACGATCCAACGGAGTGGGGACAGGCTTCGTCTTTGTCTCACCAGAGAGACAAGTATTGACCTACTCCATCATCTTGAGTGAACTGTGCTCCAATAATGTTGCCGAGTACTAAGCCTTGTTGATCGGCCTTCGGATGGCTTTGGAGATGGGGATTCTGGAGATAGAAGTCTAAGCGACTCAAAATTGATCGTCAACCAACTTCTTTGCATATACAAAGTGAAGAAAGACGACTTGGTGCCTTTCTTCGGGCAAGCATCACACCTACTCAAAGGATTCAAGAATGTGATCCTAAATCACATCCCTAGGAAAGAGAACAGAATGGCAGACTCACTAGCCAACCTAGCGACCACCTTGGTTCTATCTGAAGGAAAAACGACCAACATCCCCTTGTGCAATCGATGGGTAATTCCTTTGCTCGCTACATCCGATCATGACAATTCTTACGCTATCATGACTGCTACTAATAATGACGAAGATTGGAGAAAGCCGTTAATGGAGTATTTGAAACATGGCAAGCTACCAGGCAATGTCCGCCACAAAATAGAGATGCAATGAAGATCATCCTGTTTCATCCTGCACAAAGACATCTTGTATTGGCGGTCTTCCGAAGGTACTTACCAGCGTTGCTTGAGCCGTGAGGAGACCATCGAAGCCATGATAGAAGCTCACTCGGGAGTTTGTGGCGCACATCAATCCGACCTAAAGCTCCACTTCAAAATTAAAAGGATGGGTTACTATTGGCCTACAATGGTCAAGGATTGCTTAGAATACGTGAAGAAGTGCGAGTCTTGCCAACTACACGCCAACTTCATCCATTAACCACTGGAGCCTCTACATCCTACAGTCGCATCATGGCGCATGGGGACTTGATGTCGTGGGGCCTATCACTCCTAAGTCGTCTGCGAGACACATCTACATACTTGTAGCCACCGACTACTTTTCAAAATGGGCTGAAACAATTCTACTCAGAGAAGTGATGAAGGAAACAATAGTAGACTTCATATGCATCAACATTATCTTCCGGTATGGGGTGCCTCGATATATCATCACCGACAATGGAAGACATTTCTACAACAAGTCGATGGACAAGTTATGCACACAGTTCGGCTTCAAGCAGCACACCTCTTCAATGTACAATGCCGTGGCTAATGGCTTGGCAGAAGATTTTAGTAAAATTCTTTGCAACCTTTTTGAAGAAGGTGATGTCGAAGTCGAAGAGGGACTGGCACGAAAGGACAGGCGAAGCACCATGGGCATACTGGACGACACATCGAACCGCTACTCAAGCTACTCCATACTCCTTAGTCTACGGCGTCGAAGCCGTGCTCCCCTTGAAGAGTCAAATACCTTCGCTTCATATCACAATACAAGGATGACTCATCGTTGAAGACAATGCTCATTTGAGGTTGGAAGAGTTAGAAGCATTGTGTGAGAAAAGACTTGACGCTCAACAACAACTTCAATGTTATCAAGCCAGCATGATGAGATCATTTTGACCTCGGATATTTCAAGTCGGAGATTTGGTCCTAGAGGTAAGACGATCGATCACCCTTACACAGCGAATGGAAAATAAGTTCGTGTTGAAATGGGATGGCCCCTATGTGGTGAAATAAGCCTACACGAATGGTGCCTACAAGTTGGTCGACAAAGATGGGCTACGGATTGGTCCCATAAATGACAAGTTCCTGAAGTGTTACTATCCATGAAGACCATGCTCCTTGACACCTGAGCCTAAACTGCATTTTACTCCTGGCTCTCATGAGTATAAATTGTGCACGACACCCCTTCCGTAATAATAAAAAGAGAAAATTCAAATTTCTTTGAACTAAGTTTTTGACTTGATCCCTTCACATGATACGTAGGCAGCTTGGGTATATTTTCTCAAGTTCAGTCATATCTTAAAAAAAATTCTTTATTGTCATCTATGATACATCCTCCCGTTCATGAAGAAGAAAGAATCAAGAAAGAGAAGAGGGTCACCAAATGACTATGTCCGGATGAGGTTAAGAAACACTTGGTCAAAGTATGAAATACAACGATATGTCCAAACCCCAACGACGACGTTCCGAGGTGTTACGCATGTTAAGTCAAGTTGTGCATGCTAAATGATGCATTTTCGATCTAGCAAAAGGTGTTGAACACGCCCAGACTGTGTTGTATACGCTAAGCCGTGTTCTTTCAACCAAAAAATGGCGAAACAGAGCTAAGAATGCCCTAGTCGTGTTCTCAAACACGGTCGTGTTCCAAGAGGAAGCAGAATACGTACCGAGGGTCCAAAAAAACGGCCGTATTGAAAAAAATCTCACAAGCGAAAAAAACCAAGAGGAACACGCCCAGGCCATGTTCCCGGTCAGCAAAAAAAAAAAAAAGTCCCCTCTCTTTTTCTAAGAGCAACGTCTATGTTAGCCAATTTTGCCTCCAAATTAAAATCTTGAAGTTCCAATGAATTGTATGGTGCACGTTGTAATTGTTCGTGGCAAAGACAATACAAGAAAAAAAAAAAAGGATGCTTCAAGAGGTATATAAAGAGATTGCATAAAAGAAATATTTTTATTGCATCAAGAAGATTCGTCTACATTGAAAAGGATGTAAAGACGAGAAATGAAGATGAACATCAAATTCTAAAGATTCAAGCAAATAAGCTAAAGCTTGCTAAGTCTTTCTTTGAATCTTCGAGAAGTGCTTCCATCTTCTCCAATACTTCAACCTCATTTCCGGAAAGATAAGGGATATTTTTGAGCGTTAAAACCTTCTCCTTTTTGGTCGCCATCTCCCTCTGGAAATCGGTTAAGTTCACTTTGGCATCATGAAGGAATGAGTTGATGGACTCCTCTTTGTCTTGTAGTTCCTTGAGTTGCCTCTTCAATACGCCTTGTTGGCTAACAACTTAGAGAATCTCAGCTTCAAGATTTTTCACCCCGTTCGCATGCTCCTTCTCTCGTGCTTCGGCGGCCAAATGATCACCCTTGGCAAGTGAAAGGGACTCCTCGTAAACCTCCTGTGTGATCTTCTGAGTGGTTCCAAACTTGATCTTCACATAATTGGAAGCACTGTCAAAGAAAAGATTCAAGTGATTTTCTAAAGAGGATACATTCTTCATGTACACGGCCATCTCCTTGATCAAAGCGGTAACAACTTGTCTCACCTCGGAAAGTCGTTCGAGAGGAGTCATCGAAATCTTTTGGCATAGCGTTTCCAATAGAATTTGAACAACACTTGCTCTGCTTTTGTCTTGATGACTCGAGAGCAAAAATCTTGAGCTCCAATAGAAGAAGACGACCGAAATGGAGCCTCAAAAATCTTCTTTGTCTTCTTCAAGACATCCTCCACAAGGGTCAACTTCTCCATGATGGCCGGTAGCACAATCTTTAGACGCTTGCTAGGAGTTCCGACGAAAGGATGCTCATCTCTGAAATAGCTTACAACTCACCATGCGAAGCGACTATCACATTGGGCAAGCCGAATGCACTAATCCCATTCATCGAGCCTATGCTACCTTCAGAAGTTAGGGAACCCCTTCTTCAAGACCGGCAAGCTAAAAAAAAAAAGGAGATACAAGAAAAACGTAAGAGAGAATAATTGAAAAAAGTAAAGAATGGTAAAAGAAAATATAGCGAAAGTGATGTAGTGATATGTTTACATAGAGCGCCAACTCGTCTAAAAGCATGAAAGAACTTGAAACGTACTCAAAGAATGAAGAATTCTCACTAATAGTGTCTAAGTCAAAAATCTTCTCAAGTGGTTGAGGATTGCTAAGTTGCTCATTCGAGATGGACAAAGCATAAATCACATTATTTTCACCGGACAAAACACCAAAAAAATTGTCTACAAGTACATTGTGCCTCCTCTTAGGAGCAGCGGCGGCGGGCTTCGTCCCCTCAATGTTGACGGCAGGGGCGACTCGATTGTCTGTGGGATCCTTCTCCTAACGGGGGGGGGGATGATTGAGTTTAAGAACAATCCTTGTATTCTTCTCGTGATGAGTTCTAATGCACTTTGCCCACCAATCCATATACTCCTTTATGACTAAGGGAGATGAAGAAATATTACCAGGAACAAAGAGTTTAGATGAGGTTCCCGACTAAAACGGTGGGGACCGTAAGCTTTAATAATGGAGTCCGCCGCATTTTGGAGTGTTAAGTAGCTTGAGCGCAACACCACGAAGAGGTCCTTGTAGGTGTTCGATAGGCTCGTATCATCTACTAAAAAAGTGGGGCCTTTAATGAAAGTGAACATTCATAAGCCTCAAAAGGTTGATATGATGAAATAAGCCGCACGCCTCAGCAGGTTCGAAGTGTCTAGCGATGTTCTCCTCCATATTCTGTTAGAATAGGTGACCGTGAAGCCAATCTGATTGGGCTAACGTAACCTATGTCTGAACAATTTCGGTGTTTTAATAATTGTCATGAATAAGAAGTGATATTCATTTAGTTCAATACTTTGTATGTTTTCACTTACTACTCTACATTAACTGTTCACTGCACAAGCAAAGCCCACAGATCAAAACGACATTCCAAGAAACTGGAACTACGCATTAGATGGCGGTTCATGAAATTAGTTTCTAAGGATTGGTCTGGAACACTCCAAGTCAAGGAATCTCGAGATAGGGTATCGAGAATTCATGTGAGACTTGCGCTGAGCAATTGCAGTCGCGTTTCATCGACAAGTGACAAGGTTCGTCCATGCAATGTTAGTGGGTCAGCTAGCTAGGTGGCAGTTGATTGAAGTGACTCGTGGGAACCGTCATATGGAAGACCTTGAGTAGGGTCGGTCGGTATGACTTGTATTTTCGGTTCCAACAGTACAAAATTGATCCTTGGAATTGAGGGATTACTGAGATCACCTACACACCGTGCCTGTATCTTAGATATGGCAAGAGGCTACCAAGTCCAGTGACTCGGTTGTCATAAGCCCTATCTAGTGCAGTCAAGATCTGTAGTATGACAGTAGGTCCTAAGAAAGGATCCATCTCCTGTCAGAAGGTTGACAGTAATATCTCACTTTATTCTGAAACTCGTCCCTGATAAATTTGTGGCCATAGTGACGGAACAATGGGTAGGACCCTTGTTACGTTTAGTGTGGACGAGGCAAGGCTTAAATAAGAATGAGTACCTACAGATCCATGCCCTAGACTATAAGCTGTGAGATTGTAAATGGAAGGATAAATGTATTGAAGAGCCTAAATGCTCACGCCATAAACATTCACCTAGTCTTTAGTGCCATGGACCGTTGCTAGACGGTCATCCGTGGTGACGGACGGATTCCCTTCATGAGATGATTGGTGATTCGACCAAGTCTAGCTTAGGGTGAACCTAAAGAGTCAGACACGATCCGCCTGTGACAAAGGTATTTAATTTAGAATTAATTTAGAGAGGTTGAACGATTTAATTGGATTAAATTGGTTCCCTTTTCTTTTTTGGATTGTTGATTCCTTTAAATATATTAAATAGAATTAACTAATAAATTAGATTTATTGGAATATCTAAAATGAGCTTAAAATAAGTATTAATTATTATTATTATTATTTATTTAAAGCCATATGGTTTATTTAAGTAGGATTTAAATATTCCATAAATAATCCATCAAAGTGATGGATGGATGTGATTAAAGAGGAGGGATCAAAGGCCTTGATTAGTTTGACTAATCTAAGTCTAATTTGACTAGAACTTTGAGTAGGTCAAAATCCTAGTCAAACCATGCTTCTAAAAGTTGGAGTTTGAACAGAAATATGATTCCACTTCTATAAATACTCCTAGGATGAAACTTGAGAAGGATGATCAACAAGTGAAAACACACACACACACACGCTAGGGCTCGGCCCTCTCCTTCTCTCTCTCTATCTCTCGTCCCCACCTCTTCCTTCAAGAAAGGTTTCTAGTTCTTTGTTTCATACAAGTGAGCTTCAGAAGGATTGATCACGTTAATTAATAACGCTTGGTTGATCCATCCTCTCTAAATAAATATACACTTGCTTTTTTGCTAGCATGAGGATCAAGAAACGCGGACGGATTGGTGGACGATTTAGAGGGTCTCTTCTTTGAGATCTTGGTGCAAAACGGGGAACAACGCGTGTAGCGGTTTAAAGACAAAACTATAACCGGGTAGGTTCCTTTTATTGTTATGTCTTTGGTTTTTTAACCCTATGGCCTCCATGATATGCATGCTTCGTTTATTCATGAGATACACCGAATACCCGGGAGATTCAAGGGAACACCCCTGGAACGTGTTATTTATGATTATGTACAAAGCATGTTTAAATTTCATGTTATTATTTTATATCGCGCTTCCGCATCCGTGCTCCTCCCGGGATGATCCATATGCCATCATTGGCTTTCAGTGGTATCAGAGCCCGGTTCGGTCTATAGGCCTAGGGTTTTATACGTGTAAAGCATGATTTACGTGGCTTTTGATTTATGTTTCAAGCATGTCGTGTTTCATGAGATTTATCGTATTGGTTTTCATGAAATCTTGGTGTTCTTGGCATTCTTGATTTCTTGAAAAACACAGTAGAAAAATAGAACGAAATAGAAAACGTAGCACGCGGCAGCCGCCGGTTAACCCTCTGCCTGCGCGCGGCCGCCCGCCTACCAGGCGCGCACAACGCGTGCCCACGTAGGCAGAGGCGCCTGTGCGCCCGGCTAGTGCGTCTGGCGTGTGCGACGGGGCAGACGCACGGCCAGACAAGCCGTGCGCGCGTAATTGCTGCGCTGGCACGCGTGCGCCCGATGTAGGCTGCGCGACAGGGCAGCGCACACAGGCTATGGTGCTTGTGTGCGGCCGCCCGATGAGCTGCCAATGTGTGCGTAGGCAGGCAGATCCTGTTTGCGGCCGCGCGCTCAGCATGCGCAGGCGGCAGGCTAGGCCTGCCAGCCTGTCTGTCCCGGCAGGGCGCCGCCGGCAGTGGCGGCCCTCAGCCATTTTCGGCCGTTTTCTTGTTTATATTTTTAGAATTAATTTTCTGAAAATACTTTTATTTATTTTGCATATTTTTATTAAAGACATTATTTGGAAATTTTCTATTTTGTTTGGTCTGGAACCTCAAAATTTAATATTGTATGAATAATGAGGAAAGGTTTTCCTAACAAGAAAAAGATTGCCATTGTTACACCAATTTTGAATGTAGACATTGTTTTCATTCTTCTATGAATTGTATGGAATACCTCCCACAAGTTGTTTTTCATGAGAGTCGTAAGGGGTATGGAAAACATCGTTGTGGATCCCAAGCCCACTAGGAAAGGGTTTCCCGAAAACAACGTTTAAGAGTGCCGTGTTTTCGTAGATATAGTAGGAGAATTAAATGACTGAAATCCAAGTCTTTAATCATTATTAAAAACCTTTTTAATTCTGTTGATTATATTCTGTTTTTAAAATATAGATTTAAAACCATGTCTAAGAACCCGTTATCAACCGTCTTGAGACAAACAAATTTAATGGAACCAATTACAACGATTAATTGCGCAATCTAAGGATAGTCCTCGATTATGAGAACCAAGGCTATGTCATGGACAAGTCGTTTCCTCGGGCTTTACCAGAAGGATCCACGCCCGAAGAACGTGCGACGTTTGAGACTTGGCATCAGGATAACCTGAACGTCCGTAGCATCATACTTGCATCTATGACCAATGAGATACAGAAGCACTATGAGAGGCTAGACGACGTTCGTTCCATAATGGCTTGCCTGAAGGATTCTCTGCAGTCCCCGACCGGCATACTAGGTATGTCGCAATAAAGGCGTTCTTTGGAACTAAAATGACCGAAGGGTCCTCTATACATGAGCATGGGGTCAAGATGCTTACTTTGGTGGAAAAGCTCGAAGACCTCAAAGCAGGGCTCGATAACGAGACGTACATTGATGTGATCCTTCAGTCACTCCCACCCTCCTTCGACCAGTTCATTTTTAACTATAACATGAATGCTTTTGAGAAGGGTATCCATGAGTTGATCAATATGTTGGTGCAATACAAGTCAACAACCAAAAATTCTGCGCCATTGGTATTGTTTGGAGAGGCTTCGACTTCCAAAATGAAAGGCAAGGGTGCTGGACGTTAGAAAAGGAAGAAGGGAAAGGGAAAGACCGTCAAAGCCACTGCTAACACTGGAAGCATTCCCATTGCCAAAGTGGGGAAGGGCAAAGGGAAGAGGAAGGTTAACTCGAAGCAACAGTCACGGGTAAATGACATATATATTCATTGCCGTGAGGAAGGGCATTGGAAGAGGGATTGCCCCAAACTCCTTTTCAAGCATGGTATGTATGTGATTGAGGTTAATATGGTTACTAACTCTGCCTCTTGGGTATTAGATACCGGCTGTGGAGCTCACATTTGCAACGACTTGCAAGTGTTGAAAAGAAGCAGAAAACTGAGTAGCGATGATACAATCCTAAAGCTTGGCAATGGCAAGGCCATTTCTGCAGAAGCCGTAGGATTCGCCACCTTAGTAGTTAGTGATCGTATTAGTATATATTTAGAGAAAATTTATTATGTACCTAGCATGATCAAAAATATCATTTCCATTCCATTGTTAGACAATAGTGGTTATGAATTTTCGATCAATAAACATTGCTTTTATTTGATGAAGGGTGGATTTCTCATCTGCTTGGTACACTTAATAACGGACTCTATATCCTGCAACGATCAAATTTCGTTATGAATGCTCAACACAAACGTAAAATAGATAATGACGGGAACGCACAACTGTGGCATACAAGGCTAGGTCACATCTCTCAAGAAAGGATGAAGAAATTGATAGACTCAAAGAACCTAGAGGTTGGGAATTTGAGTGATCTACCAACTTGTGAATCCTGCCTTAGAGGGAAAATGACCAAGAATCCCTTTGTAGGATAAAGCAGGCTTGCCACAGGTCTATTGGACTTGATCCATACAGACCTGTGTTGACCACTAAGGACACAAGCCAGAGGTGGATTTTCCTACTTCATAACCTTCACCGATGATCACTCACAGTACGGTTATGTTTACCTGATGAGGTACAAGGTTAAAGCTCTTGAGAGGTTTAATACTACAGACTTGAGGTTGAGAACCAAACCGAGTGCAAAATTAAAGTCATACAGTCAGATTGAGGCGGCGAATACTTTAGTAATGAATTCCTCGACTATCTAAAAGAAAACGGTATAGTCTATGAATGAACACCTCCCGGAACACCGCAATTAGACGGCGTCTCTGAAAGGAGGAATCGAACCCTATTAGACATGGTCCGATCCATGGTGAGTTTTACCAAATTGCCCTTGTCTTTTTGGGGCTACGTACTAGGAACAGCAACCGAGTTGCTAAACTTGGCACCGACCAGTGCTGTGACCCAAAGACCATATGAGATATGGCACGACAAGCCTGCTTCCTATAAACACTTGAGAGTGTGGGGTAGCCCTACATACGTCAAGAGGTTAGTGGGAGACAAGTTAGAATCAAGGTCTAGCTTATGCAGGTTTATTGGATACCCTAAAGAAACTGCAGGTTATTATTTCTATGACCCCTCGGAACAAAAAGTATTTGTTCAAAGGAATGCAGTGTTCTTGAAAAAAAGGTTTTCCAACGGGTGTCCAACGTGATGATCTGATCCTTGAGGAGTCAAGTGAGACGAATCAGTCATTAGCACCAGAAGCTACGGATACCTCACCTAGAGGTTTCAGGATAAGTACCTAACGGGTCAAGCCACCTTGGGAGGATCAACATGCCAGGCATGTCGAACAACATCACGAGGAGCCAACCACGGTACCTGAACCGCCAGCTCCTGTCGTGTCTGCGCCCACAGTCGCCACTGACGTTCCAGTCCTCTGTAGGTCAGCTAGGGGTGCCTCGCCCTCCCGTGAGGTATGGCTTTCTAAGCATGACCAGTCAATTGGATAAAGATTCCAAGAAATACGGGGATGTGATGTCTGATATCGAATCGCGAAAATGGCATGAGGCCATGGAAGTCGAAATGGACTCCATGACCGCAAACCAAGTATGGAAACTTATAGACCCACCCAAAGGCGTTAAGCCAGTCGGGTGTAAATGGGTCTATAAGCGTAAACTTGGCGTTGATGGAGAAGTTACCACCTTCAAAGCTAGGCTAGTGGCAAAAGGATACACTCAACGACCCGGGGTCGACTTTGAGGATACCTATTCGCCAGTAGCTATGGCTAAGTTAATTCGTATCCTGCTTGCCATAGCAACATGGTATGACTATGAAATATGGTAGATGGACGTGAAAACAGAATTTCTCAATGGTTTCGTTGAGGACGAGATCTATATGGATCAACCGGAGGGATTCAAGGTTGTTGGAGAAGAGCAGAGGCCTGCCGTCTCCAAAAGTCCATCTATGGCCTCAAACAAACATCTCATAGTTGGCACATTCACTTTGATGAAGTCATACGAGGATATGATTTTGTCAAAAATGAATATGACTCTTGTGTATACAAAAAGATCAGTGGGAGCTCTGTAGTGTTCCTAGTGCTTTATGTGGACGACATTCTACTCCCAAGGAATGATGTCAGAATGTTAAGTGACATAAAAGCATGGTTATCCATGCAATTTTCCATGAAGGACTTGGGTGAAGCCTCCTACATTCTAGGCATGGGATAATTCCAAACGAGGTTTCCTTCCCATGAATAACTCCAAATGAGATTTCCTTCCCATGAGGTATGGGATCAAGTTATCCAAGAAACAGTCTTCCAAGACTGATGAGGAGCTTGAAAGGATGAAGAGCGTCCCCTATGCTTCTGCCGTAGGCAACATCCAATACGCTGTCTACTGCACAAGGCCTGACATCGCTTACGCCTTAAGTGTAACTAGTAGATATCAGTCCTGTGCAGGTGAGGCGCATTGGAATGCGGTCAAGAACATCCTTAAGTACCTGAGGAGGACTAAGGATGTATTCTTGGTCTATGGCAATGGAGAGTTAATTCTGGAAGGTTTTAGCGATGCTAGCTTCCAGGCGGATGACAACGATGCCAAGTCTCAGTCGAGTTATGTGTTCAAACTCAATGATGGTGTGGCGGCATGGAAAAGTTCCAAGCAAGAAACCACAGCTGATTCCACCACTGAGGCCGAATGCATAACTGCTTCAGATGATGCCAAAGAAGCGATTTGGATGAGAAACTACATCCAAAAGTTGGGTGTGGTGCCTAGCATTGCTGAGCCGTGGTTATCTTCTGTGATAATAACGAAGCAATATCGCAAGCGAAGGAACCGAGATCGCATCACTGATCCAAGCACATTCTTAGACGCTACCACCTTTTAAGGGAAATGGTAGGAAGAAGTGACGTTCGGATGGATCGAGTCAGCTCAGCAGATAACACAACAGATCCATTGACAAAGCCTATGTCAGAAATTGCTCATACGCAACATCTTGAAAAGATGGGGATTAGGCATATGGGCGATTGACTTTAGGTCAAGTGGGAGATTGTTAGAATAGGTGACGGTGAAGCCAATCTGATTGGGCTAATGTAACCTATGTCTGAATAATTTTGGTGTTTTAATAATTGTCATGAATAAGAAAGTGATATTCATTTGGCTCAATACTTTATTTGTGTTCACTTGCTACTTTACATTAACCGTTCACTGCACAAGCAAAGCCGACAGACCGAAACGACATTCCAAGAAACTGGAACTACGCATTAGATGGCAGTTCATGATATCAGTTTCTATGGATCGGTCTGGAACACTCCAAGTCAAGGAATCTCGAGATAGGGTATCGATAATCCGTGTGATACTTGCACTAAGCAATTGCAGTCGCGTTTCATCGACAAGTGACTAGGCTCGTCCATGCAATGTTAGTGGGTCAGTCAGCTAGGTGGCAGCTGACTGAGGTAACTCGTGGGAACCGCCATATAGAAGACCTTGAGTAGGGTTGGTCGGTATGACTTGTATTCTTAGTTCCAACAATACGAATTTAATCCTTGGACTTGAGGGATTATTGATATGACCTACACACTGTGCCTGTATCTTAGATATGGCAAGAGGCTACCAAGTCCAGTGACTCGGTTGTCATAAGCCCTATCTAGTGCAGTCAAGATATGTAGTGTGACAGTAGGTCCTAAGAAAGGATCCATCTCCTGTCAGAAGGTTGACAGTAATATCTCACTTTACTCTGAGACTCGTCCCGGATAAATCTGTGGCCATAGTAACTGAACAATGGGTAGGATACTTGTTATGTTTAGTGTGGACGAGGCAAGGCTTAAATAAGAATGTGTACCTACAGATCTATGCCATAGACTCTAAGCTGTGAGATTGTAGATGGAAGGATAAACGTATTGAAGAGCCTAAATGTTCACGCCATAAACATTCAACTAGTCTCTAGTGCCATGGACCGTTGCTAGACGCACCCATGGTGACGGACGAATTCCCTTCATGAGATGATTGAGGATTCGACCAAGTCTAGCTGAGGGTGAAACTAAAGAGTCACACACGATCCACCCGTGACAAAAGTATTTAATTTAGAATTAATTTAGAGAGGTTGAAAAATTTAATTGGATTAAATTGGGTTTTTTTTTTCTTTCTTGGATTGTTGATTCCTTTAATTAGATTAAATGGAATTAACTAATAAATTAGATTTATGGGAATAAATAAAATGGGCTTAAACTAAATATCAATTATTATTATTATTATTTTATTTAAAGTCCTTTGGTTTATTTAAGTAGGATTTAAGTATTCCATAAATAATCCACCAAAGTGATGGACGGATGAGATTAAAGATGAGAGATCAACGGCCTAAATTAGTTTGACTAATCTAAGTCTAATTTGACTAGGACTTTGATTAGGTCAAAATCCTAGCCAAACCATGCTTCTAAAAGTTGTAGTTTGCAAAGGAATAGGATTTCACTTCTATAAACACTCCTAGGATAAAACTTGAGAAGGATGATCAACAAGTGAAAACACACACACACACACACACACACACACACACACTAGGACTCGGCCCTCTCCCTCTCTCTCTCTCTCTCTTGTCCCCACCTCTTCCTCCAAAAAAGGTTTCGAGTTCCTTGTTTCATACAAGTGAACTTCAAGAGGATTGATCATGTTAATTAATAATGCTTGGTCGATCCGTCCTCTCTAAATAAACATACACTTGGTTTTTTGCTAGCACGAGGATCAAGTAATGCAGATGGATTGCGTGGACGATTTAGAGGGTCTCTACTTTGAGATCTTGGTGCAAAACGGAGAATAGCGCGTGCAGCGGTTTGAAGACAAAACTACAATCAGGTAGGTTCCTTTTATGGTTATGTCTTCGGTTTTTTTTAACCCTATGGCCTCCATGATATGCATGCTTCGTCTATTCATGAGATACACCGAATACCCGGGAGGTTCAAGGGAACACCCCTTGAATGTGTTATTTATGATTATGTACAAATCATGTTTAAATTTTATGTTATTATTTTATATCACGCTTCCGCATTCGCGCTCCTCCAGGTACGATCCACACGCCATTCATTGGCTTTATGTACTTCACCATTTGGGCTCGAATGGGTTCAAGCTTGGGAGGAAAATGAGTCTGATGATATCGTCTAATCCAAGCTTGAAGGGGACGATATCCAATAGTGAATAGGAAAGACGGCGAAAGACTCAACCAAATTCGTGGAAGCAGACATGTCCCTAATACCTCCATAGATGCTCGCCAAAACGGGGATAGCGAAAGAAAAACATTCACCATGAACCATCCTACTTGCAACTTTGGAAGCAGAAGCACATACTTCGACAAATTTCCCGTGTGGAAGGACAAAGATACATAGCCAACACGAGAGAAAATCCGGCACATAGGTCTCGTCTCGTATGTCCTTGGGAATCTGCAGTGCAGTGAAAGGCTCGTCATAGTCCTTGCTCCAAGGTAGATTGGAAGCTTCAACGTCACCGATGGGATTGCGAAAAGCTTGGGCTCGTTCACTCTCTTCCGAGAAGAACGTAAAGGGGATGTTGCATAGCAAAGAGGTCCCTTGAACCAAAAACCAACCCAATCAGAAACGAGAGCTCCATTCGAGTCCTTGGGAAGATGGTGGTACACTAAAAGCAAGTACTTGCAACTTCGTGGAATGGAAGGCTTACACGTTTCATCGTCTAGCAAGTCCTTAAAAGAAGGGGACCTCGTCATAAAATTCTCCACGAATGGGTAACCCACAAAGTCCACGGGCTTCCCACAAGAAAATGGATATCTCTCCGACGTCAGCATGCAAAGTGTTCATAGAATGGCACCATAGCTCAAGGAAGGTTTGAAAGACGTGCTAGTTGCAGACGTATGTAAAGAGACGTGTGCACAACTGCGTGAATCTTGGCATCATGAAAAATGGTCTCGTGGTGGCCAAGCACGTCTTCAGTCCTCTCCCAATAGCCAAGGTTGAGGGATACTTCACCATACTTGGATTGAGGAGACCTTCATGAAGTCCAATTGTTGGCAAGGTGGCGGTTTGGAAGAACGAACTCGGTATCAGCCTTAACATCATGAAGGGAAGACTTGAGCAACAACACATTGGTTTGAGAAGAAACATTCGAACAAGGGTCAAACCTGTCTTTCAACACCTCTTCGGACCACTCATGAAGATGTTTGGATTGGACAAAGAACGAAACTTGGAGAGACGGGTGATGTTGGAAGGCTCATGAACGCATAAAGTAGTACCTTTCACCTTGAGATTGTGCTTGCCGCTTCGTATGATGATTCTTGGGAACGGCTCGGTACGATCTTCGAGTCCATGTTTGAAAATTAAAGAAGAAATATGAAGAAATTAGAGGCCAAGAGCACATGTACATATGCATGTGCGTGAAAACATGTGGCGTGATCAAAAGAGCAAAGAACAACTCTCACAAACAAGTTTACAAATACGTTGCGGGCAGAGTTGTTCACAAGGCTTGTATTAGAACAAAAAGATCATTGTATGATGGTGCGCCCCCTTGCAAATAAAAAGAAAAGAGAGAGAAGAAAAGTGAGGTTTGTTTGACGAAGAGAAGATCTCGGCCGAAAAGCTCCTACAACCATGATTTGCGAAAGGAAAGTGATTTTTGTTTTTACTGCTACAGAATGGCTTGAACAAGTGATCAAGGTGACATGGCCCTTGGGTGGTCCATTTACAAGGAGAAATTAAAAATAAAAAGATGAATGAGAAAATCAAATACTTCAAGTCACGCCTTCAATAACAATTAGCATATTGCCTTGAAGTGGGGCCGGGGCATCTGTCGACGTCGAAATATTTTTGAATAAATCACCAATTAAAAGCAAATAAATTGACTAATAATTGAGTTCCAAAATGATGGTCCATAATAATTTTGGGCTTATCATAAAGAAAAAGAAACCGAATTCATACGCCCATATTAAATTTAGGTCTTATATGGGTCAATCCAAAATAAATATAAATTTATTATTTTGGGTTGGCTAAATCGAACCAGGTACATATTTAAAATGCAGTCCATTAAAAGATTGGTTCGTGTCAAAGTCTATGGTGATCAAGCCCAACGGAAGTGAGCCCAAGCTGCTTAAGCCTTGCTCACACCTATAAATAGAGGCCTCAACCTCACAAAGAGACAGACATACGACAGATAGCAAAAATCCAACAAGAGTAAGTCCAAAGCTTTCTGCAATGATGAAACCCAACAACTACAAGGTCTTGATACAATATTTTAAGGTAGCATGTGATCGCATTCTACGAATCAGAGACAGATTGCACATCCGATTCAAGAACAAGCTCCAAGCCCTGAATCCATATCCATAGAAAAAGATCAAGGGGTCACTTTGAATTCAGATATTGTAAACCACTATTATTCAAATTTATAAATCTTACTTTGGTCCATATTTTTCTTGTCTTGTAATCATTTCTTGCAAACACGAATTTTGTGTAGGCAGTAATAGAATTAGTAAAAATATCAAAAGTATACATCAAATTATCTAAATACTTACACATAATTTTGTATAGTTATATATACACCAAATTAAAAAAAATTAATAAATTCTGAAAAGAATCCAATAATACTTATAGTATGCTATTTCCTAAAAGTAAAATTAAGGAGAATGGTCATGAAAAATACATATTTAAAATATCATGATAAAATTTATTTATTTTTATATCTTTTAATTCTAAAAAAAAAAGTTTAAATAGCTTGTCGAGCTAGTTCGCGAGGCTCCATACTACTCGACTCATCTTGCACCAGTAGGTCCACAACTGTTAGCAACTTTCAACTTTGAAAGGATACGAAGTTCACAAATTGACTGGTTTTTCTATCAATTTAACTTCAACAAACTTCGAACGAAATAAGGTTATTTATAGGCGTGATTGAAGTATTCTAATTTGGTGCTCAACTAAACTTGAAGTATAATTTTAATAAATAAATTAGCGATGCACGACACATTCGATGCATTTGCAAAAATATTTAGAAAATATAAATAATTATTTTTTTAACACAACTTTACCTGCATAAGACAATAATCTATTATACCAAGTATTAATACGTTTCTCTACTTTATCAATAATATAAAAAATTCCAATTTTTTCATTCTCCCCATCACATATGGAAGTCCTAAATATTTGTCTTGATTAGAGCTGTAGAGAATCCCTAAAGCATCCCCAATGTCTCTTTTTAAACTAGGAGGGCTATTAGGAGACATAATGAATTTGGATTTTTCCCAACACACAGTTTGACCAGAGTAAGTAGCAAAAGTTTCTAACAAGTCTTTGACATAGGCAATGTTTTTGTGATTAGCTTTAAGGAACATAAGACAATCATCCGCATAGCATAATATAGGAATTGGAGGTCCTTTCTGACAAGGGGTCATAGCATCAAAGAGTCTTAACTGTAGATCTCCAATTATTTTCTGAATTAGGGGTTCCAAACATAGAATAAAAACATAAGGTGAAAGGGGGTCACCTTGACGTATGCCCTTAGTAGGTTTCCAAAACTCTGATCTTTGACCGTTTATACGAATTTGAAATGAAACTGATGTAATACATTTCATAATCCATTCACAGAAAATTTGAGGGAAAATCAAACAGTCTCAGACAAAAACTAATGTAATTCCAATCCAACTTATCATAAGCCTTTTCTAGATCTAATTTAATAGCCATCCAGCTCTGTTTCCGTTTTTTAGATTTCATAGAATATAGCATTTCATGGGCCATAATAATGTTATCAGAAATACATCTATTAGGGACAAAAGCATTTTGGTATGGAGAAATTAAAGAGTTCATTAATGGTTTCAGCCTACTAACTAAAATATTAGAGATAATCTTATAAACCGTATTGCAAAGACTTATAGGTCTAAATTGCTCAAACCTACATGCAGAAGGTCTTTTAGGAATAAAAATTATTTCCGTACGATTTATGTGATCTGGAAGAACACCATTGTTAAAAAAATTCTCCACCAAACTAGTAATCTGTTCTTTAACTATCTCCCAATATTTAATAAAGAAATATGAATTCAAACCATCAGGGCCCGGGGATTTTGTAAAACCTATGCGTTGTAAATTATGCAGAATTTCCTCATCCGTTATTGGTCTTATAAGATCCTCTTTCAACTGGTGAGATATCTTTTGAACAGAATCAGAGAAAAAATTATTAGCATCCTGAAATGAGGAGAAGCAGGAAGTTTGTTTACTAATATTCTCAAAATGAACCTTAAAAATATTAATAATCTCATCTGTATTATCAGCCCAAGAGTCATCGTCTTTCTTAATCCCTTGAATAAAATTACTTCTTCTCCTATTTGTTGCTAAAGCATGAAAAAAGGAATATTTAAATCCCTAAATTTGAACCAGTGAGCTTTAGTCCGTTGTTGCCAATATACATTTTTTTTTTATTAAGAAGGGTTTTTCGCTTAACTTCTAAATCCTTCTCCTTATTAAGGATAAAATCATATTGCATTTTAGGAGCAAGCAAACCTTTAACATATTCAAATTCCTTGTAAATACAGTCAATCTGAAAATCTAAGTTTCCAAAAACTTGTTTTTCCATATCAAAGATTGAACAGCTAATTTATGACAATTGCGAAAATATCCTAGGTCAGTACTTGTATTGTCTATCCCATCCCATGCCTGCCAAACTACTTTATCATATTCTTTATTCTCCGCCCAAGCATTTTCAAAACGAAAAGGTTTTCGAAAAAATCGAGTTTGTGGATTAAGATCAAGTAAAATAGGCGAATGATCAGAAAAAGGGGATACTAGGTGAGAAACCGAAGCATTTGGGAAGACTGTAATCCATGGAAGATTAGCAAAACAACGGTCTAATCTTTCACAGATGAATGATCTCCCAAATCTCTTATTACTCCAAGTAAAAGGATGACCTTTATAACCAATATCAAGTAAACCACAGTTGTTAATACATTGTCTAAAAAGATCAGATTTTTTATGAGAAAAATTTCCCCTAATTTTTTCATGTGGGTACAATATATTATTAAAATCTCCTAACACACACCAAGGACTGTTAGATTTAAGATTAAAGTAAGAAAGTAAAGTATCCCAAACCTGATTCTGCATGTTAGCCTGGGGATAGTTATAGACTGCCGTCATTTGAAATTGCTGATTCAGCATGGGAAATTCCACTTCTAAGTGAGTAGATCTATCCGTGTGGAAAATATGATGAATAGTAGTTTCCGCTGCATTCCAAAGAACCCAAATTCCTCCAGCCTGACCAATAGATGGTACCACCACTGAAGCTGTAAAAGGCAATCTGTGGATAACTGCTAGGGCCCTATCACCCTTCATTCTTGTATCCATAACAATGAAGACATGTGGGCAATACCTATTGATCAGGTCTCGTGCTGCTACCACAAATTCCGGTTTCCCCGCCCCTTACAATTCCAGCTTAAAATCTTCATATATGGTATCGATTGTGTTGGAATCTGTACTTGAGAGTTGTACGGATATATTCCTCGATGGCTCAAATTTACGTTTCCCATCTGACTGTTCTGAATGTGATGTGGATGGTCTCTTTCTAGAGGGTATGTAGGAGTTTGTACTGTGTCTCTCGGTCCCTCGCAAATCCTTCTCGTTCTTGCTCGATGTCTATCACTAAGCTGTTGGCATAAGGTGTTCCAGCGAATAGGTGAGGGGTGGTATGAAATGGCTAGACCAGAAAATTGTTGGGCCCAATTGGTATTAGGTGATTCCTGATACGAGCAGTTGGGGGTAGATGAATCATCGGGTTTGGGAGAAGATGGTCGACAATGTTTGGCAGCGGGTGATCGTGGATTGGACTGGAACTGAAATGGTTGGCAAGGTAGTGTGGGGAGGGCCTCCGTGAGAAAGGTTGATGGGGCTGAGCATAGTGGGCTATTGGGGATGAAGGACCTGATGGGGGTGAGTTTGACGCAATTGTTCCGTTTAGGCCCACGGCGAGGTGTAGATGATCTGGGAGATTGAGGGCCATAGTGGAAGGTTGTGGTTTCTATGCTTAGTTTGGTAGTGGTAATTGAAAGGCGTGAAAATGTATTTATAGTAGGTGAAATGTGTTTGTTGTTACTGTAGTAACTTGTTAGCATTTGGCTAGGTAACTCGGAAGTATTGACAGCACATAAAGGTGTATCTGCCACATATAAAACATTGTTTGCCACATATGTAACTTCATGCAAGTTTATAAAAAATAAATTAAATGTTAAAAACACAAACAAAAAATGTAAGAGACACCATAAAGATGTTCTCCCTTAATGTATTGTATAGATTTCAACCCCTAGATGTTTTTAGTTGAGATATTTTCTAAATTATTTGACTAAATTAGACTTAAAAGTTAAACAATGAGCAAGTGGATTAATTGTAATTTATCCACCTGAAATATTACAAATGAGCAAATTATCCTCTTATTAAAGAAAAATAGTAGTTTACCTCTCTGTGTTCTTCGAGAGGTAAATTGCTCCATTTTAAAAAATATGAGGAGGTAAATTGATTTATTTTTTTAAAAAACATAGGAAGGTAAATTGTTATTTTATTTTTCACAAGAGAATAATTTGCTCATTTGCAATATCATAGGGAATTGCTTGATTTTTCCCCTTTTCAAACAGAATAACTTAACCTCCCTACACACACCACTCGCGCAAAATGCAACTTGTACAATATTTTTACAACGGTTCATACATTGCTATATCTAATTGACACTTATGCCCCTATTTATAAAATCAAATTGATCATGGTTGATACTTGATAGATATCAACGGTTCATACATTTCTATATCTAATTAACAGTTGAAACTTTGTACGACAAAATTTTATTGTACTTCGTTTAATTTCAAAATCAATTACAAGGCTTGACCACTCTAGAAGAAAATCTAATATTACCCTACAATCTTATTAGTTATGGATTAAAATCATTATTAGTATCTATAATTAAACAAAAATCGATGCAAAAACTTAAATTATCTACCATGGAAGCTATTTTTGCCATGACTGTGAAAGCAAAATCATGATTTTTACTTATGATAAATGTTTTAGCCACACTTGCAAAAATCACGGCTAACAATATATGATCGTGGTCAATAACTATTTACTACGACTTTTTACTGTAAATTATGACAATTAATCATTGTTAAATGTAAATTTCTGGTATCAAATTCCCATTTATGAAGAATAAATTAAGAGACGAGAAACCATAACTTGTAGGTTGGGCACATTGAAATTGACCCTCTTTCTCTTTCGGCCAAGGATAAAAAAATTGGTCCCCAGAATTAATTTTCTTGAGTACGATTTATGGATTATTAGGTTTTATCTTGCAGCTACCTGCCTGGCTTATGGAACTTTCATTTTTTTTTTTTTATAATTACATTTACATGCCCTAATCTATGGTCTATTTGTATAAACTATCAATGCTTTTGAATAATTACACATGCACCCACTAGAAATATAAGCATCATTTACACAAACCATCCTTATTTTTTTAGAAAATTACACTTACACCCCTCAAAAGTATCAATATTATTACACAAACTATCCCTATTTTTTTGGCTATCAAGAGTGATTTCTGTAATTATGCAAAAGACAAGGGTGATTTGTGTGTGAAAGAGATTCGATTCATTACTATATCATCCATTATATTCAGAACTCAAATACTAATTCAATATATCGGTATTTTTTATTCAACAAATATATTCAAAGTAAACATATATAAACTCATTCTCTAAAAATTTAATTAAACACGATCTCACCATCATCTTATAAGCTCTCAAATATTTTATTAGATATTTTGAAAAATTTATAAACGCAACCAATCACCCTGTTAATCCACAATTTCTAAGGTTGTGATTACTACAAAAAATATGACATTTAATCATGATTAATTGTCATGGTTAATACTAAATAGTTGTAGCGAATAGTCATTGACCACGGCAACACAACGGTTGTCGACCGTGGTTCTTACGAGGGTGGCTACAAATATTCGCCATGGCGAATGTTTTTACCATGGCTCTTAGCCATGGCAACTAAGTTTCAAGGTGAAAAAAATAATTTTTGCATTGGTTTTTATTTACCGTAGTTAATAATAATTATTTATCATGATTTTAGGCATAATCATTAAAAATATAGCAAATAGTGATTTTTTTCTAGTGGGTATTGAGTCCATAAATTTGGATCTAAATTTATTTTAATAATAATAATTTATTATTTATTTATTTTTTTACATGTATACTTTTGATTTGAAAATTTATAATATATTTAATCAATATATCATAATATTTGAATGTATTGAATGTAATAGACTGTATATATTCAAGAAAAAAAAACAATGGATAAAATTATAGGAAATACAGGCAATCTATATTAAAGATCAAGTTGAGTGGATAATCATGAGTATTATTTTAAAATTCATATATATCCTTCCTAGAATTGTAATAAATTAAAACATCAGTGTTTGCAAGTAATGTCTGGTCTCGTTGTAAGGCTTGAGGCCCTAAAACTTTTAATTTAGTGAGACCCGTCTACTTTGATATATTAGCTTGAATATGGAAATTAATATATAATAATTGATGGTGTAGGATTCGGGAAGTATTTAGTTTACGTACAGTAACTCAAAATAATGGCGCGAGGCATACGAACTTCTTTCAAAAGTAGAGAAATAAGTTTCTATTAAAATGAACATAATAAATTTACAAAGGGTCTCACCCCCTATTTATAATAAGTGACAAGGGGTGAAAATACAATATTGTTTCTCAACCGCCTCTCATCTTGCAGCTGGGGTTTAATCAGTGAGGGTGCCCTGGTAAATTGGCCTCACCCCACTACTTCTATAACTTCCTAATAACCGCTATGGCACAACTGTAAATTCGTTTACAACTTGAGGGTATTTTGGTAGTTTCTCCTATCCTGATTTCCTAACACTATCAGTAGCCCCCCAACTTCCAAATATTTCCGGGACATTTGGAAGTTCTAACAGGAAATTTTTGGCCGAGGCGACGGATCTGGCCGAGGTGTCGATCCTCGGCCGGACCCCGAGCGAGGGGCCTCTCTCTCGCCTCCTTCTCCTCCTCTCGTTCGTCCAGATATTGTGGATTTCGATCATGAGGCGATTGAAGTGATCCGGAATCTCCCTACTTGTCCTTCGCTTTCTCCAAGTCCTTCCTCCGAGTCGAGCTCACAAGAAACTCCTCCACTTTTATCTCCTCTTGCAGCTGACCTAGTTGATTTTGGTTTAGACGGAACTAAGTCCTCTTCAGCCCCCCACTCCAAGTCCCATTGCCGCATTATGGACGTTGAAAACTGCCATAGTCGTGTGAGTCGTGAAGAGTTCCATCTACTTGAGGCCAAAGTCAACACCTCTTCCGAATTTACCCTTCTACTGCCTAGTGTTGATGATAGGATCAAGCTCTCACCATCTGGGTTCTTCACAGCTTACCTATCTTTCTTTGCTTCCGGTCTTACACTTCCTCCACATCCTCTACCACTTAAGATCATCACCTGCACTACCTTGAGCATCAGCCAATTCACCCCCAACTCACTCGTATGCTTTAGGGGGTTCCTCCAGCGTTTTGAGGAACTTGATTTGCCCTCTTCCCTTGAGGCCTTCTAATCCTTATTCACGGTCAGAAAGGTTCCTAACGACTCCTACCCTCGGGGGGGTTGCAAAATTCTTGAGGGTGGTGCTTCTTCGAAAGGTCCCTAGAAAGAAAAATTCTTATACGTAAAGGACCTAGCCTGGGGGTTGGCGGCTCCTTGGGGGGAGTCGCCCTTTGTGCCCGACCCCGTCCCTGATCTTCGTCTGTCCTTCATTGGGGTTGGGTTGTTCGATCAACTTTTTGATGTCAAAACTTTAGGGCCTGCTGGTACCTGATTCTATCTTTTATGCATTCCACTTGCTTTGAAAAATTTTGACACTATCTCTTTCCTTTATTGATTTCTTACAGGAAAGAAAATTTTCCTCCATGACGTCCATCGCTTCCACGAAAAGAAAAATTCTTCAAGGCCCCGCAACCCTCCTCCGCCCCCCTCGAGGAGGGGGGAAAGCAGTCGCCGATGCTCTCCTCCTGCTCGGGCTAGGGATCCTCCTGGCAACTCAACTCGCCATGAAGGGCGCTCCTCCCCCTCTCCTGAAGGCAGTGCCTCCAAACATCCTCGGGAAGGTGAAGCTGACCCCCCGCCCTATGGGGCAGGAAAAGGCCTATTTATTTACGGGACGAATAGGCAAGGGAACATCTCTTCTTTTTGGGATGCTGCTGACGTTGACCTTGCCCACAAAAAATCAAGGGACCTAGTGAGCCCCTATGACGTGACGCTCCTTGGTGCCCTCCCAAGTGGCACTCTCACTCAGCTTATGCAGGATGAAGCTGCTAGGGTATGTTCTTTTACATTTCGTACTTGTGCTTCGTCTTCTTAACCTTTAAGTGTCTAATTGAGGGGTATGTTCTTAGGTTATCAACTTAGCTGAATCTACTGAGTTGCGGTTAAGCAACTATGAGAAGGAGATTCAGAGACTGAAGAACGCTCTTGAAGATGCAAGAAAAGACTTGGGGCGTTGTCAAGGAGAGCTTAAGGTTGCCTCTGCTGAGCAAATTAAGTGGAAGGACAGCTTTAACCGGGAGATTGCTTCGGGGAAGACCTTCTTGAAATCATACGCGGGAAAGGCCTATTTGGAGTGTATGTGGGATGACTTCAAGGAGAAGTATGTGAGTTCCGAAGAGTTCCACCAAGCTGTCCTTGGCAAGGCGAGCGAGGTATATGACCAAGTAATTAGGCAATGTCGCTCCACGCTGAGGAACAATGGTCGCTATGGTGATGAAGACTTCATGTTTCTCAATCCCAAGGTTCCTGACGAGGATGGAGACGAAGATGGGGAGGGCGAGGTTGCCGATGACGTGCTTGATGACATTCCTGCTGATGGAATCCCCACCTCCGCGATAGAGAAGAACTAGATCTAGACTTAGGATTTATTTATTACTATAATTTTATTGTTCGAATTTTCTTTTTCATAGGTTCAAAAAATGTTTCTAGGACTACTCATCTTGTTTTCTCGAATTTGAATTCTTGGGATGCTTGTCTCCCTCTCCAACTATTAGTCTCAAAAATAATAAAGAAGAATTTACTTTTTCATGGTTCTCTTATCCACTTTATGTTTCACAGTATTTTTGTTTATTGATTTCGATATGTGGGGATCCCACTATGAGGGGCCATCCCCCCCCTCTTTCGAGCGAGAATAAAAATGTGAGGGGCAATCCCCCTCTTCTAAGCAAAGTTTGTGAATATGAGGGGTCATCCCCTTCTTTTGAGCGAGAAAAAATGTGAGGGGCAATCACCCTCTTCCACTTTTAAGCATAAGGGAAATCCCCCTTTTTCTAGAAATGTTTCAAAATATGATGGGCAATCCCCCTCTATCCTAGAGAATTACTAGAGGGGCCATTCCCCTCATTAGACAGCAATATGCGGTATTTAAGTGACAAATTCCTCGTTAAAAAAAAAAAAAACAATGATATTTTATTACCATAAGTGAAGGTTACAGAGGTGCTGAAAAAATATATACAACTTTTCAAACGAAAATTCTAAGCGAAATATTTCTTTAAATTGACCACGTTCCATGTGCGCGACACTTCCTTTCCATCCAGCTTCTGCAGGTGGTAAGTTCCTTTTCCCACTATCTCAATCACTTGATATGGCCCAATCCATTTGGCGTCAAGCTTCTCGATATTTCCCGTCGCACCAGCCCTTCACAATACTAGGTTGCCTACTTGAAAACCCCGATGTCGGATTCTATCATTGTAAGCTCTTGCCATCAACGTTTTGTACGTTTCAGTCCTGACGTTCGCATTGCTCCTTAGTTCTTCTAGAAAATCCAGGTCGACTTGCCTTTCACTATCATTGCTAGTCGGCTCGTAGCGCTTCACCCTGAATGTCTCCTCTCCAATCTCTACCGGGATGACAGCCTCAGTCCTGTACACCAGATTAAATAGGGTTTCCCCGTGCCTCGTCGTGGGGTGGTCTAATATGCCCACAAGACTCCTGGAAGCTCTTCTACCCAATTACCTTTAGCGTCTTCCAGCCTCGTCTTCAAATTTTGGAGGATTATTCGGTTGGTTACCTCCGCCTGTCCATTAGACTGGGGGGGGGGGGATTGCTACCGAAGCATAATATTGCTTTATCTTCAGCTCTTGACACCATTGACATAATTTGGATCCCTGGAACTGCGTACCATTATCCATCACAAAAAGATCTGGGAATGCCGAAGCGACATATGATGTTCTTCCACACAAACTTTATGACTTCTCTCTCCGTGATTCTGCTTAACGCTTCTGCCTCCACCCACTTCGAGAAATAGTCCACTGCAACGAGCAAGTACTCTCGTTGGCCTGTTGCTCAGGGGAGTTTCCCCACTATATCCATCCCCCAGTGATCGAATGGGCAAAGGCTTTGCAATGGCTGCATATCTGTTGCTGGAATGCGAGTGACATTAGCGTGTTCTTGGCACTTTCAGCATTTCTTCACTAAATCTCCGACGTCTGCCTGGCATGGTCGGCCAAAAGTATTCTTGTCGCAAAGCCTTGCGCGCCAAAGCTCTCCCTCCGGAGTGGTTGCCACAACTCATTTCGTGAATTTCTCTCAGGACATATTCCGCCTTGTCTTTGCTTATGCACTTGAGATATGACTGCGAAAATCCTCTCTTGTACAATTCCTCGTCTATCAAGGTGAACCTGGCTGCCCTTGTGCGAATTGCCCTTGCTTCCTTAAGATCTTGGGGCACTACTCCAGATTTCAGATACGCTTCTAGCTCCTCCATCCATCCTAATGAAGTTCCTTTCGCTGTCAAGACTTCATTCCCATCCACGTTCACATAGGATGCTCTTGGTTCAACAAGGTTATCCTCCTGCTTTTGGGGAGAGCCAATGAGCTGGTCAGCTTAGCAAGTTGATCTGCCTCCTCATTCTCCGCCCGCGGGATTTGTTCTAAAGTGAACGCGTCGAATTTTCTTCACTGCTTGAATTCTTGCCAGGTACTTGGCCATTTGCTCTCCTTTGGCCTCAAAGTCCCCGTTCACTTGCCTAACCACCAGCTGAGAATCACTATACACCCTCACGTGCTTTGCCCCGGCCGCAAAGGCCAACTTCCCCCCTGTAATAAGGGCTTCGTACTCTGCTTCATTATTCGAGGCAGCGAAACCAAGCCGGATGGCATAAATCAGCATGTCCCCATGTGGGCTCTCGATTAATATTCCTGCACCGCTACCTTGAGACATGGATGAGCCATCCACGAACATCCTCCAACACTTCTTTTCTTGCGTGCCCTTTTCTTCCGTCAACTCAGAAATAAAGTCTGCCAACATTTGCGCCTTGATTGCAGGCCTAGGTTGGTATTCAATTCCATGTTCACTTACCATCTTCTCTCACGAGAACCGAACTTACTGCCCTTTCTGAAACGGATAGATACACGAACAGGATCTCACCGGGCTCCGGCTTTGTCAACAGAGGTGGTGATGTAAGATACCTCTTCAAGTCCTCAAAAGCAGCCTGACACTGATCCGTCCAAGAAAAACCTTCCACCTTTCTCAACACCTTGAAGAATGGAAGTCCCCATTCTGAAGACTTCGAGATAAAACGATTAAGTGCCGCCATCCGTCCCATAGACTTCTGGACTTCTTTTATCGTCTAGGGAGGTTGCATTTTCATGATAGCCTCATTTTTCTCTGGATTTGCCTCTATCCCTCTCTGAGAGACCATGAATCCTAGGAACTTCCCCCCTGAACTCCGAAAGTGCATTTCGCGGGATTCAGCTTCATCCCATACTTCTTCAAAGTGAAAAAACATTCCTCGAGGTCTTTCACATGGTCTTCTCTCCTACGACTCTTAACCAACATATCATTTATATATACTTCCGTGTTCCTTCCTATCTGCTCCTGGAACATGTCATTTACCAACCTCTGATATGTGGCGCCCACGTTTTTCAAACCGAACGGCATAACTCTGTAGCAATATATCCCTTGCTCAGTAACGAAATTTGTCTTTTCCTGATCCTCATATGCTAACCGAATCTGGTTATACCTTTGAAATGCGTCTAGAAAGCTCATAACTCGTACCCTAAAGTTGAGTCAATAAGGTATGAATCTTTGGGGCAGGCTCGATTTAAGTCAGTGAAATCAATACACATCCTCCACTTCCCATTGCTTTTCGGAACTAGGACCACATTGGCCAGCCACTCGGGGTAATGTACAGGTCGAAATAGTCGACTTGAAGCAGCTTCTCGACTTCCTCGCCAATTATCTTGTTCCTCTCTATCCCGAACGCCCTCCTTTTCTGCTTTACTGGTTTTGCCTTCGGGTCTACGTTAAGTTTATGGACCATGACCTCGGGGTCTATCCCTTTCATATCTGACAACTCCCATGCAAATGTCTCAACAGATTCTTGCAAAAAATCAATGGTGACGCGCTCCAGCTGCGCGCTTAGCAAATGACCCAACCTTCAATGCCTTCTTGGGATCTCCCAGGAGCTCCACCATTTTGATCTCCTCGAAGGCCTCCATTCTTTCCTCCTCAACTTTCCTCTTTTTGGCTTTTCTTCGGGCCTCCTCTCTTTGCTCCTCTCAGGAACTTTCTTTGTCTAGCTCACCAAGGTACCTCTCAAGGGACTCCCTTACTACAATCAAACTTCCACCGCCCTAGCCTTTCCCCATCTATTGGCTTCTTTAATATACTGGCATAACATTCTCTTGCTTACTTCCTGTCCCCCAGCACCTCTCATACGCCTCCAGGTGTTGGGAATTTTACCTTCATGTGGTAGGTAGATATCACAGCCTGAAAGAGATTCAAACTCGGTCTCCCAAGGATCGCATTGTAAGCAGAAGGTGCATCCACCACCAGAAACTTAACAAACTTTGTCACTCGCCTGGGGTATGTCCCTATCGATATTGGTAGCGTGACCTCCCCTAATGGTGCAACTACATCTCCGCTGAAGCTGGTCAAGGGGGTATTGACGGGCGTGAGTTACACATTATCGATCCTCATCTGAGAAAAGGCTTTGTGAAAAAGGATATCTACTGAACTTCCACTATCTATTAAAATCTTCCTCACCCAAAAGTTGGATACTGAGGCTGCCACGACTATTGCATCATTGCAGGAGGGAAGGCTCCCTTCCAAGTCTTTGTCATTAAAAACTATCTCTCCCGTGGAGTGTGCTCGAGGTATCTCCTTGACCTCACTGTAGGCAACCTGGTTGGCAACGTACCCTGCTGCTCTCACAGCAGCTTTCCTGGATCGCCCCGAGTCCCCGCCTGTCGGTCCTCCTGAAATGACTCCAATCACTCCAGCGGTCGGAAGGTTATCTTTTCTCTCCTAGTTTGCCTCCACTTTAACCCCCTATCCCGAGACAGGGTGCCGTCTGCTTACTTTCGCGGGTGACCTCCCGGGGCCCTTGCTTCATCTTTCCCACAAATTCCTTCAGGTAACCTCGCCTTATGAGATTCTCAATTTCATTTCTCAAATGGTGGCATTCCTCAGTGTTGTGGCCTCGATCCTTATGAAAGTGGCAATACTTATCAGATTTCATTCTCTGAGAATTGTCCTTCATCGGATAGGGCCATCTCACTAGCCCTTGTTGTTCAGCTACGGTGAGAACTTGAACTCACGGAGCATTCAACGGGGTATATCGTACCAAATCCCCCAGCAGCGGTGGCTTGCGTTCTCGCCTGACCCCCTCTAACCTGGGGGAAATCTCCTTTCCTCGTCATCAACTTTCCGCTTGAGGGGATTTGCTAGACGCACTCCCACTGTCTCCTCTATCTTGATGTATTTCTCTGCTCTTAGCAGCAACTCTTCCTGAGTCGAGGGAGGTCGCGGGGGTAATGCACGTCCGAGGGAACGTCTTGACCTCTTCGAGGATTGTGAGGGGGTCACGGGGGTAATGCACGTCCGACTATGTACTGCACCATGGCCCTCTCGGCGGCTTGGGCGGATGCCTGCTCCACCAACTAGCGAAGAGCCTTGTGAGTTATCTGAATAACTGGGGGTGGAGGTGGAGCCTCGACCTCTTCCTGCCTCTCCTCCTCTTGGCTTTGCGCTGGTGGATTCTCTAAGGTGTGGCCTTGCTCCTGCTCTCCTCTCCCTCTCTCGGGCTCCTCTTGCCCCACATTCGCACTCCTCGCTCTCGAACGAGTATTCATCTTCAATGCCTAGACTAGTTTCCTACAGACGGCGCCAAGCTGATGGTGTAGGATTCGAAAAGTATTTAGTCTACGTACAGTAACTCGAAATGATGGCGCGAGGCACATGAAATTCTTCTAAAAGTAGAGAAATAAGTTTCTATTAAAATGAACATAATAAATTTACAAAGGGTCTCACCCCCTATTTATAGTAAGTGACAAGGGGTGAAAATACAATATTGCCCCTCAACCGCCTCTCATCTTGCGGCCGGAATTTAATCAGTGAGGGTGCCTTGGTAAATTGGCCTCACCCCACTACTTCTATAACATCCTAATAACCGCAATGGCACAACTGTAAATTCGTTTACAACTTGAGGGTATTTTGGTAATGTTTTCTACCTGATTTCCTAACACTATCAACAATATATTGTTTACTTTCATGTATGAGGACTCTGTACAATTATAGGGCCTTGTATTAATTACTGTTATCCATAACTTATACCACCAAATGTGGTGGTATAAGTTTATGTAATTTGTACAACAATAAATGCAATGGGCAAACGCTCATCTTGCCCTCAAATAAAAGTGGAGTAGGTGTCATTGATGGGATAATGGGTAATTTTGCCATCCAACACAAGTAAATACAACAAAGTACACACTTCACAAATTTTATCAGAATTTAATGATACATGTAAGTAAACACCTTACAATTTATACAGTGTTTTTTATCATTCATTTAGTTCAAAATAATCCTATCACTTGTTTAATTCCGTCTTCAAAGTAAACGGGACATGAAGGTATTAATTTGATTCTGTCTATGGGGGGTCTGTTAACTTTTATAATAGTTTATCGCCTCATTGCCCTTCTATTTAGCTTTCATATAAAAAGAAAATGATTATTTTTAACATTATAAATCACTATGACTTAAAAATTATAATAAATTGCCAATGACGCCTAGCTCAGTTGGCGAAGCTGAGGCCCCATGACCTCGAGGTCATGGGTCGAACCCCATCGAATGCGTGGGATATTATTCTACTATATAGTAGGTGAAGGTCTTTCTACTGTAATCAGTAGGTATTGTTTGGATGCAAGTATAATTGTTTAAACTGTTGATCAGGATATAGTTGTTATAATTGTCTTTATTCAGATATTGATATTCGATCGGACGGATTGTAACAGATTTGTTTGAATATTTAATATGATTTCATCGCTTTCACTTCAAAAAAAATTATAATAAATTAATATTATCTACTATGGTCAGACAAAATGGATGGAAAAAACTTAAATTTTGACAAGCATGATTAATTAATATTTGCCACAGTAGTACAACTAATTACTTCGGCAAATATTTTGATAATAGATAAAACTACTAAATATTTTGGTCTTACTTGCAAAAATAACAACCACTAAATAATTAATTAATTGTTTATAATAAAAATAATAATAAAAAGAAGAAGAAGGGCTCTTATTTGAGTTTTCCAAAATAAAATTCAGAGCCGCATTTATATTTCATACACGTATTTTGAAAGTAGGACAATAAAAAAAATAACAAAAATAGATATCTTGTCTATAAGTTTTAATTTTCTCAATTCCAAAGCCCAAAGGGCATTAATTACAAAAACGTATATGAACCCACAACACAAACCACTGTTAAAACTACATCAGGAAAGAGATTCTGGTTATTGCTCTCCGTACATAAATCAGTGGATTATAAGAAATAATCACAAAGAGCGTAAGAATATTAAAGCATCAAAATTTGTACTTGTTGCATATAATGTAATTATTTATAGATTTCATTCAAGTTTAAGATTTAATGTGAACGCTGACATCAAACTAATTTAAGGGTAAATTACAGCTATTTTCCCTGAAGTTTGGCATAATTATAAATACCCCATTATTGTTTGAAAAATTACAAATATCATCTTGAGGTTTGTAACCGTCTAACAAATAACCCATTTCCATCCATTTTTATGGGTGAATGACCAAAATGCCCTTATGCACTAAATTATTTTTTATTTCATTTTTAAATTTTTTTAGATTACAGTGCGCAGGGAGAGGTTTCTTAAGTTTTTTACACAGATGAGCAATAATGCAATTGGCCTCGGCTGAATTTTCTACAATTTTAATAAAAAAAATTTAAGGACAAAATAGTTAATTTTAGACCTTTAGTTAAAAATTACAAACCTCAAGGGAGTATTTATAATTTTTCAAATAATAAAAAAATATTTATAATTATATCAGATCACAAAAAAGATTACTATAATTTACCCATAATCCAATGATCATGAGAAGTCCATGCATATTAAGATTTAGAATGCATTGTGGTGGAGTTGGAAAGACAATGGGCCTGCTGAGTGGCTTCCTCTCAGCCTCTTGCTCTACCTAATTCAATAGGCCCACCACATTTATCTCAAATATTTGCGCCACCTTCTGTTATTACTACATAAAGAAAAAAAATAAATAAGGTTGTTGCATTTTGGTTGATCATAAAATTCTAAAAAAAATTTCTAAAAATTATAGTAAAATTTTATGGTATTTGATGATATGGTGGCCGTTCAGAACTAAAAAAACTATCACAAAATTGAACGTTCGAATATACATAAACTATGAAAATTTTAAAAATATTGGAAGTACTGTAATACGTCTAGACATCAAATAATATATATATATATATATATATTTTGCTATGTTCAGACGCAGTATATATAAGGTAAATTACATTGACATTCTCTGAGATTATGCCCAATTATACAAACACCTCTTATCTTTTGCGAAATTATAGCTACAACTCCTGAGGGGTGTTAGTGTAATGTTTTTCAGGGGGTATTAGTGTAATTTTTGCCTCTGAATAGAGGGTGTAGTTGCAAACAATTACAACCTTAGGGGGTGTAACTGTAATTTTAACAAAAACAAGGGGTGTTTATGTATTTTGGTCTAATCTCAAAGGATGCCACTGTAATTTACCCGTATATATATATACTACGTTGTTGTGACATGTCGTCTCCGTGTGCATATAATAAATAATTTTTCACATTTAATTTAAAATATATTATAAATATGAATAAAATATATAAACCAATATGTCACATTTCAAAAAGGAAAAGAAGAAAGAAGAAGAAGAAAGAGAAGAAAGAAAGAAAAGAAAAGAAAACAATTTGAGAGTATTATCTACACAACAAAAAAATGGGTGTAGTGGTGTCACACGTTACCATTTGTGAGTGAAAAATATCTTTATTTTATATTAGTACTAGCAGTCGTGGTACGCCGTTCATACGTGCATATAATAAATATTTTTTCAGGCTTTAAAACATATTATAAAGAAGAGCAAAATATATAAACTAACACATCACATTAAAAAAAAAAAAAAGATAAAAACTAATTTATCAATTAATACAAAATTCAAAAAGTTGAATAAAGTTGTTATCTTATCAGTTAAAGGTTATTTTTTGCATTATAAAAAATTAGTGCGGTGGTGTCACTAACCACTATTTGTGACTAAAAAAGGGGTTTCTTTTTTATAATAGTACTAGTCATTGTTGCATGTTGTTCTTGCGTCCATATAATAAATATTCTTTCACGCTTTAAAATAATTATAAATAAGAGTAAAATATAGAAACCAATCCATTACATACGTTAAAAAAACAGAATGAAAAGAAAATTAATTTGTAAAAGTTGGAAAGTTGAACAATTAAATTATTTGTTTTATTAGGTGCAGGGTATTTTTGGCATCACAAAAAATTGGCGTGACAGTGTCATTAACCCCCATTTGTGAGTGTAGAGGATATTTTCTTTTTATATTAATATTAATATAAATATAAATATATATATATATATATATATATATAAATATGGAATCAATTATTATGCAGTTTTGGGTGTGTGAATTTATTTTTCTTCTATAACAGTAATAGTTAGCTGGTGATAATTGATACGTAAGTTGTTGATTAATGATGCCGATGTCGCTTGAAATACTATCTAACTAACTAATTAATAGAGTTAATTTAACTTAAACTCCCTCTAAAAATATGAAATTACACTTTTCCTAATTTTTTTTTTGAAATTATACTTACATCCCCGAAAATTCACCGTTTACACTTGACTTCTTTTTATTAGCTTTGGATGGAAAATGCTGATGTTAGCATAAAAATATTACATAAATTTCCAATTTTACCCTTCATTTAATATTCTCATGTAACAATTTTATACATATAAGGGGAAAAATATAATGATGTTCATCCTACTTCATATATATACATATAAATATTATATTTATTCCCTTATAGTGATAAAAATATACATGGGAATGTTAAATGAGGTGAAAATTTGAAAATTTATGTGAGTTTTTTGTTGACGTCAATATTTTTTATCCAATCCCTAATGGTAAAGAGCCAGGAGTAAATAGAAACTTTTTTGGAGGGTGTGTAAGTATAATTTAAAACTCTTTGGGAAAAGTATAATTTCACATGTTCGGAAGGGATCTAAGTGCAATTAACCCTTAATTATAGCTTCAAATAAAAAGTGATATTTACCCATTTTATAAATCATCTCCCCATGAGTGAATGTCACTTGTTGGTCCCGTGAATCTGTTGGATGTGAGAATTATCTCTAAATATATTGATTGCATCCTAAAATTCAACTATAAATAACTCATTAAAAAGAGATATCTATGCACAATTATAACTTGAAATATGATATACAATGATGTTTTGTTTTAGTTGTAATATGTAATGCTGTAATGTTGTATGTAATGTTTGTTCATAATATTTAATGATGTGTTAATTATTGTATCAATTATTAATGTACGATGACATGTAATGTATGTACTTTTTTTTGAGAATTTTTTTATGCTATATTAAGGGTGAACATCACTTTTGGTCCTTCATGTACGCCACTTATCTATTTTTAGTTCTTCATGTTTCCTTCTCATCAAATTTGGTCTTTTAAATTTAAAAATCACATTAATTTTTGTCCTCCCATTAAATATTCCGTTAAAACTAACGAATTTCTTAAAAAAAAAGAAAATGAGCTGAATTGGGATAAAACCCGCGTCTTCAATATAGCAAAACAATTCTTACCACTCAACCAAGCCTATTTCTAATTGTATTTACAAAATGAAATAGTACTTAACAAAAACAACGAAATAAAAAAAAATAAAAATTTATTATTAAATTCAAATTATTATTTAAATTTATTATACAAATTTAACTATTTTATTTTTTAATTATTAAATTTTTATTATAAGTATTTTTATTTGATTTAATCTATTATTTATCTATTTCAAATAATGCAAGATTAAGGATATTTTTGACGAATCACAAGTTAGGAGAATTGAGAGAAAATAAAGAAATTTTGATCTAGATAACACAAAAATTTGTCAATATTTGTTGGGGGTGGGGGGGATAAAATTAGAAAAAAAGAAGGAAAAAACTCCAACAGTCAGATTAAATGTACCATGGGCTGGTCTGGGCTCAGACCAGGCCCATCTTTTCTTTTTCTTTTTAGTTATTTTTTAACAGTTCGGGCTGACCCCAAGACAATAAAATTATGGTCTGGGCTTACGTAAATAAGAAAAAATTGAAACAGGCCCAACCTGGTCTGGATTGGGCCTAAATGGATTGGCCCATGGATCGGGCCTGAATTTAAAATAAATCTAATTAGGTGCATATAAAAGCCCAATGCCAGTCGAGAACCAACCATGAAAAGTACTGGGCTGATTCTCGACCAAGCTGTTTCAAACTAGTTCTTGCTGGTCCTCAATTGATTTGACCCATTGCGCACCTTTTTCGTCCCCACACCACATGTTTGCATTTTTTTAAGGGTTAATTACACTTAGATCCCCTCTGAAAATGTATAATTGCACTTTCTCCCAAAGAAATTTTGAAATTACACTTACACCCCCTCTGAAAATTCTTTGTTTACACCTGACCTCTATTCGTTACAGTTTTGACGGAAAATGTTCATTTCAACAAAATAATTACATAAATTTTCAATTTTACCTTTCGTTTAACATTCTAGTGTAATAATTTTGTACTTATAAGGAAAAAATATAATAATATTGGCCTCACTCTATATGTATATATTACACTTATTCTCTTATAAGTATAAAAATATACACGAAAATGTTAAATAATGGGAAAAAATGAAAAAATTTGTAATTATTTTTGTTGGCGTGAACATTTTTCGTCCAAACTTTAGCGGATGGGGGTCAAGTGTAAACAGAGAATTTTTGGAGGGGGTGTAAGTGTAATTTCAAAACTTCTTTGGGGAAAGTGTAATTATGCATTTTCAGAAGGGGTATAAGTGGAATTAACCCTTTTTTAACGATGGCAATTGATTCATAAATACTGCATTGTCATTCTCTCTCTCTCTCTTTTTTTTTTGAATTGGAAGCAATGAATTTTATTAATCGAAAGTAAAGTGATTATATTCAGTCCTGTCGGCTATCTATATCGAATAGAGATAATTACAAAAAATCAAATCAATAATATCAATAAACTAGCACACAGCTATTACAACAACAAGCATACCTAATATACAATAAAAATAATATCAACCCATGCAGAAGTTCAAACTCATAACCTTTAGGATCATGGGACTGCATTGTCATTTCATTCATTGCATTATTCAAATGCTTTCTTATCTGTATGTTTTTTACTTAGATGCCCCAACAACCTTGTCAAAATGTAGCAATCAATATCAACATAAGGACTACTTTCGCTTCTATTTATGTATGAGGTATGGAAAGCTTTATACTGCAATTATGCCATTTCTCTTTATTATATGTTATGCTTTCATTTTCAGCTTTAAGTGAAAAATATATGTTTTTAATTTTATATGGATTTCTTATGAAATGAGAATATTTTTCAATTAGTTAATGAAATTATGTTTTATATTGAATTAGGGTATCAAATCAATATATTTCCTATGAAATTATGTGTAAATTGAATATTGAAAATGAAAAATAAAACAAATAGGTTGCTAATGCTCGTAGATTTCCAACAGGATCCCCAAAATGGGTCGTCGCAAAAATCCAGGCCAACAATCGTTGTGTTGTCATTGACAATGACTATTTACAACGGCTATCTATTTTTAACCATGACAATTAACCATGATTAAATGTTATATTTCTTCTAGTGATTCCTAGCATATTGAAATCAATTCTGCATAATTGTCTTCTAATCCTTCAACTATATACGTTATAGTCAACTTCATCTTCCATTTCTGGCATTTAATTAAAAAATAATGAATTTATTGGAGAGATTTTTATCTGCTCCAACCAAGCAAACAAATTACACTGGTTTGTATGATAAGTGCAGAACAATGGGTTTAATGCAATTTATCTGTTCTATTATATTGCAAATTATCATCCTATGAAAAAAATTGGTAGTTTATCTTCCCGTATTATTTAAAAGAATACGGGAAAGTAAAGTGATTCATTTGAAAAAATACAGGGAGGTAAATTGTTATTTATCATAATGGGGTAACAAATCGAATTCGGGAGTATGGCTGAAAAATTAGTCAAACTACTCGTTACTCGATTGAAATCGAACAAAAAGTTTGTTTATAATTCGATTTATTAAATTTAACAAACCAAACTCGAACAAAATCTTTTGTTTGATAAGCTTTCGAGCTTGACTTGAATTTGGATCCAAACACACATTTTTTCTTTTATCTTTTTAGTTTAAAAGGTAGGAGTTGCGGAATTTTCTGTTGCAAATCATATTCCATCTCCTACTCCATTCAATATATATACGCCACGTGTATAAATTTTTTTTAAAAATAAAATATATGATATCATCTTCATACACGTGATGTGTGTATATTGAATAGAGTAGGAGATAAAGTATGATTTATAATAGAAAATTTAATATGCGGAAGTTGGGGTCCACTGTCCTGCTAACTGATCATCCGGATTCTTGATCTTGATTGCGTAAAAGCCCTTTAGGTTTTTATTAGGAGAGAATTTTTGTTTTTCGCTAAAATACGAGAACTTTTTGCATTTATCCAACAAAAATAACGAAAAAGAAAGTTGCTGATGTGAGCGCTCAGACAAAAGGAACTCCTTTAAAATTCCCCTCTAAGAAAAAAAAATATTTTTTTTGGTATATTATAACCATCTTTTATGAGATTTGACATAATTACAAAATACGTCCCATTATTTGAAAAATTACATACCCCTGAGGTTTGTAATTTTTAATCAAAGGCCTGAAATTAACCATTATGCCCTTGAATTTTTTTTATTAAATTTATAAAAAAATCAGTCGAGGCAAATTGCATTATTGCTTCTTTGTGTAAAAAACTTAACAAATTTCTCCCTGCGCATTGTAGTCCAAATATTTTTTAAGAATTAAATAAAAATTAAATCAGTGCATAAGGGCATTTTGGTCATCTCACCCATAAAAATTGACGAAAATGGGTTACTTGTTATACAGTTACAAACTTCAGGGGGGTATTTATAATTTTTCAAACAATAAGGGGGTATTTATAATTATGTCAAAATTAGGAGAAGTATCTGTAATTTACCCTAATGTTTTTTTGAAAAGGTACCCAAAAATGGTAGAGAAAAGATGGGTAAACTCTCTCTCTTTATTTGAAAAATCGGTTACAATTTACATCGTAAAGTTTAATTATCAACAAACAATATATATCAATTAGCAATGTCAGATATGTACAATTAATCGATAACTTATATTACAGTGAATCAATAACTACTATTAAAGTAGATTAATACCATATAATGGTAGGATTTGAACCCATGATTTTCTAATCATGAGGCATCAGATTCGCCGATTAAGCTATGTCTTGTTCAGTAAAATGGGCCATCTCTAAACATGTAGGGAAATCGGAAACACATGTAGGGAAATCGGAAACTCGAATTCAAATAAATGTAGTAACTTTTTGAAAAAAAAAAAAAAAAGCACAACTGGGAAGAAACCTACAAAATGTATTTTAATTATTTGGAGAAAAAAGACCAAAAGAAATCATCATTTGCCTTATTTTCTTGTGGCCCGTGTGATTTCATTTACTACTCTCTAGCGAAGTTATCACTGTATCCTATGAGGGCTTTTCTCACTCGCTCACTTCCATTTTTGGGCCTAATTCAACATAATGTATATCTGATATCTCTTTAAGAATTAACATTATACGTCGTCACAGCACAAAAAAGAATTATTTCCTATTCAAGGTCCAAAGTGGGGCGGATCGGTTCACGATCGCATTCGACTTAGAATCGACCAACTACTGTTCATAGTCGATTTTGAGGTGGTTCTGAACCTTTAAATGAACGCCAATTGATCCATTTTTAAACTCAATCCCAGCCCATGGACCTGTTTTATTTTTTATTTATGAATTTGAAGTGTTCTTTTGAATAATTATTTAAATTTATGATTGTCTTATGAAATAACAAGATAAAAACTTGAATACACAAAAATTTATAACTAGAAAAAAATAGTTAATACTAATAAACTTAAGTAATAATTAATTGACTAACAAGCTTACAATAATAAATTTAGATAATAACGAATCTAAAAAGAATTTAAAATAAACTTTGATAAAAATAAATAAAAAGTATGAATGAATTAATATACTAAAAGTTTAGAAACAATAAACAAAAAGTTTTGGAGTTACAAAAACATAAAAGACCTACTGAATAGTCAACTTGAAAGAATAACATAAAAATTATATAGCATGTATTATTAAAAGAAAAAATGACCCAACAAGCCAACCTAGGCCCATCCCAGGACCAGGTGATCCTAGGCCATTGGGTTGGGCTGGTCCTAGGTATTAATACCTAGGACCGGCTCAAGACTAGCCTGGTCCCAAGCGAGCCTGGGCCGGACCAACTCATTTTTTTATTGGGTTAGTTCGGTCCTGGGTTGGGTTGGTCCAGCTCGACAGACTGTGCATCTTGATTTCCTATATTTAAAAATTATGACAAATCAATGTTGTCTTTTATAATAAAATGAAGTCAATGTAAAAATTCAAGTTTTGAGCATGGTTAATCAACATTCACCATAATTTTACCTATTTGCAAAATATTTGTCATAGTTTGTAACTGTAGTTAATATTTTACTCGTTTGTAAAAAATAACAGCTAATAACCATTGTGCAATCGTGATTAATCAATATTCATCATAATTTTTAACTTTTAACCTTGGTAATAAATCAAAATGAAAATTCATGTTTCTTCTAGTGCGTGGAGTCTTACTTAAAGGTTTTTGTTTCAATATATAGTAAGGTTAAGGTTTCAAAAACTTTCTCTTGACATATTTTTGGATTCGAATCCTATGTATGTGTTTATGTTTGTCCACTTACATAGTAATTTGTGATTTATTATGTTTGCTGATTTGAATGTAATGAAATTATTGATATATTGGATAGAATTTTAAAATTTTGACGTATAGTATGATATAATCTATCGTTTCTATAAAAAAAAGAAAGAAATTCTTTGAAACGATTTTTATTATAAGTTTTATATCAATTCAAGTTCTTTTTTTTTTTTTAAATTATTTATTTATTTTCTTAGTTGGTTTAACCTCCCATCTACTATTTATGTTACCAAAATTGAGTGATTCCAAAACTTAACCTGAAACTTTGAATTGAGTTTCAATATCAGGCGTTATAGTAATTTTGGTCCAATAATTATAGGTGTTTGAAATTTTGGTCCTTTAAGAAATGGAACCTACGACTTGGTTCCTTATTTTTGTAAATTTATTATTTGAAAATACATTTTTATCTGAAATTTAAAATTGATCGGAAATTTATACATGCAAGTCATGTGTGTTCTCTAATTTAATGTGACACATGACTTACACTCGGCAGATTTATAATTTTTCGACAAAATGTGTGACCTCAAATCACAAAATCTACAAAATAATAGACCAAATTGTAAGTTCTGTTTCTTAAAGGACTAGGACACCTAATAACTATAATTACAGTAACAAAATTACAAAAAAAAAAATAAAAATAAAAAAAAATAAAACCTTCACCATCATAATATTTATGTATTTTTCCATAGTTCAAATTGAGCGTCACTATAGTCATTAATCTCGATTGGAAAAGAGACTATAAATTGTTCAAAGGGTCAGTGAATATCTATCAAAATATGGATGAGGAAAACCGATGCCTAAAAGGGACACCTAAGTGTGTATATAATATAAGAGAAAATCATATGGTTCAAAATCGAGGTATATATGTTGACTGAGACCTTACTTAAAAGTTGTAAGCTTGACGTATCATAGTTGAGAAAGTTGTGGGTTTGAATGTCATAAAAGTAGATATGTATTTATGTTGATCATAATTTTTTTATTTGTGTCCCTTTCAATATACTTACTACAACAAGGATAACATTTTTTTATAATTAACTACAATTGATGCGAGTAAAAATAGAGTTGGGTCCAGTTGGAGTACAAGGTAATGAAATAAAATGCTAAAGTATAAATAAGTAAAAACAAAAGTGGAATTACCCGTTTATTGTTTACAAGTAATAGATTATAATTCAAGTAAAACTCTAAATAAGAAAAGAATATTGTTGTTTCAGCAAAAGTTGCGTATGAAGGTGAAAATTATAGTATGAAGGTAAAATTTATTTTCTTTCGTTGGGGGAGCTCTCAATTTATTGGCAACCCTCAGCCACTTCGACAAAATTGAATCTCCAGATTTGATGGAGGACTCTCACAGATTTGGTGGTTCATTATCGCTAAGTGGTAGAATAAGGTTGAATCCTCTACCGATTCGGTGGAGGGTCATCTCCTAGCTGTCGGACCCCCCCGGACTCGGTGGAGGGTTATCCCTTGGCAGTTGAAGACCTGCGATCCTCGGAGGCGGTTGGAGTGCAGATGAGGGTATCTTCTAGGAGTAAGGACGCCTACCCGGATTTTCAGCGATGGGGTTGAGGAGACGTTTTTCCTCAACCAGAGTCTAAGCTTTTAGGGTTTAGGGGTTACTTTCGGTTGGTCCTTGTTTGGTATTTTTGTGCAATGTGCCCTCAGAGGTCCTATGTGGATGCCGCCTAGCCACCCGTAGACGCCACATGATATGGACTTCGACTTTGGTTGGAGGATTCCCAGCCTTTAAGCTTCCTTGTAGGCCTGTGAGGCCCTCTTGGATCTGGGCCAATTTGGGCCCTTTTGGGTCGATTTACTTTCTAGGGGCACTTCCTGCTAGACTTTTTGGGAGGCTCTACTAGGACTGTGCTTTTTGGGGGAACCCTGAGCCCTTACTTGAATTGGGCCTCTTGGGGCACCTTAGGTCTTGTATTCCTTTGGACTCTTGCGCTCTCTTTCTTTCTTTTGGACAACTTGGCTTCTTTGGGGTTCACTACAAAGATACTAACTAATTAATCATGGTTCACTACAACTTTTTTTTTTTTTTTCCCTACAATATTGACATGAGCTGAAATAGCTCGATCTTAGAAATAGCCTTGGGCTTGAACGGAGTGGGCTTCGATTCCTAGAAGTCGGAAAGGGGATCTGCAAAAGATACGTTAGTATTCCGACGCTCAAGTCAGTAATCAATTGTGAAATAATAAAATTTTAATAAATGATAAAGAATCAATGACGAGAACTCGAGTAGAAGAATAGTTAAATACGAAATATGCTTTTTGCAATAATGTGAGCAGTTAGTGAGCTTGAGAGGGTAGGAAATCGTTACCCGTACCAGCCAAAGGGGCTGGTATTCATAGAGGAGGTTCTTCGATCCATGAGGATTCTCATCTCCCTTAACTTCAGGAGGATGGTTGTATGTCTTCTCAGAGTCCTGAGGGGGTGGTCTCCTAAAAAGCCAGAGCCGGTTGAAAGAGGATCTCAAGGGGGATCTTATCCTGATCGGATAAAGGTGAGCACGCCTTATCCCCGCCTTCTCGTGCAGGATGTTTGAGAACGACTGGACTTCGTCCTTCTTGGACTCTAACTGGAGGGGTCATGCCAGGCCTCTTTTTGTTGTCTGGGCCCGTGCTGCCATCTGGGCATCTGAGAAGGTTTGGTCCGACCTTTCCTTGGGCCACGCCATAACTTCTTTTGCTTTATTTATTCATAACTCCTACCCATTAAGGAATTTTGGGGCTTTTTCTTTGGGCCTTGATGTTTCTTTTGGCCTTAGACAGGGCCTTCACATGCTCTTGGGCTTTTTCCTTGGGCCAAGCGATTTCTTGCATATCAACATAAACCACTACGACTTGAAAACTATAGTAAATTAATACTCTCTACCATAGTGAATAAAATTGAAGCGAGAACTTAAATTTTGATAATAGTTAATCTATATTTGTCATGATTTTATGTAAGACCGAATCATTTGCTATTGTATTTAATTGTAGCTAATTGTTTGGCCCCACTTGCAGAAACAACGGTTAATAACAGTTGCACAGTCGTAGTTAATTATTCGTCACGATTTTTTATTTTTAACCATTATAATTAACGATAACAAAAAAATATATTTCCTCTAGTGGTTGCACCGAGACTATTAGCCGTTGTTAATTTCTACAAACAAGGCCAAAATTTTAGTCATATGCAAAGATATGATAGATACTTCGGCCATCAAAGTTATGATAAATATTTAATTAACAGTGTAGAGAATACTCTATTATTTTTAGTGTGTCAGGTGCATATAACTAATATAAGATATATACATTTACAGGAATATTTTATATAGTGATGTGTACATATGTGTACATATATTATAAAATACAAAATAAAATATCAAACCTAAATAAGAAAAATATAAACATATGAACATGAGTTGGCTTCCTCATAATTAGAATCAAGAATCTTTGGAGTCCATGACATTACGCAAGTGATATTTTTGAAAGAAATTCCAACCAATAGCGTTAAGCGTTATGATTTAGTGGATTATTACCTCCAGAAGTTGACACATGCACCCACTTGCACAAGTGGGTTCTATTATTATTATTAGGATAAATAGCATAAAACTTCCTTCATTTTAAAAATTTAGCTAAAAACTCCCATTTATTAAAAAAGTAGGCAAAAAAAAAATCTTGTATTTTTAAAAATTATGCACACTCTCTCCTTCCATTAATTATTATTAACGGAATTAAATTTCTTACCGAATTATCTGTTAAACCCTTGTAGCGATTGTCATTGATTTTTAATAGTTAAAAAATGAACTGTCTAGATTTAACATAATCTAAACATAGGTTTTTTCATTTTTATATATAGACAATTATATATATGTTAACATATATAACACAATATATATATATATATATATTTATACACAGAGGCGACGACGGCTTGCCACCCAGAATCTGGGCGACGACACCGTCACGCTAACCGTTGTCGGCCCCTCAGGCGGCTGCCCCTTCTACCATTTCTCGATTTGAGGGGGCGACGTCTATGTGGCAACGTCACGTCGCCCCTTCAAAAGGCGGGACGTGATGGCGCCCCTTCAGAAGGCGGGACGCGACGTCGCCCAGATCCAGGCGACGGCGGTCGCCCCTCTAGAAGAGGGGATGCGAAGTCTCTAGATCTAGGCGACGTCTCCAGATCTAAGCGACAACGCCCAAATCCAGGAGATGATGGTCGCTAGATCCAGGTTGACGGCGGTCACCCAGTGGCAATGGTGACCTTTGTCGCCAGGCAGGGAGACGACTTGTGATGGCCATCGGTGGTGGTGGCGGCGAGGCTATGTAGGGGAGGTGAGGCGGCCAAAAAATGGAGAAAGAAAAATATTATTTTACTTTTTTAAAAAAAAAAATTGATGTAGATTTCTAGAATTTAGAAGTAATAAAAATGTATTAAAAGTTCCTTTTAAATACATATAATGAATATTTTAATTTAAATATTATTTATAATAAATAATATAATTTAAAAAATTTGATATACTTTTTAGTATTTTTGATATTTAATTTTTATATTTTATGCATAAATATAATTTATATAAATATTTAAACTACACAATAATTTAATTTAGTAACAATATATAATTGTATAATTAATTTTAAGTGAATTTAACGTATTAATTTTGTATTGTAATTTTTCAAAATTTATATACTTTTTTAGGTAACTTTATACTTAATTAATATATTTCATAAATAAATATAGTTTATTAAAACATATTTAACATGAACCAAGTTAGGGCGAGTACATACATCAAGCAGCCAACCGCATTAGCATATGGAACTTTTGCCATGTCTTCAATTTACCTATTTGTCTTAGGACACTGTTCCGAAGAAAGCTTAAAATGATTTGTTAATGGAGTGCTCACTGGCTTTTGCTTTACTCATCCGAAACCTACCTAACACTTTCTCAATGTAGCCTTGTTGAGATAGCCACAATTTCCTTGAGCCTCTATGTCCATGGATCTCCATTCCAAGAAATTTCTTTGCAGCATGTCTTTCATATCAAATACCTGGTTCAAAAGCTTTCAAAGCAAGGATATCATGTATATTCTTTGCAACAATCAACATATCTACGTACATTAATAGTAAAATAAAAGAACCATCATCAAGGCTCTTAACATAAACACGAGAATCATACTCACATCGCTTGTAGTAGATTTGAATCATGTAGGAGTCGAACCACTTGTACCATTATCTTGGAGACTGTTTCAACCCATACAATGATTTCTTTAACCTGCAAACCATATGCTCATGTTGAGTGAACTTGTTTGCCTGCTCCGTGTAAACCTACTCCTCTAAATCACCATGCAAAAAAGCAATTTCAACATCCATCTGCTCTAAATGTAAATCCAACTTGATGCAAGTACGACCCTGATTGAAGTATCCCTAACTACAGGAGAAAAAATTTCATCATAATCTATTCCCTTTTGCTGTGAATATCCCTTTGCTACCAATCGAGCCTTGAACTTTTCTCTTTTTTTTTTTCTTTTTTAATACTGCTGGTTTCTTTTTGTACACTCACTTGCACCCCGATAGCCTTCTTTTCCTCAGGAAGCTAAACTAGCTCCCATGTATGCTTTTACTGCAAAGACGCCATCTCCTCTACCATGGAACTCATCGATTCCTTTTTCTCCTGGCTAGTGATAGCTCCTTGGAAGGTGGTTGGATCATGAATACTAATGAGAAGTGCAAAAGACACCATGTCTTCATAACCCAATCTGCTTGGATGCTTTACATTAGTGCATCTCTATCTCTGACTAGATTATAAATTTGCAGTTCATTTGTATTAGAACCACCAGTTGTTGGATTTGATCTTTCAACTCTCTCAGCTGCTACTGGATGCAGTTCTAAATCCATCTGCAATGTATCTGAGCTGGAACTATATTTTGGCATCTTGCCTTGGTGCAACTGCAACATGAGTTGCTCATCAAAAATTGCATCTCAACTGATCATCACTTTCTTCGCAATCGGATCCCAAGACTTATATCCTTTGACACCTTTCTTGTAGCCCAGAAAGATGCACTTCTTGGACGTTGGATCAAGTTATGATCTTTCATCACCAAGTACATGCACATAAGTAGGACAACAAAAAATCCGTAAGTGATCAAAATCAACTGGATTACCTGTCCATACCTCTTCTACAACCTTGCCACCCAATGATGCTTGTGGCGATTTATTGATGAGGTACCACGCCATACGCATAGCCTCTGCCTAGAAGCTTTTAGGAAGCCCTGCATTCAGTCTCAAGCATCTTGCCCTACAGTCAGGGACTTGCTCATCCTTTCTGCAACACCATTCTGCTGTGGTGTCTTGCATACTGAAAAATGCCTCTAAATCCCATGCTCCTCACAAAATTTCTAAAACTATGAATCTGTGTACTTTGTGCCATTATCAGACCCCAAATACTTGATCTTTCTACGGTTTGGTTCTCCACCTCAGCTTTCCACAGCTTGAATTTGGTGAAAACTTCAGATTTGTGTTTCAAGAAATACACCCAAACTTTCATAAAAAAATCGTCAGTAAAAGTAACATAATATAGAGATCTACCCAATAGTATTTCCATGGTAGGACCCCACACATCAGAATGCACATAATCAAGAAACCCTTCAGTTTTGTGTTTCCCAGTCGTGAAATTAACTCTAGTATGTTTTCCAAGACCACAAAACTTACAAAAATCGAGCTTGCAACTTTTAACACCATGTAACAAATTTCCTTTATACATTTAGTAATCCCACGTTCACTAAGGTGGCCAAGACACATGTGCCATAGTTTTGTATGACATGACTCAACAAAATGAAATCCACTTACAACTGTACTACCTAACAGTTTGTAGATATTCCCTGCAGTTATCTTTCCTTTCATCACAGTCAATGCACCCTTTACAATTCTAATAGTTTTCCTATCCCTTATTTGCTTTAGGAATGAAATGATTCTTATGCAAAGTGCCGAAGGAAATTAGATTCTTTTTCAACTCTGTTATATGCCTAACATCACATAATGTTCTAACAGTACCATCATACATCTTAATTTTGACTTCACAATACCAACAATATTGCAACATCTATCATCACCCAAATAGACAGAAGCAGAATTACCTGACCTGTACAACGTGAACCACTCCATGCATTCATGAACTGATTTGTTGAAACTGAAAGCATATCACCATCACTGCAGTCTGAATTTTCACCCTGCACTACATTCGCAGACTTGGAAGATTTATCACGTTTTTCATCTGTCTGCTTTTTCAACTTTGGATAGGCTCTCTTCATATGTCCCGACTCCTTGCACTTTTAGCAATGAATTGTCTTTTTTTTTTCCCCCTAAGACATTGATCTAAAATTTTGTTTTCCAAAACCCTCATTCTCTAACTTCCTTCCATGATCCTGATTACTCTTAACATATAAACTGTCACCATGAGTAGGGGTGGGCATCGGGGCGGGTTTTTCGGGTCGGGTACTCGACATGTCGAGTAGTGTAAAAATGAACCCGATCCCGAACCTGATTGTATCGGGTACCCGTCGGGTTCGGGTATCCGTGTAGTCGGGTTCGGGTACCTGGATAAGCATGTAGAGGTAATGCCTTAATAATGACATTTTTTTATGATGAATCATGACTTGATATGATTTCCATGGAGTAGTTATAAAGAGACAAAGAATGCATTTCATTTCCATGACCTGAAAGGTAATACTATATAATTTCTCACCACTAATTCTAATTACATGTGACATACGCACTACATGGGTGAAAATCAAAAGTAAGTCAGGTTTATAAGCTGGAGGGATGCTAAATCGAGCCACGATTTAATTACAAAAATTCATAACAATAATATATCAAATCTTCATCAAATATCACAAGAAGTGGCACCATCAAATGTCAATGATTGTTAAATCAACCCCCAATTTAGCCAACTCTACAATAAAATAGAAAATAATTAGACAATTAGAATATAATTAGAGTATATGGATGAATAATAATCAAAATACCAAAAAAAAAAGAAAAAGAAAATACCTAGTCAAAAATTCACAAGAAGTGGCACTATCAAATGTCAATGATTGTTGAATCAACCCCCAACTTAGTCAACTCTATAATAAACTAGAAAATAATTAGACATGTAGAATATAATTAGAGTATATATAATTGAACAATAATCAAAATACAAGAAAAAAAATAAAAAGTACCTAGTCAAAAATTCACAAGTGGCACCATTAAATGTCAATGATTGTTGAATCAACCCCCAACTTAGTCAATTCTACAATAAAAAGGAAATAGTTAGACAAGAAGAATATAATTAGAGTACATGGAATTGAACAATAATCAAAATACATGGAAAAAAAATTGAAAAAGTACCTTTCTCAACCACTTCAAGTTCACTCAAATCCCCCTCAATGTTAATTGGTTTGGAATCTTTTCGAAGTCAATCTTGAGTACAAATAAGTGCTTGTACTATTTTAGGAGACAAAGAGATCCTAAAGCATCAAGAACACGACCTCCGGTACTAAATGCCGGCTTCGGAAGCAACAGTTGAGACCGGAACGGCCAATACATCTCGAGCTATTTTTGAGAGAATCGGAAACCTTTGAGTGTTTACTTTCCACCAATTTAATATATCAATTTTTTCTCCATGTACTTCAACATCCTCACCAAGATATTTCTCTAATTCCGATTTCACACGATCACCTTTTCCACCCGTTTTGTACATATTGAACTCTTGTTCGATGGTAAACTTACGAGTCACCTCATCATCATGCTCAATCACATTGATACCTTGCATAGATGTCTCTACTGAAGAGAAAAATGGTGAAGAAACATACTAGATGATGACCCCGGGCTTCCTGGCGTTCCTTGAAGAGTATGACCATATCTCAACTTATAGTCATTAAACAACTCATGAAGGCCATCTCTCACTTGTTCTTTCATCACATCACTTTTTCCGATACCACCGTATAATTTGTCAAACGAAAATTCAATGAACTCCAATTTATGACGTGGATCAAGGATGACAGCATGATATAAAATCATATTCATCTTTTCAATTGATCCCAAATACTTGTCATACTTTTCTTTCATTCTTCTTGCCATCTCACTTAGTTCAACATCAGTACTACTTAACCAATGTCTGAGAAGCAAGTCAACCTCAAATATTTTACAAAGCACAAGATTAGATGTGACATATAAGGCACCGGAAATGCGCAAAGTGAGATTGTAAAAATGCCTTAAAAATTTCACAAGTAGTTTTGCCCTCTCCCAGTCATAATCAGTCGGTACCCCATCAAATGATCTATAGTCATGATCTACATCTTCATAAGAATCAAATGCCATCTTAAGGCATATAGCAGCCTCCAACATCAAGTAGGTGGAGTTCCACCTAATAGGTACATCAAGAGATAACAATTTTCTCGTTTCCAATTTTTCAAATTCAACACACTCTTGAAACTTCTTGTACCTAGCTGGAGAATTCCTAACATACCGAATGGCCCCTCTAATACGAGAGATAGCTTCATGCTCATCCTTTCCCTTTAAACCATCCTATACAACAAGGTTAACTATATGTGCCATACACCTCATGTGCACATATTTCCCACCTAAGACATTTTGGCCCCAATTATCAAACTTTCTTTTCAAGTAAATGATGGCTCCATCATTAGAAGACGCATTATCAACAGTGATAGAGAAAACCCTGTCAATACCCCAATCAAGCAAGCATTTTTCAACACCTTTACCTACTTCTTCACTTTTATGCCCGATAATTGGACAAAAATTCAAAATTCTTTTGTGCAAGTTCCAATCATCATCAATAAAGTGAGCAGTGAGACACATATAGTTGACTTTTTGAATAGATGTCCAAGTCTCTGTAGTGATGCAAACCCGTTGAGTATGATTTTTAATAAACGACTTCAATCGTGCTCTTTTATTCACATAGATATTGAAAATATCTTTCATTATTGTTCTTCTTGATGGAATAGCAAACATCGGGCATGCAACAAATATGAAATGCCTAAATCCAAGATGTTCAACTGTCTTAAATGAAAGTTCGTCCACAATCAACATGTAACACAAAGCTTCTCTAGTTTTGTCTTGATCAAATCTCCAATTAACAAGAGGAGCATCTTTATCACCCATGAGAGTTTGTTGGAAAGACAATCGATTTTGACTTGTAGCAACTTCGTGGGGTCTTTTCATGCAAGATTCATAATGATTCTTCAAATGTCTAGTTCCATGTACTTTTGGGTCGGCTTTGATCTCTCTACTACAATATTTGCACCTAGCCTTTTAGACATTATCCTTTTCACAATGAAATTTAGTGAAATGATCCCACCAAGGTGATCTAGAAGTCACTACTCTCTTTTTCCTTTTTCTAGAATCACCTAAAATATCATCCTCCTCCTCCCCCTCCCCCTCCATATCCTTATCAATATTATCATCACAATTAGGCTCAAGATTCTCAAGACGATCACCACTAACATGATTTTGCAATCCAACCATATTTACGGCTTGAGCATTTAATAGTGGTAAGTCCGCATTCAGTGACGAGTAAGATTGAGAGTGAGTTTCAAATCCGTCGTAGTTTGACATTGAAATCTGAAATGAAAGACAAAGATATTATTATTAGAGAAGGAACACACACAATATTAAAACATAATTAAAAAAGATGTAGTTAAGTGACAAAATAATAAAGAATTTAAACAAGATTATAAAAATCAAAGTCATTATAAAAAGAAGCATTACTTTAATATAAAACAAAAAGTAAAAGTCAATACACCATCAAATATATATTAAATAAATATAATATATATATATATATATTCCCATTCAATTTTAATATGAAAGCAGAGAAAAATAATTTAATACGAAAGCAGAGAACAACAATTTGTATATTATTCTCATTTCTCACTTTTTTCTCCCTTCTCACACTTGACCTGAGTTGCATCTTTCCTCTTCTCCCTCTCTATTCAGTATTCCTCTTCTTCCACTCTGTTCATTATTTACCTTCTCCCCCTCTATTCATTATTCCCCTTTTCCCCCTCTGCTCTTTATTCTACTTCTTCCCTTTTATTCCCCTTCCCCCCCTCTGTTCTTTATTCTTTATTCCACTTCTTCATTGCTCATATGCAAAATATGTGGGAAATTATAAATCCATTTTCTAAAATTATACAAAAGCAAATATATATATATATATATATGTATATGTGGAGAGAGAGAGAGAAGGACTTACTGTTACTCTTAGCTACTCTTAGACAAGCGATCGCTGACGACGGAGAAGAGAACGACAATGGTGGACGACGTTGAAGGTTGTAAAAGGAATTCTTTTTTCTGTCTCTCTCTTAGGGTAAAAAGAGGTGAACTTGTGTGGTGAATAATGGGTGAAATTTGGAGTTGACTTGAAGTTGGGTACGGGAGGTTCAAGGCCTGAACTTGTACAGTCCTTTGTTTTTTTTTAAATTTAAATCTGGTATCTGATTGGGTTTTCGGGTGCTATTATCCTACCCGACACCCGACCCGATACATTTTAATCGATTTTTGAGTTCACCCAAACCCGATCATTTACCTGAATTACCTGATCCGTATAATCCGAATCCAATCGGGTCAGGTCGGGACCCGAAAAACCCGATATGAGTGCCCATCCCTAACCATGAGAGCTTTCCCCTACATTCTGCTTCCGCTGGTTGTGAGCCAACAAGGCTGAAGTAATCTTATCAACTTTGATTGTTTCTTTCCATATGTAAGAGTACTCACCAGGTGCTCAAAATAGAAATGCAATGATTATAACAGAATCATTGCTCTGTCTTCATCCTCAATGCCCACTAGGGATGGCAATGGGTCCAAGTTGGACCCGGACTCGGACCCGCCCCGATTGGGGCAGGTTTTGATAACCTTAAATGGGTCCCAGGGCAGGTTCGGGTCTTAGTGGTTTGGACCCAGAAACCCCCCTGAACCTGCCCCCATTATTATTATGTTTTCAATTTTTTTGTATTATTTCTATATACTTATATAAAGCATATTTGTACATATGTAAAAATATGTATAGTTTATTTATACTTATATATAAGACATAAACTTAAAATAGTTTTATAAATTAAAATAATAAAATAAATAATTTATAAATATTTTAATGTTTATATAAGTAACGCATATTCTTAAATTTTTAACATTCCAATTCTAAAACATGCACATATAAATTCTAAAAAATATATTAACCTTTCAATAATATTATTGTCTTATATATATATAGTTATGATAATATTATTTTAAAAAATATATATATGTTTAATATTTTAAAAATACTAATCGGGTCTACCGGGTCCACCGCGTCCAACCCGATGGGTCCCAAGTCTGGGTCCAGGTATTGGATTTTCTTTGCAGGGCAGGTCTCAGTTTTTGGCAAACCTATACCACACCCGCCCTGTTGCCATCCCTAATGCTCACATCAAGTCAAGCTAGATCTGTGATTATTTGATTGAAGATATTCAAATGATGCGCAAAATTGGAACCTTTCTGCATCATCAACCCATACAACTTTTATTTCAGATATAGTTTATTCGTTATGGATTTGGACATAAAGTGAATATCCAGTTTCTTCCGTACTTCGTCTAGAGATTTTAGATTTATAACGTGATACAAAATCTCATATGTCAGATATAACCATATGGTTCCTGACGCTCGCTTCTGCAGTTCTTCCCAATCTTCAGCATCCATAGAATCTGGTTTTTGTGGTCGCAAAGCCTTCAAAATACCTTGTCGCGCCAATAGATCCTTTACCCTCATTTTCCCCAATTCAGAGTTACTAGTTCCATCAAACTTCACAACTTCGAATGTTGCGCTTGACATAGCCATCTCAACTTGCTCTTACACCAATTGTTGAGAAATTTATGCTAGTAATCATAAAAAATAAAGGATACAAGGATTTAATAAGGTTCGACAATGTGCTTACATCTTCGGAAGCTGTGAGCGGCTATTATTTTATTTCTATAGAGAATGAACTCAATTAGGTTACAAATAAAATATATACATGCAACCCTTGGTCCATTTACAAAGTTATCCTTGGACTGCTCTGTTCACTCGTTGCACTGCGGTAGTTGCTCACTCCACTCCGCTCCAGCATCTGTCATTTTTCTAGTATATGAGCTATACGTAATAATACTCATTTTTTGTTTTGTGGAAGGGAAAATGTAAATTTCCTAGATCAAAGCCAAAGTTCAAGCATAAAAAAAAGCTCATAGACAATCGAGAAACCCATACCATCCTCATCACCAATAGAGTGACCAACTAACAACCATGCAACCCTATTAGCTCTCTTTCTTACAACCTCAAAAGTAGTAGAAGAAAAAGAAAGTAATAGCGTCCGAATATCAGGAAGAATAGGCTCAACATGAAAACTCTCCCCCTGCTTCAGAATCGATTTGATCACTGATGGACAAACTCCCTTGGAAACAAAGTCGCCCACTTGAGAACTCCATGGCAGTCTCCATCGCCACCCTCGCCAAGAGAGCATTTGCCAACGAATGTTCACGAATGCATGAAAGAAACAAAGACTGCCATTTTACACAATGACCATGATTCTCTCTAAGCAAAACACCCACTCCAGTACCCTTCACCAGACTGATGCAGCACCCCAGCGAAATTGATACCCAGGCATCCCTTAGGCGGTGCGCACCCTTCCCCATCGCTTTTAGAGACAACCTAGTGTGAAGGAGACCTCGTGGAAATAACCTCACGAAATAGTCCTAAGTAACACTTTGCATACAAGAATGTGTCCACTGAAGATTTTGAACTTCAACAACTAAGCTATTCCTCTGAGCTAAAATCAACTATCCCACAACTAAAGAAAGGTAGAATTGATCCATCTGTAGTTTCTCAAACAAAAATCAACACCACATACTAACCTAAGCAATAGGCATAGAAACAACTGCACAAAATAAGTCAGCCAAGGCCCAACATTGACGGGCGAAATCACACCGTAGCACTAAGTGCAACTCATCCTTGACGTCAGCCTCACATAGTGGACAACCTGAAGAAATTTGCACCCTTCGCTGCCTTAGGTTGGAAACCACTGGGATAACACCATGACACAATCTCCACCAGAAATGTTTTACCTTGTTTCGGACAAAGGAGTGCCATAAAAATAACCAGCCCGTTCCAACCTGAATTTTTGAAAGGGCCAGCAAGAGTTCCCCCATGCCACTGTTGCTCCTTATAGGATAAGATATAAGAACTTCTCACCGTGAACACCCCACTCCTTGTGTAATGCCAAATAAAGCAGTCTCTAACTGGAAAACGTGTGAATGGAATGGAACAGATGCAAGAGACGTCTTCTTCACACAATTGCTTGACCCTCGAGCAGTAGGAACTCACAGACCCTCATGTCCAGTGGAGAGGAAGTCCTACAAGATAATGGGCGAAAAGAAAGGGGCCTAGGTACCCAACCATCAAATCACACCCGAATATCTCTCCCATCCCCAACACACCAATGATACCCTGTATCTAGAATAAATTTTGCTATCATTATACCACTCCATGCTGCTGAAGGATTAGAGCCACAACCTGCACCGAAGAACTTTGTGGAGGGATAATATTTGGCCTTAAAAACCCTAGCAAGAAGATTTTCAGGTACTGAAATCAAACACAAGGCTTGTTTTGTAATTAAAGCCAAGTTGAAACACTGAGATCCCGACAACCGAGCCCTCTCCTATTTACTCACACAAAGTTTCTTCCAAGACACCTAATAGATTTTTCGCTCCTTTGGTGAACTCCACCAAGATTCAACAAGCATAACATGAATTTTTCATCAATCAAGGACTCTAGAAGTCAAAAACATTACATAACATAATTAAAATCTCCTTACCTGCTTGCGACAACATCTTCTCATTCCACTCGAACTCTCCGCCAAATTCTGTTCCAAAGCTACTGGAATGTCTACCTCTTCGACCTACTCACCGTAGTCTGTAACCCCAAGTACTTCGCTAATTTTGAAACAACCCGCATTGAAGGATACCCTCCATGGAACACTGCTGCTCTTGTAACACATTGCGGCTGAAAACCAGCTTGTATTTCTCATAGTTAACAGCCTGCTCAGAAGCCCGCTCATATATCTGGAAAGTATCTTGAACACAAGTAAAGTCTGCTTCAGATGCCATTAAGAAAATAAGAGAGTCGTCAGCAAAAACTAAATAGGTTATACAAAGTGCACCACATTGCACCATCACTACCCGAAGAGCCCCTCTACTTTTAGCGTCTTCCAAGAGGGAACTGAAAACCTCCGAACACAGAATAAACAAGTATGGAGATAAGGGGTCACCCTGACAGATACCCCTACCAGGACGTACAAAACCAAAATGATCCCTATTCAAAGTAAAAGAGAAGCTCACAGTGGAGATGTAAAGCATGACAAGAGAAACAAAAGATTCATGAAACCCATCTTACGAAGGGTTAAAGCAATAAAAGTCATCTAACCGTCATAAGCTTTTGACATATGTAATTTCAGCGGTGCATAACCCTTCTTACCATAATATTATCAGAGATAAGACGACCACTCACAAACGCTCATTGAGAAGGAGAAATAACCTCAGGAAGGCATCGTTTAAGACTATTAGCCAACATCTTCGACACAATTTTATACGTGACATTACACAGGCTAATAGGATAAAAATGCGACAAAGACTTGGAGGCTTTGAATTTTGGAATTAGAGCAACATTAGTATGATTGAGATTCGGAGGCATAAGACAATTATTTAGAACATGCATAACATAGCAAGTAATATCATTACCAACAATGTTTCAATAATTTTGAAAGAAGGCAGGTGGAAAGCCATTATGCCTCGAAGACTTTAAAGGAAACATAGATGTAAAGAGCATCCCTCACCTCATCAACAGAATATGGTCTACTCAACCACTGGTTTAGTTCCACAGATACTCGTGGTTGTACTACCGAAACAGTTGCATCAACATCACCAAGAATAGGTTCAACAGATGTAAATAATTTCTAAAAGTAATTTGTGACGAACTCTTGGATCTCCTCATTTTTCTCATACCACATACCATTATCTCCCTGTAATCAGTGTATTCGATTTAGCCTATCATGTCTAGAGGCACGGTCATGGAAAAAGTCATATTTTGGTCACCCTCCTTGAGCCAATGCACCTTCAAATGTTGTTTCCACCGGATTTTCTCATCAATAAGGAGGCCCTCTAATTCATGTTCTTTAAGAAGTAATTGGTTCCATAATAGCTACGAAAATTCCATGGTTTCCATGTTGCCAATTTCTCGCTCCAGCTTACTAATACGTTTCCTAAGGCTGCCTAATTCTTCCTTACTTCAGTGTTGTGAAGCTCCCCACAAGCTGAAAGATTCTCCAGTATAGAAAACAAAGTAGGCAAAGGGATCCCAAGAAACCAAGTCTCCGCAATAACATGGCGACAGTCGTCAGAGCGCATCCAATGAGCCTCAAATCTAAAGGCTTTGCTGTCGAACTGAAGAAAAGAAGAATCCAAATGGAAATGAATGAACAAAGGAAAATGGTCCGAATAGACCATTGGTATGTCATACATCTCTGCATCTGGTTAAAGGGACCTCCAGAGGACCTCCCATCCCTTACAATCCAATGGATGGATTGTTTCACCAAAGGAATAGTTTTATATATATGCTTCCACACATAGTTGTTATAACGCTTATTGAAGCATCTAAAACTGAATGTGAAGAAAAATACTTAGATTTGAACACCTAAAAACAGAGGGAAGAGTTAGTTTGAGCAATCACCAACCTAGTTGAAGTAGGCATGCTTGATTAAGTAGCTTCTGATTTGTAATTCCTCAGACCTGTAAGTGTTTTGGATTGTATACAGAAGACTAGCCAGCCCAAATTTCGTTCATCTGCTTGTGCATCTCATAAAAATCTTTTACTAAGTTTGTCAATTCTTTCTAAAAATACTGAATAGGATTTTGAAAGCATTCATGTGATAAATGAGGATTGTATGAAGAACCACTTTGACTAAAATACTTTGGCTTACATATGAAAGCATTTTGTTATACCATATACTATCCTTGATTCACTCTTAGGGTGCATTTACTTCAAAAGCTAGATTAATAATTTTGTATTATGCATGATTTACTACATTGGATTAAACTTTGGACAAGCAATGAAATTCCTAAATACCCTTTGAAAGATGTAATTGTAAGTCAATATTTACTGAATGATATTTCTCAACCTCTTTTGAAAAAAATTATGGAGAGGAATAAATTTCGTCTAGCTTTAATTTAATTAAAAAGAAAATAAATTTGATTAAGCTATATGCCATAAAAGTATTCCTAAAAATAAAAAATAAATTTAAGATATTAAATGAAACACTGTATAAAAATATTAAATTAATTAAGATAATAAATTTTGATAGTAAAACACATTACATAAATTAAATAAAACACTGTATAAAAGTATTAAAATAAAACACTGAAAATGAAAGATAAATCCAATGAGGAAATTTAGTAGATGGAAAATTTAATGAAGAAAAAATGACAACAAATCTAAACAAAAGTAAGGGCAATACCGTCCTTAATATTATGAAAAAAGCTGATCTTGGGCCAGGAGCAAAAATCCTGGCCAAAAGCTATGATAGATAGTGGAGCATTTAGTACTTTCATATTGGGCCCTGTTATTAATACACGGCCTGCAAATTGGCTAGTAAACACTGGACTGCGTTGTACTAAATTATTAGTACAACTCAATGCCTACTAGTAAACACACCCTTAGAGATTATGGCATAAAGGTCCTCCATAGACATCCTTCCCATTACATATGGTAAACCTAAATATTCGTCTTTGTTGTTACCATAGGGTATATTTAGTATATCTGAATTATCTCGTTTAAGGTGCAAGGGTGCATTAGGGGAAAGAAGAAATTTTGTGGTTTCCCAACAGATTGTTTGTCCTAAAATTTTTGTAAATTTATGCAGCAATTGTTGACAATATACTATGACTTATGATTCGCTTGGAGAAATAGAAGATAATCATCGGCATAACAAAGAATATGTATTTTTGGACCATTTATTCGAGGACTTAGGCATCAACACAATTATTCTGGCTATCAAGAAATTTTTTTTGAATTAGGGGCTCAAGGCATAGGATAAATATATATGCTGATAGTGGATCAACTTGCCTTAATCCCGTATTCGATTTCCAACTAGTGGATTGTAGGCCATTCATATGCAAAGAAAAATATACCATTGATACACACTTAAAAATCAGTCCACAAATCCTTAGGAAAGTTACACTCTAGTAGCGTTGATTTCATAAAAAACCAATCAAGTTTATCATAAGCCTTTTCCACATCCAATTTTAATGCCATGTAAATTATTTTCTTTTCTTAGATTTCATGAGCCATTATGACATTATCAGATATTAAACGTTTAGGCAAGAAAACATTCTGATAGGTAGAAATAAGATTATTAATTATTGGTTTCATGCGATTAACAATAATATTTGATATTATTTTAAATACAATATTGCATAGACTAATAGGCTGAAAGTGATTATGAGTAGTTGGATTAGGACGTTTTGGAATGTTATCAAATTTGTATGATTTAAGTAATCAAGTAGATAACCAATCTGGAAGAATTGGTTAACATGAGCAATAATTTGGAATTTAACAATATCCCAGTAAGTAATAAAGAAATGAGAATTCAGCCTGTTAGGCCCAGGTGCTTTGTTGTGTACTATTTTAATCAGGACCCCATAAATTTCTGTCTCGCTAATAGACTGGACAAGTGCTTGTTGTTGGGTTTGGGTCAATTTGGTAAAGGCTCATCTAGGAAATTTGTCTCTGGATTAGAAGATTCATGTGGACTTGGATTATATTTAAGTCTTTGAAAAAGTTCTTAAATGAGTTAATCAGTTCAATTAGGTCATGCATCCAATTATTATCAATGTCTTTAATTCCCTAGATAAATTTTTTCCACCTTCTATGACTAGCATATGCATGAAAAAATTGTGTTAAGCTCTCCATATTACCACCATTTCGCTTTTGCTCTTTATTGCCAGAATGTATTTTTCCGGAAGTAAAATGTTAAGAGAACAGTTAAGATTTTTTTTCTTTAGCAATAAAATGGTTTGAAGGCTAGGAAGACAATTGAGACTGTAAAATTGCAATTTATTGAAGAATATGATTAATTTTTAAATCAATGTTACCAAAAATGTGTTTCTTCCACCATCTTGACTTGGCATATAATTTTGACCCAATTAACCTTTAGTCCAAAATCCAAAAATTGTGCCTAATTAGTATCCCATGATAGTAAAACAATGTTCTTATAGTCATTGTGCTTGCCCCTTGCATTTTTAAAACGAAAGAATTTCGGGGGCTTTGGAGATTGAGGATTAAGATTAGTTAGAAATTGGAGTGATTTGAAAAAGGAGAAAGGAAGATGAGTTTGTAAACAAATTTTCGTGTTCCTAAATTTAACGAAATACGAAAATATTACAAATAAATTCTTGAATTGAATTGAGTATTTTGTGGGTGCGAAATCTCTACTTGAAAACCTCTGATTCTTCTCTTCAAGAACGTGATCTTTGACTTCGGCAACTTCGGAGGTGAAACTGTGACGTTTGATCTCCTTTGACGTTGACGTTGACTTTGAATAACGTTAATTCGGGGGTCGTTGACTTGTTCCCAGATCAAACGCTATAAACTTGACGATATTTGACTTGAATTTGGGATGTTCTTGGTGGATTTGAGACTTTGATCTTCCGCCAAGGTGGACTTCTGTCTTGATAACGTTAATTCCCCGGTTTTCAGACTTCTTGTCGAATCAAACGCTGACTTTGGACGATTTCCGTGACGAACGCCTTGAATCTTGCCTAGAACGCCGTGGATCTTCCTTGATTTGCTTGAGAGGATTTCGAGACTTCTTGAATGCTCTCTTGCTTGTATGTGTGTCTTCAATTGTACGTGTGTGTTTTGAATGAGTTCCCATGACCCCTTTATATAGTTGTCAAAGAGGTAGAGTTGTGGTGAACTTGAACACTTATTTTGTATTATCCCTTTATTTTAATTTAAAGAGATAAATACATTAAATATTTGGGAAGACATGATTGGTCAATTTCAATATTATCTCTTTAATTTTTGCATTTTCCAAAGAGATAATATAAGAAAAATATTTGTCTTGATTTGACTGGCCGGAACACCTTAATTTGACACGTGTCGACCGTTGATTTGATAACGAAATATATATTGAAATATCAATTAAATTAACTATTTATATTTGGAATTAATTTAGTAAATTTCAAAATATAAATAGAAAAATAGAATATAACTGATAAAATAATATATATTTTTCACTTGTCGTCATTCAATTGGGCGCAAAAATAATTTGTCTACAAATGCCCCCTCGAGACTCGTTCACGAATATATGTTTGAATATGTCATTTTTGAAGTGAATGAGTCGCGAAATATATGAATCAAATTTGAATCGGCCACTTCCATCATAAATTTGCTTTGGAATCAAATTCAAATTTTATTTCCTCTTGGATTTGGGACATTGGGCTATGCAATGCACAGAAGGAAAATGAAGTTCATTACACCTCGTAAAGAAGAATACGATTTTTCTTTTGGGAATATTACTACAAAATAGCAATAGTAGCACCAGAGCCCTTCATTCTTTTGTAACTTGGAGTTGGGCATTGACAAAAGAAATTTAAGTATGACGAAATTCATCCCTAAGCAGACATTCGGTTTCGCACAGTTTTGACATCTTTGGGGTTGCTGAATTTTAATTCGAGTATAACTCGGAAATTAAAATTCTTCTCGGATTGAAACACTGCAATTGAATATATATATATATAAAGGACTTAATCTGTTATGATCAAACATTGCGAAAATCGATAGCTGACAAAATTTGTGGTATGCTTTGATAGCCAAATATTTTTTCTTCAATTTTCTGTCATGCGCACAAGGTGTTTGTCGTAATGCTTCTGTGATTTTTTTTGTAGCATTTTCAGTTCGATGAGAAGTTTTCGGCTTGGATTTTCTTCTCCAGATTTAAGCTCATTACGGTAATGCTTCTTAATCGCTACCGATTTTTTGTAGTTCGTTCCGACTTTCGAGCTTTATTGACGACAAAATTTTCTCAAATTTGTCTCGTCTATCTTCTTCTTTGTTTGCACTTTCAAATTTTTGAATGCAACTTCACTTGTATATAAACAGAATCATCTCAAATGTATCCCTCATCTGCATCAGACTTAAAAAAGAAATAAAAAAAAATTTGATGAATCCAGATAAAGGATGTGTTAACTTTGATGTCTAAGGATTTTTCTGCTCTTCTATTGTCGGTTTAGTATTCATAGATTTGATCTTCTTGACTGCCCCCTGTTTAATTTGATAAAATTGTCAGTACCCTTATTGATTTTGAATTCAAAGATTGAGTATCTCTATGGGGAAGATGAGTCCTTTGGTGTTTTTATAGTGGTTCCTCGCTGTGGGGCTTCTGTGGAAGTGCTTTGATTCTTGATTTCGGTGTGGGGGTGGTAGTTGAATACAGGAATTAATTGTTGATTGCTTGAATATAAACCCTTGATTGTTTAGAGGATAAATAAATCATCTCAATGCCACGATCCCTTATGTGTGAAAAGGAAGCATCCTCCGGAAACATCATCTTTTTCATCCTTTTGTTGTTTTTTTTTTTGTTAGAATCATTATTCTGTTGCCATCCCTGTATGCCTTTATTGAAACCAAACATATTTGTGGTCCAATATATTTTGTTTGTAGCAAGTGAAATATTGGCTCCAATTTCATGCCCAAATTTGGGTTTTCAAGCTACAGTGTATTATTCAAGAAGATTATCATGAATTTTGTTGTTGGCTTTTACTTGGGACTTGAATTTGAATAACAGCCCTTGAGTTTCGTCTTCTCGTCCACATGTAGTTTTGCAAGCCTGATTTGTTCTCTAACACCGTTGTTGTTAAGCTTTGGAATTCTGACCCAAAAGGTTAGGGAGCTTGCTTGACATGATTTATTTGAGTTGATTTCTAGCTTAATTACGTCCTTTTCTTTCCTTTCGTGCTTTGCCCAATGGTATGTCATAGCTCTTCTTTCTCTTGATCTATTTTGAGTCACCCCTTTTTTCTTTTTGCCAAACTCAATTTAAATTCTTTTTCTTTATAGATCACAAAATGATTTACTTCAAAGACGAGTCTCTTTCCTCCAGTCAGCAAAACTTGATTATTCTCGACGATGAAAGTCAACCCGTGGAGAAAGGAACAATTTTTGACGACTCACGCACCTCTCATCGGTCGATATGCGAAGCAATGGCCGAGGTTTGACGACTCCACTTCACACAGAGCAATGGTCTCGAGAAGTCTCATTGAGCAAAGACTTCCAAGGCGTGGTCCCTACAAGCGACTCATCACCGTTGTTCTGACGAACCAAGCTCTCTACCGACGTTGGGCCGCCGCATCATTGAAGGGAAAGCCAAGTGGGGCGACAACATTCACTTTGCCGGCGAGTTCCGCTTCATCAAAGGGTTTTGGGAGTGGACGGAAGACGTACTTAGCCGGTGCAAAGACAAGCTAGTCGCGGCTCAAGTATATGATGCTGTATACGCCTCACTATTTACCTATGACCGCAATTCCGACATCGTCAAGGTGTTTTATGAAGCGTGCTGCCCATCTACCAACACTCTTTTGACGTCATTTGGAGAATTGTCTATTTCGTTGTGGGACGTGCATACCCTTGCCGGACTTCCTATGGCGGGACTCCTTTATGATGAAGTTGTTCCGAGTGCCAAGGAGCTTAACGGGGTTGACGAGACAGGGCGGAGACTTGTGCCTCGTTCTTGCAAGTTTCTACTCCATGCTTACCATTTGCTTCGAAAGAGTAATAACGATGGTCAACCTTCTCAAGTTCCTATCGACAAATGGGTCAAGTTTTGGCTTAGAAGGGCGACGAAATACTGCGAGCCTCCTCCACGTAAAGAGAAGAAGGCCGTTCATCCTAAGTCAACTCATAACCCCTCCGGGACCGTTGGGGTACATGGCAAGTGGTCCACGGTGGATGAGGCATTGTTCTCGAGGCTTGGTATTGAAGGGAGTTCAAAGGAGGAGACATTCTTGGCGGCGTACTTGGCGTGTTGGCTCTGTACTTTCGTCCTTCCTACTCAAGATGTTGGTTCAATACGCCCAAGTGTTTTCAAGGTGGCTAGTGCAATGGCATTCGATCGACGGATTGGTCTTGCAGTTCCTGTCTTGGCTTGTATCTACAGAGGTTTAAATAAGATTTCCGACTCCCCAAGACCAACTCGCGTACACTCTCCATTTCCGATTTATTTTGTTTTATAGTTGGATAGCTTATTATTTCAAGACTCACTATCAACTTGTGCAAAGCGTTCGTGGGCCCAAGATGACGCTCTTTTCAGGCGAAGGAGGCGCAAAATACTACGATCCGCAAGAGGCGAGAAAGCGGCTACACAGAGGCGACTTTATTTCTTGGACTTGCAACATGATTGTGAGGGACAAAGACTTTTTATTCACAGACGACGGTCATGCCAAAGAATCTGAAGAAATCTATTTCATGGTCGTCCGTTCGAACTACCTTCCTTTGCGGCAAGGCGATCATTTCGTTGTTGAGCCTTATAGCCCCCATCGATTTAGTCGTCAATTTGGTTTCTTCCAAGAAGTGCCGGGGATTCTTTCGCAAGATGTTCGCGAAGCTTCTTTAGAGGGTGGAATCCGTTATTGGCGCATGTGCATTCTGTCCAAGACTACGGAAAAGGTGTTTGTTTCCCTCTCATGCCCCCAAATATGAAGAAGTTCTCATCCGAGGCATACAAAAGGTGGTGGCTTGGAGTTCACGGTGGCTACTTTGAAGAAAACGTGACGAAGTTACTTGCTTTAGGCCCAAGTCAAGCTTTTCCAAAAGGCAAGCAGTGCGGTGGAAGAGTTACCCAAGATCAACCTCGTGAGCCGGCTATTTTCTCTCCCAAGCGAAATTCTCAAGTGGTTGAACCTCTTGAAGTAGATAAGAAGCGAAGTGCTCCTCGTTCCTTGGAAGTAAGTGGGAGTAGCAACCCTGATCGTCATTGGAAGAGGCCGAAGAGGGATTCGAAACCAATAAACATCAACGTTGATGATGAAGGCTCAAGCCATGGACCATCGACGCTCAACTTTGTCAAGGAGGTTATTTTTTTTTCTTTTATTCCTCTTCTTCTTTTTTTTTTTTTTTTTGGTGACAAGATTTTATTTTGTTTCTAACTCTAGCTGATGCATTATCGTAGCTTGAAACTGAGGTCTTAGCCATTGAAGATGACGAAACGTCTCAAGACAGTCAAGCGTCGACTTTATTGGCTACGACTTGTCCTCTTGGAATGGGGCTTAAGAGGAAACAACCTTCCTGCCCAGCCGCTGTGTCGGTGTTTGAAGGCGAGAGGTTCTTTCTTAATCATCAAAAAGGAGTTCCTTCAGAAGCTATGGAGTGATCTTCTCGTGAAGATATCAAACACCCCAATTGATTTCATCTCATCAATCGAAGACGACGTCTACTTCGGTCTTGAGTCAATGAAGAGTTTTCAGAATTTTGATATCTCAAACGTGGAAGAATCAATGAATGCATTGTTCGCCAAGGCTGCTGTTTATGATGAGGCGAGGTCATCGTCCTCTGAAAAGTTATCCAAAGATCTTTTCGACCGGAAGTTGAAGGAAGCCAACGATCGTCTTCAAGAGGCCCGAGCTAAAGAAAGTGGGGGAGCTTCCAAGGTCCAATCTACTACGGACGAGTTTGAAGCGTGTTGAGAAGGAGCTTTCGATTGAAAGAGCGCAAGAAGAACCTGTGTGCCACTCTGAAGGAAGAAAATCAACTTTCCATAGTGCCCAAGTTGGAGTTTGTGAAATTGTGGAGGAAATTGCAGCGCTCGAGAATACTATCCCCCTCAACGATGAAGTAGTTGCGAGTTTGGAGGCTTCAAGGACACACTTGGAAGCCCTCAAGGAAGGGTTGAAGGATCTGCGTCCCTTTGCTTGAGATTAGGACCTTTTATTTTATCGCATTTGATTTCTCTTTTCTTTGTCCCATGTCACGAGCTCTAATGCTTCCTTGAGATTACGTAATAGAAGTTTTTTTTTTCTTTCTATCTTTGCAATTTTTTGAGCACGTTTAAGTACTTCCACTCTGATGATTTAATAAGAGGAATAAAACTCATTTAAGTGTTATGACTGAACTTAGAATATCTAAGCTTGCCTACGTACCTCATCAAGAGGATCAAGTCAATTCGTAGTTCAGGGGTACAAAATATTTGTTTGGAGAGGGGAGGGCCGTTCACAGTTTATACTCATGCGGGCCAGGATTTTTTTTTTTTTGAGTTGTTTTTTTTTTTTGTTTCTTCTTTTTTGTGTTTTTTTTCCCTTTTTTTTTCAGGCGTAATACCGCTTCAAAGAAACTTTCCATTTATCGGGCCTATCCTCAAGCCGTCTTCAGCAACCAGCTTATATGCCCCATTTGTGTAGACTTCTTTAACAACATACGGACCATCCCATTTTGGCAAGAACTTATTTCCCGTTCGATGTGTTGTGATTATAGGCCTTCTCACTGCGAGTACTAGATCACCGACTTGAAAAGAGCAAAGGCGGACCTTCTTATTGAATGCTTTGGATAGTCGGGCTTGATAACACTCGAGCCTTTGTTGTGCTTCCAACCTCTTCTCATCGAGAGCTTCTAGCTCTTCAAGCCGTATTCGAGCGTTTTCTTCTTCAGTAAGCCCTTCCTGTATCACCATTCTTAATGAAGGGATTTGTTGCTCAAGTGGGAGGACTGCCTCAACTCCATAAACCAGGGCATAAGGAGTTGCTTGCGTAGGCGTTCTGACAGTGGTTCTATATGCCCATAGAGCTTCTCCAATTCTCTCGTGCCAATCCCGTTTTGACTTGGTCACTACTTTCTTCAATAGGCTGCACAAAGTTTTATTAAAACCTTCAGCAAGGCCGTTGGCAGCGACATAGTACATAGAAGAGTTTCTCTGTTTGAATGCAAACTTCTGACACAATTTGTCTATCAAGCTGTTACAGAAGGGTTTTCCATTATCAGTGATAATATACCTGGGCACTCCGTAGCGATATATGATGTGTGTACGGATGAAGTCAGCAACATTCTCTTTTCTTCGCTTCTTTGAGGGGGACTGCTTCAGCCCATTTAGAGAAGTAGTCAGTTGCCGCCAAGATATATAAGTGACACCACCAGAGGACTTTGTCATGGGTCCTACGACGTCCAAACCCCAAGCATCGAAGGGCCATGAAGCTACAGTAGGGTGCAATGCTCGGGTGGTTGGTGGATAAAAATTGTCGTGAATTTGACAGGCTTGACATCTTCGTGCGTAGTCTATGCAATCTTTAACCATTGTGGGCCAGTAATAACCCATTCTTTTTATACGGAAGTGTAGCTTTGGTCCAGATTGGTGCGCACCACAAACTCCAGAGTGAGCTTCTTCCATAGCCTGCATTTTGCTCCTCATTGTTTAGGCAGCGTAAGAAAATACCATCAAACGAACGTCTATAGAGCGTGTCTTTGAAGTAGATGAAGCGAGACGCTCGCCGCCGAATTTTCAGCCCTTCGCCGTATGTCGTCGGGTAACTTCTTGTACTTCAAGTAATCGATGAGTGGTTGTCGCCAATCTTCCTCTTCAATTTCGAAAACCTCCATGACATGATTTTCTTCTTCTTTGAACGTGTCGTCCTCATCATCACTGAAAACCGGTGGTATGACCCAATTCTTACATATTGGTATGCGCGTCTCCTCATCGATCATTGAGAGGGTTGAAGCGAGCTTGGCCAATGCATCGGCTTGTTTATTTTCCTTTCTCGACAGGTGCTCAAGTTCTACATCTCCTAGCCATCTATCAGCCTTCTTGCGTAGTTATAGTATGGAAGCAACTCAGGCTTTTTGACTTCGTAGAGACCGAGGAGTTGATTAATCACTAACTGAGAGTCTCCATACACTTTCAGGTGTCGTTGCTTTGTGTCCACTGCCATTTCCAATCCGAGGATTAAAGCCTGATATTCCGCCATATTATTTGAACAGTTCTGGGTTAAGGTGAAGGAATAAGGCAAGACTTCCCCTTCAGACGTGACAAAGACAACTCCAGCCCCGGCTCCTTCTCTATGGCAGCTCCATCAAAGTACATTTTCCAGGGGGGCGTAACTTCAATCAGAAGGACATCCTCGTCCAGCAAGTCATCAGACAATTCCCACTCGGCAGGCATGGGGTGATCGGCTAGAAAGTCTGCTAAAACTTGTCCCTTCACAGCCTTTTGAGGAACGTATGTGATCTCGAATTGTTTGCAGCTGAAGATACCATCTTGCGAGTCTATCAGACAGTACTGGCTTTGCCATGACATATTTCAGGGGATTTGCTTTTGAGACTAGATGGACGCTGTGTGACTGAAAGTAATGCTTCAACTTTTTGGATTGCGAAGATGAGCGCCAAACATAGCTTTTTTGATAGGTGAATAATTCAGCTAGTTTGGTGTCATTGTTTCTGCTTAAAATAGTATAAAGCATTCTCTTTCCCCTCATCATTCTTCTGGGCGAGTAAGATTCCCACGGAGCGCTCTTGAGCAGCAACGTACAGAATTAAGGGCGTCTGTGGACGGGTGCAACCAACACCGGAGGCTTTATCAAGTAGGATTTTATGCTTCTGAACGCTTTATCACAAGTCTCATCCCATTCGAACGGCACATCCTTTCTTCATTTAGGCGACTGAATGGTTTGACAACGGCCTGCTAGATTGGAAATGAATCTCCGAAGATACGCAAGCTTTCCTTGCAAACTCTTGAGCTCTCATGGACATTCCTAGGTTCTGGCATTCTCAAAATGGCATCAATCTTGGCTTGCTCAATCTCTATACCCCGTTGACGAACGATGAACCCAAGGAATTTTCCGGATGTAACTCCGAATGCACACTTGGAGGGATTCATCTTATAGTTGGTATCTTCTCAAACGTTCAAAAACCTTTCTCAAGTCATGGAGATGATCCTCTCGTTTCTTTGACTTCACGATCAAGTCATCAACGTAGCATTCTACATTCTTGTGGAGCATGTCGTCGAAGATCTTTTGCATCGCCCTTTGATATGTGGCGCCGGCGTTCTTTAATCCGAAAGGCATGACTTTGTAGCAATATATACCTTTAGGAGTGCGAAATGCTGTCAATTCCTCGTCCGCTGGTGCCATACGTATTTGGTTATATCCGGACGATCCATCCATGAAAGATAGGGCTTCATGACCCGTAGTGGCGTCTATCATTAACTCGACGATAGGTAATGGGAAGTCGTCCTTGGGACATGCGTTATTCAAGTCCCTGAAGTCACACATACTCGTATCTGCCCATTCTTCTTCCTCACGGGCACGATGCTAGAGATCCACGTAGGATACTTGACTTCTCGAATAAAACCAACTTCAATAAGTTTGTTTACCTCACATTCAATCAATGGGAATTAGCTCAGGTCGAAACCGTTACGTTGAGCTTGTTTGACAGGACGAGCCCTCTTCTTTACGGATAAGTGGTGCACAACTACTTTTGGATCTAGCCCGGGCATTTCTTTGTAGGACCATGCAAGATACGTTTTTGTACTCATGGAGTAGTGCGACATAAGCCTTATCTTCTTCCGGGGTTAGAGAAGCACTTGTGTAAATTGGCCTGGGATCTTCGGCATCAACCTAGATTGACTTCTTTCAACTCGTCAACGGGTGGCTTTAATGCCTTCCTCAAGTTCTAGAGGAGCGTCTTCAGCATCTTCTTCTTCAACCTCTTCATTTTCGATTAAGGTGATGTGATGGGCTAGAGCGATATCTCTTCAGCATTGTCGTCAACATAGTTGGATGATGCGACGCTTTCTCTGTCATCCTCGTCATCAAGTTGAAACTTGTGTGAAGACCATTGTTCTTGTTTTAACTTTCAAGACTCTTTCCACATGATATGTCTAGAGTTGTTGGCGTCTCATCCTGGAAGGAACCAAACTTCTAAGTTTATGTGAGGATGTGATGTTTTCCTTTGATTGTGCAGCCACCTTGGACATGGCTTTCTTTTGGTTCATCATTCTTTTCTGGGGACCAAGTCTATCAAAGACAGATTGATTGTTAGTCATTTTGTGCACCAGTCTTTTACGTGGGCCGAGTCTATTGAAGACAGACTCCCATGGATTTTCTTTCCTTTGATTATCTTCTGTTGAAGAGAGGCTTTCACTGACATGGTTGCTGCTGGCCCTTTTTATGGTTATGCGGATAGGCTTAGGAGGGATAAAGCCAAGACCCACACGTGAATCTGGAACTGCGTGCCTTTTTCTTTTAACATCACTTGGGTGGTGTTGAGTCCATGGAGCTTCTTGCTGTGGCTTTGGGAGGAAGTTTTCCAAGGGCTAACCTTTCTTGTGGATTATACCCGGCTTTAACAAGCAATTTGGAAGGCTTTAGGATCATACCCTTCTCCATCTATGGACAAACGTTTCATGTCCCTCTTCTTCCTTTTGGGTTGAGGACACAAAATCCTTCGAGTGGCGGTTTCGATGGTTTGCTTCGTGTTGACTTGAGTCAATGGTAAAGTCAGACTCTTTGAAAATCCGGCCTCGACAACGGGGCTGCTTATTTCTCCTCATGCTCCATCGTCATGTGACCTTGGTTTCTCAGGGGATGAAACCTCTTTTCCTCTTTTGGCAGTTTCAACGTAGTACTTGGCGTCAGCGAAGTGCGACTCAGCTTCGGTAAAAGGCTTGGTATCACCGAGTACCCTTTTCACTATACCATTTCGGGAGTATTTGAAGCATTGGATGCCATGTTGAGGGGACCACAGAATTTTCATGCAACCAAGGGCGACCAAGAAGCATGTTGTAAGAAGTCTTGGCGTCTATAACATGGAATAGCGCGATGACGCCATATCGTCCATCAACAATTCTATCCTGATAATGCGCGACAGCCCTTTGTCCTCCTTGATTGAAGCCTTGAATCATGAGGCAGCTGTTTGCGAGTTCGTCCATCGGGATCCCCAAGTCTCGCAAGGTTCGTAGGGGTAAGATATTGACTGCAGAGCCTCCATCAATCAATATTCTATTCACCTTTTGTTCACGGTGCATATCCAGCGACGAAACAAAGGGCGTTATGAGGCTTTGACCCAAGAAGCAAATCTTCGTCGGTGAAGGTAATGGTGGACATGCATTCGCCACTATCAGAGGAATCTTCTTTTTCAGACAGAGTGTCCTCTTTGATCGCAATAGCATTCTCAATGTGTGGTATTGTGGGAGCTTCACTGTCAAAAGACCACATTTGATCGAGGTCGTGTTTGCTGCTGCGGTATCTTTCCTCAAGAGAGATCTTGCCTTGGCGAGCTAATTGCATAACCTTGTCTTTGAACACGAAGCAATCTTGTATCGAATGCCCGACTAAACGGTGGTACTTGCAATATTTTAGGTCATCTGTTCGTTCAGCTTCTTCAGGTCGTTTCGCTTCAGGTAGTTCGATGAGATTGGCCTCCAACAAGTCATCAAATATTCCGGGGACATCGGAATCAAGGAAAGGATATTGTTTTGCTTGCATTTCCTTCAAAGTTAGCTTTCTTTTGCGGTCTTCGTAAGAAGCATTTTTCTTCGGGGTAATGTTGTCTTTTTCTGCGCTCCCTAAGCTTGAGCGGCGCTACATTCACTGCCATCGATTCCTTGCTTGGAGGTTTTGAAAAGGGTTTGCCCCTTTCTTGATTTCTTGCCTTTTCCTTGATTCTGCGGGGCTCTTGGACAGGTGGTCCTTCTACTTCCACTCGCTGCCATACTTAACTCCATGTCATGTGCTCGAGTGGCCAAATCTTCGAATGATCTGGGCAGGATTCCCTGAAGAATATACCGAAGACCCCAATGCATCCCTTGAATACACATCTCAATGGCGGAAGCTTCAGATAATCGGTCTTTGCAGTTGAGGCTCAGATTCCTCCACCTATTGATATAATCGATGACTGGCTCATCCTTCCATTGGCGGGAATTCGTAAGCTCAATCATGCTGACAGTGCGCCGAGTGCTATAGAAGCGATTCAGGAATTCTTGCTCCAGTTGGTCCCATCCATCAATTGAACCGGCTTCTTAAATCAGTATAACCAATCAAATGCGTTGCCGTTTCAGTGATCGGACGAACTGTTTGACTAGATGATCGCCATATGTTCCCGGCATTGTTGCAACGTTTCGACGAAGTGAGCGAACGTGCTGCTTAGGATTGCCTTTACCGTCAAATTGTTGGAACTTCGGCGGTTGGTAGCCCATCGACATCTTTTAAGCTGTCAATTCTTGGAGTGTAGGGCTTGGAGTAGGTAAAGGATGACTTTGAGCTTCCCTCAATCTTGCTCCTAATGGTCCCTTCGATGAATTCTTTTCAATTGGTCCACAGGAATCAATCCATTGGATGAGACTTGAAGCCCCTTTGCGGGTTCATCTTTCTCGGCGTAGTTCTCCTTTGTGGATATCTCTACTTCATCGTGAGCCTTGACTTGCTTTCCCCCCCGAGTATGGCTTGTCTCAACATTGTCCGGCTTGTTGATTAACCTAGCGATTTGGGCATCTTGCTGTTGGACATGCTTGGCGAGTCCCTCGATAGCTCTCGTCAGATTTGCAATTTGCTCTTCTAAGGTTGTGGCATTCGTCACCATAAGGGGCCACATTCGTTGCGAAGGAGTAGCTGGACTCGGAGCGAGGAGAGGACGGAGGAGATTTGTCTTCGTCGTCTTCGCTTGCGTGGTTTAGGCACAAAGTATGTCCTTTTGAGCGGATTCAATTGGAGGAGTCATCTGGGAAGATTCCTTAAGTTTCTTCGACATGCTCCTCGTAGTAACACCGAGACTCTTGCTGGCTTGAACTCGAAGACTTTGATGTGGCGAGTTTGGAAATTCACCGTCTTCATTGGCTTTTCCTTGAGCGTCCATTGAAATACTTCAGACTTTGTTGAAGAGAAGAGATGAGAGGTAGAGCGGTCCCACTGGGCGTGCCAAAATTTGTAAACAAATTTTCGTGTTTCCTAAATTTAAACGAAATACGAAAATATTACAAATAAATTCTTGAATTGAATTGAGTATTTTGTGGGTGCGAAATCTCTACTTGAAAACCTCTGATTCTTCTCTTCAAGAACGTGATCTTTGACTTCGGCAACTTCGGAGGTGAAACTGTGACGTTTGATCTCCTTTGACGTTGACGTTGACTTTGAATAACGTTAATTCGGGGGGTCGTTGACTTGTTCCCAGATCAAGACGCTATATAACTTGATGATATTTTCTGACTTGAATTTGGGGATGTTCTTGGTGGATTTGAGACTTTGATCTTCGCGCCAAGGTGGAACTTCTGTCTTGATAACGTTAATTCCCCGGTCTTCAGACTTCTTGTCGAATCATAACGCTGACTTTGGACGATTTCCGCGACGAACGCCTTGAATCTTGCCTAGAACGCCGTGGATCTTCCTTGATTTGCTTGAGAGGATTTCGAGACTTCTTGAATGCTCTCTTGCTTGTATGTGTGTCTTCAATTGTACGTGTGTGTTTGAATGAGTTTCCCATGACCCCTTTATATAGTTGTCAAAGAGGTAGAGTTGTGGTGAACTTGAACACTTATTTTGTATTATCCCTTTATTTTAATTTAAAGAGATAAATACATTAAATATTGGGAAGACATGATTGGTCAATTTCAATATTATCTCTTTAATTTTTTGCATTTTCCAAAGAGATAATATACAGAAAAATATTTGTCGTTGATTTGACTGGCCGGAACACCTTAATTTGACACGTGTTCGACCGTTGATTTGATGACGAAATATATATTGAAATATCAATTAAATTAACTATTTATATTTGGAATTAATTTAGTAAATTCCAAAATATAAATAGAAAAATAGAATATAACTGATAAAATAATATATATTTTTCAACTTGTCGTCAATTGTAAATTGGGCGCAAAAATAATTTGTCTACAGAGTTATAGTGGTGCGAGGTATAAGTTAGTTAATTGAATATTTGCAAAATATTTATCTAGACATTCAAAGATGTAAGAATTACCAGATTGTTTGTTACACTAGTATAAGATGACTGAAACACTAAATCTATGAAGATTACATGTTTGCATGCACTAATTGGACATAACAGATGACTTTTGCATGCAAGAATCGACCTCCAATTTTTTTTTCATGTGGATGTATAAAGTCCCTAATAATTAACCATAAAGAGGCATTTATAGTAGAGGAAATAGAGGATATATAACTTAGTGTCAAAGATGGGGTTAGGGGTATTTGTACATTGCGATCATTCAGGAATGGGTTAATCAGTCCTGGGAAGTCCAACCACTAGGTGGACAGTGCAAGTTGTGACTGCAGTTGGCGATGGAGAGTTTGGCAACATTCCATAGGGGGTGAATCAAATCACTGAGCAGTAACAACGAATTCAACATGCGTAAGTCGCATACAATTCAAACTCAGAATCTTCATCTTAGGAATTGTGGGGTAGGAGATTGGGGCTACGGAACCATGCAGGTTGGGATCTAGAGGGATCACACGACCGTTTGCAAATTGAGTGTTCAATAGAGATGGACGTAATTATTTTCCTAAGGGGAGCATGTAGAGCTTGAATTATGATTCGTGCTCCTGAGTGAACCCTTCCCTTTCTATTCGATTTCAATGATGAGATTGTTGGTGACAGGTGGCCAAAAATAGGTGAGGGGTGGTATGAAAAGGCTGCACTAGAAAGTTGTTAGGACCTAGAGGAATTAGGTGATTTCGGATCTTGGCTGTCGGCGAAAGAGGTGTTAATGGATTGGGATGAATGTGGTCGATGAAATAACATTGAGAAGATGGTGGTCGTGCATTTGACGTCGAAGGTAAAAATCATGGATGAAATGTGGGGAAAAATTCTTCTAGGAAATAGAATGTTGGGGTGGGGGGAATTGTGATATTCTGATCAGTGAGTGGGGTCTAGTTGGGGAAGGGGGGAAGTTTGATGAGTTGTGAACAATGTGGAACATGCCTGAGTGAAGTGCTTGGGAAAGTTGTGAGCCACGTGTAAAAGCGACAGAATCAATTTTTTGAACTGGAAGTTATCTGTGTTTCTTGGAGGTTATTTATATTTGTAAGCTAGGCGTAGTGAAAGGCGGTGAAAATGTTGGAAGATGAAGATGGTAAATATGAGTCAATAGTAGTAGAGTCTTGTATAGATGACAACTATTGATTTGAGTGTGCCATGTATGTGAGTTGTTAAGTTGTGAAAGATGGGTGTCTTCATCAAATACAAGTACTATGAGCTGGTTTTGTGATGTAACCAGTAGGAGGTGAACAGTATCACCGGACGTGGTTTGATGAGGTGGTAAGAGTGGGGCCAAGTCGAGACACGTGTTCGAACATAATTGTGAATGATTAAGAGACTGTAAATAACGTCAAGCATGCATGAACCAACATTAGGGTTTTTCTCGTTCCTTTGGGTGACACATCAGCAGAAGTGGGGCCCAATCCCGACATGTGTAATGGGGATATGTTAGTCCTAACACTAAAAGAACCAAAATGCCCTCCATAAAGGCAAAATAGCCATATAGGGTAAAGATCCATGCACTTTTTACTCGGGTCAGATCGCACTTGGAACGTCAATCTGAGCCGAGGCCTGGAGTTGAGACCATTGGATCACTTTGTAATAGAGCTCTCGAGATCATGCCATGTGTAACCGCAATATATCGATATTTAACCATATAAATGCCCCATAGCCATCTTGGGAAAGGGTACGTCATTTATTACATATAGACTACCTTATGAGATTTTCTTTTGATCTCTCGAACTGATTGAAGAATCGGACGGCTTTATTGGGGGCTACTCGATGAGCTTAATGATCTTATTTCTTCTCAGGTCCCAAAACACTGGATCCAGATTACTTGGGCAACCTAGATCTCCAATCGAATCAGTTTTGCAAAGTATGTGGAAAACTCTGAGAGGATCTTTTGTTAAGTGATGGAAGGAAATTTTAGGAGAGTATAATTAAGGCCATGAGGGAGAGTCAAAGACCCCAAGGAAAAAGAATGACCCTGATCACTCAATCAATATGAAAAATATTTTAATGGAGGTTGGATACTCCTAACGAAGTCGCATACCTCCCACAAGGTCACCTAATTATCTAAAAAAGATTTTGAGTTTTTGAGATCGTGAGAAGGGTTAGAGAAAGACCCGATGTGGCGTCCTTAGAATTATATATATAATTGAGAGACTAATTGATAATCATTAAGAAAATATAAGTTTAAATTATAAGTTATAGCTTGAAATTTGAATATATTTAAACTTGAAGAGATTAAATTGGAGCTTATTAAATATTTGTGGTTAAAATATGTATAATTAAAATTTGGGAACTAAATTATAATTTTAAAATTTATAAAAAAAAGAAAAGAAAGAAAAAGGGAGATATAATATTACGGCAGCCACACGTGGCTGCTCACCAATTCAACGCGCGCGCACACACATATGTATATATAGATATATAGTTAACTTACAAAGAAAGAAAACTAAATTCAACATACATTAACAATTGAACACACATTTACAACACACTCAATGTGTTAGTTTTAAATGCCGAAAAACAGGTTAGTATATTTTATTTATAAATTAAACTAATTATTGTATTAACATTATTTAATTAGTGCATTTATTAAATATGATTTGTACTATCTAACTTACTATTTAACCAGAGATTTTAAGGAATTTGAGTATTCATATAAATTAGTGATCGTGTATATATCTAATTGGAATGAGGGTATTATAGCCAATAAATTAAAATTTTCTTTAATCTATTAGATTCAGTCGTTGTTATAATGGATTATTCAAAATTATCGGATTCATTGATCAAATACATAATTATGTGTAATAGTGTCTGGATAATCGGCAAAAATTAATAGGAATAGTAGAAAATTATGTTTGAGAAATATTGTATTTATTAGAAAGGAATATGGGATGTTATAGAGAATGATAGTTATAAAAATATGAGAGATTTTATGAAATAAGCTCTTAGGAGTTAATGGATAAATTATATATATAGGGTAAATTAACAACCACCTCCCCCGAGGTTTGGTATAATTACAAATACCCCCTCGTTGTTTAAAAAATAACAAATATCCCCCCGAAGTTTGTAATTTTTTAACCAAAGGCCTGAAATTGACCATTTTGCCCTTGAATTTTTAGTTAAGATTGTAGAAAAATCAACCGAGACAAATTGCAGTTGTCCATTTCTATAAAAAATTTAAGAAACATCTCCCCGTGGCATTGTAGTCCAAAAAATTCAAAAGATTGTAAGAATAATTCAGTTTACATAAGGGTATTTTGGTCAGTTTATCCATAAAAATGGATAAAAAATTGGTTATTTGTTAGACGGTTACAAATCTCAGGGGGTATTGTAATTTTTCAAAACAACGAGAGGGTATTTGTAATTATGTCAAACCTCAGGGGAGGTAGTTGTAATTTACCCATATATATATATATATCGGGAAAACTTATAATGTCTAACTGTTTAGACGAGGAATGAACGGAGGGTTTGAATTTCAGTATAAATAAAATATTAAAAGATTGGTATAAAATATACGAATATTATTTAGTAATTTCGTTCGGAATTTTCGATATATTGATTATGCCTATTATAACCTATTATAGGACACGGAGATAAAGTAGAAGATTAATCAACTCCTTCCACTAGCATAATCATTTTGAGATCGAGGTAAGTACAATTAATTGGATCTATGTAAGTATATATTATTATACTTGTTTGTCGTAAACCTGGCTAGTATTTTGTAAATTCTTATTTGAATTATGTGGTTTATTCTGTGAAGATGTTGTTATGTGTTATTTTGCAATTATTTATGTATTAGAAAGTTTGACAAATGATATTCTTATATTATATTGTATAGTTGTATGGTGTTTGAACGAGGAAGTCATTTATGAGTATATCGTGAAATTGAGATAAAAGAGATGACTTACCTAGGTTGGGACATAGTCAATGGTTTTTATGATGATGTAATTGATGGCGATGTGATTGATGATGTGAGATGAGAAAAAGAATGAATATAAGCTAGGTACCATGGCGCGTAGGGTACCAGAGAATCCGGGTAGCAGGGAATATCCTGTGTTTGATAGCTACACATTGGGGTGGTGTAGGGATGCCATGTTCGTTGTGATGTTCCTGAGCTTATATTGCTACAGACTCAGATAGTGTGGGGATTATCACATTTGACGGGTATCCTGTGCTATATATGATATGACATTGACTGAGATGAGGATGGCCTGCAGAACCATTGACTTATGTACTCCAATTAGAGTAAGCAGGCCCGAAGAGTATAACTACAATTCTAGATATTGTGTAGTGTTTGATGCATGATTATGGTATTGATTTTTTTGTAGCTTTGTTGTGATTATATTGAATATTAATGGATTTGTGGCATGGCGCGTGTCTATGCGCTTATATATAGGTTGATTAGCTATACTTATCGAGTAGGCAGCTCATTCCCTGCCAAAATATTTTCAGAAGATACGCCACCGTGACTAGGTGAATTAAATCATAAGCCGATCGTCAGTACTATTAGGTGGGTCAACAGTGATATCTTGAGTTAGGAGTACTAGCTACATAATCGCATGTATATATATATTAGAAATTTAATGAATTTTTATTTTGAGTTTGTAATAACTATAAAACAATAATTTTTTCCTTTCCTTATTTATAAAATGCTAAGGTTAAGTATTGAATACAATACTTGGATGACGTATGTCTACATAATATTGATTAAAACATAGGTTATCTTATTAGGTTAAATGCGAATTCTTTATAAGATGGGATGTGATTACGGAGGGGGTGTCACACCCGGATCCTTCAATCAATCTAAAAAAAAGATTTTGGGTTTTCTGAGATTGCATGAAAGGTTTGAGAAAGACATTCAATCAATTTGACAAAGATTTTAAGTTTTTTGAGATCGTGAGAAAATTCTGAGAAAGACCCGGTCATTCAAATATTCAATCAATCCGAGAAAAAGTTCAAGTTTTTGTGATCGCGAGAAGGTTCTGAGAAAGACTCGGATCATTGAATCAATTTGAAAAAGATTTTAAGGATTTCGAGACCACGAGAAGGTTCTCAAAAAGACCTGAATTATTCAATCAATCTGAAAAAGATTTTTAAGTGTTTTGAGATCGAGAGAAGGATCTGAGAAAGACCCGGATCATTCAATTATCCGAAAAAGATTGAACTTTTGAGATCGCTTGAAGGGTCTAAGAAAGGCCAAGATCGTTTAATCAATCCAAAAGAATTCAAGTTTTTGAGATTGCAAGAAGGGTTTGAGAAAGACCCGGATCATTTAATCAATCCAAATGAGTTAAGTTTTTGAGATCAACGTGAAGGGTCTAAGAAAGACCAAGATCGTTTAATCAATTGCAAAAGAATTCAAGTTTTTGAGATTGCAAGAAGGGTTCGAGAAAAGCTTTGATCATTCAATCAATCTAAAACAGATTTTAGGTTTTTTGAGATTACGTGAAGACTCTGAGAAAAAACCCAGACCATTGAATCAAATTTGAAAAAGATTTTAAGATTTTTGAGATCGCGAGAAAAAGTCTGAGAAAGACTCAGACCATTCAATCAATCCAAGTAGAGTTCAAGTGTTTGTGATCACGAGAAGGGTATGAAAAAAGACCTGGATCATTCAATGAATCTGAAAAGATTTTATATTTTTTGAGAACACGAGCAGGATCTAAGAAAGACCTGGATCATCTAATCAATCTGAAAAAGACTTTAAGTTTTTTGAGAATGTTTAGAAGGATCTGAGAAAGACCCGAGTCATTCAATCAATCTGAAAAAGATTTTTAAGTATTTGGACATCGTGTGAAGGTTCTGAGAAAGCCGCGAATCATTTAATCAATCAAAAAGTTCAAGTTTTTTAGATCGTGAGAAGGGTCTGAGAAAGACCTAGATCATTCAATCAATCTAAAAAATACTTTATGTTTTTTGAGATTGCGTGAAGTGTCTGAAAAAGAACCTGATCATTCGATCAATCTAAAAAAAATTGAGCTTTTGAGATTGCGTAAAGGGTTTGAGAAAGACCCAAATCATTTAATCAATCCGAGAAAGAGTTTGGGTTTTTGAGATCGCAAGAAGGGTCTGAGAAAGAACTGGATCACTCAATTAATCTGAAAAAGATTTTAAGTTTTTTTGAGATCGCATGAAGGGTCTGAGAAAGACTCGGGTCATTCAATCAATCTGAGAAAGAGTTCAAGTTTTTGAGATCGCGAGAAGGGACTGAGAAAGGCTCGGATCATTCAATCAATCTGAAAAAGATTTATAAGTTTTTGGAGATTGCGAGAAGGGTCGTAGAATGACCTAGATTATTCGATCAATCAGAAAGAGTTTTGGAGATCGGGGGAAGGGTCTAAGAAAGAACATGATCATTCAATCAATGTGAAAACGATTTTAAGTTTTTTAAGTTCTCGGTGAAGGGTCTGAGAAAGACCCAGATCATTTAATCCATCCAAAAGAGTTAAGGTTTTGAGATCGCCTGAAAGGTTTGAGAATGACATGGATCATTTAATCAATCAGAAAAAGATTTTAAGTTTTTGTGATCTTGAGAATGTTCTCAATTTCCATCTACAACAGGGTTGAGTCACCCCATGATGAAACTCACGACGAACCCCTTTAGCTTGGTGATCTGAGCTTGGCACTTCTCGATCCCAAAAATGTTGAATGTTGCAGCCTTGTTATTTATGGCCTTTTCAAAAGTTGGTGATTTCATGAAGTCATGAGTTCTTTGAAGATGGGCTTGGCGAGATGTTTCTTGAAGTCATTGAACAAGATGAATGCTTCTCAACCTTCCGCGCAACCTTTAGCCTTACCATTCTTGAGTGCTGAGGCATAAAGGCAAAATACTCGTACAGGTATAGGTCCGCGCACTTTTTACTCGGATTGGATCACACCCCGACCCAACCTAGAGCTGAGACCGTATGATCATTTTGTACTGGAGATCTTGAGAGCAGGCCACGTGGAACTGTAGTACGGACATTTGACCCTATAAATACCCCATAGCTATCTTGGACGCGGTAATGTTATTTATTACTTTCACACTACCTTGTAAGATTTCCTTTCGATCTCTCAAGCTAACTTAAGCATCGGAAGCTTTTGAAGGGGACCAAAGAGCCGAACAATCTTCTTCTTCTCAGGTCCCCAAAACAGGCTGATCCAAATTACTTGGTAGGCAACCTAAATCTCTGACCCGGATCAACGCCAAAGAATGAGGTGAATTGAGGTTTGAAAAAGAGATAAAACTAAGTGACAACTGAATATTTGGCTCTTGGTAGTTAATAAATAAGGGGTAATATAAATAATAATATTTAGATCAAATATAAACATAAGTCATAAACTACGCGTTAAGAAATCAACGTGACAGAGAGAGGTTAAATGCCCGTTTTTAAAATATTAAGTGCTATTAATGTTTTTTTTTTCTTATAAAAAAAGTTAACAACTTCTACCTAAAATGTTAAATCAAATCAATCCTAAGATATTTTCCATTATTTCTTCTTTAATTATAGTCCACACTAATTATAAAAAAAGAAAGACCCTCTACATTAACAAACTGTGGTTAGCAACATCGTCGCACTAATTTTTAAATATAACAATTATACCTGGTGTGCCGAAAACTAGGTGAGCCCCAAAGCGAAAGAGGCCGCATTTCACGGAAGTCCAGCCCAAGGAAAAACATGGAGGCCCCGGGAGCCTTAAAAGGCACTCGGTCGGCTGGGCCCCTGAGTGGTTAGGCCCATTAGTATCATCCCTAGCCCAAGAAGGGCGAAAGTCCAAGACCATGAGGACGGCCAGCGAGGCTGTGTCCTACCTAGTTACTAGTTCACGTGGGTTGGCATGCAGACTTTGAGAAAGATGCAAGTGGAGCTCATCCACTCTTCTCCAAGATTCCCAATCAAATTCGGGTTCTGAGAGGACTTATCAATAAGAAGACTTAGGAACCCTCTCCAAACCGTCTCTTTTAGTCCTTAGGGGTTAGGACTCCCATGCAACAAGGACTCTACCACTACGTCTATAAATATATGTTCCCTTCTCTTAAAATGGTAGCACATCTTCAATTTCATAAATATGCACACATATCTTGCTACAAACACAATTCTGAATTCCTTTCATTTTCCCGACACTATTCTACGCTCTATTACTTATATCTTCCTAAAATTGCTTACGGACTTGAGCGTCGGAGTGCTAACGTATTTTTTATAGGTCTCCTTTTTTCGAACTTATAGACTTTGAAGGGCCCATCTCGAACCAAGCTCCAAGATTTCTTTTAAGCGAGCTACTTCAGCATACATCAAGTGGCGTCGTCTATAGGAACACAGAACTAAGACGTGAGAACTATGAAAATCCCCACACGCAGAAGGCGTCCGATGTCGTAGCTGACCCTCAAATGTTGTAGGTAGTAACCGGCATACCTTGGCCCCTTACCAACCGAGATGATGCCGGACCCTTAGTAGGTCCTTATGAGCTGATGTCTGACCCTCCTTGCTATAGTACCTCTTCGAACACCTCTTCTGACAGGTTTTTCCCCAGACTACCTGCAACCGTTTAACAAATGATCACCTCGGCTACATGAGCGCACTTGCCTGCTGTAGCCTCGACCCCCATGGTGGCCAGAGCCCCTACGCCCCCTATTGCCCCTGGGGCTACAAACGTTCCAAGAGGAGATGGTGAGGCATCTCCTACCCGAGCACCCTTAGGACTTCCGCTAGTGGCTTAGCCCACTTCCTCACGTAGGAAAATGCTCCCCCATTGGGAGGTTCAGCTAGAATGCTTATAGAAGGGCCTGCAGGATGTCTAGCACCGCGTGATGGGGGTCCTGCTCGAGGAGCAAGGTGGCATCCCCTTCAGCGAACAGGTCATAGCTAATGACCATGGGTCGATAAAGATTTTTCAAGAATTCCGTTCATTGTTCCTCCACCAATTTGACAGCAATAAGAAGCACTACAAGACCCTACCGAGTCTTTTTCACCGTCTACTAGAAAGATGCTGAATCTCTGAGAGAAATCACTGTCTGCCGAGTCTTTTCAACGCCAGCACTCCCATCATCCAATTTGGACCTAGGGAAGGGTCCAGAACGACTCTCTCCCATAATGATGCTCTAGTAATCACCGCTACGATTGCTAATTACGAAGTTAGTTGAGTCTTCATAGACTCGGGAAGCTCGGCAGATATCCTCTTTGGAGAAGCATTCGATCAAATGCAGTTGTTAGAGGTCCCCCTCGAAAAGGTTGACACGTTGCGTTATGGATTCGTGGGGGAGATGGTATATCCCCGAGGCTCAATCACACTCCATCTCTCCCTAGGACAAGGATCACTAAGAAAAGACATGTTTGATAAAGTTCCTAGTGGTAGATACCCCCGCGGCCTATAACGCAATCTTAGGAGGACTTGCCCTCAACACTTTCTGGGTGGTCATCTCTACTTTTCACATGAAGATAAAGTTCAACGTGCCTGGAGGAAAAGGGAAGCCGATGAATGCTATATGGAGGCCATACGCAAAGACCAAAAATGGGGGGCTACTGACCTATACTCAGAAGAATCTCGTAAGCGCCAAGGGAAAAGTCCAGTTGGGGAGAAAAAGTCCAAAGAACTTGGGTCCCCATTAGGGGAGGACACTCCAGGAAAAAGGGATCGCATCAAGGTCCAACTTGTTGAAGAACTGTTGACAATAGAATTAAACTCGGAGAGTCCTGGGAAACTGGCCAGGATTAGGTCACATCTGCAGGGCATCTCAAAGAAGACCTGGTGCGGTGTCTCCAAAGGAACATAGGTATATTCGCTTGGTCTCCTTCGGATTTGGAGAGATCAATCCAGAAGTCATCATGCACCATCTCAACATCGATCCTTTAATGAAATCAGTGAAGTAAAAGAAGAGGAATTTTAGCCTTGAGAAGGATAAGATCATTCAGGTCGAGACAGAGAAGCTTTTGGAAGCGGGTTATATCATGGAGATACAATTTCCTGAGTGGCTCTCTAATTTGGTCCTCGTTCCCAAATCGGGGGGAAAATGGAGAATGTGCGTCGATTTCTAGGATCTCAACAAAGCTTGTCTAGAAGATTTCTACCCTCTTCCCGGCATTGACCAATTGGTGGAATCTACATCCGGATATAAGCTCCTGAGCATGATGGATGCTTCTTATGGATATCACCAAATCATGTTGGCCCCTGGAGATCATATGCGAGTTAGTTTCATCACCTCGCTAGGAACTTTCTGCTATGTGGTTGTCCAAAAGCACATTCCCTCCTCCCAGCAAGGACCGTTGGTTATTACATGTAGATGGATCTTCTATCGCGCAAGGAAGCGGATCGGGAGTGGTCATCACCTCCCATAAGGGAGTAGACCTGGAGTTTGTATTCGGTTTCAAAGCTTCTAATAACGAAGCTGAGTATGAGGCCGTAGCATTGGGATGAAGATGGCATGGGAAGTAGGGGCCCGATGTTTGGTAGCTTACTCTGATTCCCAACTCATTGTGAAGCAATTAGAAGGTATCTATGAAGCTAAGGAAGAAAGCATGAGGCAATATCTCCAGAAAATTGGGGAATGGAGGTTAAAATTTGATGACTTCCAGCTCGTCCAAATCCCCCGTGAGGAGAACAACAAAGCCGATTATCTGTCTAAATTAGCCAGCTCACTAGACGTTTGTAGGACTTGGCAGATAATGGTGCAATACCTTCCTATGCCCGAGGTCTCTCTTAGAGATCCAAGACATCCTGCTTGGGGGAGATTAGAGACAACCCATCCTAGGATGGTTGCAGCAGGGCCGCCATCCCCCTGATAGGTGGAAGCGGCCCACCTAAAGAAAAAGGCCAAGTTGTTCCTGTTTTCCGGGAATATACTATACAAAAATTCTTTCACACATCCTTTGCTAAGGTGCCTCTCTTAGGAAAAGGGTACCCATGTCCTTAGAGAAATACACAGTAGATGCTGTGATCACACATAGGAGCATTATTCCTAGCTAGCAAAGCCTTACGAGCCGATATTTCTGATCTACACTAAGGCAAGATGCCAAGCTATTGGAGGTGTGAGAGATGCCAAAAACACGTCTCCTTTATACATCAGCCTACCGAGCCTTTAACTACATTATTATCCCCCTACCCTATTTGCTCAGTGGGGAATTGACTACTTCACAAAATGGGTCGAAGCTGAACCCCTAGCCAGCATCACAGAGTGGGAAGTCATGAAGTTTATTTGAAAACATATAGTCTGTCAATTTGGAATTCCCTGAGAAATCATCTAAGATGATGGGAGACAATACCAAGGGCATTAAATCCAAGATTGGTGTAAGGGATTATGCATAAAACAAAGGTTCACCTCTGTCATCCTCCGGCTAATGAAGAACTTACCAGTGTCCTCTGAGCCTATCGAACTACTCCTAGAGATTCTATAGGGGAGAGTCCTTTCTCTCTGGTATACGACACAGCTGCAGTAATCCCAGTCGAGATAGGATGCCCTCTCATCGGGTAATATGTTACTTTGAGAAAGACAACAATGATTTGCTGAAGGAAAATCTTGATTTCATCGAGGAATTGCGAGAGAAAGCCTTTTATCGAATGCAAAGATATAAAAGCATGATGATCAACACGCACAACCACGAGTGGGGCTTCGAGATTTCCAAGTAAGAGAACTGGTGCTCCAAAAGGTATAAGCATACGAACCAGTGGGTAAATTAGATCCCACCTGGGAAGGACCTTACAAAATCAGAAGAATCTTAGGTCACGGGGCTTATGAGTTAGAAGATGGAGACGGACGCCCCCTCTTTCGATTATGAAATATACACAACCTCTGAAGTTCTTTCCATTATATCTCTGCCCCCTATAGTAGAATTTTCTAAGTAGGTTTTCTTAGAATTAAGCCCTGCCCCCTAGGGCAAGATCCTCTCAGAAATAAACCCTACCCTATAGGGCAAGGTCCCCTAGAAATAAGCTCTGCCCACCAGGACAGGGTCTCCTTATCACTCACAGGTAATAACTGCCTTAGGAACGAAGTTATTTCCAAGGAACACAATGGATAAAAAAATATCCTAGAGCAAATCCAATCACAAGTAATCATGCTATGCTTAGAACAACTCCGTATTTTCCTAAGCAAAGGGCACTTCTTGGCAACTTCCCACACTCAACTATGGGTACAAAACTTTTGAGACTATTCCCTTACTCTTATCAAACTACAACAAGCCCTATCCCAAAACAGACTTCCTTACACAAAACAAGCCCTGCTCTAAGCAAGCACTTTCTCGCCAGAGAAAAAGCCCTGTAACCACACAAGCACTTCTTCTGTCAAAACCCAAAAACACATTTGGGTACCTAAGTATTCTAGTTATTCTTACTTTCCTCACACAAATACACTTGTAAATTTGAAACTTCCCTAAGGAAAAAGGCACATGCATGTGGGATCTCATTCTGTGGAAGCAGCACAAGAAAGCAACCATGTCACGACTTCCTAGTAAGAATAAACGTGTACCAGATTGCAAACATAAATCAAGGCAGCAAACCCACATGAAGGCAGTAAGAAGTAAACCATGCATAGCATAAAACCCCTTAGCCAAACTGGCTAAAGGGGGACAATAGCAATGTTGAGCAAGCAAAAATTGAAATTGTTTCATCCCCATCAAAGGTGGGGGAAATAACACCAACAAAGAAAATTTTAAGGAATATTGCAGGGGTGAAGGACAAGCGGATCCACTCGGGAGCGTGAGCGGAAGCGAGAAATGCGAAAAATTGCAAACAATAGCATGAATTAAATCGATATTAAAACGAAATTCCAAGGGGTGTACCCTTAGGTGCTCAACCGGGCGTTCGATGTAGGATGTATCAATTCTAAGGCACGTATCATACATAGGGCATAGATGAATTGGAAACAACGAAAGTGTAATGAATTGTTACCTTCGTAGGTTTCACTTGCGTACGGCTACAAGCTTTGTTCTTTCTTCCGAATGTTCACCAAGTTCAAACGTATGAACTCTCCAAAGGTGATCCACACCACACCGGAAGAACCTCACGTTCTCCTTGGTAGAAGAAAACTGGTTTATGAAGGAATCGGTTTAAGAAGATAAACATTATGAATTAGTGTTCTTCTTAAACCTACTTTGTTCTTCCCTTTTGATCCAAGATCAAGTGAAGAACAATAGTAAGTGAAGGAGAGAGAGGCTGAGAGTATTGAGAGAGAGAGAGAGGAGGCTGAATTTTTTGTTCTTTTTTCCTAGAAAAGATGAATTATGAATCTCTTGCATAAGGTGTTAGTATATACTCATATATATACATAATTAATGTGATTATTGGAATGTGTATAGATTCATCCTAGGATGTCTAGATACATCCCAATCAATCACCATTAATTTTTCAATCAATCCTACCAACAATTAAGGTATGATCAAATCATACCAAAAGAGAAGGGTTTGATTGAAGTTGATTTGTCTCTTACCAAAAGAGACAAGTCAACCACCACCTAGCATGCAACATGGCTGAATTTTGCTTCCTCCAAGGGAGCATTTTCGGCCATGCTCAATTAGGAAAGAAGTCCAACTTCTTCCTATTCCAAAATAGGAATTAATTCTCCTTTCGGGTCAAAATTTAACGGACCGGGTTTTACCGTAATCCAATTACGACGAACCCAAAATTAAATCCAATTTAATGTCCACTTAAATAATTCTCGTTGAACTTTCAATCCAATCAAAAGATCCAATGTCTCGACTTTTCATATTTATTCGATAAATCCCATTTACAGACTAAACGAGGGCCCGATATAATATCGGTCCGTCCATCCAATGGACAATCCCTTAAATAATCCAATTACTTATTTATCCTTCAAGATTGACTCCAAGTCAATCTCTCAACCTTCTTGGTGATTTGTGTGTGACCCTTTAGGTTCACCCTCAGCTAGACTTAGGCCCATGTCCCACAAGGGCCCGTTACCATGGGTGGCCGTATAGCAACGGTCCATGGCACTAGAGACTAGGTGAAAGTTGGCATGAACATTTAGGCGCCGATTCCGTACGGGTACGGCCGTTCTGTCTACCGTCTCCTGGCCTTAGTCTAGGGTATGGAATTGGGCGTCGGTTTCCATCCTTGACTAGGCATCTATGCTTAATACTCGAGACTACGAATGCTTCATTGCATCAACACAGGAAACCATTCTCTGTTCGACCAACTACTGTGGCCACAGCTTTAAACAGCATGAACGTGTCTCCGAGTGCATAGGAGATACCTCTATCACATACTGACAGGGGACGGATCCTCTTCTTGGAATCCACCGTCCTCGCTACACATTCTGACTACACTGGACAAGGCTTATAATGATCATCTTACAGAATGATCACCTCTCGCCAGATCCAAGATACACCCGTCCTGTGCACGTGACTGCCATGGTTCCTCAAATCTGAGGACTACTCCCGTACTATTGGAACCGGGAAAATCCAATCATACCGATCAAGCCTCCAAGGCTTCCATATGATGAACCCCGCGAGTCAGTCCAGTAGGCTCAACCCCAGTCGACCAACCTATCAAGATCGTGTAGGCGTCCCACGCCTGTCTCTGATGAAACACGACACTCATCTAATGAACAAGACTCTTGATGCAAGTCTCCATAGGACTCTCGATGCCCTGTCTCGAGGTCCTCAACTTGGAACGTTTCAGACCCAACTCTCAATCAGTTGGTTTCATGACCACCATCTAATACGTGGCCCAACTGCATGAGTTGTTAACCGTGGTCTGTGGGCTTTGTTGCTATATAAGTAAAACACCGTTTTAACATATGAAAAATGAGCGAAACAAAGTATGTACCATTGGTGACGAACACTCATTTTATTCATCACAAATATTACATTACATCATGTTGTCAAATAGGTTACAAAACGCCAAACCTATTGGCTTTCTAGTCACCTATTCTAACAATCTCCCACTTGACCTAAAGTCAATCACCCATTGACCTCAAACCCATCTTATCCAGATGTTGAGTATGGGCAACTTGCGACAGGGGCTTTGTAAGTGGATCTGTTATGTTTTCTGTGGAGCTGACTTGTTCCATCCGAACGTCACCCTTGCTAACCATATGTATGAGCAGATGGTAGCATCTAAGAATATGCTTGGATTGGTGAGGAGATCTCGGTTTCTTTGCTTGCGCTATGGCCCCGTTATTATCGCAGAAGATAACTACTGGCTCAGTGATGCTAGGTACTACACCTAACTCTTGGATGTAGCTCTTCATCCAAAACGCTTCCTTAGCAACTTCCGAAGCTGCTATGTATTCAGACTCTGTGGTGGAGTCCGCCATGGTAGCCTGCTTGGAACTCTTCCAAGCAACCATGCCACCATTTAGTCTAAACACAAAACCAGATTGAGACTTGGCATCATCGTCATCCGACTGGAAGCTAGCGTCACTATAGCCTCCCAGTATCAACTCTCCACCACCGTAGATCAAGAACATGTCCTTAGTCCTTTTCAGGTACTTCAAGATAGTCTTGATCGCACTGTAGTATGCCTCCCCGACACACGACTGATATCGACTAGTCACGCTCAAAGCGAAAGCCACATCAGGTCTAGTGCACTGAACAACGTATTGAATGCTGCTCACGGTTGAAGCATAGGGGATGTCCAACATCCGTTTAAGCTCCTCATCAGTCTTAGGAGACTGCTTCTTGGATAACTTAATTCCATGCCTCATAGGAAGGAATCCTCGTTTTGAGTTCTCCATCTTGAATCTCTTGAAGACTTTCTCAGTATACGATGACTGGGTCATTCCAAACATCCTTCTAGATCTATCCTTGTAGATCTTGATGCCAAGGATGTAGGATGCCTCGCCCATATTCTTCATGGAGAATTGCGTTGACAACCAAGCTTTAGTGGTACCCAACATCTTAGCATCATTCCCAATGAGCAAGATGTCATCCACGTAAAGCACTAGAAACGCAACTGAGCTCCTACTGATCTTCTTGTATACACAAGGATCGGACTCGTTCTTGATGAAATCATATCCCCGTATGACTTCATCAAAACGTATGTTCCAACTTCGGGAAGCTTGTTTGAGGCCATAGATGGACCTTTGGAGACGGCAGACCTTCTGCTCTTCTCCAACAGATGTGAAACCTTTCGGTTGATCCATATAGATCTGTTCCTCTACGAAACTGTTGAGGAAGGCGGTTTTTCACGTCCATCTGCCATATTTCATAGTCATACCATGCTGCTATGGCAAGCAGTATCCGAATGCACTTAGCCATTACTATAGGCGAGTAGGTTTCCTCAAAATCGACCCCGGGTTGCTGAGTATACCCCTTTGCCACAAGCCTGGCTTTGAAGGTTGTAACCTCCCCATCAGCTCCAAGCTTATGTTTGTAGACCCATTTACACCCTACGGGTTTTACCCATTTGGGTGGTTCCACTAGGGTCCAAACCTGGTTTGTACCCATGGAGTCCATCTCGAATTTCATAGCCTCAAGCCACTTATCTGAATCGATGTCCGGCATTGCTTCTCCATACGTCTTTGGATAATAATCCAACTGACCTGTCAGGCCCAGAAATCCATACCTATCAGGTGCATGGAATACTATGGCCGACCTACGAAGGACTGGAACATTATCAGTGGGAACCACCGACTCAGATGTCACTGCCGCCTCATGGGGTACCTCACTTGATTCCTCAAGGAGTACCTCAGCGCGTCGACTATTCGATGGAAAACCCTTTTCCAAGAACACTGCGTTTCGTGAGACAAAAACCTTTTGCTCAGAGGGATCATAGAAATAATACCCTGCAGTTTCTTTTGGATATCTAATGAACCTACATAAACTAGACCTCGAGTCCAGTTTATCTCCCACTAATCTCTTGATATATGCGGGGCAACCCCACACTTTCAAGTATTTATAGGAGGCAGGCTTGCCATGCCATATCTCATATGGCGTTTGAGATATCTTCTTAGATGACGCAAAGTTCAAAACTTTAGCCGCCGTCTCAAAAGTGTATCCCCAGAAGGATAAGGGGAGTTCGGTAAAACTCATCATGGATCGGACCATGTCCAACAAGGTCCAATTCCTCCTTTCAGACACACCATTAAGCAGTGGTGTTCCAAGAGGGGTCCATTGAGAGAGAATTCCATTCTCTTTTAGATAATACTCTCCACCTCGGTCCGACCGAAGGGCTTTGATCTTTCGATCGGTTTGATTTTCTACTTCATGTCTGTATTCCTTAAACCTTCCAAAGGCTTCAGACTTGTACCTCATCAGGTAAACATAACCATATCATGAGTGATCATCGGTAAAGGTTATGAAGTACAAGTACCCACCTCTAGCCTGAGTATTTAGTGGGCCACATACATCCGTATGGATCAAATCCAACAAACCGTTGGCTAGCGTGCTTTGTTCAACAAAGGGTTTCTTGGTCATCTTTCCCTTCAGACAGGATTCGCAGGTCGGTAGGTTGTCCAAATCGTCTATTTCTAGACTCTTTGAGTCTACCAACCTTCTTATCCTATCTTTGGAGATATGACCTAACCTCGCATGCCATATCTGTGCGTTATCATGATTATCATGTTTTCGTTTGTGTTCCACAGTCATAATCCAATTAGATTGTTGAAGTATGTACAGACCGTTTACAAATGTACCAAGCAAATGAGAAATACCATCCGTTATAATGAAAAAACCGTTTTTATTGATGGTAAATGAATATCCCTCCTTGTCAAGGACCGAGATAGATACAATGTTTTTAATCATGCTTGGTACATAGAAACAGTCGTTCAGTACAATCCTAACATGACTACTAATGGCTAACTCCATTGATCCTACGGCTTCCGCAGCAACAGCCTTGCCATCGCCTAGCCTCAGGATCATCTCATCCTTGGTTAGCCTTCTGCTTCTTTGTAGTGCCTGCAAATCATTGCAGATGTGAGCACCACATCCGGTATCCAATACCCATGAAGCAGAATTAGTTATCATGTTTACTTCAACCACAAACATCATTTGCCTTGGATCGCTGAGAACCACGGGCATTCCCTTTCCTTTTGCCCATCCCCACCTGGGCAATAGGGGCGCCTGGAACGCAAGCACGGGCCGCAACTGTCTTCCCTTTTTCCTTCTTTCTCTTCCAGCGTCCAGCCCTCTTGCCATTCGCCTTGGAGGTCGAAGCCTCTCCTATCAATACCGCCGGCGCCGACTTGTGGGTCGTTGCCTCGTATTGGACCAGCATGTTGATCAACTCATGAATAGACTTTTCAAATCCGTTCATGTTGTAGTTTACAACAAATGGGTCATAGGACGGAAGAAGTGACTAGAGGATCACGTCAATTACGTGTCATTGTTAAACTCAGCTTTAAGGTCCTCGAGCTTCTCCACTAGGGAGAGAATCTTAACCCATGACTCTGTACAGAAAATCCTTCAGCAAGTTTGGTGCCAAAGAATGCTTTTGTGCCGGCATATCTAATATGCCTATCCAAAACCGCATAAACCTCGTTCATGCGGAGAATTATGGCGGAGACGTTGTCCAGCCTCTCATATTGCTTCTGGATGTCGTTAGACATCGAAGCCAATATGATATTGTGCACTTTTCGATTGTCCTCATGCCATTTCTCGAACGTCAAATGTTCTTCTGGCGTGGACCCGTCCGGTAAGTTGCTCGGCGGCGGCTCATCCAAGACGTAGCCTTGGTTCTCGAAACCGAGGACAATCCTCAGGTTTCTCAGCCAGTCCTAGTAGTTCATTCCGTTGAAATTATTAGTCTCAAGTACCATGGTTAATGGATTCTTAGACATATTACCATTCATAAAAATGTAAAGCAGAAATTAGCAGATGATGGTAATATTATTATTCAAGTTGAAGACTTGGTCTTTTAGTCTTTAAGCTTCCCACTATTTGTACGAAAGTCCGCCACTCTCAAGCGGAGTTTCGGGAAACCCTTTTCTAGTAGGCTTGGGATCCACAAGCGTAATCTCCATGCCCCACTTTTACGATTCATATGAAGAAGACCTCATGGGAGATATCCACTATCATTCTCATCCCATGAGATTCCCAAGATATTTTGCCTTACCTATTTGCATGGTTCCGAGGACTCCAAGCGAACCATGTTACTCAGTGTTAGGCCAGACCCATCAACTAAATCATGCCTCAAATTGTCGCCCCCCACGACTCGTGAGACAGGAAAACAACGAGTGCAGTCTCTTTGTTCACAACAATGGTGCAGCTTTCCCCTAGTCCAAGTGTGCCATGACTCGTGAGACCACACTTGGGTAGTGGTAGCTTCCTCACCTCATTGCTGTGGATGGAAGCTCGAACAGTTCAAAATCCCATTTTGATCCAAGTCCGTTCTGGGCTTAATATTTAATTTGGTCCAACCAAATGAGAGCTTAATGTACGACTGAGACCTCATCACATTAAGGCGTTTTAGCATGCATAAATATCCAATATTTAAAGCGATTAAATAAATACGCTGCATGCAGAAAACATAGCATACCCCTGTTAGGATGATCACAAGCGCAACCTATGTGACCTACTGAGCGCGCAGTGAGTCTATGGTCTGTCTAGGGTGGTCCTATATAATTACAAAATAATATACCCATTGTCATTCCAATGGGCCTTGTGATTCTCTTGTTTCACGTCTTGATGCTCCACCTTGGGTCTCCGACTCCATGGGCTTGTTAAAGTTAAAATCTCACCAAAAACTACCTACTCTCATTACAATTGAAAGTAATATATTTGGGAAATAAATAACAAGCCTTAACATCATGAGCCTGAAATACCAGAGATGTTAGTCCCAAAACCAGAGGCACGCAGGCCCCACCCAACAGAAATGTAAATAACATACATTCATCCATACACAATGTCTAGGGCTCTTGTGATCATCCCATCAACGCACATAACTCAATTATTTCAAATAATCATGCTTAAAATATGAATATTCCAAATATCCAAGTGATGTCCAACATCACAAAGCATGAATACATAAACAATATGCAAAAATCTAAATTTGAAATTCAATGGACATTATACGCAATGCATCTAATGAATGTATTGATCCCAAATTAATTAAGAAAATTTGATCTAAGGAACAATCCAATTAATTCCAAAATTAAATGTGCAAAATTAATACATTTTCAGAATAATGTGCAGAAAAAACAGAAAATCAATTTTTTCGGAAAACGTCGAAAGACAACACAGAATGGCCCCACTGTTGTGCTCACCGGCTGCCCGCGCGCACAGGGCAGTGCGAGCGCGCGCCCCCTGTCTTGCTGGCCTCGGCCGGCAGCGGTGCGCACACGCACGCCTGTGAGCAGCATCCATGCGCTGGCCGAAGCCCAACGCGCGCAAGCGCCCGCCTGCACGCGGCCGCCCCTACCAGCACGCACGCTGGCAGGCACACCAGCCAAGCTGCACGCGGGCGTGAGCCCGCGCACCCCGGCAGCGCGCCCGTCAGCCAGTGACCGGCCGGTAGGGGGCAGCAGCCAACCGCTGCCGCTGCTGTCCGTTTTCACACTTTTCTGACTCTTTATTTTTCAACACATATTATCAATAATAAACTGAAAATGAGCATGCAATTCTAGATCCAATCTCACAAAATTAGCATGCTTAACGTCCATAAAATTTAAACAATTGAATCATCATATTTATTCATATATTCATGCAATCATACATGCCATTAAAACCGTAAAAGCAAGTAGATCATGCCAAGACATAGATCTATGCCTCTTACATCGAACTGGGCTCTGATACCACTTTGAAGGACAAGCAGATCCACCGGGGAGCGCGAGCGGAAGCGAGAAATGCGAAAAACTGCAAACAATAGCATGAATTAAATCGCATATTAAAACAAAATCCCAAGGGGTGTACCCTTAGGTGCTCAACCGGACGTTCGATGTAGGATGTATTAATACTAAGGCACGTATCATACATAGGGCATAGATGAATTGAAAACAATGAAAGCGTAATGAATTATTACCTTCGTAGTTTTCACGTGCGTACGGCTACAAGCTTTATTCATTCTTCCGAATGTTCACCAAGTTCAAACGTATGAACTCTCCGAAGGTGATCCACACCACACCGGAAAAATCTCACGTTCTCCTTGCTAGAAGAAAACTGGTTTATGAAGGAATCGGTTTAAGAAGATAAACACTATGAATTAGTGTTCTTCTTAAACCTACTTTGTTCTTCCCTTTTGATCCAAGATCAAGTGAAGAACAATAATAAGAGAGGGAGAGAGAGGCCAAGAGTATTCAGAGAGAGAGGAGGCCGAATTTTTGGTTCTTCTTTTCCTAAAAAAGATGAATTATGATTCTCTTGCATAAAGTATTAGTATATACTCATATTATGATCCTAGTCAAATTCGGATTCCAAGAGGATTTATCCATATGAAGACCTAGGAACCCTCTTCTAACAGTCTCTGTAAGTTCTTAGGGGTTAGGACTCCTCAAGCAACAAGGACTTTGCCACTAAGTCTATAAATACAGGTTATTTTCTCTTAAAATGGTAACGCATCTTCAATTTCATATATGCACACATATCTTGCTACAAACACAATTAAGAATTCCTTCATTTTTCCTGATGCTATTCTACATTTTGTTACTTATATATTCTAAAATTTCTTACTGATTTGAACTTTGAAGTGCTAACATACTTTTTGCAGGCCCCCTTTTTAAAACTTATAGACTTTGAAGGCCCATCGAACCAAGCCCCAAGGCTTCTTTTAGGCGAGCTATTTTAGCTCACGTCAACACCCCTAATTACATAATTTTCAAAATTAATTGTAATTAGTTTTCTATTTTACAAAAGTGACCCCATATTAATTTAATGTAGTGTCGATAATACCTTCATTTAATTTTTAAAATTTTGTATATAATTTTTTGATTTATATATTTTGTTTTAATTTGTAATATATTTAAACATATAAGATTATTTACTATATACACGGAGGAACACCTTACCACGATGACTAATTTTTAATAATTAAAAAAAAAAAACTCAATAGAATACATAACTTAGACAAACACACATTTTATTTTTTAATTAATTTATTTTATATATATATATATATATAAGCAGAAATTAAGTAAAAGGAAAAGGAATATTCTAATATGTTTTATATGATTAGAATAACAGGGAGAATCAAAAGAGGAATAAAGTAAAAGAAAAATGTAGAAGAAAGCAATATCCCACCATTCATTTAAGAATAATTCTTCAACAATTGGGCAATAAGTGGACCAATCTGACAGCTCAAGATATCACTCGATCGGACTCGGATCTTCCATGCACGCGGTATCATCTACGTCAAATCTTGTCCCATAAAGCTTATACCCATTATTTTTTATATTATAGGTATGACATCATTCATCTCTTTTGAGCCCAACGTATTAAGAGATATATTAATTTTTGTCCTAATTAAAGCTAGGTTGAATAATCATAAGCCACAACTATATATATTTACTATATGTTGATGCCTTATTTATTATAAAGATTTAGGCTACGTAAAATCTTCTTATGTTTTGAGATAGCGAGGTTTTTTAAAGACATATTTATTGATCAGCGAAAATATGCTAATGACATAATAGTGGCGGCAAGTTTCCCAAAGGTTAAATTGTGGGAACACCATTACCACCGGAGCTAAAACTCGGTGCAATTAATGAGAATTTTCATCTCACACTGAACCATATAGAAGGTTTGTTGGACTATAATTATATCTGGGGGTTTACTAATTCTATTCCGTTAGTCTCTGTTAGGTTCTCATCTAATTTTTGTGATGAATTGTCCAAAATGCCATTTTAGATTATAAGTTAAAGTTTACATACTTTTTAAAAATTTCTAAGATATTTTTATTTACTAATATTCTATATGGATTATTCATTTTACCCACCCTCAAATTTTTTATATTTCTTTCAAGTGTTTTATTTGATGTTCCCCGTCCTGATCTATTCATCAATTATCAATCTAGCAACCAAATGTTTACGTCTTTTGATGTTCAAGAATCTTCTCTTGTTCCTCTCTTGCAATATGTGATAAACTACTGATGCTAGGGTAGTTCTAAATGCTGCAGGAAAAATTGCATTTTACGTCCCATAATTTATAATATTTGTGATTTTGTTCCTATTAATTTTCGACGTAGCAATTTTAGTCTCGTGGACAGATTTCGTTAAAATCTTAATGGATGGAGCACGAGCATAGCACGTGCTCTGTTAACTTAACCTGTATTTGACTCAAAGCAATGAATTGCTAATAGTACTTTCTACACCAAAAATATCTCTCTTTGCTTCTTTGTGCGCTTGCTACGTACAAAATTCAATTCGACCTTATACTTTTGATCATTAAAACCTGAGTTCCAAACCCCACCCTACCACCATTGACAATGAAAAATAAATAAAGGGATAATTCAAATGTCGTACTCCAAAATTTAGTATAATTATACGTAAGTCACCTATAATTTAAAAAATTATATTTAATATTTTTAATTTTGTCCAGCAAAAATATTTATTCGTTAGTCAAAATTTAAAAAAAAAATCATATTTACCTTTAATTGAATGTTACTAATTTATTAAAGGTAACGAAGAAGAAAGCACGTGGTGTTGGTGCATCATCCAAACCAAACAAATCTTTTAGTAAAAGTGGGAATCGAAGAAAACATGTGGTGCTGGTGCATCATACATGAGGTGCACCCCACTCAAAACTAAAAGTGGGTGGCGCAATGGTCCCAACCCACAATTCATTTTGTGGGACCGGAATTCACACTCTCGGCTTACCTCACTCTCTCTAATGGCTACAGTTCTCCCTCCACTCAAATCAAATAATAATTCAACTTACTCGATATGTTTCATAATTTAAATTTTTATTCTAGTTTTTTAATTAAATAAAAAATAAAAACACATGTTATCAACTGATAGGGGTGTAATCTAAATATCAAGAAAAGACACAAATTGTCCTGAAAAAAGGTCAAAATCACCGAAAAGCTCATGGATCTGCGCATTGCCCCGTCGGGTTAGGTCACCAACCCGAATCGCACTCAATGTTAGGTGTTCAAGATCTAAACCCTTAAAGAGGAGACAACTCAAGCTTTGAGATGAGTCCACGTGGACCAGGCAAGTACATACATTTGGTCCTATAAATACACTTGCCCCACAATAGTTATGGCAAATTATTTAGGTTACATTCGATCAAATCTACTGTATCAGATTGTCATATTACCATCTCGATCTATACTGACTTAAGCGTCGGAGGGTCTTCTCAGGGGACACTCCCGGCAGCCTGACGTGTTTTTTTCTTCTCAGGGATACACTAAGTCTGGAAGCGTACGAGATCACTTAGTGAGGTGCTCAGCATAGTGCTCATTTGAGATCGCAAGTATGACCCGACTCATCAACTAATTGCAATTATCTTACGCTCTTCGGACTTAATTTATAACATAAGTAAGCAACAATTAATCAATAATTGAAGAACTCATTAGGAAATATATATATATATATATATAGTTTTAAATGCAAGTAGCTTCGATAAGTACATTTAAATATTTATTTTCACCATATCTTCTGTCACGTAAAATTCGTATTATATCTATATTCTATAGTATTCGTATGTATGAATAATTGGAAAATACTTTCATTTTTAGTTATACATATTTTGAACATAATAAATAATACTTAATTATATATGGGAAAAAATGTTGAAGGATAATACTCTACTTCAATAAAGATTTATAGCTTTTATCTTGGAAACCCAAAAATTAAATTATATCAAAATGTTTATTATTATTAAGTGAATACATACAAATAAAAAATATAATTGTAATAATTTAGCAAATATTAATTATTATATATTAATTAGTTATATATGTTTAAGTTGTGCTAAAATTGCAATATAGTAATACACATAAAATACTTTATTACATAATTTTAAAATAAACAGTAGAAGAACACATATAGAAATAATATTAAAAACAAACCGTATATATGATTCCAAACCTTTTCTTTTTTTTTCATCCATATTTTACCCCTTATGCCTATGAATCCATATTATGATAGGAATAGTGGAAATTACAATAAAAGGCACCTGTCAATTATTTATACTAGAGCGATCTTAAGTTATTATAAAATTATAATTTTTCCCTCGCATTTGATGGCATTTGAATATAATATTGGAACAAATTCCACATCTCGACATTCCTTTCTGTACTTTTGGGATTGTTTCAGTTGAAAAACTATGACTTTTCACTACAGTTAACTATCATGGTTAAAATAAAATACTGTGGCAGATACTAATTAACCACGACTACGCAACGACTAGTAGTCGTTGTTTCTGCAAGCGGGGCCAAACCATTTGTTACAATCAAAATCTCAGACAACACTTTAGTCATAAGTAAATCAGAGTGAATATTGCTTAACCGTGATTAAAATTTAAGTTTTCGGATCAATTTTGTCTGACTGTGGTATATACTATTGTTTTGCTATGATTTTTAAATGGGTAAATTACATTTTTGGTCCCATAAGTGGACCCATTTCTAATTTTGGTTCCATACTGTGGAAAATTCACACATTACATCTCATATGTCCATTTTTTTTTCCAATTTTAGGATCAAAAGGAGTTTTTCGTTAATTGCTAACGGCAGAATCACGTGACTCGCACTCCTCCGTTAAATTGTTCGGGGTAAATTATATTTTTAGTCCCATAAGTAGACCCGTTTCTAATTTTGGTCCCATAAGTGGACCCATTTTTAATTTTTGGTCCTACAGTATGGGACCAAAATTGGAAAGGGTTCACTCATGGGATCAAAAATATAATTTATCCCGAGCAATTTAACAGAGACGTGCGAGTCCATTAGTAACTAATGGAAAATTCTTTTTGGTCCTGAAATTAAAAAAAATGACATATGGGATGTAATGTGTGAATTCTCCTAGAAACGGGATCACTTATGGGACCAAAAATGTAATTTACCCATTTTTAAATTATAGTGATTAATAGTATCGACAATAATTAATTTTTTTACAGTGTTTGTTAACTGTAATTCTAATTATGGCTTAACTGCATTTTTCGTCCTGTATCTTTTGTATTTTGATGTTTTAGTCTTTTATCTTTTTAGGGTAGTAAATAAGTCCTGTAACTTTTTAATTTTTCATGATTTTGGTCCTTTCAAACGGAGTTTGCAAATATTAACGAAAATATTTTAAATTTGAGATTTTTGTTCCCATTGGTCAAATTCCTACCAGCATGGAACCAACTTTTCGTCCTATATCTTTATATTTTGACTTTTGAGTTCTTTATCTCTCTAGTATAGCAAATAGGTCCTGTAACTTATATTTTTTGCAATTTTGATTCATTAAATTGATTAATTCCCGTATCAATTCTCGACCCTTATTTAACTAACTCAAGCTCAAATAATAATAATAATAGAAAAAAAATCAGAAAATTGCACAATTTTCAATTGATTTTTCCATAGCACTAGCGAAGTACATGTACTATCATCAAGTAGTAGTAGTACTTCGTGTTACAAAATTTGCCCATATTTATCTTGTTGAATACATACATACATTCATATGTATATATACATATACTATATATGGGTGGATCTACGGTAATCTACACGGCGGCGACCTTCTCGCCGGTGGCGGAGACTTGGGCTCCGACGGCGGTGGTTGCGGCTCCCTTCTTGGAAGCCAATGAACACTTCTCCTTCCGCTCGTCTTGTGTCATCTGTTGTTGCCTACACTCCGAACTGCAGAAAGCACTATCACCTCTGCAAAACCCAAAATCAAAATATTAAATAAATTAATTATTAATGTGTCTAATTAATTTTCTTGTATTTTATTTTTTTGTCTTCATCAATTCAAGAAATATGACCCAAATCATTAATTATGGTGATTTTTGCACTTGAAAAATTGTAGAATTTTTCGAAGATATATCGATTTTTAATGATGCAAAATTTTTTGCCAGAAAGAGTTCGCACAAGTGGTAAGGTTTAGGTGTCGTAATTAAAAGATTGTCGGTTCGAATATACTAATATGGGTATATAGTGTATTTTTTTAATAAGTTTTTGTTTTTCATTTCATTTTTTTTATAAAATGTAGTAATCAGTTGTTTAATTTAAATATATTAAATGATGTAATGAAATGAATATTTATAAAAAAAATATATTATTTTTTTTTTATTTCAGTACATGTATATATACACACGCTTGTGAGTGTGAATTTCTTGAAATCATGAGTTCTATGTATAATAGGGATAATTACATTTACACCTCCTAATTTATGGTTCACTTATACAAATATCTCTATTTTTTGAATAATCAAAAATACAATTACTAAAAATGTAAGCATTATTTACGTAAATTACCGTTATTTTTTTAGAAAATTACATTTACACCCCTCAAAAGTATCGACATTATTATACAAACTACTCATATTTTTGGCTATTAAGAATAATTTCTATAATTATGCAAAAAGTATGGGTGATTTGTATAAATAGACTATAGGTCAGGATTTTAAATGTACTTATCCCAATATAATATTTATACTATTATATAAAGCAAACTCTGTTTTCACTAATAAATGGCAGTTGCTTACACCACAACACCAACTTTTTTCCCATACCGATAATATCCCTAAGTTAGTTTTCATTTCATTTTTTTCTTTCTTTTTTTCTAAATGCAATGTATTGATTTTTTTTTTTAAATGCAATATATTGATTAATATGTATATTTTTTTATTTACAATAATTTTAAAGCGTGTAATATTATTTTATATACACACAAGAATGGTGTGTCATGATGGTCAGTATAAAATAATAATAAGTAGTGTTATGGTTACGCACAGAAGACACACTGAATTATGAGCGTTTTTAAGCAACGAAGAAGAGTTCATATATACCTATACATGTAGATGTCACGACCAGGTATAAGGCGGCGCTTACAGAGGGAGCAAACCCTCAAGAAATGAGCGGTTCCGACGAAGTCCGCCGAGTTGCGGCGGCTGGGTCTGGGGGAGGCTGCCGCGGCGGCGGAGCCCGAGAACCGCTGATTAAATCCTCCGTTGAAAGGGTTGTGAGGATCCAACGGCTGATAAATATGAGCTTCAGCGCTGCCGTTGAAATCCAAGGTGAACTCCGTCATGCTTGTAGTCCTCTTCATCGGTGGACGTGCCCTCTTTCCTAACGACATCTTCCTGTTCTGTCCCACTCTCTCACACGCACACACAACACACAGTGTGTATGTATACGTATGTAGAGATTAGAATTGAAAGAGAAGTGAGAGAGAGAGAGAGAGAGAAAAAGATGGTGGGGGGGGGGGGGGGGAGGCGAGAGAGTGGGGAGATAAACAGAGAGGCAGAAACGGAGGAGGAAATCTGAGCCGTTGATATTTGGTTTTTCTTAATCAGGATTTTGAGAAAGGGTGTATTATTGCTTTGGGGAGACGCGTCAGCAGTCCTTTTTAATGGATATAAAAGTAAATTACAACTATCTCCTTTGAGTTTTGATATAATTAAAAATATTTTCTTATTATTTGAAAAATTATAAATACCTCTATAAGGTTTGTCACTACCTAACAAATAATCCATTTCTATCTATTTTTATGGGTGAACTGACCAAAATGCCCTTATGCACTCAATTATTTTTTTATTTAACTTTTAAAATTTTTTGGAGTACAATGCGCAGGGAGATGGTTTCTTAAATTTTTTACATAAAGGAGTAATAATACAATTTACCTCGACTGATTTTTCTATAATTTTAATAAAAAATTCAAGGACAAAATGGTCAATTTTACACCTTTGGTTAAAAGTTATAAATATCAGGGGGATTTTGTAATTTTTCAAACGAGGGGGTATTTATAATTATGCCGAACCTGAGGATGTGGTTGTAATTTACCCAGATAAATTATATTTTTGGTCTCATAAGTGGACTCGTTTCCAAGTTTGGTGTCATACTGTGGGGAATTCACACATTACATCTCATATGTCCATTTTTTTTCTAATTTTAGGACCAAAAGGATTTTTTCGTTAATTACTAATGGCAGAATCACGTAACTCTCACACATTCGCAAAATTGCTCGGGGTAAATCACACTTTTGGCCCCATAAGTGGATCCGTTTCCAATTTTAGCCCCATATTGTGGGAATTCACACATTACATCCTATATATCCATTTTTTCCCAATTTCAGGACCGAAATGAACTTTTCGTTAATTGGTCATGGCAAGATAAAATTACATATCCTAATTTACAATCTAATATTGCCGAAAAATGGAAAAATTAAGGCACCATGAACATCATCCCAACCACAAACAAAAGATTTTTCACAACAATGAGGAAATTTCAACCAATGCAATATTTAAACAACACCATAAGCCATGAAATAACCAAAAAATAAATTAAAATAATTTGCATTTGTTGCATAAGTAAAATCTTATCCTTCATTCTATTTAACCTCCTAATTAATCGGGTGCGATGACCCTTGCTTTTGCACACATTGGGGGATCTTCCCAAGTAAAAAAATAATCTACCCACTTCTTTTATTCGAACACCCAAAAAACCTTCTACCTGAGTTGTTGTCGGTCCACAAGGTTATAAAACTTGTAGCCCTTCCATAGTTGCAAAACACTTCATCTTTTATAAGAGGAAGAATGATTTCCCTCATTTTTTGTGATGATATGTTTTGCTTGTGGTGGGGACAAATGTTCATTGTGCATCTAATTTTCCAATTTTCGGCAATATTAAGTTGTAAATGAGGATATGTAATTTTCATTTTACTATTAGTAATTAACGAAAAGCCCCTTTTAGTCGTGAAATTGAAAAAAAAAAAAGGACATATAGAATGTAATATGTAAATTCCCACAATATGGGATAAAAATTGAAAACGGGTTCACTTATGGGATCAAAAATGTAATTTACCCCCAGTAATTTAACGGAGGCGTGCGAGTCACATGATTATGCTGTTAGCAATTAACGAAAAGCCCCTTTTAGTCTTGAAATTGAAAAAATAATAAGCATATGGGATGTAATATGTAAATTTCCTACAGTATGAGACCAAAATTAAAAACGGGCCCACTTATGGGACTAAAATATAATTTCCCCTAATTTACCCTATATATGATTGTGATCTTGGAGAGGGGTCATTGTCAGGAATCTTTTCATTGATTATTTTTTTTCAATTTTTGTAAAGATGATTTTTTTTTTTTAAATAATGTGGTATTGATGATGATCAAAAGGGATCTACATGTCTTTGGTAAGTTTTTTTAAATCAAAATTAAATTTCTTCCTTTGTTTGGAGAAAAATGGTGGCCTTCATACTTTGGGAGTATGGCTTCTTTTTAGGAAAACAAAATTATAGGCATCATATGTAAAATGAATAATACTTTATTAATATAATGTATGTTACCACAAGAAATACTTGTTTCGTGGATAATGATGTATTTGACGCCTGTGCATTTAGTGAGTGCTTAAAAAATATTATTAAATTAATTGAACTGTCCAGGAAGATGTATGCCATATGGAGGCATTGCGAGACATGACGGTATAATTTGATTCTCTTTTATTACAATAATGATTTAAGTAGTTCTTTATTAAATTTGAGGTTTCACACACTAAAAGAAATATTATATTTAACTATGACTTATTGTCATGATTAAAACTAAATAGTTGTAGTAAAAAGTCAATAATTATGGCTACACAATAATTGTTGGTCGTGGTTTTACGAGTGTGGCTAATGCATTTATCACCTAAAAGTCATGGCAAAAAATATGAGCCATGACAATATTTATTTTTATAGTGGATAAGTTAAAGTATTTGTATCGATTTTGGTTTAACCATAGTTAATAATAATTATTTATCACGTTTTAGTTCATAGTTGTTGTAGAAATAACAATTACAATTTAAAAAGATACAAAAATATCTTCAGGCTGGGGCGCGGATATCTTGCTCTCTTTAAGGAGATTCAATCCCACTGCAGTAAGAAATTATCACTGGTCCAACAGTATCACTCTTGACTTGTCCCCTCCAAGATACAACAACTTGACAACGTCGTATGACTCTAACACATTCTGGACAAGTTGTAGAGTCCAAAGCTCCACCTAAAAGAACAACTTCCTTCAACTAGTATAACTTTCTCTTATAGAAAAATTGCATGTAAAAATATTGTATATGTGCATGTATATGAACAAGGTAGAAAGAATGGTACCCCTTTTATAGGTGTAGAAATCATCAACTATTTAATGTGAATTAGTGGGCAATAATATTATAGGTTACAAGCGATAGTGGGGATAAATGGCTATAAAGTGGTATGAATATGATGTAGTACTGGGATTATGTAATGAACAAAAATATTACAAATATTAATGTCATAAACGCCCACTAACCTCACCATCAATGGAGAGAAAATGAAAGGGCATATGTTATAATTTTAATATTAAAATGCAATATATATATATGCAATATATACCAACAATCCCCCACTCATTTTAATATTAAAACTAAAGAGAGCATACTAGCTGAACGGAGACTATTATGCATAATGAAGGTGTGCTCTACATTGAACCTCCACTTAGTAAAACAGTAACCTCTACTCCAGAGTCATTAGTGGTTTCAGACTTGAACTATGACTTCTTAAGGGAAATAAAGTATCACTGCATACACATAACAATCAAGGTGTTAATATGAGCTTTAATAGCCAGCACATTATGGCCCTGTGCCATCCCGATTTTCATGAGTGTTTTTGAAAATAAGTCCAATTCTCATAGGAAACGACCTACTTCCACACTCATATAGGTGAAATCTGTCAAAGGTGCTCCTGTAGCTCTGACACCCCACTCATTCGAGCTACAGACTTTCATTAAGAGTTAATAAACTCAACCTACACAAATCATTACAGGATAAATGCACTCACACCATAGGGATGAAAAAAATTAAGTGAGTGCATTTCAAAATAAGCCATCATATGATTCGTTTTTCCCATTGAACCTGGTTATTGGATCTCTAGTCCCGTGGTTGGGTTTCCTCATACATGACTTATGATTGTATGGGCTTTAATCCCATCCCCCTAGATGTGTTCCAGACTATTTCTCTTGCCAAGGCCTTGGTTAATGGATCTGCAAGATTCTCACAAGATTTAACATAACCAACATTGATATTACCACTTATCAAATATGATCTCACAGTACATTGTTTTCTTCTTATAGGTCTAGATTTACCGTTATAGTAACGATTTTATAATCTACCAATTGCAGCGTCGCTGTCACAATGAATTAAAATTGGAGCAATTGATTTTTCAAAGTAAGGTATTAGAAATAATAAATCTCTCAACTAATTTGCTTCCTCACTAGCCGAAGCTAAAGCAATAAGCTCAGCCTCCATGGTAGAGTTAGGAATAATTGTTTTCTTTTTAGACTTCCAACAAATAGCACCACCACCCAAAATAAAAATATACCCAGTGGTAGAACAAGAATCACCTGATAAGGTGTTCCAATCTGCATCAGAAAAGCCTTCAAGTACAACAGGATATTTTTTTATAAAACAAGACATAGTTTTTTGTACCAAGTAAATATGTCATAACTCTTGTTATGGCGTGCCAATGTTCAATACCTGGTTTGCTTGTAAACTTGCTAAGTACTCCTATAGCATAGGCAATATCAGGCCGATTGCAATCGGTTGCATATCTCAAGCTTCCAATTAAGCTTGTATACTCCTTTTGATTTATCACATCATCATCATTTTTAACAGGAAATAATTGAACACTCGAATTAAAAGGAGTTGTAACATGCTTACAATCAATAAAATTGTATTTTCTCAATATTTTATCAATGTAATGAAAGCCAATGGATGGCGTGTGGATCGTCCCGGGAGGAGCGCGAATGCGGAAGTGCGATATAAAATAATAACATGAAATTTAAACATGCTTGTACATAATCATAAATAACACGTTCAAGGGGTGTTCCCTTGAACCTCCCGGGTATTTGGTGTATCTCATGAATAAACGAAGCATACATATCATGGAGGCCATAGGGTTAAAATCGTAGACATAACAATAAAACGAACCTACCCGGTAGTAGCTTTGTCTTCAAATCGCTACACGCGTTGTTCCCCGTTTTGCACCAAGATCTCAAATAAGAGACTCTCTAAATCGTCCACGCAATCCATTCGCATTTCTTGATCCTCGTACTAGCGAAAAAAACAAGTATATATTTATATAGAGAGAGGACGGATCATACAAGCGTTATTAGTTAACGTGATTAATCCTCCTAAAGTTCACTTGTATGAAAACAAGGAATTAGAAACCTTTCTTGGAGAAAAGAGGTGGGGACGAGAGAGAGAGAGAGAGAGAAGAGAGAGAGAGAGAGAGAGAAAGCCGTGCCCTAGTGTGTGTGTGTATGTGTGTGTTTTCACTAGATGATCATCCTTCTCAAGTTTCATCCTAGGAGTATTTGTAGAAGTGGAATCCTATTCCTCTTCAAACTCCAACTTTTACAAGTATGGTTTGACTAGGATTTTGACCTAGTCACATTAGACTTGGATTAGTCAAACTAATCTAGGCCTTTGATCTCCCCTCTTTAATCTCATCCGTCCATCACTTTCATGGATTTAATTATGGAATAGGGCTTTTAAATAAATAATAATAATTAATATTTATTTTAAGCCCATTTAATTTATTCCAATAAAATTAATTTATTAGTTAATTCCATTTAATCTAATTAAAGGAATCAACAATCCTAGAAAGGAAAGGGAACCAATTTAATCTAATTAAATTATTCAACCTCGCCCGTCACCATGGGTGATCGTCTAGCAACGGTCCATGGCACTAGAGACTAGGTGAATGTTTATGGTGTGAACATTTAGGCTTTTCAATAAGTTTATCCTTCCATCTACAATCTCACAGCTTAGAGTCTATGGCATGGATCTGTAGGTACCCATTCTTGACTTAAGCCTTGCCTCGTCCACACTAAACGTCACTGGGGGTCCTACCCATTGTTCAGTTACTGTGGCTACAGATTTATCAGGGACGAGTCTTAGAGTAAAGTGAGATATTACCATCAACCTTCTGATAGGAGATGGATCATCTCTTAGGACCTACTGTTAGGCTACACATCTTGACAGCACTAAATAGGGTTATGACAACTGAGTCACTAGACTTGGTAGCCCTTTGCCATATCTAAGATACAGGCACGGTGTGTAGATGATCTCAATAATCGCTCAAGTCCAAGGATCAGATTCGTACTGTTGGAACTGAGAATACAAGTCATACCGACCAACCCTACTCAAGGTCTTCCATATGACAGTTCCCATGAGTCACCTCAGTCAGTTGCCACCTAGCTGGCTGACCCACTAACATTGCATGGACGAGCATTGTCACTTGTCGATGAAACGCAACTGCAATTGCTTAGTGCAAGTCTCACACGGATTCTCGATACCCTATCTCGAGATTCCTTGACTTGGAGTGTTTCAAATTGATCCATAGAAACTGATTTCATGAACTGCCATCTAATGCGCAATTCCAGTTTCTTGGAATGTCGTTTTGGTCTGTGGGCTTTGCTTGTGCAGTGAACAGTTAATGTAAAGTAGTAAGTGAACACAAACAAAGTATTGAGCCAAATGAATATAACTTTCTTATTCATGACAATTATTAAAACACCGAAACTGTTCGAACATAGGTTACATTAACCCAATCAAATTGGCTTCACGGACACCTATTCTAACAATCTCCCACTTGACCTAAAGCCAATCATCCATATGCCTAATCCCCATCTTCTCAAGATGATGCGTATGAGCAGTTTGTGACACAGGCTTTGTCAATAGATTTGTTGTGTTGTTTGCTGAGCTGACTCAGTCCATCAGAACATCACATCTTCCTACCATTTTCTCAAAAGGTGGTAGCGTCTAAGAATGTGCTTGGATCGATGATGGGATCTCGGTTCCTTTCCTTGCGATATTGCTCCGTTGTTATCACAGACGATAACCACGGGCTCGGCAATGCTAGGCACCACACCCAACTCTTAGATGTAGTTTCTCATCCAAACCGCTTCTTTTGGCAGCTTCTGAAGCTGATATGTATTCGGCCTCAGTAGTGGAATTAGCTGTGGTTTCTTGCTTGGAACGTTTTCATGCCACCACACCACCATTGAGTTTGAATACATAACCCGACTGAGACTTGGCATCGTCGCCATCCGCCTAAAAGCTAGCTTTGCTAAAACCTTCCAATCTCTCCATTACCATAGGGCAAGAACACTTTCTTAGTCCTCCTTAGGTACTTAACGATGCTCTTGACCGCATTCCAATGCGCCTGACCTGCACAGGATTGATATGTACTAGTTACACTTAAGGCGTAACCGATGTTAGACCTTATGTAGTAGACAACGTATTGGATGCTGCCTACGGCAGAAGCATAGAGGATGCTCTTCATCCTTTCAAGCTCCTCATTAGTCTTGGGAGACTGTTTCTTGGATAACTTGATCCCATGCCTAATAGGAAGGAAACCTCGTTTGGAGTTATCCATGTAAAATCTTTTCAGGATTTTCTCCACATACGAGTTTTGGGTTAATCCTAACATTCTCTAGATCTGTCCCTGACGATCTGGATGCCTAGAATGTAGGAGGCTTCATCCAAATCCTTCATGGAAAATTGTGTGGATAGCCATGCTTTTTATGTCACTTAACATCCTAACATCATTCCCTATGAGTAGAATGTCATCCACATAAAGCATTAGGAACACTATAGAGCTCCAACTGACCTTCTTGTATACACAAGAGTCGTATTCGTTTTTGACAAAAATCATATCCTCGTATGACTTCATCAAAGCAAATGTTCCAAACTACGGGATGCTTGTTTGAGGCGATAGATGGACTTTTGGAGTCGGCAGACCTTCTGCTCTTCTCCAACAATCGTCAATCCCTCCAGTTGATCCATATAGATCTCTTCCTCAACGAAACCATTGAGAAATACTGTTTTTACATCCATCTGCCATATTTCATAGTCATACCATGTTGCTATGGCAAGTAGGATATGAATGGACTTAGCAATGGCTACTGACGAATATGTATCCTCAAAGTCGAGCCCGGGTCATTTAGTGTATCCTTTTGCCACTAGCCTAGCTTTGAAGGTGGTAACTTCTCCATCAACACCAATTATGCTTATAGACCCATTTACACCCGATTGGTTTAACGCCTTTGGGTGGGTCTACAAGTTTCCATACTTGGTTTGTGCTCATGGAGTCCATTTCGGCTTTCATGGCCTCAAGCCATTTTCCCGAGTCGATGTCAGACATCACGTTCCCGTATGTCTTGGGATCTTTGTCCATTGACCGGTCATGCTTAGAAAGCCATACCTCACGGGAGGGCGAGGCACTCTATGAAGGACAAACGGATCCGCCCGGGAGCGCGAGCGGAAGCGAGAAAGGCGAGAAAAGTGCGTAAATTTAAATCAAATTCAAAATACGCGAATCCCAAGGGGTGTACCCTTGGGTGCTCAACCGGGCGTTCGATGTAAGATGTGTAAATATTAAAATATATATTTAAACACATAGGGCATAGATATACAAATGAAATCAATCAAAGCGTAATAAACCGTTACCTTTGATTGTTTAGCGTATGCTCCCGGCTACTAGCGTTGTTCCTTCTCCGAAATGCTCACGAAATCCAAACCTATGGATTCTCCAAAGGTGATCCACACCACACCGGAAGAAACACACGTTCTTCTTGCTAGAAAAGAACGGGTTTAGGAAGGAATCGGTTTAAGAGAAGAAACACTATGAAATTAGTGTTCTCTTAAACTTACTTTGTTCTTCTTCTTGATTCAAAATCAAGTGAAGAACACAAGTGTAAGAGAGGGAGGGAGCACGAAATTTTGAGAGAGAGGAGAGGATTTTTGTCTTCTCTTTTTCCTAGAAAAAGATGAATAATGAATCACTTATGCTAGGTGTTGTATATTCTAATATATATACATAATTAATGTGATTATTGGAATGTGTCTAGGTTCATCCAAGGATGTCTAGATTCATTCCAATCAATCACCATCAATTCTTCAATCAAGCCTACCAAAATTTATGGTATGCTCAAATCATACTAAAAGGGAAGAGCTTGATTGGAGTTGATTTGTCTCTTTCCAAAAGAGACAAGTCAACATACCACCTAGCATGCAACATGGCTGATTTTGCTTCCTCCAAGGGAGCATGTCGGCTATGTTTAATTAAGGGAAGAAGTCCAACTTCTTCCTATTCCAAATTAGGAATTATTTCTCCTCTCGGGTATAATTTAACGGACCGGGTTTTATCGTAATCCAATTACGATGAACCCATTATTAAATCCAATTTAATGTCCACTTAAATTATTCCCGTTGATCTTTTAATCCAATTAAAAGATCCAACGTCTCAACATCTCAACTTTCCATATTTAATCGAAAATTCAATTTACCGATTAAATGAAAGCCCGATACAATATCGGCCCCGTCCATCCAATGGACTTTCCCTTAAGTAATCCAATTACTTATTTTATCCTTCGAGATTGACTCCAAGTCGATCTCTCAACCTCCTCGGTGATTTGTGTGTGACCCTTTAGGTTCACCCTCAGCTAGACTTGGGCCCGTGTCCCACAAGGGCCGTTACCATGGATGGCCGTCTAGCAACGGTCCATGGCACTAGAGACAAGGTGAATTGGCGTGAACATTTAGGCGCCGATTCCGTACGGGTACGATCCTTCCGTCTACAGTCTCCGGCCTTAGTCTAGGGTATGAATTAGGCGTCGGTTCCCATCCTTGACTAGGCATCTATGCTTAATACTCGAGACCACGTATGCTTCATTGCGTCGACACAGGAAACCATTCCCTGTTCGACCAACCACTGTGGCCACAGCTTCAAACAGCATGTACGTGTCTCCGAGTGCATAGGAGATACCTCTGTCATATACTGACAGGGGACGGATCCTCTTCTTGGAATCCACCGTCCTCGCTACACATTCTGACTGCACTGGACAAGGCTTAATGATCATCTTACAGAATGATCACCTCTCGCCAGATCCAAGATACAGCCGTCCTGTGCACGTGACTGCCATGATTCCTCAAGTCTGAGGATTACTCCCGTACTATCGGAACCGGGAAAACCAATCATACCGACCAAGCCTCCAAGGCTTCCATATGATATCCCCGCGAGTCAGTCCAGTCGCTCGACCCCAGTCGACCAATCCCATCAAGATCGTGTAGGCGTCCCACGCCTGTCGCCGATGAAACACGACACTCATCCAATGAACACGACTCTTGACGCAAGTCTCAATAGGACTCTCGATGCCCTGTCTCGAGGTCCTCGACTTGGAACGTTTCAGACCCAACTCTTAATCAGTTGGTTTCATGACCACCATCCAATGCGTGGCCCAACTGCACGAGTTGTTATCCATGGTCTGTGGGCTTTGTTGCGATATAAGTTAAACACCATTTTAACAAATGTAAGATGAGCGCAACAAAGAAGGTACCATTGGTGACGAATACTTATCTTATTCATCACATAATAATATTACATTCACATCAAGTTATCGGATAGGTTACAAATTGCCAAACCTATTGGCTTTCTGGTCACCTATTCTAACACTCTAATTGATCTACGGAGGACTGGAACGTCAATGGTGACTGTGGGCCCAGACATGACAGGAGGTGACGGTTCAGGTACTGTGGTTGGCTCCTCGTGAGGTTGTTCGACATGCCTAGCATGCTGATCCTCCGAAGATGGCTTGATCAATTGGGTACTTATCCTGAAACCTCTATGTGAGGTGTCCGTAGCTTCTGGTACTGATGACTGATTTGTCTCACTTGACTCCTCAAGGATCAGATCATCACGTTGGACACCCGTTGGAAAACCTTTTTTCAAGAACACTGCATTCCTTGAAACAAATACTTTTTGTTCCGAGGGGTCATAGAAATAATAACCTGCAGTTTCTTTAGCGTATCCAATAAACCTGCACAAGCTAGACCTTGATTTTAAACTTGTCTCCCACTAACCTATTGACATATGCAAGGCTACCCCACATTCTCAAGTATTTGTAGGAAGCAGGCTTGCCGTGCCATATCTCATATGGTGTTTGGGTCACGACACTGGTCGGCGCCAAGTTTTAGCAACTTGGCTGCTGTTTCTAGTGCGCAGCCCCAAAAAGACAAGGGCAAATCGGTAAAACTCATTATGGATCGGACCATGTCTTACAGGGTTCGATTCCTCCTTTCAGAGATGCTGTTTAATGCGGTGTCCTGGGAGGTGTCCATTCAGAGATTATACCATTTTCTTTTAGATAGTCGAGGAATTCACTACTAAGGTATTCGGCCCCTCGGTCTAACAGTAGGATTTTAATTTTGCACTCGGTTTGGTTCTCAACTTCAAGTCTGAAGTCTTTAAACCTCTCAAGAGCTTCATACTTGTACCTCATCAGGTAAACATAATCATACCGTGAGTGATCATCGATAAAGGTTATGAAGTAGGAAAACCCACCTCTGACTTGCGTCCTTAGTGGTCCAGACACGTCTATATGGACGAAGTCCAATAGACCTATGGCAAGCCTGCTTTTTCCTACAAAGGGCTTCTTGGTCATTTTCCCTCTAAGGAAGGATCACAAGTTGGTAGATCGCTCAAATTCCCAACCTCTAGGTTCTTTGAGTCTAACAATTTCTTCATCCTTTTTTGAGAGATGTGACCTAGCCTTGCATGCCACAGTTGTGCGTTTCCGTCATTATCTATTTTATGTTTGTGTTGAGCATTCATAACGAAATTCAATTGTTGAAGAATGTAGAGTCCGTTATTAAGTGTACCAAGCAGATGAGCAAAACCACCCTTCATCAAATAAAAGCAATTTTTTTATTGACCGAATACTCATAACCACTATTTTCTAACAATGGAATGGAAATATTATTTTTGATCATGCTAGGTACATAATAAACTTGCTCTAAATCTATACTAATACGGTCACTAACTACTAAGGTGGCGGATCTTATGGCTTCTGCAAAAATGGTCGTGCCATTGCCAAGCTTTAGGACTGTTTCGCCGCTACTCAGTTTTCTGCTTCTTTTCAACACCTGCAACTCGTTGCAAATGTGAGCTCCACAGCCGGTATCTAATACCCAAGAGGCAGATTTAGTAACCATATTAACCTCAATCACAAATATACCTTGGTTGGAAAGGAGTTTGGGACAATCCCTCTTCAAATGCCCTTTCTCACGGCAATGAATACATATGTCATTTGCCCTCAACTGTTGCTTTGAGTCAACCTTCCTTTTCCCTTTGCCTTTCCCCACTTTGGCAACGGGAACGCTCTTAGCGTTGGCAGCGGCTTTGACGGCCTTTTCCTTTCCCTTCTTCATTTTCCAACGTTCGGCACCCTTGTCTTTTATTTTGGAAGTCGAAGCCTCTCCAAAAAATGTCAATGGCACATACTTTTTGGTTGTTGCCTCGTATTGCACCAATATATTTATCAACACATGGATACCCTTCTCAAGAGCAATGAATTGGTCCAAGGAGGGTGGGAGTGACTGAAGGATCACATCAATGTACATTCTCGTTATCGAGCCCTACCTTGAGGTGTTTCGAGCTTTTCCACCAAGGTAAGCATCTTGACCCCATACTGATGTACAGAGGACCCTTTGGTCATTTTAGTTCCAAAGAACTCCTTCGTTGCGACATACCTAGAATGCCGGTCCGGGGCTGCATAGCAATTCTCAGGCAAGCAATTATTGTCGAAATAGGTAGGTCGTTTAGCTCAGTTAACTCATAAGAACAAGTAGCTCCATAGCTGCCTAACATCTAGCTCAGAGCTTCCTAGCTAATTTAGTTGCTAGCTCCTATAGCTCCATAGCTCACAACTACTAACTAAAAGTCCGAACGAAGGAACATCGTCTAGCTCTTATACTGCTCCTATATCTCATTGGTCATAGATGCAAGTATGATGCTACGGACTTTCCGTTATCCTGATGCCAATCTCAAACGTCTCACATTCTTGGGTTGTGGATCCTTCCGACAAAGTCCGAGGAAACGGCTTGTTCATGACATAGCCTTGGTTCTCATAATCGAGGACTATCCTCAGATTCCGCAACCAGTCGTTGTAATTGGTTCCATTAAATTTTTTTATCTCAAGTACAGTTGATAACGGGTTCTTAGACATGGTTTTAAATCTACATTTAAAAAAGAATATAATCAGCAGAATTAAAAAAAAAGGTTTTAATAATGATTAAAGACTTGGACTTCAGTAATTTAATTCTCCCACTATTTCTATGAAAACACGACACTTTCAAACGTTGTTTTCGGGAAACCTTTCCTAGTGGGCTTGGATCCACAATGATGTCTTTCATGCCCCGCTTTTATGACTCGCATGGAAAGCATCCTGTGGGAGGTATTCCATACCATTCTCGTTTAACGAGATTCCCAAGATGTCTTGCCTCACCTTTTACGTGATCTCGAGGACTCCAAGTGAATCACGTTATTCAGGCGTTGGACCCAACCCAATCAACCGAATCATAGCACTCACTGCTACCCCCACGACTCGTGAGATAGGCAAACAGGAATGTATTCACTTCGTTCACAACAAAGTGCAGCTTCTTTTCAGCACAAGAGACGTGTCACGACTCGTGAGACCGCCCAATTGACTGATACGAGCTACCTCACTTTGTCATGGATAGAAGGCTTGGACGAACCCCTAGAAATATAGTACACGCGCTGGCAGGGCGGCCGCGCATAGGTGGCTTTGCCTGTGCGCCTTGCCTTGCCGTGAAGCCTGCACGCGCATCGGGAACGCTGGTTTGGCGCGCGCGCAGGCTCCATCACCTGTGTGCGCGTGCGCTGGCAGCACAGCCCTGTGTGCGCGACATGACTGTCCGCACGTCTGCCCGTCGTGCGCGTGTAGTCCCTTCCGCCTGCGTGCACGCGCGCCTGACAGTGCATCCAGCACGCTGGCAGAGGAGCCAGCGCGCGGCCGTCTGGCCAGGCGCGCGCAACAAGATGGCGTGTGGATCGTCCCAGGATTATCGCGAATGCGGAAGCGTGATATAAAATAATAACATGAAATTTAAACATGCTTGTACATAATCATAAATAACACGTTCAAAGGGGTGTTCCCTTGAACCTCCCGGGTATTCGGCGTATCTCATGAATAAACGAAGCATACATATCATGGAGGCCATAGGGTTAAAATCGAAGACATAACAATAAAAGGAACCTACCCGGTTGTAGTTTTGTCTTCAAACCGCTACACGCATTATTCCCATTTTGCACCAAGATCTCAAATAAGAGACCCTCTAAATTGTCCACGCAATCTGTCTGCATTTCTTGATCCTCGTGCTAGTGAAAAATCAAGTGTATATTTATATGAGATTTAACTATTTTGAACTATTCTTGTACTTGTTTCCTTGAAAATCCTTAATAACCGAATTTTACTTGCTTTATGATATTATATAATTGGAAAGGAGAATCCATTTATTGGGCGATTAGTCGCCCATTCACTGTACGTATCATATGTCTTGCAGATGAGTTAGAGGAAGGGACGGATAAGGAATAATATTGGGGATGGTGATTACTTAGATGCTTAATTCTCGAGGACCCTTATTTTTATATATACTCATTTTGTGCTAAGTGATTTGGATGTATAAGGATTTCGTCATTAGTTTCGAGTTATTTCAACTAAGGATGTATTGACTTTATTTATCCGGATAATGTTTTTTGGTAATTTCTTTCAAAGATCACGGGTATTTCGAGATTGTTTACTGTTGGCTTAGTATCACAAAAATTATTTCAATTTAGTGATGCTGTCGTGTCATGCCTTGGATTCGGGGCGTGACATTTAGTTGTATCAGAGCGTAGGTTTACGGTCTTAGGTTAGTAAACTGGACTTAAATGAAGACATTTGGGGTGTAACTTCTAATGTTCTTTAGTTTTGGAGGGGTTGAACTAGGATTGAGTTGAGACGCCACCTAGAATTCTTGGCGAGACATTAGAGATCATCGTCTCAACTCGTTATTACATTTTACAAGTAGTATATAATTAGCTAATTATTAAAGTAGTTGTAGTAACAATAATAATAGAATCAATGTGAATATTAATCCTAGTGGAAAACTCACATATGTCACCATCCTATATGTGTAGGTATGGAGCCATTTGGGAGACCACGCACATCAGCTCAGAGAGATTTCCCCCACCATTATGGAGACATGACCTACCGAGTGATGGCTGCGTTAGGGCATTGTGGGGACTTGGCAAAAATAGTAGTAGAGTTGCAGAAACTTCTCGATAAAAGTAAAAAAGAAAATGAAAACTGGAGGGACGATGCCATGAGGTTAGATCTTCCCTGTAAATAACAAGTAAAAAGAATTATCGAGCTAGAAGGGAGACTAGAACAACAAACACATTCTACCAAAGCCCAGGTAGAGCAACTATAGGACGAGAATAGGGACTTAAGGCAAGGTAAACATGCTTTACAGCATGAAATACTCCACTTGAGGGAGACTATTGATGACCTCGTGGCAGCCAAGGTGAAGAAGAGCCGAGGAAGACCCTGAGGAGAATGAGAATGAAGACGATGAGGGATCCATGGGTGGAGACGTGGTGGAGTAGATTCGTAAGGTTAGGACTGGGACTAGAATGAAGAGGACATAGGTTGAATAGGTTTCGAATACTAGACCTGATTGTTTCCTTTCTTACCTTTTCAAAATTTTCAGCTAATAATGGACTTGCATGTCCACTGATAGGATGCTAAGTTTTACCTTCGTGTATTCTAAGACAAAGATACTAAATAATTTTTATATGTTCTTATTTATGAGATAGGATCCTATTACAGTTTATGTGTTAATTGTTAGTATAAATCTTTTTGCTTATGTGAATAACATCATTCCATCTAAGATTCCCTTTTGGCCTTTGCGCCGAAATACCAACTCCTCACTTATCCTTTTGATAGAGTGATGGCTGGTAGACCTAGACGAACCACACAGAACCCCCGGTATGTGACCCCCTTTGTCGACCACAATGAAGAACCAACCAAGAATAAGGCAAGAGGACCTAGTAGCCATAGCGACTGCAGTAGCTCAGGTTGTACATGGTTTTGAACCAATAACCAGCTCATGGGGAACCTCAACCCCCCGCAAACATGGGAACGAAAGTTCACTATGGGGCATTAAGGAGGATACATGTCCCAACCTTTGATGGGAATCATGACCCAGAGGTACTGCAAAAGTGGCTCCAGGAGGTGGAGGACAATTTATGAGTTAATGGAAGTCCCCATGGAAATAAGGCCAAGGGTAATAGTACCATTCTTAGTGGGCGAAGCGACAAGATGGTAAGAAGGAGTATCGCCTTCCTTCTTAGTAGAGGGACCTATCACTTGGGCAAGGTTTCGGGAGGCGTACCTTAATCATTTCTTCCCTAACGCAATTCGCCTTCAAAAGATGGTGGAATTTGACACTCTCACCTAAGCGCCAAACATATCGGTGCTAGAATATTCGGTGAAGTTTCATGCTCTAGGGAAGTACTCTCCTACAATTATGGCAGACCCACAACTAAAAATCCATAAGTTCACTAGGGGCCTCAAGAGTCGGATACAGTCAGCACGACCATATTTGAAGCTGGGACCTTCGATCAGCTCCTGGGGGCAGCAATAACAGCTGAAGCAGATATAAGGCAAAGGGATGAAGAAAACAGTCTAAAAAGACCCAGGCCAGGACCAAGCCAAGTGAAAGGAGTCCCAAACAAACACCCTATGCTCCCAAGTAATCGGAAGTCGCCTATCTCAGCCCAACCACAGCCCCAACTTCCTGAGTGCAAAGTTTGTCATAAGAGAGATACCAGGGAATGTAGGCGGGCAGGAGCCTACTTTCATTGTGGTAAGATGGCACACCGCGTATCTGAATGCCTACTTCGCACACGTGGATTGTAGAAATAAAGTCACAAATTTCCGCCTACCTTCAAAGGAGGGGTTTACATTTCGTGGGAGTTGGGGGTACCATTATAGGAATTCCAGTTCCTTACTTTCTGCTACTCAAGCTTGAAGGCTCATTAAAAAGGGATGCGAAGCCTATTTGCCCCTTCTGATTTATACTAATAAGGAAGAGATAAAATTGGAGGACATCCCAGTCGTGAAAGAATTTCCTGATGTTTTTTCAAACGACTTACCAGGACCACCTCCAGATAGAGAGATAGAGTCTGAGATTAATTTGATACCAGGAGTACCACCTATCTCTAAGGCACCCCATAGGATGGCCCTCGCAGAATTAAGGGAACTTAAAGCACAGCTACAAGAACTCCTCGATAAGAAGCAAATTAGGCCAAGTGTATCCCCTTGGGGTGCTCTAGTGTTATTTGTAAAGAAGAAAGATGGAAGCTTGAGGTTGTGCATTGATTATAGAGAACTGAACAAAGTCACCATAAAGAATAAGTATCCCCTACCTCGAATTGACGACCTATTTGACCAGTTGAAGGGAGCCAAAGTATTTTCCAAAATAGACCTAAGATCTGAGGCAAATCTTCGGGTCGTCTTGCAAACCCTCAGGACAAAACAGCTCTACGCTAAGTTTAGCAAGTGCGAGTTTTGGCTCAAGAGTGTGACAATTTTGGGGCATATAATTTCGGGAGAAGAAGTGACTGTGGACCCTAGAAAGGTTGAGGCTATAGTTGATTGGCCTAGACTTACGAACGTAGGCGAGGTTTGCAGCTTTTTGGGCTAGCTAGTTATTACAGAAAGTTTGTAGAAGAGTTCTCTAAGATAGCAATGCCTCTGACTCGGTTAACCCAAAAGAGAGTAAAATTTGATTGGGACTCAAATTGCGAAGGGAGTTTTGCCGAATTGAAACAAAGGTTAGCGTCAGCACCCGTGCTCGCTTTACCATCAGAAAATGGCGCGTTCATTATCTACAGTGATGCGTCAAAGAATGGATTGGGTTGTGTTTTGATGCAAAACGATAAGGTAATAGTTTATGTTTCGAGGCAACTTAAGACATATGAATTGAATTACCCCATACATGACCTAGAACTCGCGGCAATGGTATTCGCCCTAAAAATTTTGAGACACTACCTCTATGGAGAAAGGTGTGAGGTATATACTGACCATAAAAGTTTGAAATACTTATTCACCCAAACGGAGCTGAACATGCGGCAGAGGAGGTGGTTGGAGTTAATTAAAGATTACAATTTAACCACCAACTATCATCCTGGAAAAGCAAATCAGGTGGCAGATGCTTTAAGTAGAAAAACTAGTGGGACCCTAGCCGCAATGCTAGCTAGACAATTCGAAGCATTGGAACTAGAGGTGGTAGAGTCAACAAAGGTGATCCTAGCAACCCTGACAACCCAAGCTCCCATTAACGAGAGGATTAAAACTACCCAAGATTCATATGAGGAATTGCGAATCCTAAAGGAGAAAGTCAAGACGGGACTAGCTCCTGAGTTCCAAGTTCGGGATGATGGGACTCTATACTTTAAAGGAAGACTTGTGTTCCAAACTATATGGACTTAAGGAGGGATATATTAGCGGAGGCACACAATTCAAAACTTTCCATTCTTCCTGGGAGTACAAAGATGTATCCTAACCTAAAAAGGAATTTTTGGTGGAGTGGCATGAGAAGAGATGTAGCAGACTTTGTGGCATGATGTCTGAATTGTCAAAAGGTTAAAGTAGAACACCAAAGACCTGGTGGGTGGCTACAACCTCTAGAGATTCCCGAGTGGAAATGGGAACATATCACCATGGATTTTGTAATGGGTCTTCCACGTACACGACAAGGATATGGCTCCATATGGGTAATCGTGGACCGCTTGACCAAGTCAGCCCATTTCATCCCTGTACGCACTACTTACACCGTAGATAAGCTAGCAACTATCTACATTGAGGATATAGTGAGATTACATGGCATTCCAGTGAGCATTGTATCCGACAGGGACCCACGATTCACATCTCGATTTTGGAATAGCTTCCAACAAGCTTTGGGGACAAACGTAAAACTTGGCACCGCATATCACCCTCAGACCGACGAGCAAATTGAGAGAACAATCCAAACTCTCGAGGACATGCTTAGAGCATGTGTATTAGACTTCAAGAGTAATTGGGGGGACTACGTGACTCTAATAGAGTTCTCGTATAACAACAGCTGTCACAGTAGCATCGACATGGCTCCTTACGAAGCATTATACAGGAGGAAGTGTAGATCGCCTTTATGTTGGGATGAAGTTGGAGAGAAAAAAATTACTGGACCAGATTTAGTCCAACTAACAATTGAGAAGGTGGCAATAATCCGTCAGAAGCTTAAGGAAGCTCAAGATCGGCAAAAGAGTTGGGCGGATATGAAAAGAAGGTCTTTAGAATTTCACCCAGGGGACAAGGTCTATCTCAAGGTCTCTCCCACACGTGGGGTCATGCGATTCGGAGAAAAAGGGAAATTGAGTCCTCGATATATAGGACCCTTCGAAGTACTCGACAAAGTAGGAAGGGTAGTATACCGATTAGCACTGCCACTGACATTGTCCCAAGTGCACAACGTTTTCCACGTTTCTCAACTGAGAAAGTACCTACCTGAGCCGAGCCATATTCTGGAACCTGAACCCCTACCTTTTAAACAAAACCTCAATTACGAAGAGTTCCCATTGAGAATAGTGGATAAAAAGAGCAAGTATTACGAAGAATAACTATCCCCTACGTCAAGATACAATGGTCTAATCACACTGAACGAGAGGCAACTTGGGAGTTAGAAGAAGCTATACATACGCGATACCCAGAGTTCTTTCAAAGTCAAGGTACATCGAGTTTCAAGGACGAAACTCATCATAAGGGGGGGGGATAATGTGATACCTGACCCCGTTCTTTCATAAGTAGAGCATAAGTTATTAGTAGTAATTATTAGGGCGATAGATTAGTTTCTACACACGTCGTATTATATCGAGAATAATTTTTATTTTATTTTACCTGTAAGTTATAATTGAATTGACATAATCCTCCATTTTAGGAAATTCGGATGGTTCCAACAAAGAAAATTCGAAGGAGGGATTGACCACCGTGACTCACGAGGTAGGTTAAATATAGATATAGTCGCCATTTCTTTAAGCATGTTATAACACAACCCTATTATTGTTAGTAATAGAAATAGTACAAGCCTTATAATAAAAACTTAAATTTTACACTTTAAATCATTTCATTTAAGCATTTCATGATGTAACACTCATTCTTTTATAATAGAATATTTACAAGTCTTATATATACATAACTAGAATTTATATTTTAGATTATGAAATTAGTTAATTAGCATGTATTTGGACCCTTTTAATGTTATAGAAGGAATGAGGAATAAGTGTAGCTAGGTGATCATACATATATGGAAGGAAAAATAGGGTAAAGGCTTAATATAAAAACATTACACTCACGGTAGAAGGCTATAAGAAAAACAAGAACATTAGCAGCGGCACACTCAGGAACAGAGGAGTCGGATTGGCAAAGGTGGAATTGCACTTGGGAGTACTATTTATCTTCTTGGGCCAAGTAAATTATACCTTAATAAATACATGAATCCTTGTGATATTGTGGGGTTAGAAAGCAAGATTAATTATTTTATGTATACAATCTCAATCTTGTGTTTTGCTCATAAAATTTATATATGCTCACGTGTATGAATCCTTCAATTGATTCATGTTTTCATATTGGGAAGCAACCTACTGTTAATATAGGATAACCAGAGTCTGATTGCAATTGTTAATTAATTACTAATTAGAGAATCTCCAAATACAATTAGTATAGTGATGAGATGGTGAGAGGATTTACAATATATGTTTTACGTAAATATAATAATGATTAAATTAGTATAGAGTTATTAGATAGCTTGATAATTTATGTAATGTATAGGTGTACGTAGATATTATTGTAATAATGATAATGTATGATGCAATTTGTAGGATACGAGTCATTTGGACTAGACGACTTACTTGGACGAACCAACTATATAGGTAAGTGGGTTTTCCCTTCTATCGCGTTTCTCTAAAAATGATTACTCGTATGAAGAATTTGATTTCAAATACCTCCTTAATATATATACACATATATATTCCGATTTTTGAGCATGCTTATTTATATATATATATATTTATGTAATGTTGTGTTGTGGATAAATACGTTTTTACCTTCATTTAATATATGTGTTCTCAGATGAAATCTTGGAACTCTTTATTATAATTGAGTACAAGTATGATTTAAATTGTTGCTCGGAATTTATTCAGACCAAATTGGGCTTAGGGGCTAGTCTCGATATCTTTCTAACCTGCCTACTGGTGTTAAGTGGGGCACTACTGTGGTAGTGACAATATTTCTGACCCGCCTACTGGGGTTAAGTGGGGCCTGACCGTAGACTGAAACGGCATCTCGCCCACCTTAATGGGATCTAAAGTTAAGAAACTGATCAGTTAAACCAATGGGCTTTCATATTTTCAAGCATACAAGAAATCCTGTATTGTCGAACTTTGGTAGCTTGCCATATCGGAATCACTCTAAGTGAATTGTAAGTTTATGTTTTATTGGTTCCAATGTGAATGTACATTCTGCATGAGATTTAAATATTTCGAACTATTCTTCTACTTGTTTCCTTGAAATCCTTAATAACCGAATTTTACTTGCTTTATGATATTATTAATTATGTATGCTCAAGCCGATAGAAAGGAGAATCCATTTACTAGGCGATTAGTCGCCCATTCCCTGTACGTATCATATGTCTTGCAGATGAGTTAGAGAAAGGGACGGATGAGGAACAATATTGGGGATGGTGATTACTTAGATGCTTAATTCTCGAGGACCCTTATTTTTATATATACTCATTTTGTGCTAAGTGATTTGGATGTATAAGGATTTCGTCATTAGTTTCGAGTTATTTCAATTAAGGATGTATTGACTTTATTTATCCACATAATGTTTTTGGTAATTTCCTTCAAAGATCAGGGGTATTTCGAGACTGTTTACTGTTGGCTTAGTATCACAAAAATTATTTCAATTTAGTGATGCTGTCGTGTCATGACTCGGATTCGGGGCGTGACAGAAGGTGCAATATGCACTCCAAGAGATGAAATTGACATGTACAAGTTCAAAAATCAAGTACGACCTCGATAAAAGAAAAAATTAAGGCAATTATGCCAAAAGGGGATACCAAAAGAACCCCATCAAAACTTGCAAGTTCATAAAAGAAAGGGGGAGAGATAACAACTAAACCCCCATAGTATTCTGCGTATCATCATATGGGCCTATTCAATCTACCCTTCCAAAACCATCTGCCCTAGCATCCAAGAAACTGAGGTATGAATTGATGGCAAATTCCCCAAATTTCAACTCTTGTCTGCACAGACAGTAAAGTCATCGATATGAAAGGAGGAACCTTGGCGAAACATCTCTTCGGCATATTCGCCAAAGGCTTCATATAAGAAAATGATTAATGCATGATCTGCGGCTAACCCATGCTCACAACCCCTTAATTATGCCTGCAATGAGCTCGACTTCAAGGATTCAAGCTTAATTATAACAGGGCTAACTTCTGATCCTTCTCTTCCAGCTGAGCCCAAAGGTTAAATAACTCTGACGGGGAATGATCCTTTAAGACCTTCAGGTTGGACAACCCCTCGTCTACCTACTTCTTCAGATCGGCTACTTGTGTGCAAGTCTCACAAAGTTTAGTCAGCATTAGCTCAAGTCTTCCTCATCTTCTCGTATTTTTCCATCATAGCAACAGTAATGATAGGAGTCTGAACACATAAAAAGGGGAACTATAAGTATAGATAAGAAAGAATGATAAAGAAGAGAGACAAGGAACAAAAGTATCTTCCCTCTAAAGTATGTCTCCTTTCCTAGCAAACAACGGAACGTCAAAATGGAACCGTTTTAATTTGTTGTTCACAGTAAGAAAAAAAGTGTCTTCCCTCTAAAGTTAGTCCACACCACCTATGATGGGATCACCCTCAACCTTATGCTAATAGGTATTAGAGTATTAAGGTAGATACTACTGATCCATAGAAAAATGAAGAGAATTCTTCTCTTTTAGAATTGAGACATGGACATGTGAACAAGGCTAAATCGAAAGCTAGACTTTCAAGCTTTGCAGAAGAGAGAGCCTAGAGCTATAGAGCAAAAGGGATAGCAAGGCTTGGGCTTTATATTATTTTCAATTGCAATAAGTCTGATTTTAATTAATTCCTAATTAATTGAGTATGATGATTGAGCCCATGATATTTAATTCTTTAATTAAATAAAAACCCAAATCAATTAATCTACTTAATTGATTTTCAAGCCTAATAGATTAATCTTAATTAATCTATCACAAATCTTAATTAATTAAGTTAATGCTTGTGAACTAGGTTCCAAAATAAATAATTATATGATTTAATTTTCCATGAATCAATTTCATAAATTATTCAATCAATTAATTTAACTCCTTAAATTAAGTGATTTCTTCTCCATGATTAATTCAATCAGTTAATTCCAATAATTCCATCATGAATTTGTGTGTGATCCTTTAAGTTCACTACTCAGCTAGACTTGGACTTGTATCATATATACAATTTAATTAGCAACTCAATTGCATTATATTAAATAGATCATATCATAATCAAACACCCTCAATTAACTCCTTAATTGGAGGGTACCCGTCACCATGGGTGGCCATCTAGAAATGATCCATGGAACTAGAGAATAGGTGAATTATTGCGTGAACCTGTAAGCTATGCGTACCATCCAGATAAGGCCCCTCTGCACTTACCTCCCAATCAAAGTCCGGGACATGGAATTAGTTACCAGTTTCCATTATCGACTTTCATGCCATGTATCAACTATATAAGTTATGCTTTCAATTCATCAATAGAAAAAATTATTTTTTATATTTGATCAACAGCCATGGTCATGGGCTTCAATGAACACAATGAAGGACAAACGGATCTGCCCGGGAGCGCGAGCGGAAGCGAGAAAGCGAGAAAATAGTGCATAAATTTAAATCCAATTTAAATAAATGAATCCCAAGGGGTGTACCCTTGGGTGCTCAACCGGGCGTTCGATGTAGGATGTGTAAATATTAGAAACATATATTTAAACACATAGGGCATAAATGTATATTAAATCAATCAAAGCGTAGTAAAACCGTTACCTTTGATTGTTTAGCGTATGCTCCCGGCTACTAGCGTTGTTCCTTCTCCGGAATACTCACGAAATCCAAACGTATGGATTCTCCAAAGGTGATCCACACCACACTGGAAGAAACACACGTTCTTCTTTCTAGAAAAGAACGGGTTTAAGAAGGAATCGGTTTAAGAGAAGAACACTATGAATTAGTGCTCTCTTAAACTCACTTTGTTCTTCTTCTTGATTCAAAATCAAGTGAAGAACACAAGTGTGAGAGATGGAGAGAGGCCGAGAGTTGAGAGAGAGGAGAGGGATTTTTGTCTTCTCTTTTTCCTAGAAAAAGATGAATAATGAATCACTTATGCTTGGTGTTGTATATTCTAATATATATATACATAATTAATGTGATTATTGGAATGTGTCTAGGTTCATCCAAGGATATCTAGATTCATTCCAATCAATCACCAACAATTCTTCAATCAAGCCTACCAAAATTTATAGTATGATCAAATCATACCAAAAAGGAAGAGCTTGATTGCAGTTGATTTGTCTCTTTCCAAAAGAGATAAGTCAACATACCACCTAGCATGAAACATGGCTGATTTTGCTTCCTCCAAGGGAGCATGTCGGCCATGTTTAATTAAGGGAAGAAGTCCAACTTCTTCCTATTCCAAAATATGAATTATTTCTCCTCTCGGGTATAATTTAACGGACCGGGTTTCGTCGTAATCCAATTACGACGAATCCAACATTAAATCCAATTTAATGTATATTTAAATTATTCCCGTTGATCTTTTAATCCAATTAAAAGATCCATTGTCTCAACATCTCAACTTTCCATATTTAATCGAAAATCCAATTTATCGATTAAACGAAAGCTCGATACAATATCGGCCCGTCCATCCAATGGACTTTCCCTTAAGTAATCCAATTACTTATTTTATCCTTCGAGATTGACTCCAAGTCGATCTCTCAACCTCCTCGGTGATTTGTGTGTGACCTTTTAGGTTCACCCTCAGCTAGACTTGGGCCCGTGTCCCACAAGGGCCCGTTACCATAGGTGGCCGTCTAGCAATGGTCCATGGCACTAGAGACTAGGTGAATTGAAATTGGGCATCGGTTCCCGTCTACCTTCTAGCAACGGTCCAAGTCAACGGTACAGGTATGATCCTTCCGTCTACCGTCTCCCGGCCTTAGTCTAGGGTATGGGATTGGGCGCCGGTTCCCATCCTTGACTAGGCATCTATGCTTAATACTTGAGACCACGTATGCTTCATTGCGTCGACACAGGAAACCATTTCCTGTTCGACCAACCACTGTGGCCACAGCTTCAAACAGCATGAACGTGTCTCCGAGTGGATAGGAGATACCTCTGTCACATATTGATAGGGGACAGATCCTCTTCTTGGAATCCACCGTCCTCGCTACACATTCCCACTGCACTGGACAAGGCTTATGATAATCATCTTACAGAATGATTACCTCTCGCCAGATCCAAGATACAACCGTCATGTGCACGCGACTGCCATGATCCCTCAAGTCTGAGGATTACTCCCGTACTATCAGAACCGGGGAAAACCAATCATACCGACCAAGCCTCTAAGGCTTCCATATAATGATCCCCGCGAGTTAGTCTAGTCGGCTCGACCCCAGTCGACCAACCCATCAAGATCGTGTAGGCGTCCCACGCCTGTCGCCGATGAAACACGGCACTCATCTAATGAACACGACTCTTGACGCAAGTCTCAATAGGACTCTGGATGCCCTGTCTCGAGGTCCTCGATTTGGAACGTTTCAAACCCAACTCTTAATCAGTTGGTTTCATGACCACCATCCAATGCGTGGCCCAACTGCACGAGTTGTTATCCATGGTCTGTGGGCTTTGTTGCGATATAAGTTAAACACCGTTTTAACAAATGTGAAATGAGCGCAACAAAGTAAGCACCAGAAGTGATAAATACTCATTTTATTCATCACATAATAATATTACATTTACATCGAGTTGTATAATAGGTTACAAATCGCCAAACCTATTGGCTTTCTGGTCACCTATTCTAACACAAAATATGTAGAGAACATAGGTGGTTTGTTATCATCTCATGATAAGTAGCAGATCCTATATTGGAACTCACCAATCGTCATGCATGCTTCAGTTATGTCTGAAACATGATGGTATAGTAATCCAAGATGAAATCTGAGACTATGTTAGACATGATCAAGTCATAGATTTCCTATGCACAAGGTTACTGTGGAACCTCAGGTCTAAGGACTAGTTAGTACACTATTGTAGTCTAGGAGTTGTAGTCATACCAATCATGCCACACAGGGCTTTCATATGATAACTCTTGCAAGTCAATTTAGTGAACTTGATAACTCCTTATCAAGCACCAACTAAAATGCGTAGACATCACATGTTTTTATTTGTGAAACTAGACAATCATCATATGAACGCATCACTTAGTGCAAGTCTCTAATGAATAGTCAATGCCCTGTCTTGATCGATTCATCGACTTGGAATATTTTAGACCAAATCATAGAAGTTGGTTTCATGGTCGCCATCATATGCTGAGCCAAAACTGTAGCATAATGATCTAAGGGCTTCAACCAAATGCACATGTAATGTTTAAAGCATATGATGAAGATGGCCAAAGAACATTTCTTCATTAACATTCTATTGAAAAGGATTATCTAAAATAGTTTACAACGAGCCAATCAATTAGCTAAATAGTCATCTAATATGTGAATCTTCTTGAGCAGCTGAAACATTCTGCCTAAAACCAATATGTTGCCTTCCAGGACTTGCTAGAACGTCTAGATACCTTTCCCTTTGATCCCCACAATCTAGTACACCCTGCTATCCTTCAGTGCTTTGGGTTGAGCCCCAAAGAGGCGAATACAGATCCAACTGCTGGTATATTCTCTTGCAACCTTTTGTTCTTTGTTTCCCTATTGCAAAGAAATTTTGTAGACAAATGTTTATATATGTTGGTTACCTGCGCAAGAAAAATATTCCAAAAATTGCTGCAAGACCGAGCTATGAAGGGGAGGAAGACCCCTAGTGCCGCTCCTCTACCAAGCGCACCCTGCTGAAAAGTCCCCCCTTGACCCCCCCGCTAGCTTCCCATCCACTGGTGATCCTAAGGGCAAGCGCCTACTGATCCGATCCCCACCCCTACAAAAACAAATAAGGGTTAGGTTGGTTCGCTTGTTCCTCCTATTCCTCGCCTAGAAACCCGAGCTGGCACTCCTCGTCTTGCTAAAGAGAGACCTGCTATGAATAAGCTTCTTACTCGAGGATTACTCCTTGCTGTTGGAGGAAGGCGAGGGCAATCGGGCAACTGATTTTCTAAAGGGCCACCCATAGATAGGACTTATATGGACAATTTGCCTAGAGCTAAGGCCCTTGGTTTATTGTGTCTCACTTCAACAAAGGTAAGTAACTACAAAAAGTAGCTTGTACAATAACAGTGTAATTGATAACCTTTAACCTGGATGAGGTGTTTGTGTTGTAGGCATTTGTGCTAGGGGTGGCATGTTCAGCTGGACTGAGTAGGGAAGCCCTTTGTCTGAAGATTCCCACAAGAGGATAGAGGAGCTGGAGCAGGCCTACCGCTGGCTGAGGGAGGCAGTGAAATAGAGAGACCAACTCCATATGGAGAATACTACGAGCATTCATCATCTTAAGAGAGGAGGTAGCCAACAACTTGCATGTCCGCTTGGAGTAGGATGTGCTGTAAGCGGAGCGAGTAGGGATATGTTGGAGGGCCTATGGCAAAGTCGCCTAGCTGAATACAAGAAGTCCATAGAGTTTCAAACATTGCTGGTCGATCGTGCCCTGAAGTATCACAGGATTCAGACCAATGCACAGTAATTCTCGGGCTCGAGTTACCCTCCAAAGGGTGTGGCTACTTTCTTCCTGGATGAAGATGCAGGTCTGGCCACTACTCCTGATCTTGATGAGCATGGCCTTACTGAGGTGCCAGAGAGTCCTCTTGCTGGGATTGATCCTATGTCCTTGGACCTTATAGGAAAGTGGTGGAAGATGTAGCCCCTCTACGAACTAAGCCCCCTACTGCAGCTAGCGAAGAAAATATGCCTCCCCCTGCTGGTAAATAAACATGTCCCATTTTCTACTAGAAGAACAATTTTAGGTTTTTGTTCGATATTGGTACTTCCTGCGTGAGGTTTGAAAATGCTCGGGTGTGGGCTTGGAGATTTTTTGTTTAATGATGGAATAATGGTGCCTTCAATTATATTCCTCCTTCTTCTTCTTTTGTGAAATGTTTTATGAAATTTGCGTTTTTTTTGCTAATAGTTGTTCTGTTCCTTGAAGAATATGTTGTTGTTATGCTTCATTATTCCTGCAGGTTAGTATAATAATCTATTGGGGATGTCCCAGTTTGTAACTTGCTTGGTTCGCCCAATGTAGATTTTTCCTGCAGGTGATTAGTGATAATAAGAGGAAAGGAGACTTTGAGTCTCACTATAGTAATAAGTTTATATATTGTGTTGCTTCACATATTGCATAAAACATTTCCTGCCACATTGACTGGAAAAGTAAGGATTTAGATGTCACCATGAAATGTGTTAGCATATAAACTAGCTAAGAATGTGTGAGCGTGTATTCTATGTAACACCCTCTTACTGAGTTTAGTCTAAGTAAGGATGTACTGACTGGAGCAAGTCTGTGAGTTTGTTCAGCCTGCTAGAGGTCTTGATATATGGTACTAGCTTTGCATGTGTTTCTATATTGATTGAGTAGGTTGGCCATCATCCACCTGCCCTCAATAGGATAGATTGTGCTTGCACCTGGCCTGCCTTGAGACCTCCTCTTGAGAGTAGGATAGCTTTGTTCAGCAAGGGCAAAGTATAACCTGCTGCAATACAAGGTAAACAAGTCCTAGAGTATTGAGAAGTATAAGTATAATCTAAGTATAATTGAGCATATGCGTGCCAATGTGTATAAATTATAATAACTAAGTAAGTGTGCCTGTTGAAGGCAGTTCATTAAGGCTCATAGCCTGCAAAGTGAGTGAGGGTGGGCCACAATGGGCGGCTTATCAAGGCTCAAAGCCAATAGGAGTGCGCCAGTAGGGGCGGCTTATTAGTGCTTGAAACCAGTAGAAGCGAGCCAACAAGGGCGGCTTATTAGATACATGCGCCAACAATGCGGCTTATGTGATGCGTTCGCTAGCTAGGCAGCTTCTAAGATGTGTGCACCAACAAGGCGACTTATGAGTTGTTAATAATGCGGGGGTGTTGTAGGGGAATGGAAACCGTTCTTATTCAAGAAAACTAATTCTTTATTCAGTGGATACTAAAACTATGAGTAAAGAGCAAGGCTTTTAGGAATAAAACTTCTTGAGGTTGTAAGCATCCCATGGTCGGGAGAGCTTTCTGCCGTCTGCGTCTTCTACCTCATATGCTCCGAATTTGAGAATCTAGCTTACTTCGTAAGGACCCTCTCAGTTGGAAGCCAGCTTTCCTATTGCTTTTGGAGCACTTACTAACGTTAACACGAGATCTCCCACCTGAAATTCTCTCATCTTCACCCTTTTGTTGTAGGCATTAACCACCTTTTGCTAGTATCTTTCCATGTGGGTTCGAGCATCCTCTCAAACTTCATCGATTGAGTCCAGGTTAGTACACAACAAGGTATCATTGTCTTCCTACTCGTAGTGCTAGATCATAATGATTTTCGGCCCTGCTTTAGTAGGGATCATGACTTCTAAGCCGTAAACTAAGTTAAAATAAGTGTCTCCGGTGATTGATCTGCGGGTAGTCCTATAGGACCATAGCACACTGGGCAGGGCATCTACCCACTACCCTTTTGCTTGTCCCAGCCTGGTCTTGATGACCTACACCAGAATGCGGTTTATGACTTCTACCTGCCCATTAGCTTGGGGGTAGGCTAGTGGAGTGAAGTGTTTTTGGATGCCTTGGTAGCCACACCAGTCTTAGATTTCCAGTCCTGAAATTGGCGACCTTTGTCAGAAATAATTATACGAGGTAAGCCATAGCTGCAGACTATATTTTTTTCAAAGGAATTTGAGCACTTCATTTTTTGTGATCTTAGCTAGGGTTCAACTTCCACCCACTTGCTGAAGTAGTCTACTGCTACTAGTAGGAATTTGCGTTGTCCTTGTGCAGCTGGGAAAAGACCTACTATGTCCGTTTTGTATTGGGAAAATGGGCAAAGTGCAGAAAGGACCTTGAATTGCTTAGTAGGTACATGGATGAGTGAGGCGTGCTTTTGGCATTGCTCGCACTTTCATACCCAGTCCACTACATCCTTTTTGAGAGTAGACCAGAAGTATCTAGCTTGTAGAGTCTTCCCTGCAAGGGCTATACCACCTGTGTGGGATCCAAAAGATCCTTCATGTATCTCATGTAGTACCGCTTTTCCCTCCTCTATTGATAAGCGATGGAGGTAGGGTTGAGAGAAGCTATGTTTGTAAAGGTTCCTCCCAGCAAGATAAATCTGGTTGCCCTGCTCCTCAGGTGGGCTACCTCGTTCTCATCAATAGGAATAGTTCCTTCTTGTAGGTAGTCAAGGAAGGGTTTCCTCTAATCCGCGCTAATCTACAAGATATTCACATTAGTATTAGGAGAGACTTTAATAAGTGTTCTTACAGTGATAGTGCGAGTACTGCAGTCGGCTGAAGAGCTAGTTAGCCGGGCAAGGTAATCCGCCTTAGTGTTCTCGGTGAGGGAATTTGATGGAGTTGGAAGCTCCTGAGCCTGCTCCTGAGTTCATTTATCTCTTCGAGGTACTCCTTCATTTGGTCCTCCTTAACATCGTATGTCCTTCCACTTAGTTGGTCACCAACCAGGAATTGAAGTAAGCAGTCAAGTTCCTTGCTCCTACATGAAGTGTAATCTTGATACCTGCTATGAGGGCCTCGTAATCGGCCTTGTTGTTTGAGCTTTGAAGTCAAATCTCAAGGCAAGTTGTAGCTCATCTCCTTCTGGGCTAGTTAGGACGATTCTTGCTCTACTGCTCATTGGGAATCGGAGTAGGCAGTCAGGTTCCTTGCTCCTGTATCAAGTGCAATCTTGAAACCTAGTATGAGGCGTCGTTTTTTGAGGCTTTGAAGTCAAATCTCAAGAAAAATTCTAGCTAGTCTCCTTCTGGGCTAGTTAACACGACTCCTGTTGTACTGCCCGCATAGGTGGAGAAGCCATCGACATGGAATAACCACTTTCCCTCATCCTCCTCAACAGACATAGCTTCAGTCATGAATTCAGCTAGAGCGTGGGCCTTGGTGGTCATTCTGAGCTGGTAGGAAATGTCATAGTCACTGAGCTCCATAGCACATTAGATCATCCTACCTGAAGTCTCAGCTTGCCCCAGCATTGTCCGTAGAGGATGTTAATGCGTACACTAATAGAATGTGATAAAAAGTAAAAGCATTTTCTAGCAGTTGTCACCAAGGCAAGTGCTAGGTTTTGTACCTCAAAGTAGCACAGCTCAACACAATGCCATACCTTACTAACATAGAAGATCTACTTCTAAGTTCCGTAGTCATCTTTGATGAGCACGAAGCTCACGTTGTCCTGCCCTGCAACGAGATACAAGTATAATGGCTACCTGATGAGGGTTTAGTGAGCGAGGGCAGCTCAGCCAGGTAGGCCTTCAGGTCCTAGAATGCTTGTTGGCATGTCTTGTCCGGTGTAAAATTCTTGGCTTTTCTCAAGGCCTGAAAGAAGGGAAGGTTGCACTCAGCTGAGCGGGATATATACCTATTGAGAGCAACTATGCGACCAACATTAACCTCAACACATTTTTCTGTCACCATGTATCCACAAAATCATCCTCTCCGTACTCCGAATGAACATTTGGTTGGGTTCAGCTTCATGTGGTACTTCCTCATAATGCCAAATATCTCAGCAGGGTCTGTGATGTGTTGGTCAGCTTGCCGGCTCTTCACCGGCATGTCGTCCACATAAACCTCCATATTGTGTCCGAGTTGTTCTTGTAACATGCGGTTTACCAGTCGTTGATAGGTGGCACCTGCATTTTTAAGCCTGAAAGGCATAACAATATGACAATAGGTCCCTCCTGACGTGGTGAAGCTTACTCGCTTCTGGTCATCGAGATTAAGCAGAATTTGGTGGTAACCCTGCGAGGCATCCATTAGACTTAATAATTCATGACCAGAGGTGGAATCCACCAGCTGGTCTATGCAAGGTAGGGATAGAAATCGAGGAGCTTGCTTACCTCTTCCTGGATGACCTTGTCTTTTTCAAGACCAAAATATCTTTTTTTTTTCTTCATAGAAGGGAAGGTTAGATCTAGATTTAGGCTATGTACTGTAATACTTGTGTCAATTCCTACTAAATCATGGGTTGACCATGGGACTACATCTACATTTTCCTACAAGAAAGTAGTTGGTTGCCCTGCTAATTTAGGGCTCAACTGGGAGCTGATCCTAGTGTTTTTGTCCAGCTCTCCTGATATAAGCTAGATGCTCCACAGCTCCTCAGCGGGCTGAAACTCGATCAGGATTTCGTTTCCCTACTAACCATACTACAATAGGTCTTTTACCTTTCTCTTAGTTAGGCTGCGCCAGGGCTATTTCCATGTCCTTCCCGCTACCTCCTTTTACAAATTCAACATAGCCCTTCTGTGTTGCGTACTTGTCACCTATAAATTCCCCTACTCCTGCTTCGGCGGGGAAATTCAGCTTCATGTGATAAGTGAAGACAACCTGGAAGGCGTTTAGGGCAGGTCACCCTAGGATGGCATTGCTGATGGCATATCCACTATGACAAAACGGGTCATCTTGGTATTTCTTTTGGGCTCCGCTCCTAAAGACAGGGGAGTAAGATATGTCCTACACTGTGTACAACTTCCCCTGCAAAGCCATATAATGATGTGTCTACCGTCTCCAACGGGGTATCACCAAGCTTTATCTGCCGATAGACCTCTTAGAAAAGGATATTTGCAGAACTACTAGAATTCACAAAGATACGTTGAATAGTGTAATTAGCTAAAATAGAAGAAATAACAAGTGCATCATTATGAAGTAAATGAACTCTCTGTGTATTAACAGGTCCAAGGTGGATTGTAGGATCCTCTGTTGGTGCTTCATAGTCAATTTCCATGGTCGCCCTAGCACTACGGGCATGAGCTCGCCTAGCTCTTCTAAAGTCCCCATCAGCGAGTCCTCTTGCTATCATGTGAACACCCCTTTAGCAGGAATATTTTTCGGGCTCTGTTCCTCAGCCGAGAACTTTTCCTTTTTGTGTTCCCTCTTGCAGGGATCAACAACCTACTCCTTGCTCCTACGGGAGTCACGGTGGCAGAGCCTCCTCCCTTGTTTGTGTCGCTGGTCTTTATTGACGTAATCCTTCAGGCAGCCGGCTTGTATGAGTCGTTCTGTCTCCTGTCTTAGTTGGGAACACTTGTTGGTATCATGCCTGTATTCCCTGTAGTACCTGTAAAAATATTTAGATTTAGGAAGTTGGGGACCTTCATCAGAGCCCTTCGACTACTACAAGGCAGAACATCGGTCTGTGGCCGTAAGCATCCGTGTTGGGCTGGTGATAAGCGGGGTGTAGTACTCGTTCTTTAGATCAAGAGGATTGAACCGCCCTCTGGGCTCTTGCGGGAGGAGGAAATCTCAGCATCCATCCCTCTGTCCCGGTTGTCTTCCTTCTTCACCAATTGGGCATTTTCGAGATTCATGTACTTCTGTACCCGAGCTAGCATGTCATGAAAGTGGGTTGCAGGCTTTTTCGCCAGGGATTCAAAGAGAGGCCCTACTTGGAGTCCTTGGGTGAGAGCGTTGATCAGCACCTACTGGTGAGCGATTGGGACCTCCAGGACAGATTTATTGAAATGTTGGACATATGCGCTCGACGTCTCATTTTTCTCCTGTTTTACTCCGAAAAGGCTGATAGCTGATTTTGGTACTTCTTGCTGCTAGCAAACTAGTATAGGAAAGGGAGCTAAATTTTGCAAAAAAATCTTACTGATCCAGCTGGCAGCTGATCGAACCATAGTTGAGCAGAATCGCTTAGTGTAGTAAGGAAAACACGACATTTAATACCATCAGTATACTTGTGCACAGCGCTGCATTTAAAACTTGTGCATGTGCTCAACAGAGTCGGTAGTGCCATTATAAGCAATTAGGTTTGAAGGCACCTTCAAATGAGTAGGGAGATCTTCTGCTATGATGTCAGCGCTGAGGGGAATACATCGCTCAGCAGGTAAGGCCTCATTTCTCACCTCTTGGTGGAGTTCCACCACTTCCGTCTTGAGAGAGCGCTAGTATTCAGGGCTCCTAGGGTGTTGCCTACTTGCTGGCGGGGTCAGCAGTACAAGTCCATCCTGCTGGAGTGCAGCAGGAATTGATGGATTAGTTCCTAGCTCCTCATGCGTTCTGGTCCTCTCCTCCTGAGAAGGTTGTCCTGCTCCGTTGGCTTGGGAGCCTCGAAGTGTTGAGTGGATGGTCTCCACAAACAACTGCTGGAGCTTCTCGCAAAAGAACGGGTTCGCGCCAGCAGGCAGGGTTGTTGGGTCGAAAGTAGGAGCTGGGACATTAAATCCTCCAAGTGCTTACTCTGGAGGTGGAACAGTGGATCCTGTTGTAGCGGGAATGGAGGTATTTTCCTCGAAGGATCTGTTATCGGCATCATTATCTGAACTTGCTATTTATCGCATTTAAAGCTCAAGTGTTCCCACAGACAGTGCCAAAGATGCGTACTGGGGTCCAGCAACACCACAAAAGTCGAACGATCTTCAGAAAGATCCTAAGATAAAAAGGGGACTGACCTGCAAATAGAAGTTAGCTCTCTGATGTTTAAGTCATTAATGTTCTTATTGAATAAAATAATTGAAAAAGTTGAATAAGTGAGAATAGTGGTAAGGTACAATAGTGAAGTGACAAAATTCATGTATAGTGAGCTCAAAATAGCATAAAAATATAGAGAGAGTGTGAGTGAGAGTGTAAATTGCAAGATGGAAAGATGTTACCAAAATGATGCTCAAAATGTCATTTTATAGACGATCATGAAGCAAGATTCTGAGGGTGGTTACAGATTGTCGTACGCCATTGGAAGGCTACACGAGTTGGCTATCCAACCAAAGAATCTGTTCGAGATTTGGATTAGTATTAACATATATATGACTATTTTACCAAGTCTTGCCAAGTTTGCTTCCAGGAATCTGTTACTTACTGATTAAGATCTGATTACAGTCGGATTCGTAGGAGTTTGTTGGATACTTTTAATATGACGTGTCCCCATGTATTAGCGACCTGTGTGACATGTTGTCCCTACTGTATGTCAACTGGGCTTGCTGAAATGGGTTTTTTTCTTGGGCCTGCCAATTTGGTAAAAATAATGTGGCCTAAGGGCTAAAGGTCCTGCTCATAGGCTGGTCAGGTTCTACCTGTTCGATTTTTTGGCTGGAGGCCCACCTCCTTGCTCTTGGGCTTTCAAGGTGAATATTTGACGGGGCATCAAGTCTAATCGAGCTAGAACGAGCTTTAACTAGATTAAATATGAATCAAGCTCGAGTAATTTGATATTTTTAATACAATTTATTATTTTTGCACTAATTGAATTGAGTTCGAGTTGAGCTCGAAGCTTATCGCGCAAAATAATTTGTTCAGATTCGGTTTGTTCAGTTTAACAAATGAAATTCAAATGAGCTTTTATCGATCAATTCAAGTGTCGAGTAGTTTGATTTGTTTGGCAACCTAGTGTATATTAAATGAAATAAAAGATGCAATAAAACTTGAAATAAAAATCCATATGTTCTTATGCAGGCTTGAAGAATTGATGCCAATGAAGATGTTGAACATTCACAGTTGCATATCTTCGTCTTGAACTTGCTTTGGACTTAAGTCATTTTGATTTGTTGTATGTAGCTATTGTGTTATTTGTTGTATGTGGTAGAGACACATTTTTATAGGCATGAACAGAACTTAGGTAGTTTAGGCTCACTTCTATTGGGTTTGAACGTCATGGCTTTGACATGGATCGATCTTCTAATCGGTCAGTCGTCATACTTGAATATGCTTTGACACAATGTAGTCAATCCAAAATAAAGAGAAATTTGTATTTATCTTAGATCAGTTCATCAAGAATGCATAAAGCCTAAACTTTATATGGACTGATTGCAAATTTGTCGTCCTAAACGGCAGATTTTTCGGTCCCAGGGGCAGGGTGATTTGTGTTTCTGGCATGATGTATGGGTAGGGGATCTTCCCCTCGTCGAGGTGGTTCGCCCTGATTTTGCGGTACATGAGCGCGTTCATTATTATTGGAAGGGCGATGCGTGGGATATGGACAAGTTGAACCGCGTCCTTCCGACGGCAATTGTACGCAGTGTCGCCTCCGTTCCTTTTGACCGTCAATCTGAAGACAGGGCCTGCCGGAAGGCACGGCCGGATGGGGTTTTCTCTGTCAAGTCCGCTTGGGAGCTCCTCCGTACGCCAGCAGCCCAACGGCCGCTACTTGCTGACCTACAGCACCGCCTCCTTGCGCCCTCTATGATGATTTTCTTGTGGTGCCTCCTCCACGATTTCATCCCCGTCGACGAGCGGCTTCGAGCCAAAGGCCTGACCATTGTGTCTCAATGTCGATGTTGTCACCATGCGGAGTCGGTCAGCCATTTATTCCTTCAGAGCGCACCTATTCAGCAGGTCTGGGACCACTTTGGAGCTTTGTTTAATTTCTCCCCTCCAAGAACGGAATATGTTTCCACCATGCTCCACGCCTGGCGGCTTTCTTCCCCATTCGCTATCCAGGGACACATCCGGGTCATTATCCCGGCACTAATCCTTTGGTTCACCTGGAAACTATGCAATGAGGCCAAGTTGGTGTGCGGTTCTCCCCTACTGTCATAATCCAACGGGTGTGGGCGCACTTGTGGAGGTTTTATTCGGCGCACGGGATGGATATTGGAACCTGGAAAGGGGATCTTCATATAGCTAGGAAGTTGGGCTTCCATTTTCTCCCAAAGAAACTACCTCTTCCCATAATGGTTCGGTGGCAGAAGCCTGACCACGGCTGGTGGAAGTTGAATAGTGATGGGGCGTCCAAAGGAAATCCAGGGCCGGCGGGCACAGGTTGTGTCCTTCGAGATGCAGGGGGCAACTTGATCGTGGCCTTTTTTGATTATCTGGGTGATCAAACAAACACCTTTACTGAATTGTTTGGGGTCGTTCGGGGCTTGGAACTCGCTCTCGAACACGGCTGTTTGCAAGTTTGGGTGGAGATTGATGCCATGGCCGTCCTCCAAATCATACACTGAGACACGGGCAATTGGCGGTTGCAACATTTGCTTACGCGCCTCCGGCTGCTACGTCGGCAACTAGTCACCAGATTCACGCATGTTTATAGAGAAGCGAATCAATCGGCCGATTACCTGGCTAATCGGGCTTGTCACCTGTGCTCAAGTGGGGTTTGCACCTCGGCACAAGTACGTCTGCACCGGCTCCTTCGTTTGGACGAGCTGCCAAGTTTTCGCTTTAGATAGACTAGGGGCTTTTTGATTGTTTATTCTTTTTGTAAGTACTATGGAGGTTTTGATTTATTAATAAACGGGTAGGGATCCGTCTAACACACTGCCACGACGGCGGTTTTCCTTAAAAAAAAATTAAAAATTAAAAATTGTCGTCCTAAAAATATGTAAAGTCTAAATTTATTAATAGAATTTAATTTGAAACCCGATTATTAGTCAATTTGTTTGAAATTTTAATTGGTAATTTATTCTTAAAAAAAAATGATGGCACCGGTATGCGGTGTATCTACCAAAACAAGATTCAAAGCAAAGAAAAACAACAAATAAACACTTGATTATCATTTTTTACTAATCCTTACCTAACTCTTTGCAAAAGTTACTATTATTGTTCAAAGAGAATTCAACAACATATATAGATATTTTCCTTGCCTATACCTTGGTTTAACTGATCATAGTACAAACATGAAATCCCAGAGAGCTATCAGAGCTTCATATAGCCGTTTTCGATCATCCACCTGAAACTCCAATGCTTCTGCTCGCACTTGTACGACCAATAAGCCCATCCAAACGTCGCCTTCCCATAAACGTCGAGCTGAGCTTTTGCGAATCTCCAATAATCTTGCATCGAGGCGTTGTCAACATACAAATCAGCAGTCCACTCTCCTGCATGCAATGCGATATCAGAATTTGCTCATTTTGTCAAAACCAATCCTTCGAAACTTTCATGCAAAATTCAAAGTCTGTGTCATTCTGTCTTACCGACAAAGCTCAAAGGACCACCGGGACAAGTCACTTCTTGCAGCTGCTTCGGTCGTTTCTTGTAGACGTAATCGATGTTCTGCTGACCGTTCAAGCTCCGGAAATAGTCTGAATAGCGGTTGTAGTAGTGAACATCTATGACCGAGTAATTGAGTCCTGCAGCAAACGGGAGGAGTTCTGTATGGTTTGCTTCTCCCAATCTATTTGATAGAATAACATAAGCAGTTGAAGTGTATGCTCTGACAGCATCATAACCGGCTTTATAGTACTTTCTCAAGCTATCGAAAGTGACACCGGGAGCTAATGGCTCGTTCATCAATTCGATTGCTATGAGACTTGGGTGATCAGCATACCTGAAATTGAATGCCCCAATAAGCATGATATGATAGATAAGACTGTTTGAGAAAACTTGTCGTTTTGAAAACGTGAAGTTGCAGCGGAAGTTGGAGAAATAGCAAAACAGCAAAAGCAGGAGATGTTCGAAAATGCAGCTTATGGCTTTTATTGATATGCTTTAACTAAGCAATATTAACAACACTATAAATTCTATTGATGTAAGGATTCATGTTGTATTGGAGATTACCGTTTGCAAAAGAACGGAGAAAAGAATTCTCGGACCAATATACAGTTTATGACTTGAGGTTATGATAGTTGAGAGTGATTGAAGAGTGAACCTTGCAGCCAAGAAGTCTATGACTGAGACTGTTTCGAGTATTCTGGAATCACCCCATTCCAGGAATCCGTCTCTGGTTCCACTGTGATGATTACCGTTCTGTGATCCTGGAACTGCATGCAGATCCAATATGACCTTCATATTGTAGTTACTACAACAGAAATGGAGAAAAGAATGTTTTACTTTAACAACAATGCTCTCAGAATTTTGAAGAAAGAGAAAGATATACTTGGAGCCGCATGAAATGCAATTTTAAAATTCTTTCCAGTGGCCAAAATTTTAAAGACTGCCTATACAGGCTGGGGGTGTTGCGGTGTAAGCGTGTGTGTGTGTGTCGCGTGGGGGTTGGGGTGCCTCTGGCTCGATTACTGCTTATAAATGAAGGTAAAATGAAAATGTAATGTGCTATAAAACCAAAGATAACAAAAGAATGCTTACGAAGCCCACTCAAACGCATTATCTAGAGCTTGCAAAGAACCCCCAACAAATGGTTTCGGTGGAACAGGATCATATATGATCCACCAGCCGACTGGAATTCTAACGGCATTGAGACCATTCTGAGACATAAATCTGAAATCTTCTTCCATAATGTAAGTGCTCCAATGATTCTGCCATTTTTACACAGCTTTAGTAACATCTAGTACACTGTTATATTGATGGTGGAGCAGGTCAAAAACAGAATTATTTGTCTTACTCTCAATATTTCAGGAGCTAGATCTGGACCATAGCCGTTGGTTAATTGATATTCCCCTTGCAAGGTCTTGACAATATGCATTTCAAATATGGAAGGATCTTGATCCCCCCAGTCATCAGGGCTTCCCGAGTAATCCGCCATCACAGAATTTTCTGTTTCTGCCTTTTACAGCCCAAATTTTTATGCATATAAGAAACCCCGAGATCAGTCTCTCAGAAGACAGTATTTTTTCATAACATCCACAGTCTAATTTGATCGTTTGAGAATGATCAGACTTATTCACTCACAGCCATTGTATACGGATCTTTGGTGTTTGGTAATTCAAGAAGACAAAATATTACTGCACTAGAGATAGCTTTTACCTGCAGATAAAGGCCATTCGATGCTTGGATACGCACTCTAAGTGGATTATCACCATTGCGTACAATCCTGAATGATTCGGCCGTCCCTGGTTCAGCTGCATGGGCGGATACTTTATTCCCCAACCCTTGAGTACTAAGTCCAATGAAATCTTTGTTGAGAACTCTAAAATTGAAGGTCGTCTCATTGATTCTCCATAACTACAGATCAAACCGTAACGTTGTCAAGTACAAACAAGAATAACCAATGAGGTGGTGAACCAACCAGGATAAGAGAAGATCAGAGAACTCACCCTGAAAGTCTCCCAGCTTCTAGGAGTATCACGGTTAGCTACCAACGCCGAACCACCACCATTTTCAGCACATAGGTACTTGTTGAACCTTACAGACTTCAAATGCACTTGAGTTCCATCCTAATTAAAAAACAAGATGGTGTTAGAAATTCTCCAAATTATACATCCAAGTGAACAGACATAGAGTTTACATTCACTTCAAGAATAAATTCACTACTTGCTACAGCTCAAGCTTCTCTTTCAACAGATGAACACATCAATTCAAGAAATTTAAGATTACCAATTCTTCATAAGTCAGCAACCGAATTAGGATACTCTAAGAGCATATTAGAGATTTCAAAAATGACAGTTTTTAAACTTCTAGACAAGTCCCAGAGCCCGCGAAAGCAAGAAGCTCGATTCAAATCTCATCGTCACCCATTTATGAGAATTTAGCCTCTACATTACAGGGATATCAACAGAAATCAAACTAGATGTGTTCTTCTTTAACAGCTTGAGCACAGTCCGTTCAATAATTTAATAATAGGTGAAACTCACACTTTTCTTGGATTGCTTACAAGGGTTCCAAATTCCCACCAAACACACAGTCCAGCAGCATAAATCTATTCAAGAACTCAAAAGAATCTGCAATGCTCAATCAAATTCTACCAACCAAAAAAGGCATATCATATCCATTTCTTGAAATGACTACCCCATCATAACTAGATCAGAAAAAAAAAACAAAAAAATAAAAAATAAAAACCGAAAAGAAACAAAAAAGTAAGCAATCAAACACCCACCAAGAGATCTTTGTTGGGAATGGCATCAAACAGAGATCGGGTCATCCAGCCTTCAATCACAAGCCATCCCCCCAAATTCACCGCCTTAAGCGGCAATTCCTGGCCAAAACATTGTAGCAGATTCCATGAAAACAAGAACAATGAAGCGGCAAACTGATGCTTCATACTCTTTCACCTCAGCTTTGGGAAATGAGCTCTTTTTTCAAGAAGTTTACGCTGTTCTTGGATCAACCAAAAACAGTACTGAACTAATCATACAACTTTAACACTTTATTCTCCAAGAGGGCTGTTTTCTTTTTGCTCGTTGAAATCTGAGCTGCAAGCAAAAGTCCCAAAAAGTGAAGAAGAGATAAAGAGAGAAAGTGGAGGGAAAAGAATAGTGAATAAAACTCAGCCGATGGATTCATGCATGTCCAATCCCAGCCGTCTAATGAAGCTAGCAAATGCCAAAGATGGTGGGGTGAGAAATTTAATCCACCCACGCTCCTCCTGCTGCCCAATCCAACCACCCCGACACTGCCACGCATGTGCTCTAAAAGGTGGTGGTCGAATGTCGATCAGATTTCCTATTTCAAATGATGTTAAATTTGTTTATTTCATTCGTACCACCACGTAAATTACAACTAACATTCTTGATTTTTAGTATAATTATAAATATTTTTTATTATTTAAAAAATATAAATACTTTCTTTAAATTAAAAATAATTATGTAGCCTCTAGATGGAAAAATGAAAAGTATCATTTTATCCTTACCGAATTTTTTATCTTTAAAAAAATATTTAAAAAAATTTGAGAGTTGGTAAAATAAATAATTCATAGAGAATATTAATCCATAAATTTATTTAAGAAAATTCTAAAAAAATATATAAAATTATAACGTATAATATTAGAAGGCAGTTTACCACAAAAATTGGATGGAAATCTAATAGAATGAACTCGTTGTTATATGGACGTTAAAGTCAGAGGGGCATTTGTAATTTTTCAAACAACGAGGAAATATTTATAATTATACCATAAATTAACGGAGGCTGTTGTAATTTACTCTTTATTAAATACAGGTCATGTATATAATTTTTTTTAAATAATATAAATGGTGTAAATTTTATATTATTGCGTGGATATGTTCATTGAATTAAAATATATAATAAGAATTTAGAATAGAAAATTCAATTAAATTTGGACGGGACTTATAAGATGTTACAAGCTATTTGATAAATTTTTTGGAATATGAGTTTATAATACTAAAAAATAAGATGTAAAGAACTTATTAATTTTTTAATAAAAATTGGGAAATTTCAAATTTATTTTTCTGTATTTGAATGAGTTAGCTCAATTTCTTTAGAACAATTACAAACTTTTTTGTTTATTTTTGGTGAAGGTAACCTGCATTAAGTAAATAAAAGTAAGGGTTAATTACACTCACCTCCCCTACTACTATGGAAATATACAAATTCCCCCCTCTTATTATAGAAATTACATAAATTTTCCTTTCAAATATATCCATCTTACAAATTTCACCTTCCATTAGTCAACTTAATAGATTTCGTTGATATCATAAAAAAAAATTGGTCTAAACTTCCTATAATATCCTCAACTTGAATAACTCTATTTTCTATGACTTAAATATCTCTAAGGGATAATTTGTTATTTTTAAAGTTAATAAGAGTATATACTCGTAACTTTTATTATATTATTTTATAATATTGTTTTAATCACAGTATTGTAGGTTATGACATTAATTTCTATTCTTAACAATCATCAAAGTTTGCAAATTTTATTGAAATTATATATAGCATGTAATAAAATAAAACTTATATTATTCAAATGTTAAAATATTGAGGCAAATTTCAATAGTTTAGTCAATTTTACTATGTCAAATAAAAATTTAAAAAAATTAATTTTAGTGTATTTTAATTCTTAAAATCTATACGTTACAATTCCTAGAAAAATGAAGACATAAGTACATTTTTAAATTATTCGAATTAAACAACTTTTTTCCTTCTTTTTATTTCAAATAAAGAAAATAAGAAAATTCTTCTATTATAAATTTTATTGAATTATTTTTTGTTTTATTAATAAGGGTAAAGTGGTCATCTATCGTTAAATTTGACTAACACCTATTAGCCAGAGGGGGCAATTTGTAACTTTTATAGTAAGAGGGGAAAATTTGTATATTCCCATAATAACAGGGGAGGTGAGTGTAATTAACCCTAAAAGTAATGTACAACAAGAATGAGAGGCCTCAGCAGATTCTCAGTTCCAACAATTACAAATTTGTTGTCAAACAATGTTTGATTGCAAACACCTTTCGGAGCATATGGAAGGCACGCAATGAAACTTCTTTTCAGAACATTACGATTAATGTTTTTCGACTATGGGGATCAGCAACCGAACTTACGATGGCTGGGCAAAAATGTAGTTCTAACATCCTAGCACTAAAGTTTAGATTCATTGCAAATGGATTCCTCCTCCTATCTCTTATTTTAAACTTAATATTGATGGATCTTCTTTTGAAAATTTGGGACAGTCAGGGTGTGGGGGAATTATTAGAGATCCTGATTCACAATTCATTGCCGCTTTCTGTACTTATACTAGTATTAACTCAAACAACACAACAGAATGTTGGGCTCTCTCAATGGATTATTTCTAGCAAAGGAACTAGGGTTACGAAAACTTATTATCGAAACGGATTCTCAAACCTTGATTCATATTTTGTGCAAGAAGGAACCAGCATCTCAAGGAATCATCATCTTGGTCCAAGACGTCGACACACTTTTAACTGAATTTGATTCAGTTATAATCATGTTTTGCCACAGGGAAGGGAATTGTGTTGCAAACTTTTTGGCTAAGAAGGCAGCTACTTGCAAAATGACTCAAACTTTTACGGACTTACCATCTTTTGCGGCAGATATAGTATATAGTGATACACATCTTGTAACTACCCGTTTTGTATCTTCTTCCTGTGTAATGGCTTTTGACTTATTATAATATATATATATATATATATATTTTTACTTTTCAGAAAAAAAAATTGTTGTCGGTAATATTTATTAAGTCTCACGATTTTATTTTATTCAAACACTTCAATAATATTTTTAATTGGGAGAAAAATACAAAAAAAAAAAAAAAAGAAAAAGAAACGAAACACTAAAAACAAGGTTAAAATAAATGAATTTAACCATGATCTTTATATACACCAAAGAGGCATTTTAGTCAACAACGGCCAAAGAGGGTCCAAACACAGCCAAAAAAATGTCAGATCGTACTAAGGGCGCGTGTTTTCTACCGTCCATTTATTTCTAACGGAATGAGGATTTCATGCAGGGTTTTTCAAAATAGGATTTTTTTTTTTTACCTATTTTCTTAACACGAAATTCTAGCCTAATTTGGTTATGTTGTATTATTCATTCGAATAATGTGTGATTGATTTCCATGTTTTGACACTAATATTGACTATTTTATCATCATTTACCAAATATAAAAGTACAAATATTTAATTAGCAATTAGTTTTATTTTTCTTTCTGTCTGAACACACTTTTTTTTTTTTTTTTTTTCAGTTCGAACTAGAGAGAAAACAAAACTAAGTGTTAACTAAACATGTGGACTTTTATAATTCGTAAATAAGAAAACAACACGCAAATGGGGGTTAAATAGACAACATATAAACATGCCAAAACATAAAAATCAGTTGCAAATTATACAATTTAAGAACACAGTACAACGAATGGGGGTAAAATATTTCTTTTTCAAAATGTTAAGATATCTTTTTGACCTTTTTTAATTTAGTAAAAATTTTGTGCCTATTTCAATTTTCACAAGGGAGCTTCTTGGATTTAACATACAATATATATATATATATATATATATATGTGTGTGTGTAAAGATTTTTCAATGGTTTTTATATAGGAACTTTAGCTAAAAGATATTCTCGTACAGAAAAGTTATAGTTAGGTCAAATATCTTTATCATTCCTTTTTTTGTTCTTTTATCCCTCATTTTTCAAATGCATTGTAATAATCTCTCATTTCCTAGATATATTTCATTAAAGTCCTTGATAGTTAAATATAACAAAAAATAAATTACAATGGATAGAGTATTCTAATAGAAAGGGATAAAATTGAAAAAAAAAACTCTAGATTAGTCTTCCATAAAATATCTTTATATCGTATATCATAATCTTATTTGGATAAAAGAAATCTAAAAGTTTTCAAATGTCACAATACCATGTATACCAAAAAATATCGTTGCAATTCTCTACAAAATTAAATATAAAACTAGATGCAGAAAAGAAAATTTAAAATGTTATCATAATAACATCACAATATCACATCATGTACTATATGTTTTGTATTAAAAAAAAATAAAAAAAAATCAACATCAACATCAACTCATTATTCATGCCGACAAAAATCTTTAGATTATTTAACAACATATACTCTTTCTAGCTTCCGTAATTTTTCTTTTTTTCATTACAAGTTTTGGTCTTGCAACATTTTGCAAGAATCTTTATGTAATACATTGTTCACCTAACTTAAAACGAAGCCTGAACTGACCAAAAATCCACTTTATTTATTAAAATAATGTAAATCATGTGTTATTATTGTTAATTTTTTTTATACAAAGCAGATTGTAGTACATAATTTAATCTCATTATAATGACATTTATACCTTTTCTTATGCGTTAGTTTTATATTTCATTTTATAATTTCAATGATTTTTTTATGGCAAAATTATATTTTTGGTCTTATAATTATAGGTCGTTAGCATTTTTTATCCTGTAATTTACTCCACTTACACATTTAGTCGTACTTTTTGAAAAATTTAGTATTGAACATCTCATATTTGGGTTTTTTTGACAAATTTGGTCTTGTCTTGGCAATTTTGATCCTATTCATACTCGAGTAAATCTCAATTTTGGTCCTATAATTATATATTGTCAGGACCAAATTTGTCAATATATGACTAATTTTGTCAAAAAAAAAAAAGGCCCAAATCTAGTATGTGTTGGACTATTTTGTCAAAAAAAAAGAACTAAATATGTAAATAAAATAAGTTATAGGACCAAATTACTAATAACCTAAAGCTATAGGACTAAAAATTATAACTTGCCTTTCTTTATATACATGGCATTGTGGTTTTATGAAAGTTCTTGCATCTTTTTTCACATAAATAAGACTATTATACGTCATATATTAACATTTTATGAAAGACTAATATAAGAATTTGACAAATTTTCAGTTTCCCCCTTTTCAATGGAATACACGTTAACACATTGTAATTTAAATTCCGTGAAATTTAACTGACAGAGACTCCAGTAAGATATATTTAAGGGGTAAAATACAATTTATTCCCCTATGTTTTAAAAAATATTCAAAAAAATGCCTTGTGAAAAATATAAAATTGTAAAAAACTCTCCCGTGATCTCCAAAATAGGGCAAAACACCCCTTCCACTCGGGAGGTGTACTACACTCACCCCTCATGCAAGTGGGCTTTAATTTTTTACAATAAAATTATTTTGCATCTTAATTTATGGATCGTAAGATCTTATTTTTTATAAATCTAACGGTTGAAATTTCATAGAGAATAGATCAACGGCTAGATTTTATTATATTTGAATAGAGGGTCCAGATTCAACAAAATTCAACGATCTAAATTTTACTTAATTTAAATTAATGGTCTAGATTCAACTACTAATATTTATCATATTACTATATTTAATATAGATAAAATATTAATATTAATATTAATTTAAAAATATATTTTAAAAATTAGGGTTTTCACCTTTTCCACCCACTCACCCACCGTTGCCGCCGCCGCCGCCATCGTCCTCTACCACCCCATTTCGCGTCTGCCCGTTGGTCTTCCCTCCACCTCCGCTCGCCTCCTCTCCTCCTCCCCCACGCACGGTCCCCTCTCCCCTCTCAAGTTGGCCGCCCCTCCCCCTTCCATCGTGTTGCCGCCGCCGTCGCCTCCCACTTCCCTCACGTTGTCGCCGCCCAGATCCACCTCCTCCCTCCTTGACCGCGTCATCCTCCACCTCCAACCAGATCCGCCTCCTCCCTCCCCCTCCACTTCCGGCGCCGCCACCTCCTCCTCCGCCCAGATCCACTCCGCTCCCACCGGCATCCCCCTCTCTCTCTCTCTATATATATAAATACATGTATATAAATATATCATATTATAAAAGTATAAATATTTATATTTAAATTTAATTATATATAATATATAAATATATTAAATTTTAAAATATATTTTTATAATGTTGACAAGATCTGAATCGTCCATTTTAAGAGATGAGATCTAACGGTATATAAATAAGGGTAATATTGTCATTTCACAATTATAAGATTTAAAAAAATATTAAAAAAGGTGCGTGTGGTGCACCTAACGCGTGGAGGGGATGTTTTGCCCTATTTTGAAGATCAAAGGGGGATTTTTTGTTGTTTTTTTTCATAGGGGAGTTTTTTAAATATTTCTGAAAATACAGGGGGTAAATTGCATTTTACCCTATATTTAAGAGATGAGAGTGAAGATAAAAGGAAGAATGAGGGACTGATAGTGAAATTTGATCTAATTAATAATGAGAACATTTCATAATTAATTAGTATGTAGTTGAACAAGCATGTTCCTTGTTTGGACAAAGCTGATGTGTAATAACCTCATTCATTGCAATTTAATGACGTTGTTGTCAATCATCCACTTGAGACTCCAGTGATCCTTGTCACATTTGTAAGACCAGTAAGCCCATCCAAACGTGGCCTTACCGTAAACCTCTATCTGAGCCTGCGCAAACCTTTGATACTCTTCCTTCGTTGCGTTTTTAACTTCCCACTCACCTGTCCATTCTCCTGAAAACATTACATGGAAAATGAGTTTAATGCAATTTACTTTCTTGTAATATCGTAAATGAGCAAATTATTTTTCTATAAAAAAAAATAGTAATTTATCTTCCTGTGTTCTTTAAAATTGAGCAATTTACCCCCTTATCTAGGGAGGTAAATTGCTCCATTTTAAAAAACACGGGGAGATAAATTGATTCATTTTAAAAAATACAATGAGGTAAATTACTATTTTATTTTTCATACGGGAGTAATTTTCACATTTACAATATCACCGGGGAGGGGGGTGCTTGCATTTTTTCCCCATGGAAAATATATATTATTGCGTATTCGATGTGTATGCTTAATTTAAATTATATTTATTTAATTAATTAAAATAATAAGTAGTTGGTCGAGACCGATAAAAATGTAATAATTCTGAATATGCATGAGTAGAAAATAATTGGTGAAATAAATTGATTAAAAAGATAATTATCTTGTTAAATACATAAATAAATATATTTAGAGGGTATTTCGATTGATTAATATTATAACAACCAAAATTAATTTGTCTAAGGGGTTGAATAGTAATAAATAGTATAGACAGATATTTAAAAGCATTTATATTTTTAGTATATATATCTATATGAAAAGATGTTGTAATAATTATTGTATATAATTACCAAACTGTATCATTTTACTCGATAAATATAAACACTATGTCTATGTGAATCAATGTGGAAATGGCCCGTCTAATCTTTTATTATTAAAAATTAACTTTGAGGGGGAAAACTCTAAATCAGTAACACGGGACACATTCTATGCGTGTGTGCATAATATTTTATAGATTATTTAAAATAAAATATTATATAACTTTTTAGTTAATCTCTTTTAGATAAATAAAATAGTTAAAAGTATTCACAAAATGATAATTTAATATAAATATTGGATTTACAAAAATTTAGTGACACAAAAAAAAGATGAAGAGAAAACAAATGCATGATTTTTAAATGTTTTGAAGAAAAATGACCAAAAGATAGTTATGGAGAACCATGATGCCAAATTCATCCTTCACCAATTATAATATTTATAAACTTCTTAAAATATTTATGAAACACTAAAAAGTCTATGATAACTTCTAAATGTATGTTTCATAAAATTAAAATGTTAAATTATAATCTCTCGAAAGAATACATCAAGGTCTTATAAATTTCTTGAAAACAAGCAAAGAGTTCCCAATTATTTTTAAAAAAAATATATTAACAAAATATTCCTTTATTCGATCATATTATTTACAAACCTGCTATTATCCTAATGTCTCATAATTAAACTCCATCCTTATGTAATTTTATCTAAATACTTCAAGAATTTACTTTTGAAACGCAATATAATATCTTATAAACTCTATGTGATATTAATTAGGTCGTGTTTGGAATTGTTGATTTGGATTTTGATTAAGGATTTGAAATAAATAGATTTTAAACGACTTCATATAAAAAAAGGTAAAATTATATTTTTGGTCCTATAACTATAGGTCGTTAGCACTTTTGGTCTTGTAACTTACTCCATTTACAATTTAATTCTTTTTTTGACGAATTTGGTCCTGAACGTCTCACATTTTGTCTTTTTTTTGGCAAATTGAGTCCCGTGTTTATAATTTTGGTCATATTCCCACTCGAGTAGATCTTATTTTTTGTCCTATAATTATATGTTATCAGAACCAAGTTTGTCAACACATGATTAAATTTGCCAAAAAAGGAACACATCTAATATGTGTTGGACTAAATTTATCAAAAAAAAAAAACTAAATGTGTAATCGAATTAAGTTATAGGACCAAAAGTACTAACGACCCAAAATTACAGGACTAAAAATATAATTTTGCCAAAAAAAATTTAAAATCCATCAGTATTTAATAAAACACAGCTCAAAATTAAAATGAAATTATTTAAAATTCTTTAAACTTAAAATTTGCCAAACAAAATCAATGAATTTGTTTTTAGGGATTTAAAATCCATAATTTCAAATCTATCAATTCAAACGCAACCTTAATAAATTCAATCAACTCGGACTTACCGACTAAACTCAGAGGACCGTCGGCCGGAGTCACTGCCTGCAACGCCTTCGCCCGCTCATTATAAATGAAGTCAATGTTATCTTTCGGACTCAGACCCGAGAAGTAACCGGAGAACATATTGTAGTAGTGCACGTCGATGACGACGGAATGAGAGAGGGCGTAGGCAAGGGGAAGGAACTCTCTGTCGTCGCCGGCCGCCAGTCTGCTTGATAGTATCACATAAGCACTGGAACTGTACTTCCTTACTGCATCGTAACCTGCTCTGTAGTAGTTGCTCAAGTCGTCGAATGTGACCGCAGGCGCGAAAGGCTCGTTCATGAGTTGGATGCCGCCTAGGCTTGGCCTATTACCATACCTGACATTCAAATTAAAGGTAAACGTCCCACAATCAAGAGGTCGTGAGTTCGAGTATAATGTAGGGAGTTGTTTAATTTATAGGATGTTTATATTGTTCCTTTGATTGTTGTTGGTAGATGTGGATATGTTATTATACCGTAGACTGAATAGATGTTGTTATATTGTGCACTGAAGATTGTAATATCAATTGATCGCTTTAGAAACATTGTTGTACTTTCAAAGTAATAGTTCATTGCTCATTATGAAAAGAAAAAAGATATGAAAGGTAAACGATTGGTTTCATTTTACTCTCACTAGCGGTACACGACACACTCAAAAATATAGAATATGCCAAAAGTTTATATGTGTGGAAGTTTGAGGGGTATTTAATTTTAGTAAATTGATTAAAAATTTTGAAATTACCATTATGATCAAATTTTATTGACGGGATGGAATGAACTAATAAAAGGGTAAATTTGGATATTCAAAAGTTAGTATGATAATAAAGTTCTCTTTTATAATAATATAGATGTGAAAACAACGCCTCTAAATATAAGAGAATGGCAATGCGACCCTCTGCTAGTTTGGAAAGGCGAGTTTGTTGCTTCCCGTGTCAGTAAGTTGTAGGGCGGTCAATGTAGGTTAAGCCCCATGAATTCAACTCAACCCAACTATTTTTAGGTTCGATCGAGTTTGTTATAATTTAGAATGTGTTGCTATGTGTGGGATTTAAATAAAATTTTAATTCATATGTGTTGGATATGAGTTTTTAATGGATCTAATATGGATTCAACCCATAAAATATATAGAAGTAAAAACAATTAAACTAAGATAAAGGACAATGCATTTCATTTTCAAACATTATTGCAATTTGAAGTTAAACTCATAATATTTCATATGAAAATTGAGAGAAATACAAAAAACTAACATCCACGTTATAATAATTATTTGAATTATATAATAATAATGAACAAATTCATTACACCCATACTCAAACTACATTTTTATCTCCTATAATTATATAAGTTGCCAATTAAATCTATGATTAATAGAATGACTTGTATATTATTTTAAGAGTGGGATATGCTAATTATTTATTGACAATAATATTTAATTATAATTTTATTGGTAAATAATTTGTTATCTTGTTATCTACATAATTTTTATATTTTTATTCTTGACATAAAAGCTTTAACATACAGATTTTATTATCAACTTTCGAGATACTTTTAATTCCTACAATAACATAAAAAAATTATTTTTTATTCTTGTAATATATTTTTGTTGGGACATCACTGGTTCGACCATGGTTCGGGTGGTTGAACTAGAAATCCTTGATCCAGTCAAATTTTTGATCCAATAAACGATTTAGGTTTTAAAACATATATACATGGTCATTACTAGAAATGACATATGATACAAGTTAGTTGTATTACATTACAAGTAGTAGATACTTTTTCTTATAGTCCAAATATCGTCCTTTAGTCTTTTAATAGTGCGAAATTTTAAAAACCTTTATAGTTCAAATCAATAAAATAGTTCATACTAACATGACTCGATCCGTTTATAACCCAACTCATTTTGAACCCATTTTTGACGCCATCCATTTAGGACCAACCCAAATCCGATCTAACCCACCCATTTACCACCCCTAATGAGTCACTAATATGACTAAAAGTAATATAATAATAATAAGTTATTGACACTGAAGATAAATCTTGAGTGCCAATAATTTTGATCTTGTCACAATATAATTATTAGCGACAATAATTATTTTATCAAATTGTCATTATAGATATTCGGCGACACAACTACAGTGATATTTGAAATAGAAAATTCAATCAGTATATATTTGTTTTAACACACTGTCATTATACCTATATCACTAACATTGTTTATAGAGATAACTTTATGCACATTTTTTTTTGTCACTAATTATACCTAGTAACAACATTTACGTAAATAGTCACTATTAAAATCACGAAAATTATTGTAGCAAGAAATAAAAATTCTTGTCAAATAATCCATATATTAGTGAAAATTTTAATATCATCACGACTTAACACTTTTTTATACTTAAAAAACTGATTTTGTAACAAGGTATTTTCATTTTAATTTGATGATTAAACTATAGTATGATATCATAGCATAGAATGTTCAAACCAAGCAAGAATTATTATCATTTTTGTAATCCTAATTAAGTTTGAAGAAAATCATGGTGAAAGATTTATTTTTATACTAATAATAAAACAATATATGTGTGATTATATATATATTAAAATAGAGATTTAACCTTTGAGCTAGGAAGTCTATGACTGCAACAGTTTGTGGTATGTGAGATGCTCCCCATTCCTGAAATCCATCTCTGCTTCCACTGTGCTCCCATTTTGTGATGCTGGAGCTGCATGAAGATCAACTATCACCTTCATCTTGAACTCCCTGAAACCAAAAAATAAAAAAAATTAAAAATAAATAAGGGCAATGCCACCCATTGAAATTTTAAAAAAAATTGGTGTTGTGCCACACGCAGTACTTGAGCGCATAATACGACAAAGATTCTAAAAATAAAAATCAATATATCATAAAAGTGCATAAAGTGATTATGTGAAGGATAAATATGATAATATATTGGAGATTAAAAGATAATGTGAACCATTTGAAATAAATAAATAATTGTATGGATACAAATATTTAAGATAATAATTGGTATTTTAAACATTGGTGTTGTGAGTAAGATATGACTTTTTTTTATGTTGGTACAAGTTGTCGCCGCGGTCAACAAACATATAAAAAGAAGGTTTAAATGTAATTTTTGTCCACTAACTATAGTCAAATCACCTTTTAGTTCATTAACTTTCTAGGGTGCTAAAATGGTCCTCTAACTTTTGAAATTGCTCGATTTATTACACTAGTCGTCGGAAAATTGCACTGAAATCTGATGTGGCATTTCAAGTTGGGGAAAATGATTTTATTGATTAAATCTACAAGATATGGCAATTATATGGCTTTAATAAATAAATAAAATGTGACATGGCTTAATTATATATACATAATTAAATAACAATTATAAAGTATTAACTAATTTAAAATTATTATTTAAAATTATTTATTATAAAACATATTAATTAAATATAAAATTGAAAAAAATATATATCAAATTTTTTAAATTTTTTAAATAATTTTTATCATTATATTTATTTAAAAAATATTTTTTTATGAATTTTTTATTTAAAACATTAAAATATTTGTACTTAACTTTTAAAAAACTAAAAATTTACATATATATAATTATATATAAATGTAATTTTTTACATTAAATGATATAATTTTTAAAAATTTATATACTTTTTTCTATTTGATATTTAATTAATATATTTTATAATAAATATATTTAAATAATAAATTTTAAATTAGTCAATACAATATAATTATTATTTAATTATGTATATATAATTTAAGCCATGTAGCATTTTATTTTTCTATTAAAGCCATGTAATTGCCACATCTTATAGATTTAACAATTAAAATCGTTTCCCCAATTAAAAATGCCACATCAAATTCTGTTGTAATTTTTCGGTGATTTTGGACAAAATCTGGCAATTAGTGTCCCAAAATTGAGCAATTTTAAAAGTTAGAGGACCATTTTGAAATCCTAAAAATTTAATTGACTAAAATGAGATTTGACTTAGTTGGCGGTTGAAAATTGCATTTAAGCCTAAAAAAGAATCGTGGTATGATATGAAAAAAAGAAATTTGTGAAAAAAATAAATTATAATTGTAAATTATAATAAACGTGGAGAAATAATGTGAGAGAGAAACGTGGAGTAGTGGGTAGTTAAGAGGAAAAAATATATAATTGTGATATTATTAAAATAAACATTGAGATTACTAATTTGACCAAAAAAATTGAAGGAATGAAATGAATTAAAAGGGTAAATTCGGGTATTCAAAAATTGGTACGACAAAATATTTTCTTTTATCTATACTAATATAAAAGGAAAACCCCATTTTTCTCACAAAGAGCGGTTATTTACACTGCGTCACCAATTTTTCGTTATGCCAATAATACCCCTAAGTTGGTTTTTTTTTTTTAACTTTTTATTATGCCAATAATACCCCTAAGTTAATTGGTTTCTTTTCTTTCTTTCTTTCTTTTTTCTTCTTCTTCTTGTTCTTCTTTGAAATGTGATGTGTTCGTTTATATATATTTTTTCTTATTTATAATATATTTTAAAATATAAAATATCATTTATTATACGTATGCAAGGACGGCATATCACGTCAACTAATTATAATATAGATAATGTCACGTCAACTAATTATAATATAAATAATGACAACCCAACTCCGGGAGGTATTTAGTTTCTAATTTTCTAAAAGTTTAGAAGTTGCATTTTTATTTTTTTATTCTTTTTGTTCAGATAGGTTTTGTGTCTATTAGTATATTCACATAGGGTAAAAAAATTAATTAACTCACTTTTCCTCCAATATATGGCTCAATTATTATGGGCAGAATTACATATTTGGTCCAACAAGATACAAGATATGAGTTTGCGAGCCCATACTTTATTCTAATTTCAAATTTTAAATTTTGTCATATATTCTTATCTTTCTTTTTAAGAATCATTATTTTTTTTTTTTATCAAAGTAGGCCATGTGAGATTCACGTGGATAGTTTGAAATTTATGCGGCCGTTAAATCCAGGACTCGTCTGTGTCATGAGTTTTCACATGGTTTTTACCGTGAAAAGCTAATGAAGAAACGGACTTAGAGGGTGTTTGGCTAAGCTTTTTTCAAATATTTTATAAGTTCCTACATCTTATAAAATGTTTTAGGAGCTTATAAGATGTTGGATCTTATTTTTAAAATAAGCTCTTGAAGTATTTGGATAATATAAGATATTAAAGCTTATAAGATGTTTTCACACATTATAAGATGTTAGGGTGTTTGGCATAATAAGGCCTTTTTATTGGTAAAATGACCAAAACGGACATGATCCTATTAGAATAAAATAAATTATTATTTTTGTTGACATATTTTGTATTTGAATATTTTTAAAATACTTTCATAAATAGTATACAATAGTTTAACTCTAAATAAAAATTAATAGATTTTTTTTTTCAAAAATAAAAAATTTAAAAATTATTATCTTTAAACTTTTGCATCGAAATAATATTAACATTCATGCCAGTCGAATATTATCATCAATGTAATAATTGATATATTTTTTTGTTAAATTCAATGACTAATTTTAACCATATTATAACATATAATATCAGCAGCATGTTTTTCATAATTATAATCATTAAAAATTAATATTAATTACGTAAATAATATCATAATTATATAAATATGAGAAGAAAGATGATATTATATATATATCTATATTTTATATATATATATATAGAGAGAGAGAGAGAGAGAGTAAAGAGGAGAAGGGGGAGGGGTGGGGAAAGGGAGGCAGGGTGGGGAGAGAGAGAATTTTTTGTTGTTAAAAATATATTTGATATGTTAAGGGTAAAATTGAAATATAGCAAATCAATAAGGTTATTTTTGTCTTATCAATTATTAATTGCATAGAGCTTATAAGATCTTATAAAAAAAATTAAGAAAGTTTAACTTTTTTAAAAAGATCTTATAAGATCCAAAACATCTTATTTTGAGATCTTATAAGCTCTTTTAAAAAAAATTTGCCAAACGATTTGTGACATCTTAAAAGCTCTCAAACATCTTATAAGATGTTTTGAAAAGCTTTTAAGCTTAGCCAAACACCCTCTTAGTTAATCTGCCCACAAACTATAAAATCTTGGATAAAAAAATTCATAAACTATGAAATTCGAATTAAACGATCATCTCATCTAAATACGGAATATTATAGAGTAAAATTTTGGGAGTGAAGATATATATATATATATATACTTTTTTTTTTGATAAATATATATATATATATATATATATATATATATATATACACTTACTCTGCCCATGTGAAGGCATTGTCTAGTGCCTGCAAAGAGCCCCCAACAAATGGTTTAGGTGGATTGGGGTCGAACATAATCCACCACCCAACTGGAATTCTAACAGCAGTCAGCCCATTCTCAGACATAAATCTGAAGTCATCTGCTACGATGTATGTGTCCCAGTGATTCTGTGATTAAGATCATGTATCATTAATCTATACTAATATAAAAAAATAAAAGTTTTTTTTATTTATTTTGTGATACGCAATACTAATTTTTTTATTGTGTTGCTAATATCTCTAAGTTATTCTTTTTGTATATTTCTTTTATTTTTGTGAAATGGTGTTTAATTGATTTATATATTTTATTTTTATTTATGATATATTTTAAATTATGAAATATTATTTATTATATGCACACAGGAACGATATGACATGAAGCCTTAAACTTTTAAAAATGAAGCTCCCTACCTCCCGTGTCAAGGTCCACATTGTTGCAGCTTTAAAAAATTCAGGAGTTTGTCGTTACCCTTTTCTTCTATTAGGGTTTTTTCTTTTTTAGTTATAGTGTTCTACACTGGAATCGGTTGTACTTAACCCTAGTTTAGCCAAGTGTTTGCAAATGTGAGAATACGATATGCGATAAAGTAAAATGTTGATATTATTATTATATATATGTGTGAATATATATATATATGTGATTTAACGATTCACAAATCTTGAGAATAAAAAATATCAACTTTTATTTCAGCAATAATTAAATATCAACTTGAGGTCATGATACAAGGGAACAATTTATATATAATCTATCTACACTATTTATTAAGTGTGCGAGGGCCAGATTAACTATTTTTTTGGTTGATAAAATATACAATATTGATTAAAATACCCCCAAACATATTTTTTCTTTCACAAGTATTAACATTGTTTTTAATTTTTCCCTACCAATAATATTCTATTAATCTGCATGTAAAGTTAATAATGACTTATTTTAAGAAACATATTAGTTCTCATAAGTTATTTATTTCATTTTTGTTCTCTTTCATGTATTAAAGAAATATAATATACACACGCATCGAATGTGTTGCCCTAGTTAAGTATATAAATGTATTTCTTCATCTAATAATTAAATTACCTTGATGACTCGTGGAGCTTGATGAGGGCCATAACCATTTGTCAACTGATATTCGCCCTGTAAGTTTCCAATTATGGTCATCTGGAACACTGACGGATTCTCATCGCTCCAATCATCTTCGCTTCCACCATAATCGCCCATCACTGAACCCCCACATAGTGCCTTCCTCATAGTAACAATTCGTAAAAATTATGGATCAAAATCGTACCTCAAAAAGTTTAGATATTAAAATTAATTTTAGGTAAAATTATATTTTTTGTCCTGTAACTTTAGATTGTTAGTACTTTTAATCCTATAACTTACTTCGTTTGTACATTTAGTTCTTTTTTTTTTTTTTTTTTGACAAATTCAGTCCAACACATATCATATTTGGTCATTTTTTGAAAAATTTAGACATGTGTTGATAATTTTGGTCTTGATGACATATAATTACAAGACCAAAAAATAGATATACTCGAATAAGAATGGGACCAAAATTGTCAACACATGATTGAATTTGCCAAAAAAAGGGACTAAATGTGAGATGTTCATGACTAAATTCGTTAAAAAAAGGAACTAAATATGTAAATGGTGTAAGTTACAAATCCAAAAGTGCTAACGACCTATATTTATAGGATCAAAAATATAATTTTGCCTTAATTTTAACCCAAGTATATATAAGAACTAAAAGTGTAATTTATCCTACCACATATATATTATCTATACTATTATATTAAAGAAACCCCAATTTTACTCACAAATGGCGGTTAATGAAACCGTCGCACCACATTGTTGTAATGTCAAAAATAACCCTCAATTGATATGATAACTAATTTTTCAACTTTCCAAATTTTATATAAATTGATATATTAGTTTTTTCTTTTTTTCTTTCATTTTTTTTAATGTGATATGTTTGTTTATATATTTTACTCAATATATTTTAAAATATAAAAAATTAGACTTAATTGCATTTACTGCCCCGTATATTAGGGAGGGTGGCAAACTAAGGACCCTATAAATAGGGGTGACAAATCGTACCCCAGAATTAAATATTTTCTGGCAATTGTAGGACTCCGGCCACCAGATTTTTAAAACTGGCCAAAATTTGCTGACGTGGAGAGAAATTACGGTTTTTTTAAGGGGAAAAGCTGACGTTGCATGTTTTTTAAGACACCATGCCACATAAGCCCTGATGAAAAAAATTGTGTAAAATAAACTTTAAATTTATATTTGTACATAATTATAAATTATAAAAATAAAATTATTATATAATATATAAAAATTATTATATAATATATTTAATAATTTATAAAATAAATTTTAAATTTATATTATGTGGGTTGTGGGCCTGGGGTAGGGGCCGAGGGTGGGGGGCTTTGCTTTTGTTTTAAATTTATATTATATAAATATAATAATTTTATTTTTTATAATTTATTATTATAAAATTCTAATTTTATTTTTTATAATTCTAGGGAATTTTCCAAGTCAGTGCTTATGTGACAGAAAAAAATAAAAAAATATCTTAGTTGGCAATTGATTTTTTTATTACAATTTCATATCAGCAAAAGCCCCAAAAAATGCCCTAATTTTTGTCCACGTCAGCAAATTCCAGCCACCTTCAAAATTCGGTGGGCGGAGTCCTGTAATTACCAAAAAGAAAAATAATAATAATTTGGGGGCACTATTTGCCACCCCTATATTTAGGGTCCTTATTTGCCACCCCATTAATATACGAGACAGTAAATACAATTAAACTTAAAAAAATATTTATTATATATACAGGAACGATGTGCCGCAACAACTAATATATATAATGTAAAATTACCTGTAAATAGAGGCCATTAGAGCAACGGATACGCAGAGTGAGGGGGTTGTCATTGTTCCTGACAATGACAAATGTCTGATCTACCCCTGGTTCAGTTGCATGGGCAAATGCCCGTTTACCTTCGCCCACACCAATGAAGTCTCTGTTCTCAACCCTAAAGTTGAATGTGCTCTCGTTTATTCTCCATAGCTGCACTTCATTCATAGGTTAAAAAGTTACTCTTGTTGACATCAAAATTCTAAAATAAAATTAATACGGGTAAATTATATTGACATCCACTGAGGTTAGGCCTAATTACATAAATATTCTATGTCTTTTGCTAAATTACAGTTACACCCCCTAAGGGGTGTTAGTGTAATATTTTTCAGGGGGTATTACTGTAAGTTTTATCTTTAAATATGGGGTGTAGTTGTAATACAATTACAACATCAGAGGATGTAGTTGTAATTTTAATAAAAATAAGGAGTGTGTATTTTAGTCTAACCTCAATGGGTGCCACTGTAATTTTCCCAATTAATAATAAGAAGTCCATAATAATTACGGCTTCCATATTTTTAAACTAATAAATTCGTAAGTCCAAATCAAATTTGGACTTTATGCGTCAATCAAGATAAATATAATTTTTTTAATTTTATTTTAAATTGATTAAACTAGGCAAAAAAATATATTCAAATATGGTCCGTTGAGAGATTAATCCATGTCAAAATCCATAGTGTTCAAACTTAATAGAAGTGAGCTCAAGCTACTAAAACCCTGCTTATACTCATAAAAAATGGTTTTCACTACACAATTGTACATCGATCAATCCGATCATTGTAGAGTCCTATTTAATTACTTTACACAGTATAGTGAGCTAGTAAGATAGACGAGAGTACCCTAAAAGTTTCCCAGCCGGAGGCTATGGCACGGTTGGCCGCCAAAGCCGATCCACCACCGTTTTCTGCGCTTAAATACATGTTGAGGCTCGTCGACTTGAGTTGGACTTGAGTTCCATCCTGAGTTAGGAATCGGCGAATTTTAATTTCCATGAATGAACTGAGTTTCTTTTTTTTTTTTTTTTTTTTTCCTATAGGTGATATATCTAAAGAATGTTGAGGGTATATTTGTTGTATATTAGGACAATTATGAAGCTTATGTTACAAACTCTTAAAAATTAAGTTGGGATTATTTTACTTATATTCTTGAAGACATGTGATGACATTTTAATTTCGAGAGATGTTTGTCATACATTAAGGAGTTGGTATTTAGCTTAATTATAGGATCCAATTATAACAATTAATTAATTAATCCTTTCGGACAATTTATAAGACATATTAAGAAAATTATAAATAAACTCTAGTTAAATACAACAAAATGATAATTTGCAGAAAACCCCCTTAAAGAAAAGAAAGAGCAACCTAGCCCCACTAAACTTTTGAAGGAAACGGCAACATGCACGACTCCCTAACACTACAAAAAATTGGGCTATAGTAACGGATATTTTGCAACGATTTTTACTACGACTTTGCAACAAATTCTGATTTTTTTTACATTATTATTGCAAAATAACGATGATATTTTGCAACAGATTACCCGTTGCAATATTTCATTTTTTTCTAAAAAGTTCAGGGATCAAGGTTGTTGTTTTTCAATGTAGGAGGGTTTTGTGGCTATTAGTGTCTTTGCAAGGTGTAAAATACAATTAATCCTAATAAACTCGTCTGAACGCCCTATAAATTATAAAAATAAGGAAAAAGAATAAAAAAAATATAATACCAGAAGATCTTTGTTGGGAATGTCATCAAAGAGAGAAGGTTTCATCCAGCCTTCAACCACAAGCCATCCTCCCAAATTCACTGCTTTAAATGGAGGGTTTTGCCCAAAGCTCTTGCTGATTGCTACGCACAAAAGCCATGAGCAGAAGCCATAAGCTATAAGCTCCTTCATGCTTTGAGCTGGACTACTGAGAAGAAACAAATTTGGCAGGATTTATAAGGGAAAGCAAAGGATGAATAGTGGTGAGTACTAATGACCGTTGGATGAAATATTGTGCTCTCCGAACTATGGGTGTTTTTGTACTTTGGCATCTAATTTTTTTTTTTTTTTTATTTCAATTCACCGTACCAACTATACGAGTCAAATTATCATAGCAGACCATTTTTCGGTAGAATTTTTTTCCGGAAAATGGTCACATGCAGCACAAATGTGCAATAATCTTCCTTACTTTTGAAAAATCACTCATGAGTTTGCTAAATTTCATCGTTTTTGTTTTTTGGTAAGAACATTGTGTATATTTCTAAAAAAGAATCAATTATGAGATTTGTCGGTGGAAACATCTGCACTGCATGTGACCATTTTTCGATGAAAAATTCCACTAAAAAATGGTTTGAGGTAGTAAATTGTGGAACTCGTATAGTTGGTATGATAATTGAAATAAAAAAAAAAAAGAATTGCAGTATAAAAACGACCACAGAGTGCAAAATATTTTTCACCCAATTCCCATTTCAGTGATGAAACTTAAGTCAATAAAGTAGTCATGGAATGTTGGCCTTTTTGAATTAGGTTGTGGTGTTGTTGATATATATATATATATATATAGGTCTATACTCTATATCGACCGTTCTCATTGCATACAACTAGATCAAACTATATACTTATCATTTAATTTGTATATAATTCAGAAAAAGTAATATTCATATAATAAGTATATTATATTAATTATATGATTGATTTGATCTATTCAAAATTGATTTGCATAACAATTTTCCTAGTACCACGATGAATATATTATAGCTTTGATTGGTCTCCATACATAGAGGGGGTGTGGTTAAACTTATTTATAACATTTTATAATTATAAATACCCCTCGTTGTTAGAAAAATTACAAATACCCCTTTAGGTTTGTAACCGTCTAACAAATAACCTATTTCCATCCATTTTTATGGGTAAAATGACCAAAATGCCCTTATGCATTTTATTTAATTTTTAAAATTCTTTGAATTTTTTTGAAATATAATGCGTAGGGAGAGGTTCTTAAGTTTTTTACACAAAGGAGTTAATAATGCAAATTGCCTCGACTGATTTTTTTACAATTTAACAAAAAAATCAAGGGCAAAATGGTCAATTTCAAGCCTTTGGTTCAAAATTACAAACCTCAGGGGGGTATTTGTAATTTTTCAAACAACGAGGGGGTATTTGTAATTATGCCAAACCTCAGACGAGGTAGATGTAATTTACCCTAAAAAATTACATTTATTATAGGCTTAAATGTATTTTTGTCCTATAACTTGGGTTATTTGACATTTTCAATATCCTTTTACCTTTTACAGTGACATTTTGGTTCTGTATTTTTTAAAATTTTCATAATTTCAGTCATTTTTTTTTTTTTTTTTTTTGCTTAGAATTTACTCTTCTCGTAGAAAAATGAATCTCACATGACCTTTTAAAATTGGGGTTATTATTCCTATTGACTCATTTTTTCCATCACTACTTTTGTCTTAACTTTCTAAGGTAATAGTTCAACTATGCATCTTTTTAATTTTTGTGATTTCAGTTTATTTTTTCACTAGACACTACAAGAAAATAGCTTAATAGCAACGAAAAATTTTGCTTTTGAAATCAACGTCGACCTAATTAGCAAGTAAAATTCTCGTTGCTAATCTACACTACTTAATATATATATTTTAAACAATTTGTTGTTAAATTTGGTAGCAAGTAAATTTTTGTTGCTAAATTCATTAGCAAGTAAATTTCTTATATTAAATAATGCATTAACAACGAAAATTTTACTTGCTAATTAACTCGACGCTAATTTTTTTTTTCGTTGCTATTGAGCGTTTTTCTTGTAGTGGGAGTTTACCCGTATCGTCGGTGGAGGTCATGAACTCTAGCGAAAAGCAGGATCGAAATTGCAAAACTAAAAAATGTAGGACCAAGATACTACTCTAAAAAATTAAAAAACGAAAATACCAAATTATTTAAGTTACGCATCCAAAAATGCATTTAATCATTTATCAAATTGATTAATATTATACAATTATATAAGCGTTAACTTGATTTTTTTTCTCGAATTTTACATCTATGTCGAGTGGGTCACGACTGCTAGTACTATAATATAATTTTTTGCACTCAACCTGGAAACACTACACATGAAAACGGAACCCATAATTCCATTCTAGGGCTCTTTATGTGGAGGAAAGCCTAAGTACAGGAAACATGCATGAAAGTTGAGTTTTCACTTTTTTGTAGCTTTAACATATGCTATCACACTTTTTCTTGATTTAGATAAATCAGTAAGAACATAAATCATGTTAGATACTGATATCACATATGTGCATGTACTATATATAATCACATTTTTTAATTATAATTTAATTTAATTATATCTTTTAATTTAAAAAAGAACGCGTACCAATCACTCATTAGTGTTTTACCCATTTATGAAATTGAAGGGTGAAAAGATTCACAAGAGATTTTTTATATTAGACCCTCTAGGAGAAACATATTACTTTTGGTAATTATGGCTTATTAAATATGGTTAAAAGTAAAAAAAAATGTGGTAAATATTAATTAACTATGATTGTGCAATAGTTACTAGTCGTTGCTTCTGCGTGTTTAGGCCAAAACATTAGCCATAGCTAAAAATAGAGGTTTCAAATAGGCAAGTTGGGTCGGGTTTGGATTGGGTCCAAAATGGCTTGTATTAAATATGAGTCTGAATCAACGGGTTCTAAAGCGGTTCAGGCCACAAACGGGCCTGATCGGGTTGGTGTTACCCATTTTCTTATATTTAATACTTAAAAAAACATAATCTTAGATAATAATAAGATGACGATAGTTTTAATACAATTTGTAAATAATACGAGTAAGTTTGTATTATTTATTGTTTCTGGAAAGTAACCATGTATATTAAAGATTCATTTGTTAAATTATAAAATAAAAAACTCGTAACGTATACAAACTACTGCATTTTTCAAAATCAATCATAAAATGAATAGTACGCAATCAATTTCTCCAAAATTGTTAGTAAAATTGATTGTGAATTTCAATTGTAATAATAATAGTTATTTATCTATATTAATTGTACATGTTCGTTCATTATAAATTATTCTTAGGTATTAATATTTGATACACTCATTGAAATTTATAATATAATTGTATACTGCCAATTTATTAAAAAAAAATTACATGGAAACATATGAATCCCAAGTTTTGACTATTTTTATAAAATACTTCACTTTTCTTTTGTTTCTCATTAATTTGAAAATATTGTTTTACTAAATATATTTTGAAAATTTTGTTTCTCATAAAAAAATGCAAAAAGTCATAATTGTAGAAGTAATTAATGATATATAGTACAACTAATTCAACAATGAATTTAAGTAATTAAATCATGTGTTGAACCAATTTAAGATCCATCACCAGCCCATATAAGACCCATGGTGCGATAAAATTTAACTAAGTTAGATTAAAACATACTTAATGTGTTTTGGTAAATTTGTTTCTTATAAAAAAAAAAAAAAAGTGAAAGAAGTTAGAATATATGGAATTAGTTAGTGACGTACAGTCAACTTGATCCACGATAAATTTAACTAAAGCATAGCTTGAACCCATTTAAGACCCATCACTAATCCACCTAAAATCCATCACCAATCCATATAGAACCCATAATGAACTCATGAATATAATTATACTAATATCTTTTATAAATTCTATTATATTACTAAAATTACTTTTGATTGACTAATAGAAAACTAAAAATGATGACCCATTTAGGACCCATTAAACCTATATAGGACCCATAATCTATTTAAATATTATTTAAACAAAAACATATTAAACCCATATTAAGATATGTCAAACCCAACCCAAAACCAAAATTAGGTGGGTTGGGTTGTTTTTTTTTTTCTTTCTTTTTTTTAGTTAAACCACTCGAGGGTGTGGGGAGCTTTTCGGGGTCCTCGTCCCTTCTATATTAAATCACCAAAAAATGGTAACAAAGTTACAGCGGGGAGTATAACTCCCTAGAATCACCTATGAAACCATAAATAAATAATATTATTCCCTTACAAATATAATCACAAAAAATGTAAACAAGAAGTATTACCCCTTACAAAAAGTTTCTGCCCATTCGCCAATTGTTTAAAAAGTATGTCCAGCTTAATACCTGCAAAGCTCAACAAAAAAGATGCTATACAAAAAAAAAAAAAAAAAAAAAAAAAAAAAAAAAAACAAATAGCATCCTCCACTATACAGTTAGCAATATCAAAAAAATGGGATGCAAGTATAAGGTGCAGTGTACCCTTTCTATTGTGCACACTAAGAGGAGGGGGAGGTACACCTTACAAAAGTGAGAGCAAAGCATAAACCAAATCCTGGTATAGTACATACTAGTTTCAGGTCTCGATGAGAATGAACCTACAGGTACTATAACAGTTAAAAATGAAGGTATAGTAAACATAAAGAGTTCAAATGCAAAATACCTATGATTCAACCTATGATCTGTTATTTTGAGGTGAGCGTGACGGATGAGGCATAACAAGCAAGGTTGGTGAAGTAGTCTGCAGCTTGGTTGCCTTCTCTGTATATGTGGGAAATTTTTACGTCTAGTTGCAAAAGAGAGTTTTTGAGGTTCTGTATGAGTCCTTGAAGGTGCCAAGCCCCTTTGGATTGAGAAGAAATAAGGTGTACGATGTGGAGGGCGTCAACTTCAATCCAGACTGATTTCCAGTCCTTTGAAGAGGGCTTGGAGTTTTGCCACTATGTTGGTGGTGTAGCCCGGGGGTTCGAAAAATGCAAAAAGGACTTCCCCCTCATGGTTTCTCAGTAGTCCTCCTGCACCAACGATCCCCGGATTGCCTCTGGATGCACCATCAGTATAGAGTTTAATCCACCCCGTCTCAGGTTTGTGCCATGTGACCAATGATGTTTTGTGGTCTTTATCCTGTTGTACAGGAGGGATGCAGAGAGATAACATAGCAAAGTTGTCTCCTTTCAAATGTTCAGCTTTCCAGAGTTTACATTTGGTGATATTATGTGTGTGGTTCATGGTGTTGGCGATGATAGAACCTTCTTTAAAAACTGCTTCTCTATGTTTGACTTCATTTTTGACAATCCAGTTGTTGCAAATGAAGCGCAACCATAGAGAACTCTGAAGCCTAAACCTCCACTAAATTTTGAAAGAAAAGGCTTTGACAGTGTCTCTAAGATTTCTAACCCCAAACCTTCCTTCTTCATAAGGGAAACACACATTCTGCCATTTTGTCCAATAGACTCTTCTTTGGTTAGGTGTTGATCCCCAAAAATATTTAACAAAGAGTTTTTCTAATTTGTGGATGACGCCCATAGGGCGATTAAGGATTTGCAGTAGGTAAATAGGCATGGATGAGAGGATGGATTTTATGAGGAGAAGTCTGCCCCCATGAGACAAATGAGTGTGTTCCCATCAAGCTATTTTTTTTCTGACCTTGTCAAGAAAAGAATCAAATAGGATCTTTTTCTTGTGTCCTTTGTATAGTGGGGCGACGAGGTGCGAAATTGGGAGCCTTTTCATGGTAAAGCCAGTGATAAGTTTGATCCCACTGGAGAGAAGATTGGCTCTTTTCCCTGGAACAAAAAGGCTTTTAGCATGATTGATTTTCTGTCCTGAGATACTCTCGAAATCCTCAAGGAACTGCATGAGTTTGTAAGTCCTGCTTTTTCAAAATTTGTGAAGATAATTAAATCATCTGCATAAGACAACTGAATAACAAGAATGCCACAATTTGTATGATAATACATAGAGGCGTTAGTTCTAAATAGGTGATCAAAGCCCCTAGATAGTGCCTCGGCAGCAAGAATGAACAACGCAGGAGATATGGGGTCATCCTGTCTAAGTCCCTGTGAAGATCTAGGGTTCGTTTAGTTCAAATGAGAGGAAAGGGGAAGTGAAAGGGGGACGGGAGTGGAAGGGGGAAGTGGAGGGAAAGAATAATAGTTTTCCTTTAAGTTGTTTGGTATGATTGCTAGGGGAGTAAATCTCAAATACTTTCCCTTGTTTAGTACAAGAAAATTAGATTGAGAAGAAAAGACTAATTTTTATAATTTTACAGTGTAGCCCTTTCTCTTCATTTTGTTTTAAAAAATAAACAAGTTAATATTATACTAATATCAAAAATCTAAAAATCTTAGTAATAAATATATATATATATATATATATATCAAACAAGAACAACAATATATTTTATTAATAAAAAAATTCATTAAAACGAATATTGTTCATTTATTCTAAACTATTTTTTTAAATAAAATAAAAATTACTCGTGCCGACAGCGGGAAGAGAGAACACGGTTAGGGGAAATGATTATTCAATCTAGATTAATAGCAAATTAGCAAGAAAAAATTCTAAAAAATCACAAATGCAAAGTATGTTTACCATATTGTTGACTTTGACGTAGTATTTTTTCCAACGATTTGGTTATATTTTCTCTGGCGATTATGTACGGTATTATCAGCGGGAAGACGACTAGAATTGAAGGAGTATATATATATATATATGGGCAATAGAGTAAATAAAAATAAAATATGTATTTTTATTTTTTATTTTTTGTCTTTTTGGCCTTATACTTCCACTTTTCTGCCCAATTTCGGAGGGAAACGAAATTGAACTTCGGAGGGATTTCATATACATCCAGTTTTACTTCCCCTCCATCTTTTCCCCCAAACCAAACACTAAATTTTGTCTTATACATCCCCTTTTACTTCCATTTCTCCTATACTTCCACTTTTCTCCCCAACCAAACATACTCTTAAAGAAACCTATAGTGTCTCCATTAATAAGGACAATAAACTAAAAATTTTCAATGCATGTTTGATAAGATTAAGAAATCTAGAGGAAATTCTATTTTAATCATGATAGAATATAAGAATTTTCAGCACACACGATCGTAAGTTTTAGACATATCCAGTTTGATAGCCAAATTACCTTTACTGTACCTGTGGCCGATAGAGTGTATCATATCTTGGGCCATAAGGATATTATCTCCAATGAGTCTGTCGGGCACAAAGCCACTTTGTGAGGGAGAAATGAGGGTGGAAAGAGACGAGGCTAGCTTATTATAGAGAAGTTTGGACAAGATTTTATTGGTAACCTTGCATAAGGAGATTGGTTGGAAATAAGTCCAAGTATGGGGAAAATCAATTTTAGGGATGAGGGTGATTGTTGTGGCAGTGAAGCTCCTCCACATTGGGGTACCACTAAAAAAGTTTATGACTAATTCCACAATGTCATCAACAACAAACTCCCAACAAGATTGAAAAAAGGCTAAGGAGAATTCATCTGGTCCAGCTACACTGTCTTTGTCAATATTGAATACAACCTCTCTAATCTCATCAACAGAAGGGATAGTAGAGAATAAGAATGGAAAATCAGGTTCCGTGAATGTATGGGTGTTATTGGTCAGGAGGGTTTTAAAACACTCTGCAGCAAACTGTTTAATCTGTTTAGGATCAGTGATTTCGAAATAATCTTCTAGCACTCTATAGATTCTAGATTTGACTCTCTTTTTCTTAACCAAGGACGTGAAGAATTTAGTATTCCTCTCTCTTGCCTCAAGCCATCTGTTGTTACTTTTTTGTCTCCAGATTTCTGATTCCATGGTCAGTGCATGCACAAGAGCTGCATTGAGTGTGTTCAGGGAAATCAGGTTGATTTCAGAGGGGTCTCTGTCATATCTCTTCTCTGCTTCAGATGCCTGGTCTCTGGCTTGATCAACTCGACTAAAAACATTCCCAAACACCTGTCTATTCTAAGTTTTGAGTAGCTCCGTAGTTTTGTACAGGTTTTGTTGCAGTTTGTACATGCTATAGCCATGGATGAGTAGTGTCCGGGAGGTCTTGACAGTATCATGAAAGAAGTGGTGTCTCAGCCACATGCTGTGGAATCTGAAGGGTGAAGGGAGTTTAACTTCATCTTTGCAGGCTAGTATGCTAAACGAGTGATGATCATAAAGGCTTCTGGAGAGATGTGAGACTTTGGTGCAATTAAGAAGATCCATCCACTTTTGAGAGTTGAGCACCCTATCTAATCTTTTCCAGATTCTCCTGTTGGTCCAGGTGAATGGTTCACCCTCAAATCCTGCATCAATCAACCCACTCTCCATCATCATGTCACTGAAGTCCTCAATAGGTCCTTGGTTTTTCTCTGTGTGAAGTATGGTGTTGAAGTCTCGTCCAACCAACCAGGGAGTCGAGAGGTTAACAAGGTCTGCCCAAAGTAGTCTTCTTGGAGATCTTTAACACTGTGCTAAGCTATTAGATAATTCAGCAGAATGCGTATAAAGTTCATTCTCCATCAAGTGTTTGTCTTAGAGGTGTTATGGCTCAAAACAACAACAGACAGACATATTAGAAGGGTCATCACCATCCTTTATACAAGTATTACTTTCAGGTTTTGATGAGATGACTAGAGGAGCTTCATTGGCAAACATCACTCTCTTGCCTTCTCTCTTAGATTTATTGGTATCTCTAAGATCTTCAGTAGCTTCCAAGATTTGATGAGCTTCAGCACTCGTTTCTAGGATTACCAACACTTCTCACGTTATCATTTTTTGGTTTTGACAGGCAATTTTGTTGATCATGGTCAAGGTGCTTACAAATAGAGCTGCATGCATGACAATTCTCATTTAACACAGGTTGCTTAAAAGTGGTATCATCATCTTCATTGTAAATTGCTGGGCATATGGGCGCTGTCAGATCAAGTTCAACACAGACTCTACCATAACTAGGCCTTGCAAGATCAGCTGTAGGCTCGTCCATACCAAGTGATTTACCAATTAAAAAATAAGGAATTTCTAATATTTTCAGAATTTTAATAAATCTCTTCAATTTTAATCATGTTGATGAAGGAAACAAATCGCTCCAAAGAAGGCAAGGGGATGTCCCGTAAAGGAAAAGCCAAAGTCAAACTTATCAAATTAGAGCGATGTAACAAATGACTGAAACAACCCTAATAAACAAATCACAGCCATACAGTACTCTATCCTTGCCTACCCTGAATAGCACAAACTCCTGCTAGTATGAAACCCCCTCCCTGTTGTCTCATTTCAGGAATATGGGAAATTATTGCAATGATTCTAGTGTAATAACTAGAATCAACTAGGAGGGTGTCTGATTAAATTTAATTATAGAAAATATTTTATAAACTTATACCTCTTTTAAAATATTTTTCGAACTTACAAAATTTTAGAATTTATTTTAAAATAATCTCTTTAAATATTTAATATAATAAGATTATAAGGCTTATAAAATATTAGTAATCAAAATTCTGCAATTGATATAACAAAATTGGAGTTGTTAAAATCTTAAAGATAAGAAATTGTTTACATGAACTTATAAACTTTTCAAAACATCTCTTAAAATGTTTCCAAACTTATAAGACATTAAAATATGTTCCGTAAAATCTTTGAAAAAAAAATAAAATTAGAGAATTCGGAGAAAGAATTTCAAATTATTCCAATTGAAAAAAATTGACATCCATCAATATTTAACAAAATATAGTTTAAAATTAGAGTGGAGGGATTTGAAACCCTTTATTTATAATTAGCCAAACGAGTTAAAAAGATTTACTTTTAGGGATTTGACAATTTCAAAACTATCGAGCCAACTGCAATATAAAATAAAAAACTAGCATTTAGGAGTTTATAAATTTCTTTTAAAAAAATAAGGAATTTCTAATATTTTTAAAATTTTAATAAATCTCTTTAATTTTCATCATCTTGATGAAGGAAATAAATCACTCCAAAGAAGGCAAGCGGAATGTCCCATAAAGGAAAAGCCAAAGTCAAACTTCCCAAATTAGCGCGATGTAACAAATTACTGAAATAACCCTAGTAAACGAATCACAACCATACAGTACTCTACCCTTACCTACCCTGAATAGCATAAACTCCTGCTAGCATGAAACCCCCTCCCCGTTGTCTCATTTCAGGAATACGGGAAATTATTGTAATGATTCTAGTGTAATAACTAGAATCGACTAGGAGGGTGTCTGGATAAATTTAATTACAGAAAATATTTTGTAAACTTATACCTCTTTTAAAATATTTTTTGAACTTACGAAATGTTAGACTTTTTTTAATAATAAGCTCTTTAAATATTTAATATAATAAGATTATAAGGCTTATAAAATATTAGTAATCAAAATTCTGCAATTGATATAACAAATTTGAGTTGTTAAAATCTTAAAGATAAGAAATTGTTTACATGAACTTATAAACTTTTCAAAAAATCTCTTAAAATGTTTCCAAACTTATAAGACATTGAAATATGTTCCGTAAAATCTTTGAAAAAAAATAAAATTAGAGAATTTAGAGAAAGAATTTTAAATTATTCCATTGACATCCATCAATATTTAACAAAATATAGCTTAAAATTAGAGTGGAAGGATTTGAAACACTTTATTTATAATTAGCCAAACAAGTTAAAAAGATTTACTTTTAGGGATTTGACAATATCAAATCTATCGATCCAAATACAACATAAAATAAAAAACTAGCATTTAGGAGTTTATAAATTTCTTCTAAAAAAAATAAGAAATTTCTAATAGTTTCAAAATTTTAATAAATCCCTTTAATTTTAATCACCTTGATGAAGGAAATAAATCGCTCCAAAGAAGGCAAGCGGGATATCCCGTGAAGGAAAAGCCAAAGTCAAACTTATCAAATTAGAGCGATGTAACAAATGACTGAAACAACCCTAATAAACGAATTACACCCATGCAGTACTCTACCCTTACCTACCATAAATAGCACAAACTCCTACTAATATGAAATCCCCTCCCCGTTGTCTCATTTTAGAAATACGGAAAATTATTATATTAACTCTAATATAAGCATGTTGAATCACATCCATGTAATACAAATATAGTTGATCTCATTTTTTTGACATCTTTGATTACAAAATTGTCATTCTAGCAGCCATTGGAAGTGGTTGACTTTGCTAAGGATACCATATCAGACTTCCATTCGGCCAACAAAACACATATTCAATCTAACATAGTCCGATTGGTCCTCTCCTCCCAGTTGTCTCGCGCCATTTCTCCGACTGACGGTGGCTATGGTGTCAGGATTGTGCTCCGGGACGATAGGGAAACATGTCAGGAGCCACTGTACACGGAAGCCGACACCTGAGCGTTTGGTCGGGGACGTCGTCTTGAGGAAGCATAAATTATTTCCAGCGTAGCAATCGAGTTTTTCATGAACACAAATGGCTGAGGAGTGAGATTGCTGCGCTTGAGCAAGAGCATCCTGAGTATGAGATTTTGTATTCATAAACAGGCTAATCAGGCAAGAACAATGAGACAAGTGATGGAGTGTGAGAAGGTGTTGCACACTCAACGTCTGGGTTCCTGATTTAATGCAAATTTCTTCTTGCTTTCAGAAAATTAAAAACAGTCCGCAATCTTATTTTATCCAAACACTTTAAGAATTTATTTGTATTAAAATATGATCTAACATCTTATCAAATTAAAGTGATAAAATATCTTGAAACCTTATCTTTCCAAAATTAACTTATACGATTTTATCATCTTATATTTAGTTCTTATAAGCTGATTATTTCAAAATTTTGCCAAACATCTTATATCCACCTAGTAAGCAATATCCATTTGTTTCATTGTTCAATATCTCTTACCTATTCGTGTAAATTTTCTTGCACAAGATACGACTTGAGCATTAGATGGATATTGCTATAACCAACACTTGTAAACTTACCTATGTTTTCATGTCAACCCAAATCATCCCACGGCTCCTGGAATGTAAACATCAAAGGCATAATAATAATGGGCAATTCTCTGAGATCATCAACAAAAATAAAGCATGTGAATGTGATGGGAACACATCAATTTTTGCGTCTGCAAAACCCTGAATTTCACAAATAGAATAAACCTACTACTACAAGCATTCATCTGAGCTCGTAATCTCTGTAATTACTTGCTGAAACTATTTTCACCCCCTCAACGAAAACCAATTCAATGGTAATTTATATGCTTCGACATTCTTACTTGCTGCTAATTCAACACAGTCCTCTGGAAAAATGATACAACAGCAAAATTGATACTGCAATCGTCATCCCATACACATATAAGATATTTCATTAATTATAAGCGTTAACATGACTTTTAAACACGTATAGCATGTAGATAAGAAGTATATGACAAAACCTAATACCAACTTCAATAGAAGATCGAAAATGCTTCTACATATTGATTACCTGTACTTCCAATATGCAGCGTTTCTTTTTGCATTGTTTCTCCACATTCCCGTCAGGTTGGAACTGAAATGAGCACTGGACACCTGCACACCCATTGGCCGTTAATGCAACGGCTGGAAGGAGAAGGCAAGAATAAAGATCAAGTTATTAGAATGCCATAGTTTTGTGACTTAAGAACAAGGATGAAATCTAATATCAAGCCAGTGAGAGAGAGCTCCAGATGAATTCAGTCATTCTGATGAAGACTAGCTTTTGAAATGTACAACTTTTGCTAACATTACAAAGTAATGAAGGAATAAAATTTACAACTGAAACATAATCGTCTTTAAAAGAATGCTTTATCGTTTTGACATTCTATACAGAAGCTCGTCCAGTCTGCACCAACTCAGCTAAGTTCACATCTTCTATAGCATTCAAAACTTGCAGAAAGCTTCAAACTCCCACCAGGCTCCCAGATATTGGTCCATCTTTCAGTCAGAAACATTTGTAGCTTTTGCATCTGAGTGTATGATTCGACGGGATTGTTTACTTTTAAACACCAGAGCACGACACCTTTCAGCAGTTTGAATGACCATGCCCGTCGCTGCTGTTATACTGCCACAGTAGATCCCGAGTCCCGTCATTGTAGAAACACACTCTGTATGCTATAGGAAACGGGAAATAGGCTAAAGTCGTTGGTAAAGGGAATCAAACTCTCCAGGCTGCAGTCCACCTCAACAAAGCATATTGTAGTAAGCCTTAAATACCATGAGACCTAACTTATCCAAATAATTCAGTGAACTTGTGAAGAGCCTCGTACAGTTGACTATCAATTTAGCTCTCATTAGTACAAGGAGATCTTACCTATACCCAATGGAGGCATGGATTTGAAACAACCCACCCGAGACGAGGCACATCTTCAGGTGTCGAAGCAAAATGTGAGCTTAGAGTCCATCTTATCAAAATGCAACGGTATGTGTGCAAGTTGGGCCCGTTTTACTTGAGTTTCTTCAAGCTCAGATTCCATCTTCCTCAAAATGCAAGAGTTGGTGCACAAGTTGCGCTTGCTTCACCCAAAATTTCTGAGCAGTTGGCCACTTCACTCAAACAACTTTTTTTCCTAGTGCACTTGCAGCTTTCAAGTACACTAGAAAACCCCTCATCATTTCAACAATTAAATCATCAAGCATGGGATGGTGCTTGAATAGCTCAAGCGTAAAAGCATGTTCCACGATAAGCTGAGCCCCATAAAGCAAAAGGGAATGATTTAGATATTAATTACCAGCTGCTACAGGTCTCGCTTTCCCAGAACACCAGCAACATTTTGCTTCTTTTGAATGCCATGTTGCCAGGCATCTCGAGATCGGTCACTAGATTGATCAAAATCGTCCAATGAATTTTCAGCTCCTTGCCTTAAGATCCGATAACTTCCATTCCTAGGAATTGAAGATATATTTGACTTTTCATCCTCTTCTGATGGTGTGCCAGACCTGGGCTCCATGTGTGAATCATGTGATCTATATCTTGGTCCAGATCGCAGGCCCCTTGTACTTGTGATCTTGGAAGGAAATTGCCCATGAGTAGAAGGCTCGGGGATGAAGTCTTTAGGCAGAGAATCCATGTCTAAGTAACAGTTTCGTGTTTTGGCGTCAGCAATCAATGCAGCCCAATCTTCAGATTGCACCAGCGCATTGGCATTTCCCATTACCTGTCAGTAATTAAAGACAAAACGGCAAACAATTTAGCACAAAGAACAGACAAGGTACAGCACGGGGAAAACACAAAAGGGAAACAGACATGAGGAAGAAGAATCTCACCCAGAGAGCTCTCCTTGCTCGTGTAAGAGCAACATTCATCCGACGAATGTCTGCAACAAACCCTACTCCATGACCTGATGCACGAACGCAAGACATGATAATGACATCACGTTCTTGGCCTTGAAAAGCATCCACTGTATTAATATAGATGTCCTTTCCTTCATCTGAATTCAAAACATCCTTGAATTCGCGTTGGAGGCATTTCAATTGCAGCTTATATGGAGTAATTATGCCAACAGTCACTTTCCCAAGCCCTAGTGACTTCAGAGTTTTCTGAAGGTGCTCATATAAACGAACACAAAATTGTGCTTCTTGCGTGTTCTGATATGAAACAGAACCTCCGCGATGAGATTCTCGACCGTGAGTGATATCAAAAAAGATATAAGGCCTCAATAGTGGATCTTTGTAATACACCTCATCTGGAAGATTAGCAACACTCTCACTATCTGTAAGGCGTCCTTGGTAGAAGTACCTTGAAGGAAAATCTCTAATCTGGGGATGCATCCTATACTGCACGGATAACAGCATCGTTGGGCAGCCTGCTTGCTGGAACCTCTCAAAAAGGCTTCTACTGTACAACAGGGTTCCTGCTGCCTTACTGATGACAGTAGCAGGGAGCTGCTGAGGATCTCCAACAAGAACACAGCGAGCTGCACCAAGAGAAAGTGGAGGCAACACTGCTACTTCACTAGCCTGGGCTGCTTCATCAATCACGACCATGTCAAAGCCATGAGTCAGGCGAGAGAACAACTTGCGCCCACTACTTGAGACTGTAGTGAAGACAATTTCAGCCTCATTAGCAAAACTTGCTTCCAGATTAGCACGAGCTTCCTCCATATTGAAGTTGCTATTAGCACGGAACCTGCTTTCCAAAATAAGCAGGCGAGACATCTCAACTAATAGTTTGTCTCTGTTCTCAACTACTGCCGCAAGGTTTTGAAGCAAAGCGTCTCGGTTTTGGTCTCTGGCCATAAGAACATCTGGATCAACACCAACAGATCCTTGTGCACGACCAGTGACAGCAGCAACATTAAGTTCTCTTTGAAGACAAGCAATTTGCTGAGCTAACTGACCTTCACGAATCCTCAAATTGTGCATCCATCCATGAATTTCCTCACGATTCTTCATTAGAAGTTGTTCAGTTCTTCGTTCCACAGAAACCGCTTGGGCAGCCCGAGTCTGAGAATCTACACCAACTCGAGCGACATCTGGCCGATAAACTTTCATCTCACCATCAATAAATCCCCGGTCGAGGACACGTGCAAGTATTTCGTCAGTTGCAGCATTTGAGGGTGCACAGACGAGCATCCTAGGTTTTGGGCAAAGTTTAGGAAGTGTTCGAAAAAGATTCTGATCCATGCTCTGGAGAACTTCATCAATGGATCCAACCACCACATTATCTGAGTTGTTCTCGTTAACCGGCTTATAGCTTTCAGGTGCCAGTTTCTTTAGCAATGCAGTATAGTAGTGCTGATACTGGACAAGATGGATCACGTTAAGCATCCCCCATACTGTATGTGTTTTACCTGTTCCAGGAGGACCCTGAACTAAAGTAAAAGGCCATGGTTCTTGTTTCTTGGTCATGCCATTTGATGTACCAGCAGCTGTATGCATTGCAGCCCATTGAATTGCGGCTAGCTGGGGTCCATTAAAAGTCCTGTGCAGGTATTCAACAAAGTTTGGAGTGAAGCAATCAGGCATTGCAGGTGGTTGTTCTTCATATTTTGGGAACTGGTCAGGACTAGGCTGAAGAATCGCATTTTGCATCTGCAAGAGGGCATCAGTTACTGTCAAGCATGAAAGCATTAACACTGAATCGTGCCATTAACTATGAAAACAAAGTTGCAAATAGAACCTGCAAATTAAGACGTCGAAATGCATGCAGAGCTACATATTCCCGCTGGGTGGTTGCCAGAGAACCAAGCACAGTCAGGTACCAGACACCACCGGGATGGAGCTTCCGCAGAATATGATCATCATCAATCTTGCTGAAGTACAACACAAGAAAAATTAATAATATGAACCAGAAACCATAGTTAGTAAAACAAAGGACGAGTAGTAAACGCCATAATATACATACATGTACTATTTATTTTTATATTCAAAAGTACGAACAAAAAATCGGCACAAAAATACGGTGATATCAAACATATGTATCCTTGATATGTACGTGTATATTATACTTAATAATAGAAAATGCAGAAGATAAAAACGACAAAATTTATTATATTTTTATAGATGCAAACAAATTAAAACTAGAAATAAGATATAACTATAAAAATTTATGTACATCTAAATAGTCAAAAGTCAAAACAAGACATAATTAGTTCTGTTGGTTGTTTGATTATGTGTGTGAATGTTTGGTGTAAGGCGCTGACGTGATATTCTTTGTAGACTTTGCTCTTGGATATTTTTTATGGTGAAATGATGGTGAAATCTTTCCTTTGTCAGAAAAAGAAAAAAAAGGAAGTTCAAATTTTGAAACAAAGAGGACTTGTTGCCATGTTGATTCGGATTCTATCCAATGTATGAGCCGTTGTTTTGGGAAGTGTTTTTTTCCAATCACGTATTTATGCCGAATAAACGGAACATTACAAATATACTAGTTTTTTTCCATAAAATTGAAATTAAAAGGCCAAACATCAGTTTTTTTTAAGATTACGTACATACGCTTTTTATACGCTTAAGACACTCATTTTAACCAACAGAGCCATAAACTTTATAAGCCTAGATAAGGTAATGGTTCCAGCAATAGCAAAACCAAATCTAGGCCATAAATAAATTACTCTAAACTGACCAGATCAGTCAAAGCACAAAAAGACAGCAGTATTACTCACCTGCTGGAATCATATAAATCCCCAACATAAAAGTGAAGAATTGCCCCAGTATGCTCTCGGGTGTCGATAGGTATATGTCTCCTCACTGTCCCAGCAACACGCCCACTAACTTCGGGCTTCTCCTCATCCTCCAAAAGTGAGGAACTATTCCTCCTACTATTGACTGCATTGCATTGTTCAAAGTGTGTAAACATATAGCATCCCAGTTGACAAATCACACTCAGATCTAATGTTTATTTTGAAACTGAGACAAGAGGGGGAGCCAAAAGAATCAAAAGCATTCAACAATAGACGTATACCTGCTCCCGGCCTAGGGGATGAAAGAACTGCAACATCTCCTTCTTTAAATGTCCACTTATATTCATGTGGTGGAATTAGTATCACATCAAACCATCCTGGGAAGCCAAAAGCAGAAGACCAAAACAGAATAAGTAGCTAGATGTGAAAGAATCTCATGCAGCTAATATTATCTATCTGCTAGAAGGAGATCAAAAGAAAAACTGGACAGGAAACACTTTTCATGTGTATAAACAACGGTTGTCATTGTTACCAAACACAAATAGCAAAGCAAATTGCAGTAACTCAAATAGCATAAACAGTAGGTATCAAGAACAATATATTGGAGAATTGGTTGGCGGCACTTCTCCATTTTATTTAAACACTGATAGAAAACACTGAGTTGTGATCTACTACAAGAGAAAGCTGAAGTAATAGAACCATACCCCTTTCACGTCGTTCAATGCTTTTTATGCCTACTCTGATATGATTTGAAACTGTTTCCGATGACTCCTCCCACGTACTATAAAGTTGTGCCCGGCATTCTTCAAAAAGCAAAGGCTCAAATACCCTTACATACTCTTCTACTGAATCAAATCGACCAGGAACACGTTGGAGCTCCTCTACCTCTGTTTTGCAGAAATAGTTCGAATAAGTTAACAAATCAGACAAAAATCTAGGAGCAATCATTTTCCTTTATAAAAAGAAACAATCATAGACTCAAAGCTGATGCAACAAATATACAGTAAGAAAACAATAAAAGGAAATTCTCAAGGTCAAGATGTCAGAGAAAGCTGCTGAATACTAGCCACAGCTCAGGTCTTCAGTGCATACACCAGCACAGCTCCATTAAGATGATGCCACCAAGAGGGTCATATTGGCAGTTTTGCACATAAAAGATAATTACTACAAAATGATAGACAGAATTTGTGAAAAGACAAGCCGACCAAATATTAATGAACAAATTTTTCCATCCCAGACACTTTTGGGGTTGGTATGTACCAAATGGAGATGTAAACTGCCTGCTATTTGGGTCAAATACAGTGATCATTGGCCACTGAATTGGATGCTCTCTAGTACAAAGAGAAAAAGTAATCCATTGCAATGCATACTATGCAAGCGAAATATAATTGCAAAAAAATAAACTAGCCAAAAATCTTGGAAGGTACAATAGCAGACAGACATATCAGCAACACTAAAGAACAGCTTCCAATTCCAACAAGTACCAAAACTTAAACTTTAGGAATGGAACAAATCATGCCAAAACAGGAAAAGGAATAAAAGAAAGAGATCAAAGGAAACGTAACCACGCAAACAAACAGAAAGTAAATAGCGCATTTGCAGGTTTAAAAATACTTAGATACCTGGATGATGCCAAAACTTCTCATTTGTCACTTCACGCAGTAGACGTTCCACCGATGTATCTTGATACTGGTTGCTTGTAAAAGTTTGCTTCTTGGATGGTAGTTTTTTTGCAGCTAATTTTGGATCGTTCAAACTCTGACTTATAGCTTGTTTCCTACCAGGAAACTGTGAATTCTTAAGTTGCCTTGTATCAGGGGGCGGCTTCCATGAACTCTGTCTGGGAACAGGTGCTGCTTGTCCTTCTGAAGAGACATCTGTCGGGTTATTCAACCTCCTTGGAGGTCCAAAATGCCCAGAGCTATTGTCACCATTACTTTCAGATTTACACTCATTCGACTCCATAAAACTATTGCCGTCATTGATCGCCACATCAGCCTGTTTTGCATCCCTGACAAGAGGCTGAGTTTGCTTATCCCCTCGTTCAGCTGATGGCAGAGTTGGACGAGCTTCTTTCACAGTTCGGGTTATTGTAGGTGGAGGAATCTGCCTTCTAGGAGTTGAAGTCTTCAAGGCACCAGCTTGCTTAACATCTTCTATATTGATTAACATGGTCTGCCTGCTACGCTTCTTTCCTAACATTGCTTCCTTCTGCTGGTCAAGCTTAGGACGCTTTCCAAGGTTATTTGCACACTTTAATGCATGATTTGCTTCAACTCCTCTAACTTCTCTTTGTTTCTGCACAGGAGCAGCATCTTCCTGACCATTGATAGATGTATCACATTTCTTATCATTTGTTTCTGGACTCGGCCCAAATACAGGGCCATCGTTTTCATTCTTAACGTCACCAGGATTAAGGGATATATTCTCCACACCTCCAGCTGGGACATTAGTTCCCATCATCTCAACTGCGCCTTTCTCCAGCACCTGTTTATCACTTGTACCACTTGAGTCTTCATGAATAACACTTCTTCGGTAAGCATCAACTGAGCCCTCTGCATCAGACCATTCTCCTTCTTCCTTCTCAATAGCTTGAGTATCCACAGGACCTCCTGGCTGCAGGTTTGTTGCAGTCTTTATATCCTGGCCATTACTAAGTTGGGGTGATGAAGAAAAAGTGGCAAGCATGTCACTGGAACTCCTTTTTTCAGCAGAACTATCAGATCCCTGGATAACTTTGGACCTAACAAAAGGCTGGAAACCAGATACAGCAGAAGCATGGGAGAAAGCATGGTTATTTACTATCCCTTGGGGACCAGCAGATGCAACGAACAAGCTGACTGGTGCGGTACTTGAAGAAGGAATGGCCCTCTGAGGCTGGAAACAAACACCAGCATCATTATCATCTTCATTCTCAGCAGGGGGTTCATTAAGATCAAATAACAGCCTTCCTTTTGAGCCCATTTCGCAAGCAGTTGCATACAAGCAAACGGATGTGTCCAAAAATGTCTACCAGTAATTTTATTTGGATAATTTTCAGTAGGAAAAGAACATAACATGCCAACCAAAGTGGCAATCAGCACTAATATTCGGGACTTTGGGAGCGGCCAAATAAACAATAAAAGCACCTTCTGTATCAAAGTTTGAAACAAAAACGTGTAAGAACTAAATGCACACTATAAATATAAAAAAGAGAAGCCAAATAATATTGGGATGTAGCATTTAATGAAAGCAAGAGAAGAATGTCAACCAACTAGGGCAGTAGCAGGGGGCACGCACTCGTAACGGAAGGTGCATTTAACTATTTCCCTTTTTGTACTGTAGACTACATAGTCAGTTTAGTATCCATATCTTAGTGTCGTGGCAGAGAGAGTATTAATGGAACTTATTTAATACAATGTACTGAATATACATGCAAGTATCCCTTATGTCTATGTATGAATACAACAACAATGGATCAAAGAATTAGTTTGAAACAAGAACTAAATCATAATCACTTTACACACACAGAATCAGAAACTATAGGGACTGCATCCTGCTCTCTTAGGAACTCACAAAGGGTAAAATCCTATTACTGAAGCATCAAATTTGACGAAGAATCTATTCCAAAATGGGCTATGAATCGATAGGAGAACGAAAATATAACAGGTAGTAAGGATATATAAGCAAAAAACTATACCGGAGATTTAGAATAAGGTATAAGATGAAGAACGCTTCCCAAATCTATACTCACATATACCAACACCACATAATAACCTGGGACCCATAAAGTAGCATTCAAAACCAATAGATCCCAAATTATACAACTCCATCCGAAACATACCTTCTAAAGCCAAAAAATAGAACTAGGGCAAACCTTCAGGCCTCTCATACTACCCAACCAAATCCTACAAATACCAAGCACATCCAATTCCTGAACTTCAGCTCTACATCAAATTCACCACTCCTCACAACAAACACATATAAGAACCAAGAAGTGCCCCCTCCTATTACAGCACCACGATTAGAAACACAAACAAGTACAAAAGGAAAACTAATCCACCAAACAATACAATTATCTATTACCACTAATTCGCATCAGAATCCTCACCAATTCAAAGTTCAGATCGAAAATAACTCCAGTACAAGATTAACCAATCCCAATAGTCAAACGCATTACTCACGATCTAATTTCAAATAATAAATCTTTCTTCACCCAATCAAATTAACAATCCTCTTCCTCATCCAAACTTAATTCAAGCTAACATACAAGGGGGGGAGAGAGAGCGAGAGAGAGAAAGGAGAAAAAGGAGTCAGAGAGAGAAGATTTTACCTCAGGAGGACACCGAATCTAGAGAGAGAAACAATTGTTTAAACCAAAAACTATATGTATGTATGTATATATATAATAATAAAAACACAAAATTAATAATACTAATAGTAATATTTATGTGCAACAGAAATCAGTGTTGTTTTTCTAATTTGTATGTATAGTTGTATCTATAGGCGGTGAGAGAGCGGCGTAGAGAGAGAAAAGTAACTGAGGGAAGAGGAATGCAAAAATCAGAGGAGGCTTTGAGGGGTATTTATAGGAAACAACGAGGGCAGACTCACCGGCTACGGGGTGAGCCGGTCGCCACTAGTTCAATCCTCGCCGAGAATTAACCGGAAGGGCGTCCTCGTAATTTGGATCCAGTGTCCAAAAATGCCCAAGGACAAAGGTTTTTGGTTTCGGCTTCGGGGAGTTGTTAAGGATGAGCGGCTCAGGGGTAAAATTGAGATTTCACATCGTACGGATCATGCTAATCTGTCGTAACATTGCTTTGACCGTGTTGGATTCCATGCTAAAAGTGATTAATGGCCGTTTGATTCCCATCACATTAGGTACGTTGATTCTTTGTACAACCTCACCCATAATTAAAATCTTTTTTATTTTCATTTAATGTTATTTTTCAAATATGGAAATAGGGTAATAATATATGATGGTATTATTAATAATCCACCAATAATATTAATCTTACCTTAATTCCGCGTGGTCCTAAATTTTTTTTTCTTGAATAAATATATATTTCTCTAGTTGTAAATGGTGTTACGATTTTCATTCGTCGTCTTTTTTATTATGTTTTTTAATAATCACGATATAAAATTCATATTTGTTTTTTGTTGTCACTTATAAAATAACAATTTATCGCGTAAAATGTTTAGACTTTTGTGAAACTATTTTCTAAATTTTATTCTTTTGTAATGTCATTATCATTTTTGTTCTTTTATTTTTGAAATAATTTTATTTTTGAAAATTATAAAAAATTTACAAGATGAAAATTAAATAAAATGTATAAATTTCGACACAGAGGTGTACGTCCTCACCTTCCTCGTACATGGTACAGAGTACAAAAAATGAATTATTTTTTATATTATAAAAAAATACAATTCAAAAATCATAGTAAATCAATGCTATCGTATAAGATCAAACAGATCAATGCAAATGTTAAGTTTTATCAAGATAACAAGCTTTTTAAATTATCAAACATATTTTCTCTTGTTTGAATGCGAAAACGGACTGGGACAAAGTAATTTTTGTAATTTTATCAATTAATTATTTTTTTCTTCTTTTTTAAACTAGAAAATAAACAAAGTATTAAATTATTAAAAAAATATAAAAAATTACACATAAAAAAAAAAGAACAAGAATGAAACATTTTCTTGATGCTAATATCTCAAAATAAAATAAGTTTTTTTTATAAGTGAATTATCTCTGTAGGTGATATAGTAAATATAAACAAAATGGATGTTTTTTTTATTTGTCTTTTCAACTTTATATTTTCACTTTTCTGCTCGATTTTGGACGAAAAACAAACCGGAGTTTCAGAGAGGCTTTATATATATTAGTTGGTACTTCCCCTCCATTTAATCTCCATAACCAAATATAAATTTTTTTTATATATATTTATTTTTACTTCCACTTTTTCTTATATGTCCATTTGTCAGTCGAAATCAACAAGTTCTTAATTAGTTAAATCCAAAGTATTAGTCATGATTTTTAGCTATAATAAAAAAATTTGTCATGATTTTTAGGCATGACTAAAATATTTTGCCTTTGTCTGTTGAAACAACAGTCAATAGTCGTTGTAAGTTGTTGTAATTACTTTTCACTATAATTTTTTACTTTTAATCATAGTAATTAACTATAATTAAAAATCATACTTCTTTTATTAATAAAAACTTCGCCTAAATTTACAATATATGATATTTTCCTTTTTTTCTAACTAATTTGATATTTTTGCAGCCTCAAGATCAAAACAATCAAATTTTCTACTAGTTTCTTTCTTAATCCATTTGCAATTTGAAGATGTTTGTTCAATTACAAATTGTGAATTGGCAATAATAACTAATCTACATGTATCAATTTTGGAAGGCTATAGGAATATGCACTACACATGAGAATTCAGGAAGTGATAGGACCAATTTTTTTTTTTATTTTTGAATGAAGCAATAATTATATAATTGCATTAATATTTTAATAAATTGAATAAGATTTTAATTTGATCATACATTAATATGACTAAGAACTATAGAACAAAATTATAATAAATTCACATAAAATGAATTTTAGCAATAAGCATGTATGAGTAAGTCATATCAAAATGTGGAGATACTTGTCTAGCTTTATATCACTTGTTCCCTCTATTTGTTTTGGATTTTATATAATTATGTCAATGTTGTTATCATTTCTTTTGTATTCAATGCTTTAATTTCCTGTTACAATGGTAAGTAGGCACAATTTCTGCTTTTTTTTTTTTTGGGGGGGGGGGGGGAGTTTCTGCTTTGGAATTTGGGTTTCTCTGTTTGAAATATCATATTCCTAATGGGTTAAAAGCAATTTACCCCCCTGTGTTAACAAAAAAGAGCAATTACCTCTCTGTGAAAAAATAACTAGCAATTTACTCCCCTAAGTTATTCAAAATGCACCAAATAGCTCCCTCACAGGGGGTTTTTTGCTCTGTTTTTAAAGGGGGGTTTTGCTCAATTTTTTAAAATACAGGGGGTAAATTGCTATTATTTTTTCACAGGGGATGTATTGCACATTTTGCATATCACAATGGGGGTAATTGCATTTTTTCCTATTCCTAATATATAGTATCCAAGAATGCTTAAAGAATTAAAATTAGATATAAAAAGGGTGTTTCAATAAGTTTATAAGCTATTCAAATTATTTTATAAGATATATAAGAACTTATAAGTTCTATAAAAATAGTTTGGTAAAAAAAAATTGTTTTCTTTACAGAAGGATCAAAATTGGTTCGCCAATTTCCTCCGAGACTTGAACCCATGATCTATTTTGTTTTCTTTACAGGAGGATCAAAATGTTTAGACTTTTGTGAAACTATTTTGTAAATTTTATTCTTTTGTAATGCCGTTATCATTTTTGTTCTTTTATTTTTGAAATACTTTTATGAAAATTATAAAATTTTACAAGATGAAATATCATATTCCTAATGGGTTAAAAGTAATTTGTCCCCCTGTGTTAACAAAAAAGAGCAATTATTAAATAAAATGTATAAATTTCGACACAGAGGTGCTTGGTGCTCCCCTTCCACGTATGTGGTACAAAGTACAAAAAATGAATTATTTTCTTCATTAATAATAAATATAATTAAAAAATTATAGTAAATTAATGCTTCGTCTAGGATCAAAATAAATCAATGTGAATGTTAAGTTTTTATCAGGATAACTAACTTTGTAAATTGTTTGTATGACTAACAATGAATTAAATTCAAATATTTTTCCTTGTTTGAATGAGAAAACAAACTGGGATGTCAGAGTAATTTTTAACTGACTAATATTTTGCCTTTGTCTGGTAAAACAACAATCAACAGTTGTTGCAAATTTTAATTACCATTCACCACACTTTTTCACTTTTAATAATTAACTATGACTAAAAGTCATACTTCTTATATTAATAAAACTTCGTGCAAATTTACAATATATGGTATTTTCCTTTTTTTCTAACTAATTTAATATTTTTGCAACCTCAAAGTTAAAACAATCAAAACTTCTTTTAGTTTTCTTCCTTATCTAATTGCAATTTGAAGATGTTTGTTCAATTACAAATTGTGAAGTGGCAATAATAACTAATCTACATGTATCAATTTTGGAAGCCTATAAGAATATGCACCCTACACATGAGAACTCATGAAGTGATTGGACAATTTTTTTAATAGCGATAATTATATAATTACATCAATATAATAAATTGAGTAATTAAATAATATATTAGTTCGATTAAGATGACTATGAATTATGAAATAAAATTAGAATAAACTCAAATAAAATGTGATAAAAAATTTATCAATATCAATTTATCTCAAGTCATATCAAAATGTGGAGATACTTGTCTAGCTTTATATCACTTATTCCCTCTATTTGTTTTGGATTTTATATATTTATTTCAATGTTGTTATCATTTCTTTTGTATTCAATGCTTTAATTTCCTGTTACAATAGTAAGTAGGCACAATTTCTGCTTTGGAATTTGGGTTTCTCTGTTTGAAATATCATATTCCTAATATATAGTATCCAAGAATGCTTAAAGAATTAAAATTAGATATAAAAAGGGTGTTTCGATAAGTTTATAAGCTATTCAAATTATTTTATAAGATATTTAAGAGATTATAAATTTTATAAGAGAATTTAGTGATTTTTTTTTTTTTTTACACGAGGATCAAAATTGGTTAGCCAACTCCTCCAGGTTTCCTACAAGGTGCTACAATTAGACCATCCCAGAAATATTTCGTAAAGTTTTTTTTATTTTTTCTTTCTAAAAAGCATATAAGATTACAAAATAATTAAGATGTTTAGAATGTTATAAGATTTTTCTTAAAAAATATAATAAGTTCAAATTATTGCTACATTTGGATTGATGATTTTAAAGTTAAAGATTTCAAATTTCTGTAACAAATTATTTTCATTTGTTTGGATAGATTATAATTAAAATGAATTCAAATAATTCAAATTCTAAATTCGGACTATGTGTTGTTGAGCATCGATAAATTTCAAATTCTTCTTATTGGAATCATTTAAAATATTTTTTTCAAGTCCAAATTCATCAATTCAAATGTAGTTTAGAATCTTTTAAGCTTCTTAATTTTGACATCAAATAGATAAAAGCATTCTCACTATTTTATTAGTATTTCACTTTTATTTAATATAGTTGACTTTTTTTCCTCAAGCAGAAATATTTAATTACATGATTCAAAATTCTAATGATTTAATGACCCTTTTGGTTATTATTATAATAATAATAATATAAGGAGTTTATTACGTTAAATCCCTAACATTTTGTTTATCCAAACACTTTTGAAAGCTTATTCTTAAATAAAATTCAATATTTTTAAAATTTGAAAATATATTATAAGATGTAAGAGTTCAAAAAATATTCTTAATAAACTTAGCCAAACAAACTCTTAATTGTACTAACTATTAGAAGGAAATCAACTTATAAAGGTCAACATTTCAACACATCACAAAAATAAAGTACTAATATTAATTTTTTAAGTCCCGATTTCTTTCTTCTTTGACAAGGGGATACGAAGAGGCGCTTTCCAAGGTGGAAGTAACTCAACATTTAGAGGATGTTTCAGTGAGTTTATAAGCTCTTTAAAACATGTTATAAGATATTATAAAAAAAAATAGATATTAGAAGTTTATAAGCTCTTTAAAAAAAAAAGGGGGAAGAAGTATGTCAACTTATTTTTAAGATCTTAACAAGTTTCTTCAAATTAATTATAAATTTATCGTTACTGACATCTTATAAGTTCCATAATGTTATTTTATCCAAACACTTTATGAACTTATTTTAAAAACAAAATATAACATCTTATAAGCTCTAAAGACACGTTTGCTTGGAGGGAATGGAATATGATACCCAAAATTAAATTGCAAGAAATTTTATTGTTAAAATTTTATTTCATTATAAATGTTTGGGTAGAACAAGGTATTTACTAGGGAGTAGGGAAGATAATCAAAATCCTTAGGAAATGTTTGGTGTGTTACATATGACAAAGGAATAGGAATTATATATAGATATGTTTAGTACAAAAATATAGATAATGTTCACAATATATGTGATGTAAAGAATAATAATGACCAAACATATTTTTACCAGTGGATTTTCAAGGGAATGAAAAACAAATACCATTATAATATTAAGGTTTTAAATTTCTGAATTTTCTATGCATATTCCCAATTTTTGGGATTATGTTTTCTTTTCCAAATTTAAAATTATCCAACCAATGAACCAATTGAAAAGATATGATACCTGGAAATTAAATTCCCAACAAAGAAAAATGTTATTCCCTATCAAATAAACAGAGTCTAAAAATATCATATAAAATGTACGAAATTATAAAATTTTATTTAAATAATTTTAGCCAAATACCCTCTTAGAAATGCTTCGCATTAGATAACGGCATGATTTGAGCTGAATAGGAATAGGCCCATGCGAGTATGGCCTTAAAGACACAAGATAGATTAAGGTTGTGCTCGACGAGGTAATTAATTTTTAGATATTAATTACGATGATGCTTATCTTAGAATAGGTGACCCGCAAACCAATTGATTAGCTCTTTGTAAATTATTCTAAATAATCTTTTTCAATAATATACTAATTTAAGAAATATTATTTGGCCATCTTCATCATATGCTTTAAAACATTATATTTATATGTGCATTTGGTTGAAGCCCATAGATCAAGTATACTACGAGGTTGGCTCGCGCATATGATGGCAACCATGAAACCAACTTCTATAGTTTGATCTAAAATATTCCAAGTTGATGAATCGATTGAGACAGGGCATCGACCATTCCTTAAAGACTTGCACTAAGTGATGCGTTCATACGAGGAATGTCGAGTTTCATAGACATAGACGTATGGCGTCTACGCACTTTAGTGGGTGCTTGATAAGGAGTTATCAAGTTCACTGAATTGACTCGCAGGAGTTGTCATATGAAAATCCTATATGGCATGATCAGTATGACTAGAACTCTTGGGCTACGATAGTGCACTAACTAGTCCTTAAACTTGAGGTTCTACAGTAGCCTTGTGCATATGACGACTATGACTTGATCATGTCCAACGTGGTCTCAGGTTTCATACTGGATTACCATATGGTCATGTTTCAGACCTAGTTGAAGCATGCATGGAGGTTGGTGAATCCAAGATAGGATCTGCTGCTTATCATGAGATGATAAAGAACCTCATATGTTCTCTACAGTATGCGTTCCTCGACGCCCATGGCCATGGTTGTTGATCAAATAGGAGAAACAACTTTTTCCTATATTGATAAATTGGAAGCATAACTTGTAGAGTTGATACATAGACATCAAAGTCAATAATGGGAATCGGTAACTAATTCCATGCCCTAAACTTTGATCGGGAGGTTAGTAGCGGAGGGACCGTATCTACATGGTACGCATAGCTCACAGGTTCACACAATAATTCACCTATTCTCTAATGCCATTGACCATTGTTAGATGGCCACCCATGGTGACAAGTACCCTCAAATTAGGGAGTTGATTGAGGGTGATTAATTATGATAGATCTAATTAATCTAATGCAAGTAAGTTGTTAATTGAATTGTATATGTGATACAAACCCAAGTTTAGCTGAGTAGTGAACCTAAAGGGTCACACACAATCCATGATGGAATTATTGGAATTAATTTATAGAATTAATTATGGAGAATAAATCAATTAATTTAAGGAGTTAAATTAATTGATTGAAATGATTATGAAATCAATTCATGGAAATATTAAATAATATGATTATTTAAGTTGGAGTCTAAATTCACAAGCATTAATTTGATTAAGTAAGACTTGTGATAGATTAATTAAGATTAATCTATTTGGGCTTGAAAATCAATTAATTAGTTTTTTTTTTTTTTTTTGGGGGGGGGGGGGGAGGGGGGGAATGTAAACTTTCATTAAAATAAAGGTAGACTACAAATACAACAAGGCGGAAGCCAGGCTCGATAATCATAGACAGAGGAACATGGTCGTGTTACGTACTGCTACAACAAAAAACCACGCCTAACCAAACACGACCGTGTTCTGGAGGGTACACGGCCGTGTAGTACACTGTTCCCACGCAATTTTCTAGACCCTATAGATAGCACAAACCTGCAACAAGGGGGCCGGAGGGTGCTAAGTATCCTATTCCTGATCTGGTCAATGATAATACCAGAAAGAACCTCAGGGCTACGAAAGATTTGCTGGAAGCGCCGCAAGTTCCGCTCCATCCATAAATGATAGACAAGGCTGGCAAGAAGGGAGCGATACGAGGCATTCAGCAGATGAGCACCTCGCCACCATCGGGCTGCCCAAGCAATACCACGCTGCCAGTCAGTAAAGGGCCAAGAAAAATGAACCTCCCTATAACACAACCAGAGGAAGGCTCTCGAGTACACACAGTCAAAGAACAGATGCTGGTGGCTCTCCACCACCGCCATCCCACACAACACACAGTGAGCACCCATCTGCAGTAACCAAGGTTTGTCCAAAGTGGACAACCGCTCCTGAATAGCCAACCAAAGCACAAACGAGTTCTGGGGGATTTTGACAGGTCCTCCAAGCAAGACGGATCAACCCACAGACGGAAGAAGTGGAGAAAGTCCCTCCATTGGCATTCCATACAACAGCATCCGCCCCAGGCGTAATGGGAGGGGCGGCCTCCATAATCTGTAGAACCGAAAAGGACCTCGTCCCCGGCCAATCCCAATGCCCGTCATGAATGATCTCCTGCAACATAGCTCCCTCATGCAGCCCGGTAATCCGTGGACCTTGGGGGTAGTGGTCAAGAAGGATGCCCCAGGGGTGCCACGGGTCCTGCCAGAGCAAAATGTGGGCCCCATCACTAATCTTGAATGTGGTTATGCGTCTGAATTCATCCCGGATTTTCAAGATCTGCTTCCAACTCCAAGGCACTGAAGTGGGACGGACCACCCAAATAGACTTCCGCCGTAAATGATAGGTCCTAACCCATCGGACCCACAAGGAGCAAGACTGGATGTTAACAATATTCCACAGGTGCCGGCTAATCAAAGCTTTATTGAAGGGGAGGACTGGTTGGATACCTAAACCCCCACACGCAACAGGGAGGCACACCGTGGACCAGGCCACCTTAGCTATGCCCGTCCCGTGGCGAACCTGCCAAAGGAAGGTACGCAGCCGCTTTTCAATCTCACGTATCACCCCCTTAGGCAACAAGAAGACCATAGCCAAATAGATGTACATAGCAGAGAGGACTGTCCGAATGAGCTGGACATGGCCCGTAAAATAGAGCAATCGAGAACCCCAAGAGTAGATTCGGGCATCCAACTTATCAAGCAAAGGCCAACAATCCCCAATGGTGAACTTGGCAGTGATCAGAGGTACCCCCAAATACCGGATAGGGAGCATGCCTAGGGGGTAGCCCAAGATCTGCTGGAAGGGCTGAAACTCTTGTGCATATTAGCATGCAACCCCGACCGGTCTGAGAACTCCGCAAGCCCCTGCCGTATGACCAACAAAGAGGCCTCATTTGCCTCACAGAAAACCAAAAGGTCATCAGCGAACGTAACCATAAACAACAGAAGCTCCACGCATCACCAATGGTATCGAAAACATGAGGCCGACTCAATCTGACCCTTGAGCCCCGCATGTAAGAGCTCCATGACTAGTACAAAGAGATACAGAGACAGAGAGTCCCCCTGCCTCAATCCCCGGGCCCCCTCAAACCACCCAAGCGGCTGGCCATTAATGCAGATAGAATAGGACACCGAGCACACGCACTGCTCAAACTGCACAAACGTCTCATGAAAACCAAATAATCGTAATGCAGCAAGCAAACAGTCCCAATCAACCGTGTCATAGGCTTTACGCAGGTCAATCTTAATGGCACGACGTTTAGGGAGACTAACCTGGTTATACCCATATAAGAGATCCTGTGCCAGCATGATATTCTTACTAATGCGTCTGCCCGGAATGAATGCATTCTGGCTCTCATCTACTAGCTTCTGTAGCACCCCTTTCATGCAACCTACCAATATCTCTGCAATGACTTTGTAGAGAATATTGCAACATGAGATTGGATGGAAGTCAGCCACATTAGTCGGTGCCTGCACTTTTGGAACCAAAGATATCAAGGTAGCATTCACTTGTCGTAACAGGCGACCCGATTCAAAGAATTCGCGTGTTGCTGCTCCCACATCATCCCCCACCACCGGCCAAGCCGCCTTGAAAAACTTAGCCGAGTAACCATCAGGGCCTGGTTCCTTATTTTCATCAATAGAGAAGACTGCACTATTAATCTCATCTAGGTGCACTAGCCACACCATCTCTCCCGCCTCTGCCTCCGTGAGGGTGCCCGAGATAAAAGCTCTCAATGGCTCCAGGCCAACAACCCGAGGCCCTCCCAACAGGGACTAGAAGTAGGACACAAACTCATTCACCACTTGGTCCTCATCCTGAACCACTTCCCCTGCCGAGTTCATAATCTAGAAGATCTTCTGTCGGGCTCGGCGAGCTGCGATTTTCTGGAAGAAAAATCGTGTGCATTGGTCCCCATCATGTAGTCATTGCATTTTGCACGCTGCTTAAGCATAGACTGCTCCTGTCCCACTGCCTCCACATATACCACCCTGCAAAGTATTAAATTGATTTGGGCTTATATTTAATTAAAGAATTAAATATCATGGGCTAAATAATTAAACTCAATAGTTGGGAATTAATTAAAATTGGACTTAGTCAAATTGAGAATTAAGATAAAGCCCAAGACCTTAGCCAAAGTCCACAAATCCACAAGACAAGATTTATCGAACATAGACATGACTTGTTTTCATCTTTAGATAAAGAAGAAAATATAAGTCATGCTAGAGCTTGATAATAAAAAAGACAAGTGTAAAAGGAGAAAATATAAGTCATGCTAAAACTTGTCTATGAAGAAGACAAGTATTATCTAAGAGCAAGACAAAAGGAATGTCTACATTCATTGTATCTAGTGCAAAGAATTGCCTATAAAAAAGGGTAGAAGGCAAGAGATTTAAACACCATATTACATACAAAGAACTTGATTTCTCTCCTTCAAATCTAGAAAGTCTAACTTTCACTTTAACCTTGTTCCTATGTTCATTTCTCATCTCCAAAGGAGAAGAACTGGATTTCTCCATAGATTAATAGTTGATCTATCTTAATCCTCCAATACCTACTAGCATATGTTTGAGGGTGATTTCATCATAGGTGGTGTGGACTAGCTTTAGAGGGAAGACATTTGTGTTCCTACAATGAACAACAATCAAAAATGGTTCCATTTTGACGTTCCACCGTTTTTAAGGTAAGGTCGTTTCTTAGAAAGTTCAAGTAATCAACATCAACCGGAAAGCAAGAAAGGTTGATTTTTCTTAACCATTCGATGAACATCCTTTTATGCATGAGATCCACATCGTAATAGCAACGAGACAAGTGCTTTGATCACCAATTATAATATTGTTTTCTAATTAAAATTTTAATTTTCACTGCGTTTAACGTCTTAGGGCTTATACGAAGCTAACAACTTAATATCTTTGTTTTATAATTTTTTTTTTTGAATTTACATCAATAAAAAGCAAGCTTCATTGATATTTTACATTATAGATCTAAATAGAATGAAGTCTTTAAATCATATATGATTTTGGATGGTCACATATATGATGATAATCATAAAATTTGGGTTATAGTTTTACCTAGGTCACATAATTCATGCATCTGTAGTGCCATTCTGTCGCTCGGGGTGAATTTGTGAATTGAGAGTGAGAGCGCCGCTCTAAGAAGACTTTTGTGAAACTATTTTCTAAATATTATTCTTTTGTAATGATGTTATCATTTTTGTTCTTTTAGTTTTGAATACTTTTATGAAAATTAATTATAAAAATTTTACAAGATGAAAATTAAATAAAATGTATAAATTTCGGCACAGAGGTGCTTCGTCCTCACCTTCCTCGTATGTGGTACATAGTACAAAAAATGAATTATTTTCTTCATTAGAAATAAATACAGTTCAAAACTTATAGTAAATCAATGCTATCGTCTAGGATCAAAATGAATCAATGTGAATGTTAAGTTTTTAGGGTTAAGTATACCTAGACTCCCTCTGAGAATGCAAAATCACACTTTCTCCTAAAGAAGTTTTGAAATTATACTTACACCCTCTTTGAAAATTCTTGTTTACACTTGACCATCTTTCGTTCGAATTTGGATGAAAAATATTGACGTTAGCAAAAAAAATTACACAAGTTTCCTATTTTAACACTCTTTGACATACTCATGTAATAATTTTGCACTTATAAAGAAAAAATAAAATAATGTTAACCTCACTCCATATATATACATTACATTCATCTTCTCATAAGTATAAAAATATACATGAGAATGTTAACTGATTGACAAAATTGAAAATTTATGTAATTTATTTTGCTAACTTCGACATTTTCCATCCAAACTCTCACGAAAGGAAGTCAGGTGTAAACGAAGAATTTTCAGAGGGGGTCTAAGTGTAATTTTAAAATTTTTCTAGAGGTAAGTATATAATTTTACATTTTCAGAAGAGATCTAAACGTAATTAACCAAAGTCTTTATCAGGATAACCAACTTTTTAAATTGTTTGTATGATTGACAATGAATTTTAAATTTCAAATATTTTCCATTGTTTGAATGAGAAAACAAAGTGGGATGTCAGAGTAATTTTTGTAATTTTATCAATTAATTATTTTTTTCTTCTTTCTGAACTAGAAAATGAACAAATTATTAAATTTATTAAAAAAATAAAAAGTTACACATTAGAAAAAAACCAAGAACGAAACGTTTTCTAGATGTCAATATCTCAAAATAAAAGGATTTTTTTTTTCTTTTAATAAGTGAATTCTCTCTACAGGTAATATACTAAATATAAACAAAATGGCTATTTTTTCCTCGGTATTTTTAGTTTTATATTTTCACTTTTTCTGCTCAGTTTTTGGATGACAAACAAAATTGAGCTTCGAAAAGGCTTTACATATATATTTAGTTGTACTTTCCCTCTATTTAATTTCCATAACCAAACATAATTTTTTTTTTCTTATAATCTATTTTTAGTTTTATTTTTCTTATATATCTATTTTTCTGCCGCAACAAACAAGTTTTTAATTAGTTATGACCTAAGTATTAGTCATGATTTTTAACTATAATAAAAGAATTTGTCATAATTTTTAACTATGGCTAATATTTTGCCTTTGTCTGTTGAAACAATAGTCAATAGTCGTTGTAAGTTGTTGTAATTACTTTTCACCATAATTTTTTACTTTTAATCATAGTAATTAACTATAACTGAAAATCATACTTCTTTTATTACTAAAATTTTGCGCAAATTTACAATATATGATATTTTCCTCTTTTTTTTCTAACTAATTTGATATTTTTGCAGCCTCAAGATCAAAACAATCAAATCTTCTTCTAGTTTCTTTCTTAATCCATTTGCACTTTCAAGATGTTTGTTAATTACAAATTGTGAATTGGCAATAATAACTAATCCACATGTATCAATTTTGGAAGGCTATATGAATATGCACTCTACACATGAGAATTCAGGAAGTGATAGGACCAATTTTTTATTTTTATTTTTGAATGAAGCAATAATTATATAATTACATTAATATTTTAATAAATTGAATAAAATTTTGATTTGATCAATACATTAATATGACTAAGAATTATAGAATAAAATCAAAATAAATTCACATAAAATGAATTTTAGCAATAAGCATGTATGAATAAGTCATATCAAAATGTGGAGATACTTGTCTAGTTTTATGTTGCTTTTTTTTTTTTTTTTTTGAATTTTCTCGCGATGATATCATTAAAAATAAATAAACAAAACATTGTTCCAAAACAGCAAAACTACATACAGCAACACGACGAAAACACTAACAAAGAAAAACAGAAACAAAAACTACAACACACCTATTACAAACTAAAGAACAGAACATAAGCATAGAAAATAAACTAAACAAAACTTAGAGAAGCAGAGAGAAAATTACAGCTTCAGATCCATTAAATTCCCACTGAAAGTCTAATCCTCCGTTGCACGTCTTGGTATTTATTCAGCAGCAACATTGCTTGATTCCACGCATCCAAAACATCCCTCACCTTCCCTTCCATTTGCCGTTCACATCTCAACTTCCACAGAGCCCAACAAGTCATAAAAAAGATGTCTCTTCTTTCATTATTTACATTTCACAACACCTTCATGACCCACACAGCAGCACAACTCTCCCAAACAGATACAAAATTCCAGCCAATATTCGACACCGCCCACAACAACCTAGTAGCCGGACATTCGATCAGCACATGTCTCATAGATTCCACTGCAAAACCACATGTCCCACAAGCAAGAATGACTTATGAATTGCGCCGGGATAACCTGTCAAGTGTAGGCAATGATTCGGTACAAAGACACGAACTTTTGGAGGAACGAACGCTCCCCACAAAGAGCTCCATAAAATACCCAAACCCCAATCCTCACCCGAAGAAGAAGCCTCCTCCCTCTCCCGCCACCTCACAGCTTGTATGTAAGCACTATGCACCGAAAACTGACCCTCTCTATTAAAACTCCAACGCCACCCCCCCTCCCCACCTTCCTCACCGTCACCCACCCAAACACACCCCTCCTTTAGTAAATCCCTCGCCCCAAGAATACTAACCCAAGTCCAAGAAGGTCTCACCCCCCTCGCCGCCTCCCAAAATGAACAATGAGGAAAATACTTGGCCCGAATAACCCGACTGAGTAAAGATTCCGGACGAGAAATAAGACGCCAACCCTGTTTAGCCAACAACGCTATATTAAACTCCCTCAACCTTCCAAATCCAAACCCCCCTTTTGACCGAGGCCGACACAACCTAGACCACGCCACCCAATGCGTCCTTCTAGCCCCCCTATTATGCCACCAGAAATAAGCCGAGATCGACTCCAACTGCTGCAGTAAATAATTATGAAATTGAAAACACGACATAGCATATGTCGATATCGATTGCAACACAGATTTAAGTAGAATTCCTTTTCCAGCCTGAGATAACAATCCACTACCCCATCCATTCACCCTCTCCCACAACCGATCCTTAACAAACCTAAACAATGCCCCTCGAGAACGACCCCCCACCGCCGGCAGCACCAAATAGCGTTCATGATGCCTAACTAGAACCACACCTAAAATTCCCGCCAACTCCCTCTTTTTACCTTCACTCAATCGACCACTAATTGCCATGCTCGATTTCTGAAAATTAATAACCTGCCCAGACGCCCTCTCATACAAACCCAAAATCCTCCTAATTTCCCTTAACTATCCCTCCTGTGCACCACAAAACACCAATGTGTCATCAACAAAGAGAAGATGAGACACAGCCGGAGCTTGTGGCGCCACCCTCACCCCCTCCAAGACCCCCAACCCCTCAGCCCGTTGAATCAAGCAAGAAAAAGCCTCAGCACAGAAGTTGAACAAATACGGAGAAAGGGGATCACCTTGATGGATACCCCTTTCCAGTCTAAAAAATCCAAACTGTTCGCCACTCAACGTAAGAGAATAAGACACAGAAGACACAAGCAGCATGATTAGATTTACAAAATTATGCTGAAAGCCTAATCTAAGAAGCACTCCCCTAAGGAAAGGCCACTCCACCCTATCATATGCTTTACTTATATCAAGTTTTAGCGCTGCATAAGCATCATGTGACCGGGATGATACCTTAAGGAAATGATTTAGCTCAAAAGCCAATAAAACATTATCGGTAATGAGACGACCCTGAATAAAAGCAAATTGGGACTGTGATAATATGACATCTAACATACCCTTAAGTCTATTGGCAACACATTTAGAGGCAACTTTCACAATAACATTGCACAAACTGATAGGACGAGCTAAGCCACCGTTTCCGGCAAGTCACACTTCGGGACGAGAACAATAAAGTATAATTAAGTTTGTGCAACAAAACCCGATCATTTAGAATACGTAAGACCACATAAATAATATCAACCCCAACAACAGGCCAGAAATGCTGAAAAAATAAAGGGGACATACCATCGGGTCCAGAAGATTTAAGGGGGAACATATAAAAAACAGCCCGCTTCACCTCGTCTGCCGAGAAAGGTTGAGAAAGAGATTGGTTCATTTCGGGAGTGACCTTTGGTTGAATACACATAAAGACCTCATTCATGACAGCCTCTGATGGATGAGAAGAGGTGAAGATACGCTGAAAATACCACAACAAAATACCTTGCATATCATCAATTCTGTCACACCACACACACTCCTCATTCATTAACCCTAAAATCGTATTATGCCGAGGACGGGCTGAAGCATAAGCATGAAAATACTTTGTGTTCCCATCACCATCTGCCAACCAGTGTAATTTACTTCGTTGCTGCCACTTAATTCTTTCCTGAATATGAATATCCTCTATCTTGGACTGAATCTGATCCATCTCAGTCCTCTCAGCCACATCAAGTTGACCCTTCTCCAATAAATTATAACGTTCCTCCGGGTTTTTAACCATCAAATGCGGCTGTCGGAATTCATCACGACACCAACGTAACAGGCCATTCGAATTGTCTGAATTTTCTGCACCAATCTGGATGCCGGATCAGCAACTGCAGGCAGATTCCAAGCTTCCTCAACTACCGCCGAACACCCATCATGTTGTAACCAGCTAGCCTCAAAACGAAAAGGACGTTTCGTCTTATACTTAGCCTGCTGACCATTCGGATCCCATTCAATAACTAAACACGCATGATCAGAGTACGAACTGAACAAGTTCGAAACCTGCGTTTGAGGGAAACAAGAACAACACTGCGAATTGCCACATGCCCTATCCAACCGAGCTCTAACCAAATGTTGCCCCTGTCTCCTATTACACCATGTAAATTTGTAACCTCGAAAACCTAGATCACACAAATCACTACGTACAAGAGCATGTCTGAAATCCTCAATCTGCCACGGGGGTCGGTTTCCACCCGTTTTCTCATGTTCAAATAGGATCTCATTATAATATCCGACGCATAACCATGGCGCATCCGACTGCTGACTCAACGCAACAAGTTTATCCCACACCGGACGATGTCTACTTGTTTCCGGCTCCCCATAAAAACCAGTCATTCGCCAATTAACCACAAGCATATCAGAGAGCAAATCCACATCAATATGGTGTTGACTGAATGATCGCAATTGTACTGTAATTTCTTTAGACCACAACAAACCCAGTCCACCCGAATTACCGTTAGCCTCAACACACAAATCAAACATCCCTAACCTGTCTCTGATTCGTTCAAATCTTCTACGCCCACATTTCATCTCAACCAAAAACACCAAAAGGGGTCTATATACTCTAATGCTCTCACTGAGCTTACGAATTGTCGACGGCCCCCCTAAGCCTCGATAGTTCCATGATAAAATACTCATAATGCCCGGCGGAGCTGCCCCGCAGCTTCCGCCGATACCTTAACATCGGAACTCTCATCGACTAAGTGTCGTTTCAGGGGTCTCTCACCCGTCACCAAACCACATTTTCTTTTTTCTCTACTACCCCTAGCCCCTCTCCCTGCCCCGCCCCTACCAGCACGCGTACCTCCCCCTTTACCAGCTGAAAAAATCACCGGAACTGACACTAGATCCTCGGAGCCAACCCCTCCAAATTCGTCAGCCTCTCCACCGAAACCCCCAAATTATTTTGGATTGAAGGAAGTTCAGATAGCTTACCTGAAAAGGACAGAGAATTATCACTGCAATCATCCGACGCTGACCGAGAACAATTCTTCGCAATTTCTGACGAACAGAATGCATCCTCTCCATCGAAACAACCATGCTCCATCGTAATTTTTGGAGGACAAAATCTGAAGTTCTATTCACATGAAAACTCAACATGAATTTTCTAACTTATAGCTCATATATTTCAGAGTAAATTACGAACCTTATATAAATAGGTGAATTACTACTAATGTTAATCAACCTTTTTTTTCTTACTTTCATCGAATCACCAAATAAGATATTTTCATTTTTCAAAAGGATAATCATAATTCAATTTGATTACAATTAAATAATAAGCAATTTACAATTTAATATGTTTATATTGAAATGCATGATTTAAAAATTTAAGTATATATATGATACAAAATACCTGAAAAGTTGGAGAGAGAGACAATGGCTACAAATATAAATGAATATGTAAATAATGAAATTCAAAAATTATTTGCTAGAAAAAAAAAAAATCATGTAAGACCATCACAATCTAAAACCAAGAGAGAAGAAAAATACAAACTCAACAACATATATTATGATAAGATTACCAAAAAGCCTCAAAATAAAATTGAAAGCGTATAAAGTTCATTAAAAAGTGAAGTGACATAATTTGATTAAATAAGAAGTAGAAAGAAAAATTAAACAAAAACTGTAGATATATAAAGAAATGATAAATAGAATTTATAATTTCATTGAATACATACCTTCAAAAGGTGAACACCTTCAAATGGACTATTTTTGAAAGTTTGCCAATGGTTCCGGCGATCATTATTGATAAAAATTCTCGTGGAACTTTCAATACATGTAATCAAAAATAATTTTTTTTAACAATAATTAAAGAATTAATTAATTTATGGTTAAAAGAACGAAATAAAAGTTGTAAGCTAGCTACAAAATGAATGCAAATCGAGAAGAAGAAAATAGTACCTGGTTAAAAAAACTTGAGAACGTAAAAATATACACACATGGCAATAGCCATTGGCCAAAGAAAAACTGATTATTTTATAACCAAAAGAGAAAGAAAAAAGAAAAAAAGCAAAGGCATAACCTAACAAAATTTCCAAAATCACTGACGAACATTTTGAAAAGCCTAATATTAAGGCTAAGTGGTTCAATGTATAAGTAATTCAATAAATATCTATGCTTTGAAATTGTTGTCCAATAATGAGGCTTAAATGTAGGGATATGCTACATTCAATATTAATTATTTAAGATAAATACAAATTAAATTACTTTTATAATGTTGGAGATAGATTAAATATATTTAATATATTTAGATATAAATAAAATTAGTATTATAATCTTGAAGATAAAATTTCTAGATAAACATAAATAAAATATTTAATATATTTAAAATAAATGTCTTTTTCTACTAACCAATAAGATTTTTTATTGACAATTAAAAAATTTCAGTTATAATTTTGGAGATAAGATTTTAGAAAATACAAAGTAAATATTTAATATATATAAAAATAGATTATATTTCTAACCAATAAAATATTTTCTTGACAATTAAAATATTCAAAATTATCATAAATTAGTATTCAGTCAAAATTGATTTGATTTTGGTCAACCATCGTTTTGCTATATATATATATATATATAGATATATATAGATAATCATGGAAGAAAAAAATATTTAGGTTGTATTAGGGTCTTCCTTCGGTAATTGACAACAAGGTTAGTATATTTATATTTTAAATTATAAATTAATTATTATATTAATATTGTTTAATTATTGCATTTATTAAATATGATTTGTACTATTTGATTTACTAATTAATCGGAGAATTTAATGAATTCAAGTAGTTATATAAATTAGTGATCGGGTAAATATTTAATCGGACCAGTGACATTATAGTCAATAAATTAGAATTTATTTAATCTATTAGATCTAGCCATTATTAAAATGGATTTACTCAAATTAGCCGGGTATATTAACCAAATACATAATTGTATATATTATTGTATAAATAATTATATAATTGTAAAGAATTGGCAAAAATAATAGAAATAGTAGAAAATTATGTTTGAGAAATATTAGAAAATTATATTTGAGAAATATAGTATTTATTAGCAGGAATATGAGATTTTTGTAATAATTTTATTGGGGATGTTATAGAGAACGATAGTTATAAAAATATGAGGGGTTTGATGAAATAAGCTCTTATGAGTTAATTGATAAATTAAATATATACCGGGGAAGCTTATAATGTCTAATATGTTATACGAGGAGCGAAAGGAAGTTTGAATTTCAACATAGATGAAACATTAAAATATTGGTGGAAAAAGTACGAATATTATTTAGTAATTTTATTCGGAATTCACGATATTTTGATATATTGATTATACATATTATAACTTATTATATAGCACGAGGATAAAGTAGAGGGTTAGTCAACTCTATTTACTAATGTAATCGTTTAACAATTTGAGGTAAGTATAGTTAATTGGTTTTTTATTTTCATATATATATGTATATCTTATATATGATATATATTCTTGTATTATATATGTGATTGTGATGACTATTTATTTGGTAATATTGTTATTCCGTGGAGTTGTCATTATATGTGTATATGTGGTTATGGTGTGAGAAAGATGAATGAATGATCATGCAATGTCAAGCTATTCTATTGTGGATTGAAATTATGATGAGATTGTGGATGGAATGTTGTGAATTGAGATAAAGAGATGACTTACCTGACTGGAGGGCATACTGCAATGGTTTATGATAATATGATTAATGACGAGCTGTGTGCTGTCATTGATCAATGGAGATGATGTGACATATCATACGAGCTGTGTGTTGTGTGATATGATGGATGATGTGATATCATACGAGCTGTGTGTTGTATGATATGATGGATGATGGGATATCATACGAGCTGTGTGCTGTGTGGTACCGAAAAAAAAAGAGAGACATTATGATTGAGGGGATGATAGTCGGCATAGACCATTGAGTGATGTACTCCAGCTTGGGTAAGCAGGGCCCTAATAAAATAAACGATGATTCTGGATATATTGTACTGTAGATGATATATGGTTGTGATATTGGTTATTTCATGATTTTGTGGGGATTGTATATTAAATAATATTTGTGGATTGATGTAATTATATGAGACTTGTCTTATTGCACATGTGTGTGTATATATACATAAGTCGATTAGTTATAGTTATTGAGTAGACAGCTCAATCCTTGCCGTATATTTTTCAGGACATAAGTCACAATAGCTAGCTGATCATAAGCCGAGCACTACTATTACTAGGTAGGTCAACAGTGATACCCAAAGTTGGAAGCCCTAGCTATACAATTACATAGATATGAGATTTTCAGTGGATTTGTATTTTCTTTAAGTTTTGTGATAACGAGAAACTTCACTTTTCTCCTTTCTGTATAATGATAATGGCTAAGGTCGATGATTAATTACAAAGTTTTAATGATGCATGTCCCTTTTGTAATATCTACATAATATATGGATTAAAATATGGGTTGTCTTATTGGATTAAATGTGAATTCTTTATAAGATGGGATATGATTATGGAGGGGGTGATACAACCCAAGCTAGAAAAAGTACATGATGTTAAACATATAAATATTTTTGTCGGCATTAATGACAAATTGATGTTGATTCTTTTAATGCCAAATAAATTATCGCACATGACATGATATCATTATAATAACATTTGAAACTTTCTTTTCTTTTTTCAAGTGATTTTATATTACATTATGTGGAGAATTAAATGACATTTATTTTATACATAGTCTTGTGATTTAAAACATTTTGTATTTTTTTCATGCAAATAAGATATAGTACGATTAAATAAATATTTTATGAAAGAATAACATAGAAATTTGGAATTTTCAATTTTAACCATTTTCAATGGAATATTCCACTCTTTATAATTTAGATTCCGTTAAATTTAACGGTTAAGGACTTTAATGAGATAAATTTAAGAGATGAGGGACTATTAAAGTGTATTTAAAAGATGGGAGACTAAAGTAGGACAAAAACAAGAGATGGAGGACTAACAATGGGATTTGGCCAAAATAATATATATAGATAAGTTTACAAAAAGGATTAAAGTCATTTTTGATCTTGTAACTATACCTCATTTTCATTTTAATCCTTTATCTTTTTAGGGTTCCAAAAAAGTCCTGTAACTTTTTAGTTGTCACGATTGTGGTCCTCCTTTCGCCGGAATTTTTTCAACATAGCTGGAAATCTCTAAAATTTGGGCCGCCACGTCAGACATTTTCTACAACTTTAGAGAAATTCCAGTGAGAAAAGGATCAAAATCATGACAATTAAAAATACCGTTAAGCGTTTACAAAAATATACAATATGAGATAATGTCCACAAATATATGTGATGTAAAGAATAATAATGTCCAAAAATATTTTTCCTAGTAGATTTCCAAGGATATGAAAAACAACTACCATCATAATTTTCTATGCATATTCTCAATTTTTTTAATTATGTTCCTTTTTCAAATTTAAAATTATATAACCAAACAAAAAGATATGATACCAGAGAATTAAATTCCAAAAAACATGCCATTTCCTGTTGAACAAACATGGCCTAAAAGTATTTCATAAGATATTTTTTTTAAAAAAAAATTTAGGGTAAATTACATCTACCTCTCTTGAGGTTTGGCATAATTACAAATATTCTCCTGAGGTTTGTAATTTTTAACCAAAGGCCTAAAATGGACCATTTTTCCCATGAATTGTTTATTAAAATTATAGAAAAATTGGCCAAGGTAAATTGCATTGTTGTTCCTTTGTGTAAAAAACTTAAGAAACATCTCTCTGCATATTGTAGTCCAAAAAAATTTTAAAAATTAATAAAAATAATTTAGTGCATAAGGGCATTTTGGTCAGTTCACACATAAAAATTGATGGAAATGGGTTATTTGTTAGACGGTTACAAACCTCAGGGGGTATTTGTAATTGTTCAAACAACGAGAGGGTATTTGTAATTATGCCAAACCTCAGGGAAGATAGATGTAATTTACCCAAAAATTTAACCAAACGCCATCTTAAAAATGCTTGGCTTCCTCCTTAAAGTCAATATTTAGATAACAGCATGATTTGAGCTGAACATGATTAGGCCCATGTGAGTATGGCCTTAAAGACACGGCTTAAGATAGTATTATGGTTGTGCTTGACATGGTAATTAATTAGATATTAATTACGTCGGATGCTTAATATCTTTGTTTTATAAATATTTTATTTAAATTTATATCAAGAAAAAGCAAAAGACATAAATAGAATGAAGTCTTTATATCATACATGAGTACGTTGGATGGTCACATATATTATGATAATCATAAAGTAGGCATATATAGTCACTACAAGAAAATAGAAGATTAGCGACAAAAAATTCAAATGACAATTTTAATATTGTACAAATTATATATATTTAATGACAAGAATGTTTATTTTGTCACAATAATGAATTTTATAATTTTAATAATTACTATTATTTTGTGAAAATTGTTATTAGTGACCATAAAAATGTGCACAAAGTTATCACTAAATATAATTAGTGACTCATGTATAGTGACAATCTAGTGACAATAAATAATTGTTATCACTATATTGTGTTGTCAATATAAATGTGTCACTAATTGTATTTAGTGATAATTTTATACACAATTTTTGTCACAAATAATTATATAGTGACAAGATGAAAAATGTTGTCACTTAATACATATTTTTAGTGACAACTTTGAAATTATCATTTGATATTTTGTCACTAATATCATATTTTCTTGTAGTGAGTTTCGACTTGGCCCACTAGAAGAAAATTCACTATTGGCTACAAATTTATTATTTACGGACTAAAATCATGATAAATAATTATTATTAATCATTGTTAAACAAAAATCATAGCAAAAACCTAAATATATTCACCATGAAAATTCTTTTTGCCATGGTTATGAGCCATAGCAAATATTTTTACCATGGCTTTTAAAATTTTAGCCACACTCGCAAATACTACGGTCAATAGCCGTTGTATTACTGTGGTGAATGATTATTCACTACGGCTATTTGTTTTTAACTATGACAATTAACCATGATTAAATATTAAATTTGTTGTAGTAGGCACATAATTCATGCATCTACGGTGTCGCTCGGGATGCGAATTTTCGAATTAAGAGCGGAAGCGCCGCTCTAAAAAGACCTTATGTTATGTAGGTTAGAGATTTTAAAAATATAAATTCTCCATCTAAACTTTGTAAAGTCATGCTCTAGAGTTGATCTGGTATTCATGCTTCAGGCACTTTTGTGCGTCTTAATCCCCATTTTTTTTTTTAAAAAATAACAAATTATTAAGAGTCAAAATCAAACAAAAACTATTTTAATTACCAAATTAATTTGGGAAAAAAATTTAGTCCATGAACTTGGCTCTCGTTTAATTTTAGTACACTAATTTTGATAGTTTTCAATTTTATACAATATGTTGTAATTTTGCTTCAATTAAGTCCAATTGAGGGTTTTGTTCTAATTTTTCGATCAATTGAACAAAATTTGATGATGTACGTGGCCAAATATTGCTTATGTGTCCGATGAAATTAACCACGTCAGCACGTCACGTAGTTAAAATTATAAGTGGCAGATGACATGACCAAATGTTGCTTTCAACATGACTTGATTGTATAACGGAGGTTGGCGAGGCGGGGGGGGGGGGGGGGGTGTTGTGGGAGTTGCGGGGGAGGGGGGCTTGGGGTTGGGGGAAAGGTTAGTTTTTTTTTTTTAATAATTTATATTATATAAATAATAATTTTATTTTTCTTAACATATAACTATTTATAAATAATAATTTTAGTTTTATAATTTTATGTATTATATGATTAAAATAAGAACTTTATTTTTTTATAACTTATTATTTTTTTTATTATCTATAAGTATTTATAATTACCTATAATATTATGTATCTTTTATAAAATAAAATTTTATGTATTAATAAAATTTATGTATTCTTTTATCTATAATTTTATAAATAAAAAAATAATTTTATGTATTTTTTATCTATAACTTTATAAATAAAAAAATAATTTTATGTATTTTTTATAAAATAATAATTAATTTTATAATCTATAGATATTTAGTGCCACATCGGATAAAAGCAACATCAACTTCAAGTGTCAAGTCATTTTTAGTGCTACATGAGATAAAAAAGATCCCCAAATTTTACAGCATGTGCAATGCACATGCTATTTTTCGGCCAATAAAACAAAATCCGACTACCGGAGGAATCAATTGACGTATTTTTGCAACATAGTGTATAAAATTAAAAACTATCAAATTAATGAATTAAAATTGAACGAGGACAAAGTTAGTGGACTAAATTTTTTTTCCCAATTACTTTTTATGTCCTTTGTCGAATAACATTAACTAAGAGACAAAATTTAAGTCACACATTATCCATGGAAAGATTTACTGACCAACCCAACTTCAACAGCTTTCCCAAAATGGTTGTCTCCTCCATGGAGAAATCAATTGTCCACCACTATTCTTACAAACTTTCTTAACTATTTAACGGGCGGATTCAAACATTTTTGGGAGGAGGGGTGATTTCAATTTAAACATGTTTATTTTATTACATCACATATATTATTTACTACGATAAGTAGTTCACATATAACATGTACTTGGTACAACATTCACACTTTTAGCCACTCATTATATTTCCACATTACAAATTTTTAACTTTATCTAAAAAGGAGCAATTTTTAAATAAGGGTGAGCATCTAGCATTTTGGATAGAAGGCCACAGTACTTTTCAGCATAAAAAAGGATTAATTTGATAATTTTATAAATTTAAAGAACTAAAAGTAAGAATAACATATTTAAATTGATCATTTTACATTCCAAAAAGTTAAAATCCAACCACATTCTCGCCAGAAAATGATTAAAGGGACCAATGTGGGACTAAAACGAAAATTTAGAGATGCTAATGTCAATAAGATAACTTAAGAGGCTAAAGTGATTCTAAATGCAAACTTAATAGATCAACTTTAATATTTGACTGAGAAAATTTATTTATTTATTTAAGAAATAACTAATCTGTTGGTTCAATAAATACATAATGAATATTTTTCTGCAAAAGAAATTATATTGATTCAAACACCCAAATGGTTTAACCTATTTAATCATAATACATCTAGCATTATCTTATGTAATCATGTTAATAGAAGAATCATTTTGTTTAGAGAAAGAAAAAAAAAAGAATTTATAATCAAGATGTTAGGACTTAAGAATAGCTAATACTTGATGAACGAAATAACTAATTGTTTATAAGGGAATATATATATTTTAAAAAAATATTAAATCAATCGGAAGCCACTCTTTTTATCAGAGCCAGGTTTCAATCCTGGGACCTGTGGGTTATGGGCCCACCACGCTTCCGCTGCGCCACTCTGATTTGTTGCTTATAAGGAAATATTTCCATTTCTAAATTATACCAATTATATATGTATAATGGAATTGGAAATGGATCCATTCCTACCTACTTACTAGTCACTCCCCAATAGGCACAAAATTTTTCTAAATGAAAGAAAAGACAACACGACCCCCTAAATTTTAAAAAAAGAAGTTTGTTACCTACGGAAAAAAAAAAAAAGAATTATACATCCTTATGTTATAAATGACTACGGCTTAAAAATCATAATAAATCAATACTTTCTACAATATTCAATAAAGCAATGCGAACTTAATATTTCACCATAGTTAATAAATATTTGATATGGTTTTAACCATGATCAAAATAATTGCTATCATTCATTATTATGACTAATGTTTTGGCCTCGTTGTAGAAACAACAACTAATTGATACACAACCATCATTAATTAATATTATCTATGATTTTACTTTTAATCATGATAATTAAACAAGACAAAGTCACATCCCTTCTAGTGCACTTTCCACGTCAAGGGGTCTAGTTGCCTTTTTTGTATGCATGATTTTTTTTATTTGCTTATCAATGTTTTTACAGGAGGGTATCACATAAACATATTTTGTATATCATGGTGTTTTGAGCTATCAAAAATTGAATGAATATGATAAACTCCAACCACCTATTTATATATAGTGTAACATCCTCAAATAAAAGGTAGAGATAAATTAATCTATTATAATATTTTAAAGAATATTTCTAAGTTCTGTGTACATTTAAATGTCTACTAAAATAAATGTAACAATAGATTCAGATTGATTTCCTTAGCATGAAATTCAGTTGAGCTACCTTTTCGAATTCCAAATATTAGTTAATAATCTATTTTTGATAGTATGACTTTCTTTGCCTTGATTATTCTTATGAGCTCATATTATTTCTCTTACGACTGCACCAACTTAAGTATTAGAGGGCTATATCAGTGCCCCCAATATTGTTTCACATATTCCTTTCTTCTAGATCATATTAGTGTTGGAAAACAATAGTGGGGTAGTGCATTGAAAATGACTTAACGAAATAAAGTTGATTTCCTAAGTCACATAAGTACAAACAAAGAATTATTTGACATGCTTAATAATAAAAAGTCGTAAACTTAGTTCAGTCGAGTTGTATAGCTACAACTCAAGTATATCACAGGATATACGCTCAGTCGATGACACTTCCGTCAGTGAGTTCATTGTCCTCATCAGGAACCTCCATGGGAAACTCCTCTAGATCTTTCTCTGGTTCCTCGACATGCAAGTTTACATACTGTTCCAGTTGCTCTCTCAGTGCAAATACTTCATTTTGAAGCTGATGATTTACTTTACTAAGTTGTTCAACCTCAATTTCGTGCTCAGCCTTCATATGTTCTGTATCCCACCAAAGTTTGGAATAATCTTCTTGAAGTTGGTTATTTTCTTGATTGAGTTGATCAATCTCCTTCTTGTGTCCGGTCTTGTAAAACTCGACCTTCCCCTTGAGTTTGGAGTTATTCTCTTCTAACTCATTGGCCCTCTTTTCAGACCAGTGATAATAGTAAGCCTGACGAGAAAGGTCATTCCGGAGTTCTTCCATCTCATCATATTGATCACGCAACTATCGCTGCAATTCCGAAATGAGACTGGTGTAGTGGTCATCCGAGTTGGTAGTAGCCTTTTAAGAGGATGATGTCATATGCATTACTGAACCGAATCACAGAGAGAATTTTTGTTTGCCTTGAAGAAATTATATGCCCCATCTGATTGTGCATCGGGTACTTCGCAATCCTCCAGGATAAGACAATTCCCGTTCTAGCGGTACGCACTTTACCGTAAAATACCTCGAAACAACACTCAACAGCCTTATGAAAACTTGAGCTCGAAGCTCGCATTTGAGGATGAAGAACTCGAATTTTCCAAGAGAAATTTGAGAGAGAGAGAGAGACTTTCTAGAGAGGAAATCCTTAGATTGGTGTTTCATGAGTTGTGTCACTTGAAGCGTTCTTGTGTAGCCTTGTATAGGCACCAAGAATGTTCAACATTAAAGCTGAAAATAATGCAGCATAAACACGACTAATTGCAGGCATTAAGAGGCCATAATTCTGACATTAAACCTGATTTTAAAAGGGTCAAAACTGAGATTAATTTTAGCTGTTTTAAGTAGGAAATTTGAATTTTTAAAACAGCAATAACACAGGTTTTAAGGCTCGATTTCAAGACAATAAAACCAGCAATAAACAACATTAAAATAAAATCAGATTTTAAAACATGAATTGAATCTGATTTTGACCAATTATTTTGAAAATAATTTTCAAATAAAATCCAAATATTTTTGCTGCAAAAAGATAGATACTAAGACATTCACCCTAACGCCCGCGCCCGTGGCCAAAGCCGGAGCCGGGGCCGGGGCCGGATGGGCGGGCGGCGGCGGCACGCGTGTGAGGCAACCCATGTTCACTCTAGTCTCCATAACACTTCAAACACAAATTGAACATTGAACTTAATATAAGGAGTTTAAGTTATCCTTAAACTTCCAATGCGGGACAACTTTGAGTGTAAAAACACTCACCCCCACATACACCTTATATCCTTATAAAAGCTCCACACTTTCCCATCATATTTCTATGTGGGACAAGTGTAATTCCTCTATTCTCTCACCATCTAATCTGTGGATTTATATGTAATTGAACCCATATTTTAGAATATTTTTGTTGTTACAAATTAACATCCCAAATGTCAATTACAACAATCCCCACAAATCCACAGATTTGAACTCAAGCTTCCGTGTCTTGCTTTCAACAATGGTACCTCTCGATTTGAACCACTACCTAAGTTATCTAACGTCAGCCATCACTGGGTCAAATGGAACTAAGATTTGAATTTGAGCCCGTGGTTGTGACAGCGCTGTCAGTAACAACAAGCCACTGGCTTTGTGTTGATCTTTAGGGTTGACACGTTAGGCCATGTGTCCTGATCCTGTTCATGAATGTTTTCAGGAATAACCCCATTCCTTAGTTGCGGCCAAAAAACTACATTCACTTAGTTGGGCGTCTCCAGGGATGCACTACTTAGCATCTCGTCTATAAAGTCTTGACCCCATTCAGAGTTTAAACTCTTACTTTACTTGCAGTAACAACACCTTTCAGAATTACAGGAGACAGACTCCAGATACAAAGTATCAGTTTATTTTTGGTGCTTTGACATATCCTACGACTTGTTAATACCACATTGAACCTTCTTTGTGGGATCTCCACTTGGAAGGTTGGGTTGCTATCATAGTTATATCAGTAACGGATTTTCACTCCCATCCCCAATCTGGATTTATAATTATTTACGACAGATGGAATCCTTTCGTTAATGAATAAGCAATATTTTTCCTTTGTTTTCACAAGGTTAAATGTCGATTAGCCTGCCAGACACTTACTTCCTTATAGACCTCAATCTATCTTGGAAGTATCTAATGGTAAACACCATTCCTTTGCAATTGTGGTCGACCGGCACAACATATTGCACTATTGACTTACAGTATGACGTTTGGAGAACCAACCCATACAGTCAATTTCATTGATTAACTTGTAATCAACTTTCATAACTTGGCTTCTCAAAGACCAAGTTATCAAAATCTGTGTTACAGATTTTCATGGAGGTAGTATCTCCACAAGAGGAGAATGAAAACACCACATCCCGAACACCCATTGTTTTCAGAGTTTTTGGTTTATCAGCTCTAATCACTTAATCCCTTATGCAGGGATTCGTCATTACACTAGTCCAGTAATGCTTGTGCCCTTAAGATACATAGGTATCCTATCCAAAAACTCACCAATGGTTTTTGATTGCAAAAATATATACTAGCAAGTGTACTAGCTATCAAGTAGTATAAAGAATGTCGACCCCACGAGGATTTAATGAAACAATTACCACAACTATGGCTAATCCCTAATTATTTGGACAATCGAGAATTGGAATGATTTATGAAACTACTAAAAGACAATAAAATCAACTTGTAGAAAGTAATTACGTCGGAGAAAACGCAGATTTAGGAAAAAGTGCCACGGCTATAGGTCCACCTAATCAATACAATGTATTCAATATTAACGGATTAATCAAAACAGACAAGTACTTTCGCATACTGAGGTTTTTCCTAATTTAATCCAATATACTCTCTCGAGTTATACCGAACCTATTACTCCCAAGGAATTAGGGGATCTCTCCCCTCCAAGACTCGTGATAATAATGCATTAAGATTTATGAAAAACCTATGGAACCAGATAGATCATGTCTGTGTATGTCTACACATCATTCAATCCATACCATGAATTACCCTTTCCACTATGCTAAATTCCCTCTCGGTTCATTAACATAATTAAGAAAATCTAAGAGGTGATCAAGCTCTTAAATAATAGCAACAAACACAATAACTCATGGATATGCGAAAATAACAATAGATTGATCCAGAAAATATTTAACACATAGTATCAATTAGGCTTTCCATAAGCCTTAGCACAAAAAGAAAATTAGTTCATCCTAATTCTAGCAAAAACACAAGAGAAAAGATGCAGAAAATTGCTGGAAAACCAGTTGAATCTAGTCTTCTCCTCCCTCCTTCTTTATATAGAGGGACAGTCCTAGTTGAGGAAGGAGAGGACTAGGACTCTATTTAGCATATAAACTCTTTTTCTTTTCTAGTTCTATTCTAACCAAGACTCTAAGGTGGATTACAAAGGAAATAGGACTTCTTTTTGGTTGACCTATAATCAGAATTCTCATTTTTTTGTAGGTCAACTCATCTACCAATTTTCGCCCAGCGAATGTCTAATAACCCGTGGGTCACGGGTTATGCTTCCTGCGCTTCTGAAACCGGATTTCTGATAGCCCATGGGTCACGGGCTAACTCGTAGTCATTTCTGCAGAATTTTCTACTTTTCTTTCTATGTTTGGACTCTTGTCTTGCACTTGCCCTTTTTGCCCACCAAAGTTCCTAAAAACCACAAATATACCCAAGAACAAGCATTATATCGATATAAAATGAGGGTGAACACATAGGAATAGGTTGTATAATTTTCCCCAATCAGTTTTATCAAGATCAGTAATATAACTGGCTTGGAGATAATAAACATATATAGCTATTCCACTTTCATTCTTGATCAAAGCTTCAGAAGAATTTATGGTGACATTATAATTCTACAGTATAGACTATTTTTCTCCATATATTGAGAAATGTCTATACCACCAGTTGACTGAATTAACAGGAAGTCAAGAATTATAAGAACCTCACTCGTATCCTTCACTTAGTATTCAAGAATGTCTTAGTATAATCATATCTAAGTTAGAGTCTGTAATGAGAAGATTATCTATACGTAGGCAAGAAATGCAATATTATCTCCTCTAACGTGCAAGACATATTTGTTACTCCCCCTTCAAATGGAAACCACAGGATAGACCCTTGCAAGAGTATAAATGGTCTATCCCCTGTTTCTGTTTTAAAAATTTATAGCCACCAATTAAACCTTTTTATACTCACCTATGGTCCCATCAGATTTGAAAATATATTCAAAGCTCTCACAACATGTCGACAACTCAGAATTCAAACCGGTTTTGCTATTTCTGTAGGCGAAGGTAAGTGAGAGAGAATTTTGTCAGAATAATTCTATAGGAGTTACATTATTCACTGTAGGAATTCGACTCACACTTTCCTTCCTTTCTAGACCTTAGTAGTAGTAAACTTACTTATTTGGGTTTCGGCTTATGGTTTTAAACAGAATATGTACAGACTTTATAAATGAATCTAGCAAGTAACATATTACAGTCCCGTCACCTATAAAGAGATAAACACATCTGGTCCTGGTTAGAGCCCTGTTCATATATACACAAGAATTAGTGTGATATATACTATTAGAAACTTGAAGAACTTATCTACCTAGAGACAAGTCTTCCCAACTGCTTAGTAACTACACACTTTCAGCACTTTTGTACATTCTCACGTTGTATTAAATCACATTCTGTAGAGCATTTCTCAGAATCTAGATTTAAAACAACCTATTATACTGTGCTACAAAGTAGATATACTTCATACAACAGACTTATAGCTTAGCAGGTAGTCAAACATAGTCAACAAGATTTAAATACTCTATCGGTAACAAAACTTGATGCCAACTAGATTCAACAAACCTAAAATATACTCTAATGGAACTCTGTTAACGATACTGAACTTAGAACAACTTAAGATGTGGTGCATTTACTTGAAAGCTAGTACACGGTCCAAAATTACAGATCAATGCTTTCTACATTGCATACTCTTATTGTTCTTTCTATTGGTGATTTGAAAAAACACTCCATAGCTTTGCAACACTAGCGTGCTCAAGTTCTTGAGTGTTAGGCCAAACACCAACCAGTTCATGACCAGTTAGCAGTTCGCACCGAGTAGACACTTATGTAGTTACATTGCTCTTGGCACGCTAGCATTGCTAGTACCCCCCACAACTGTCTAGATTCGCCTTGTTTGAAGAAAGGCATTTCTTGATATCGAGTACAACCGTTTGACCATTTAGCATGATTTATGTGCTTTTGTGTTGTTTGTCACAGCATGAATTGTTACCGAATTAACAATTTAAAGCCTAATTCATGACTGCGTTTTTAGAGCCTCATTTCTATACACTTATACATTTTTCAAGATTGTTGGAAAATAATAGTGGGGCAATGTATTGGAAACGACTTAACGAAATAAAACTGATTTCTTAAGTCACATTACATAAGCACAAACAAAGAATTATTTGACATGCTTAATAATAAAAAGCAGTAAACTTAGCTCAGTTGAGTCATATAGCTACAACTCAAGTATATCACAGGATATACGCTCAGTCGATGGCACTCTCGTCAGTGAGTTCATCTTTCTCATCAGGAACCTCCATGGAAACTCCTCTGGATCTTCCTCTGGTTCCTCGACATGCAAGTTTATGCACTGTTCCAGTTGCTCTCTCACTGTAGATACTTCATTCTGAAGCTGATGATTTACTTCACTAAGTTCTTCAACCTCAATTTTGTACTCAGCCTTCAAATGTTCTATATCCCACAAAAGTTTGTAATGATCTTCTTGAAGTCGGTTATTTTCTTGATTGAGTTGATCAATCTCCTTCTTGTGTTCAGTCTTGTAAAACTCGACCTTCCACTCGAGTTTGGAGTTCTTCTCTTCTAACTCATTGGCCCTCCTTTCAGACCAGTGATAATAGTAAGCCTGACGAAAAAGGTCATTCCGGAGTTTTTTCATCTCATCATATTGATCACGCAACTATCGCTGCAATTCCGAAATGAGACTGGTGTAGTGGTCCTCTGAGTTGGTAGTAGCCTTTGAATAGGATGATGCCATATACATTACTGAACCGAATCACAGAGATAATTTTTATTTGCCTTAAAGAAATTATACGCCCCCTCCGACTGTGCACCGGGTACTGCGCAATCTTTTCCAAGATAAGACGGTTTCGGTTCTAGCGGTATGCACTTTACCGTAGAACACTTTGAAACAACACTCAGCAGCCTTATGAAAACTTGAGCTCGAAGCTCGGATTTGAGGATGAAGAACTCGGATTTTCCAAGAAATCTGAGAGAGAGAGAGAGATAGACTTTCTAGAGAGGAAATCTTCTGATTGGTATTTTCTGAGTTGTGTCACTTGAAGTGTTCTTGTGCAGCCTTATATAGGCACCAAGAATGTTCAACATTAAAGCTGAAAATAATGCAACATAAATACGAATAATTTCAGTCATTAAGAGACCATAATTCTGACATTAAACCTGATTTTAAAAGGGTCAAAACCGAGATTAATTTCAGTTGTTTCAAGTAGGAAATTTGAATTTTTTTAAAACAGTAATAACACAGGTTTTAAGGCTCGATTTTAAGACAATAAAACCAGCAACAACCAACATTAAAATAAAATCAGGTTCTAAAACATGAATTAAATATGATTTTGACCAATTATTTTGAAAATAATTTTAAGATAAAATCCAAATATTTTTCCTGCAAAAAGATAGATATTGAGGCATTCGCCCTAAGGCCAGCGCTCGCGCCCGTGCCGGAGCCATGCCGGGTCAGGATGGGACGGGCGGGTGGTGGCACGCGTGTGGGGCAACTCCATGTTCCCTCTAGTCTCCGTAACACTTGGAACACAAATTGAACATTGAACTTAATATAAGGAGTTTAAGTTATCCTTAAACTTCTAATATGGGACAACTTTGAGTGTAAAAACACTCACCCCCACATACACCTTATATCTTTAGCAAAGCTCCACACTTTCCCATCATTTTCCTAGGTGGGACAAGTGTAATTCCTCTATTTTTCTCACCATCTAATCTATGGATTTAATATGTAATTGAACCCATATTTTAGAACATTTTTGTTGTTATAAATTAACATCCCAAATGTCAATTACAACAATTAGTTGATCCGGAGATTGATTGAAGTATTCTGGAGCTTTCCTAAAATAAATGTGATACCTTAAACCCTAACAAATTTAGACATAGAATATTGTTTATGAAATCATTCAATACATTCAAATTTAAATACTTCACAAACACAGTTCCAAATAAAAAAAAAGCAATTAAATGGATTAAGTTATAGTTGATCCTCTCGTATGAGAGTTCTCTCACCTCGTGTGAGGCTTTTCTTACCAACCCAGGGTTTCACGTTTGTGTCTTCTCTGATCACTGTATGAGGAAGACTATATCACCTATTCATACGTCTTTCTAATAGTTAATTTAGTGATTGTGTATATCTGGTTCTTGTTTGGTTTAGATCTCCTGTCTCTCTTCTCTCTCCTTTTCGTCTTTCCTCCTCCTTAGCCCTATTATTTCCTTACCTATGCAGGTTGCTGATTCTTGCTTCTGCCTGACGTTGTGTGTTATGTGTTCCATCCTTTGTTCCGTTTCTTCATTTATGGCAAACGATTTGAATAATTTGGAAAAAAACTCTTTCCTTTTCTAATGAGGCGGAGATTGGAATCACCATTCCTCTAGTTTATGGTACATTGATATGGAGGTCCAAGGGTATTACATCGCTGGTCGTATTTTGAGTAAAAATCTTTCAACAAGGATGCTCTTTGATCCATGCTAATATCCTTCTTCAATCCTATTGGGGGTATGGATTTCAAACTATGGCAAATAACAGATTTCTACTGAGGTTTAATCATAATCTAGATTGAGATCGAGTGATGGAGAGATGCTCTTTAGCCTATGAGAAGAACTTGTTAATATTGGCCAAAGTCAATTAACATGTAATCCAGAGGGGATCAATCTGGATTGGAGTGAGTTTTCATGTTTGGATTCATGGACTATTGATTGCTAAGATGTCCCACGATGTTGCTACCTTCATTAGGAATCAAATTGGTCGTTTCATTAAGATCGACAGTAATGATAAGAATGCATCTTGGGCATCTTTCCTCCGAGTCAAGGTTGTTAATTATGGCACAAAACCCCTTTGGCGAGTCCTGAAACTCCAAACTACCCTTGGTGACAAAAAAATCATCTCATTCACCTATAAGCATCTACCTAATTTCTACTAGTGTTTGGGACATATTCAGAAGATGTGTGAATTACATTATGAATGATGATTTATTGACCTTGGAGACAACACCCTTTTCGACGCCTGGCTCTGAGCCCCACCAAACCCTTCCAGCTGTGGTAGGTTCCCTCCTGCAAAAGTTAAACCCATCCATAGTCCCCATCATCTCACTAAAACTCTTCCTTTATCGAGTCGCAAAGTTGCTGCAATTTTAGAACCTTCAAATGTTTCCACTGCCTGCCTACAATGCCCACTTCCCAGTCGACTATATCACCACACCCCCCCAAATACCGTCTTAACAATCACCCACATTTCCTTAGTCGTGTGTGTCCTTCATGTCATCCATCCCATTAACCCAATCCCAAAAATACATACCATATTTTCGTCACACCACCTTCATATATCTTTATTCCTTCTCACTCATTGTTCCACGTATCTAAAACTGTTACTCAACTGATACTACTAACTCAGTGTACCAAACAACTTTACATACCCCCAAAAATCACCCATTTACTATCTTCTTTATATCTACCCAATCAATCACCTGCCAAATATTAAATCAGCCGCAAAGTTGTTACTTCTTGTAAAAGAAAATCTACGTCCAAATGACAAGAGCCTGAAAATAATCAGTTTACCCCTGACTCTGAACCCATCTCCTTTAAAAAAATCAAAGTTGGTTGGAACCCTCTCAAATGTCACAAATGTAATGGCAGAGGCTGCGTTGCAGTCTCGCCAATCACCATGAGTTCTCTATTAGGAACTGTCGAGGCTTGGGGGGTCTCAATAGTGTTCAAAAGCTTAGAGATCTCATCCTGGCACACCACCGTTGCCTTTTTTATTTATTTATTCTTTTTTTGTTGAAACCAAGTATAGCTATCTGTGTAACGATATGTTAAAACAGACCCAAAGGGCGTACCTTGCTCTTTTCTGGGACAAGTCAGTTAGTGTGCAGATTCAGTCTTACCCCAGCTCATATAGATGCTACGATTCAATCGTACGAGTACCCTGACACTTGGCGTTTCACCAAGATTTTGGGAACCTCGATACAAGCAGAACAAAATTATCTTGAGCTTTCTCATCTTAACTCGCTGCTTGTTCAAATCGGTCTTTGTTTTGCGTAGGCATTTTAACGAAAATTCTCTTTCAATCCGAAAAGGAAGGAGGCAACACATGTCCTCAATTGCAAATGCAGGATTTTAGAGACGCCCTAAAATTTTGTAGATTACATGATATTGGTTTCGAAGGCTCTCCATACACATGGTCAAATAATCATCCAGCCCCTTCTACAGTCCGAGCTAGACTTGACAGAGCCTACGCCGATACTCAATGGGCATAATTGTTCCCCTGTGTGTCAGTTCAACATCTCACATCATGCTTCTCCGATCATGTCCTTTGTTTAGTTTTGGTTCAGTACAGATCACTACCTTGCCAATCAAAGGACAACCTGTGGCGTTTCGAGGCGCATTGGCTCAAGTTTGTTGTCTGTGCAAATGTGGTTCAAGGTTGTTGGAATGATTATGGAGGGAATTTAGGTGCAACTGCAACACTGTCTAAACTGAAGTCTCGTCAAGCTGCACTCACTAGCTGGAGTCATGTCGGCCCTAGCAGAGCAGAAGCGAACTAGGGAGCTTTAGAGGGAACTCACTACATTGCAGAAAGGTCCATTCTTGATGGTATCTCGGGATCAAGAAATTGTTTGATGATGGGAACTTGAGACATTACTGTCCCAAGAGGAAATATATTGGAAACGGTGGGAGAAATCTTTGTGGCTCAAGGAAGGTGGCCGAAACATGAAGGTCTTCTACTCAAAAGCTAGTGCTTGCAAGAAAACTAATACCATTCTTCGTTTAAAGGATGATTGGGTTAGTGGAAGGAGTTTATGGAGGACATATGGGATTTGGTTATGGAGCACTTTTCAGAGTTATTCAAATCTGATTACCCATCTTTAGAGGACATTGATCGAGCAATTGAGAACATAACACCAATAATGGACCACAACATGGCTAGGGAGCTCTTGCGACCATACACTGGAGATGAGGTAACCAAAATTATCTTTCAAATGTCCTCCCTTAAATCCTTGGGCCCCGATGGCATGCCTCCTTTTCTCTTTCAAACTTCCAGGCATATTTTTTGTACTTATGTCACTGGTTGTGTTCTTAATTTCCTTAACAATGGCGTGCTTCCCCCTAAGATGAATGAAACCAGTACTATGCTTATCCCTAAATGTACTAAATCAGAGAGCTTTAACCATTATCCTGTGCAATGTAATTTACAAGATAGCATCCAAATTGATTGCTATTAGGCTACAACCATTTTTAGACTCCATTAATTCACCCACTCAAGTCGCCTTTATCCCTGGACTCCTTATTACAGGCTATGTCCTTATTGTATCTGTTAGAATAGGTGACCGGAAAGCCAATTAGATTGGCCTTGATGTAATCTATTTCTGACAATGTCATTGTAATTGTAATATTCTTATATGAATAAAGTGAGTATTCATGTTTGGTAGTTCCATTTGTTGTGCTCGCTATTTATGTTTATTCCATTAACATCACAACAAAACCCACAGGCCAAACGAACAACCCATGTAGTTGGGCTGCGCATTGGATGACAGCTATGAAACTAACTTCTAAGGGTTAGGTCTAAAATGTTCCAAGTCGAGAACCTTGAGACAGCGCATCGAGAGTCCTATACAGACTTGCACTAAGGATTGGTTTATTAGATGAGAGTCGTGTTTCATCGACGACAGACGTTGGACGTCTATGCAATATTAGTGGGTTAGTTGACAAGGATGTCAGTTGACTAAACTGACTCGCGGGAATCATCATATGAAAACCTTGGAGGCTTGGTCGGTATGACTGGCATTCCCGGCTCCGATAGTACGAGATTAGTCCTCGGACTTGAGGAATCATGGCAGTCACATGCATATAATGGCTGTATCTAGCATCCGGCAAGAGATGTCAGTATCTGGGATACATTCATCATAAGCCTTATACAGTGCAGTTGGAATATGTGTTGAGGACGGTGGATTCCAAGATAGGATCCGCCACCTGTCAGTATATGACAGTCGAGTCTCCTATACGCTCTGAGACAGTTTAAACTCTTATAAGTCTGTGGCCATAGCGATTGGTAGAGTAGGGAATGGTTTCCTATGTCGATCGATAGAGTAAACGTGCCTCGAGTTACTGAGCATAGTTGTCTAGTCCAGGATGAGAACCGACGCCCAATTCCATACCCTAGACTTAGACCGGGAGACAGATGATGGAAGGACCGTACTCGTATGGAAATCGGGAGCCTAAATGTTCACGTCAACATTCACCTAGTCTCTAGTGCCATGGACCGTTGCTAGACGGCCACCCATGGTGACGGGCGTTTTTCTGATTAATGGTTAATCGGAAAATAATTAATTAAATTGGATTTAATTGATCAATTGTGTTGGACACAAGCCCAAGTCTAGCTGAGGGTGAACCTAATGAGTCACACACAAATCACTTTGGATTTGGCGGAGTTAATTTGGAATTAATTCTAGAAGAAGCGAATAAATTTAATCGGATTAAATTTATTCAAGAGAGAAAATAAATGATTGGATCATTTATTGAGAAATCCATTTGATGGATGGTCCAAGAATTAATTAATTGGATTAGTTAATTATTTTTGGACTAAGGACCTTTAAATTAATTGGATTAATTTATTGGGTTTTGGCTAGAATAGTTGATTGGATCAATTATTCTTAATTTGGACTTATTTTATTTAATTGAATTAAATAAATAATTGGGATTCAATTGGATTGAAATTAATTAGATTAATTAATGCCCAATGGATACATTTTTGGACTTTATTTAATTTGATTAAATACAAGTCCAAAAATATAAAGGTCCAAGTCCATTTTTTCATGCAAGTTGAAGCTAGTTAAGGAGGAGTTTCAACTCTTTCACATATGTACATGATTAGCACGAAAATTTGCTGATTTGTGGGTGGTTTTCTCTTACTATCATGTGTCGTGGATGTGCTAGAAGTGTATGTATGTGGAAGTTTCCTTGGAGGTTACTTATGTAGGTGGTTTTTTGAACACCACATTCTACATACACAAAACTACTTTGCTAGACCTATTCACTTAACTTGCTTCATTTTTGCTGGAGTTTTTAGGCTAAATACTCTCTGAAAATTCTCTCTTTTAGTGTTCATACTTTTTAGAGAAGATTGAACAAAAACATTCCAAGGTACACTAATCGATAGTGCTTTCGTTGGAATTGATTCTTCTTCTTTGTTTCTATTTTCTATCTAGCAATAGAGTAGAAATAAATCCATAGTGTGGTGTGGAACGCATTAGAGGATTTCTATGTTGAGCTCTCAAGTGGACGAACGAAGAAGGAAAAGAAAGGAACAACGCACGAACCTGTTCTACATAAACGAACAAAGGTTGGTTTCCTTTTACATTTTTGTGTAACTTTCTTCTTCTCCTTTTAAGCCACATGTCCAACATGTTTTATTTTGTTGTTTATGCTTTGACAAACACCGGCCTGGGAACTTCAAAGGGAACACCCCTTTGAATCCGGTTTAAATTATGTCTTAAATTTACGTTTTTACGCTTCCGTTGCGTTCCCGGGCCGTACCCAATTCTTTCAGTATCACTTCATGTCTACTCCTTCTAAAGGCAAGAAAGAATTCATCGCACTTAAATTAGATATGAGTATGGCGTATGACAAGATTGAGTGAGTCTTCCTACGTCGAGTTATGTCTAAGTTAGGATTCCCTTATAGATTTGTAGAGCTTGTTATGTCTTGTGTGACTTCTATTTCTTACTATTTTCTATTAAATGGTGACACTTTGCTTCCGTCTCACCACAGAGAAGACTCGTCAAGGGGATTCTCCCCTACTTGTTTTTATTGTGAACAGAGGCCTTGAATTCCCTCCTTAGACACGTTGAGCACGCAGGATCTCTTTCCAGGATTGCTGTTTGCCATCAAGCTCCAAGGATTTCCCACCTCCCTATTTGCCATCAAGATCCAAGGTGGGTGGAATGAAAAGCTCCTTTCTCAAGCCGGCAAAAAGGTACTTGTTAAAGCTGTTCTTTTAGCCATCCCTATTTTACTGTATGGGCATCTTTAAGATATCGGATTCTATTCTTCATGGGATTACTCGGCTATTCCGAACTTGTGGTGGCACAACTGCGACAAAAGGAAAATCTATTTGGCTTTCCTTTGACAAACTGTGTTCTTCAAAGAGAGAAGGGGTATTGGCTTCCAATATCTCAATTGCTTTTAACAGAGCTATATTGGCAAAGCAACTATGGCGCATTCTTACGAAGCCCTCAAGCCTAGCAACTAGAGTCTTAAAAGCCCAGTATTTCCCGAACCCATCAATTCTTGAATCCAAGGTGGGTTTTCGCCCTTCGTATGCTTGGAGGAATATCATATCCACCCTCTCGCTTCTGAAAGCCGGTGTTCGCTGGTGGTTAGGATTGGTATATTTGGTGTGTATTTGGAAAGACCCCTGGATGCAAAGACTATATCAGTTTCGCCCAATCTCTACTTCGTCATTCATCAATCTGGATGTTACTATTTATTGTCTTATTGATGCTGAATGTGAGGAGGGGAACACTGAATTGGTTCTATAGATCTTCCTACCGACTGACTGTGATGTTATCCTTTCTATCCCTCTTGGTAGAGATGATCATCCTGGCCTTCCTATTTGGCATTTCTCCACTAATGGCTTGCTTTTAGAGAAGCGCGTACCATCTTTGTCGTGAGCTGCAACGAGGAGCATTAGTTTCATAAACCAAACGACACTGGAATTCTATTTGGGATGCGAAGGTGCCTCACAAAGTTAGGGTACTTGCTTGGAAGGCCTGCAGAGACGCCCCCTCGACAACATCCAACCTATCCCCATGCCGAATTCATCTTTTGTCTGCCTAGTTTGTGTTGCCCAGAGGAAACCACACTTTTGCCTCTTGTCGAATGCCCAGTTGCTCACAAAGTTTAGGCCCTCTTGCACATCCCTTACTTGATTACTCATGGAAAATGCCTGGATGTCGCGGACTGGCTACGTAGTTCATGACAAACTTGCAATGGAGGAGTTTCACTTCCTTCTTATTCTTATTTGGGCGATATGGTATCATTGAAATTCGACATTGATGGGTTACTCCACAATATTCTTACCTTTTCTAGCTCATACCTGCAGGCTTTCGTGATGCACCTTGCCAAGAACCGGACCTAATCCCTCACCAGTAGAAATGTCCAATATCAGGTTGCATCAAGCTCAATTACGATGTTGCTATATTCAGTGAGGTTTAGGAGATTGGTGTGGGCATAGTGGCTCGTGATTCCGGTGGAACATGAATTGCTTGGCTTGCATACTGGTTCAAGAGAATTGCAACCCCAGAGCTTGCGAAAGCTCTCCTCTGCACCAGAAGCACTTCACCTTGCAGGCAAGCTTAACTTTCGTAGTATAGTAAGTTAATTAGGCTCGAAATTGATCTTTCAAAATAAAAGTTTTGGCCTATTTTTCCACTTCATTCTAATTTCTTGAAATTAGTGGACCAGCCCACAAGAAAAAGCTTTTCTGGCTAGTCTCGTTATGACTATTTATTAATCATAATTTTGGACACATGTAAAATAAGTACCTTATAGACCTAAACGTACAATACCACAAATATACGGATTATAGAGCTTTAAGTTCTGTCAAGTTGTGAATCCTATTAGAACGTGTACTTCCCTTAACATTAATATGTATTTTTACACCCACGGTGCATAATTTATTTGGTGAAGTTGAGATTTTATGATCAAAAAGTCTGTGTGATATTAGTTTATTTTAATAATAATTATTAATTTATTGTAGTAATAACTATTGCTTAGTTATACATATATGATAATTGGTGTATATTGTTTTGTTGATAATTAAAATTATGAGATAAATTGTAACTGATTCTGAAAAAAAAGGTATTTTTACAGAAGTATATAATATTTCTTTTATTAACATGACATTCTAATATTTTAAATGAATATGTATTTTTTATTCACATTAAATGACATACATCTGTACTATAATTTATTTTGTATAAAAAAACTTATAACACACCATTTATATTATTGCCATAAATAATGTGGACTTTTACTTAGAGTATGTTTGGTTGGAGGGAAAAGTGGAAGTATAGGAGAAGTGGAAGTAAAATGGGATGTATACGAAAAAGTTTAGTGTTTGGTTTGGGGGAAGAGATGGAAGGAAAGTAAAAACTGAATGTATATGGAACCCCTCCAGATTCCAATTTCGTTTTCGTCCGAAATTGGGCGAAAAAGTGAAAGTATAAGACTAAAAAGATAAAAACATACGTATTTTATTTTTATTAACTCTATTGCTCATATATATATATATATACACATATATATATATATATATTTTGCTACAATTATTTTCTCCTTCCTGTTGATAATACCGTATATAATCACTAGAGAAAAGAAAAACAAATTGTTGGGAAAATTACCACATTGAGTCAACAATTCGGTAAACATACTTTGCATCTACGATTTTTTAGAATATTTTTATTGCTAATTTGCTATTAATTTTGATTGAATAATCTTTTTCCCTAATCGTGTTCCCTCATCCCGCTGCCGGCACTAGTAATTTTTAATTTATTTAAAATGAATAGTTTAGAATAAATGAACAATATTTGTTTTGATGAATATTTTTATTAATAAAGAATATTATTAAGATTGTTTGATATATATTCTTATTAATAAGGTTTTTAAATCTTTGATATTAGTATAATATTAGTTTGTTTATTTTCTAATACAAAATGAAGAGAAATGGTTAAACTATAAATTACGAAAATTAGTTTTTTCTTCTCAATCTAGTTTTCTCGTACCAAACAATGGGAAGTATTTGAAATTTATCCCCCTTCCAATTATACCAAACAACTTGAAGAAAAACTATTATTCTTTTTCCCCCTCCCCCTCCCCCTTTTCCACCCCCTCCCCCTTTCACTTTTCTTAGTCTCTTATTTGAACCAAACGAATCCTTAGTCTAGACTTCATTAAACATGGTAAATTATATATTGGTTATATTAAGATTCTTGGAAAGTACAGCAAAACCAGAACCTATGAAGGAAAAAAGAGAAATTATAGAAGTTAGGAAGTGTAAATGATGTTAAATATTGTAAATTTTTTTGTCGGCATTAGTAATGTGTTGGTGTTAAGTATATTATTGGGATACATGATGTGAAGTCATTATAATGACATTTAAAATTTAATTTTTTGCACCTGGTGTTATGTTTCATTTGGTGGAGATCAGTTGCAATGATATTCTTTTTACATGGTGGTGTGGGTTTTTTATTTTTTCGTGCAAAATAAGGCTATAATACATGATGTAATGGCATTTTATTTTAGGTTAAAATATGAATTTGGCATTTTTATATGTTTACTCATTTTTAATGGAATATTCCATCTAATTTAATTCGGGCTATGTTAGGTTTAATTGTCAGCTGCAATAAGAAATTTAAAGGAGATGGGTACTATTATTGTGTATTTTAAATATAAAAGACTAGAGTGTGGATGAAAAAGAATAACAAGGTTTAAGGAAGAAACATAGGACCCAACATTGTTTTTAGGGTAAATTACATTGACAAACCATGAAGTTAGGCCAAATTACATAAATATTTTATGTCTTTTGCAAAATTATAGCTACACTCCTCGAAGGGTGTTGGTGTAATGTTTTTTAGGGGGTGTTTGTCTAAGTTTTGCCTTTGAATAGGGAGTGTAATTGTAATTACAATATAACTTCACGGGTAAAATTGAAATTTTGCAAAATACAGAGGGTGTTTGTATATTTCGACCTAACCTTAGAGATTGTTAATGTAATTAAGAAAAAAGTTTGTATTTCATAATTATTGGAAGAAACAATGGATATTGAACAAATAAGTGCACAATAATTTATCTACTCACTATCAATGACAAGTTAGCCTAATGGTTAAATTGAGTCCTATGAATAAATTTGAGATCATGGGTTTGAATCCCATAAGACGTATGGGTAATTGTCTCACTTAATGTGAGTAATTTATTGTATTGAGTATTTGTTTTATTTAATGTGAATTGATTGTAATATGAATTTATTGATCGAATCGATGTATTTCTCAAAATAATTTATGTTCACACTAAAGTATTTAATATATTGATACATAATTTTGATCGGGCTAATTAATACAGTGGGAGTATGTTGATCCACGTACTCAGATCAAACATGTCTACAAACCCCTTATCCCACACAGACATGCGCCATCAAGATCACCCATGATGGACCTTTGCTTTAATTGTTTTGCAAATCATGCACACGCCTTGCTCTCTTTGGTAGATTACTACCAGAACAACCCATTTGTTTACATACCTCAAATTGATAGAGTCTTTAGTGATGCTCACTGGAATAACATAGAGAGAGAAAAAATATATAGTAACAAATAATTTTGGATAGAGTATTTCAAGGAGACATATATAACATAGAGAGAGAGAGAGAGAGAAAATATATAGTAACAGATGATTTTGGATAGAGTATTTCAAGGAGACGTATGTTGTAATCAACTCACTTGCACTTATTTTTGTGTCTCATTTGATCACAGAGATTTATTCTTTTTATAAGTGTACTCAGCCTTATCTCAAGAGGAGTCCTTATCCCATCATGAACTTATGAGATTACAAACCCTATCTCAAATGAGATCTATGGTGGAGTCTATCCCACCATGAGGGACTACAGACTCTAGGAGTGTTTGCTAAAACTTTGGAACAGTGTTTTTCAGCTTCTGGTTTCAAAAAAGTATTTTGAGGTGTTTGAGATGTCAGCTTCTACTTTTGGAACTGCTATAAAAAGCACTTTTAAGCCAAAAGCTAAAAGTACATGGGTGGTGACTTTCTTTTAAACTACTTTACCCTCATTATAATAATCTTAATTCAATTTTATCATTTTTATTTTATTTTCAAAATTGCTCATCTAAAGTTGATGTTAAAATGTAAAACTAATTTGAACAACTTATCACTAACAAAATTATAGTTTCACATATTTAATATTTTAACACTGTTATATTTTATTTTCTATATTATTTAATCTTATTCCTATATCGTAGAAAATAATAACCTAAATTGCTATAATTTATTAATAGATAATTTTGTTTTTTTTGACAATCATGCAAGTTTATTTATTATGCATGAATGAACAACTATATTACATAGTGAGAACATTATTGAATTAACATTCAATTAAACCAATCAATACTTGGCAGAGAGCCAGAAATTCTCTTTTATAGTTGCAGCCTACAAGAGAAAAAATATAAAGAGTTATTACGGTTCGTTGGATACTGCCACCATCACTATGGTTTAAACTTAATATAGATGGAGCAGCTAGGTCTAATCCAGGTCCCTCGGGGTGTGGGGGCATTTTTAGAAACCATGAGGGTCATTTTATCTTAGCCTTTGCTTTTCACACATGATTTAATACTAATAACCAGGCGAAAATGTGGGGACTCAAACATGGATTGAAAACAACATTACAACATGGTTTTAAATATTTATATATTGAGACTGACTTAATGCTTGTTTATCGTATCTGTAACAGGCTGGTAGCTCCACCCAAGCACCTCCAGCAGTTAACACTTGAATGCTACAACCTTCTGCAAGAACTCCAAGGATGCAGGATCAAATGATTTTGGATAGAGTATTTCAAGGAGACGTATGTTGTAATCAACTCACTTGCACTTATTTTTGTGTCTCATTTGATCACAGAGATTTATTCTTTTTATAAGTGTACTCACCCCTATCTCAAGAGGAGTCCTTATCCCATCATGAACTTGTGAGATTACAAACCCTATCTCAAATGAGATTTATGGTGGAGTCTATCCCACCATGAGGGACTACAGACTTTAGGAGTGTTTGCTAAAACTTTGGAAAAGTGTTTTTCAGCTTCTGGTTTCAAAAAAGTATTTTGAGGTGTTTGAGATGCCAACTTCTACTTTTGGAACTGCTATAAAAAGCACTTTTAAGCCAAAAGTTAAAAGTACATGGGTGGTGACTTTCTTTTAAACTACTTTACCCTCATTATAATAATCTTAATTCAATTTTATCATTTTTATTTTATTTTCAAAATTTCTCATCTAAAGTTGATGTTAAAATGTAAAACTAATTTGAACAACTTATCACTAACAAAATTATAGTTTCACATATTTAATATTTTAACACTGTTATATTTTATTTTCTATATTATTTAATCTTATTCCTATATCGTAGAAAATAATAACCTAAATTGCTATAATTTATTAATAGATAATTTTGTTTTTTGACAATCATGCAAGTTTATTTATTATGCATGAATGAATAACTATATTACATAGTGAGAACATTATTGAATTAACATTCAATTAAACCAATCAATACTTGGCAGAGAGCCAGAAATTCTCTTTTATAGTTGCAGCCTACAAGAGAAAAAATATAAAGAGTTATTACGGTTCGTTGGATACTGCCACCATCACTATGGTTTAAACTTAATATAGATGGAGCAGCTAGGTCTAATCCAGGTCCCTCGGGGTGTGGGGGCATTTTTAGAAACCATGAGGGTCATTTTATCTTAGCATTTGCTTTTCACACATGATTTAATACTAATAACCAGGCGAAAATGCGGGGACTCAAACATGGATTGAAAACAACATTACAACATGGTTTTAAATATTTATATATTGAGACTGACTTAATGCTTGTTTATCGTATCTGTAACAGGTTGGTAGCTCCACCCAAGCACCTCCAGCAGTTAACACTTGAATGCTAGAACCTTTTGCAAGAACTCCAAGGATGCAGGATCAATTTTTGTTATAGAGAGGCCAATAGGGCAGCTGACATTTTGACAAAATCTGCTTCAGAAGATGACCTATGTACAAAGTTTTTTGAATGTTGCCCTCTTTTTTTGAATCATGTTTTGTATCAAGATAGAGTTACACTCTATCAATGAAGTGTACTCTCAGTTTGATATATGATATGCATCCTTTTTGTTCAAAAAAAAGAAGAACATTCAATTTTTCTATTAGTGTTCAATATTTTAATAATATAAATGACAACTATTTATAAAATGTATTAATAAAGATGAGATATACTAATTAAAATAAAATTTATTATTTTTTAGAAAAAATAATTATTATTATCAAAAGACAAGTGTAAATATTAAGCAAAAATAATATCTCTTTAACACATGCGGACAAAACGGTCTGTAATCTATTAAGCTTGTTTTTAGAAGTGTGTTTCCCCCAAACATCACACAACTTAGCTTTTATTTGCTTTTCATTTATTTTTACAAATACTACCCACTTTTGATTCTACTACAACTTTCAACTTTCTCTACGAAAAGAACTTTTCTAATTGCAGAAGTTTTCACAACCACTCTCTCTATCAAATAAGATTTATCCAAGTGGGATCCTTATGTCAACATAAAGTTAGAAGAACTCAAATACTACAAAAAAATTATCCCAATAGCTAGGAAAATTAGAAAGGAGAGTAAATTTGTTGGTAATTAGCAATAAATTTAGCAAAAAGTAAGAATTTTAAGTTTATTATGATTTCAAAATTAACATTAGAAAAAAAATATTCCTTGCAATAACTAGAAAGCAATTGTAATGTTGAAAACTTTGTAGCTGGCCTCGACACAAAATTGAAAAGTCTCTCCCCTCCCCCCCAAAAAAATTACTAACAAAAAAAAAAAAAATCAATGCTACAATGAAAAACTAGTTAATTACTAAGTAAATATTTTCTTGTTAAATCCATTGCTAACGTGAATTAACAACGGATTTCACTATTTTGCAAGAAAATTGTGTTGTTGTTGATGACATTATTTTATGTAGTGAAACTCTCTCAAATATGAATACGAGTCATGGGTCCACAAACCCGATCCAATGTACAATGATAATAAATATTTTAATGAAACTACTGTGTATTTGTATTTGATACACTGTGTATTTGTATTTTATACACATATATATTTAATTCAAGAATTTTTATTTATGTATAATTTTTTATAATTAAGATCTCGTAAATAGACTTCCAGATGACATAGACGTATCCAAAATTCGAGATTTTGATGCTTACCTACTTGACATTTAATTTTGATGCCTAATTAACCTACGTTGATATTTAATTATGATGCTTAAATAACCTACTAATGTATAGGTTTTCATTTACTTTAATAGCAGCAATTTATATATTATAATAGTAGTTGTTTGTTACTTATAATTTGGTCTAAGTATTGATATTTTAAATATAGAGTGTTATAGTTATGCAGAAAAAAAATATTTTATCATCCAAAATATACGCTTCATGATCACCTAAATAAATTTTTTGTAACACTTTATTTGTAGGTAAATAAAATTTACACAATATTATACGGGCGTCGATTCAGACAGAATATTCCACTAAGATTCCTTCGCATCAAGATTTTGAAGGGTAAAATTGTCGGATCATATTAAGTTATAGTACTATTTCATCCGAAGTTTGCGAATTTTTTATTTTGGCATCCAATTTTAAAAATATCAAAATGTAACATGAGATTGTGACAATATATCTTAAAATTGTAGCGATAAAATTATTTAACTTGTCTTATGTTATAAGAAAAAAATGTTACCGAACTTTAAAAAATTTAAAATATATTTGAATTTATTCTTATTAATGTTCTGTTAAAATTTTCAAACAATATAAGATTTTTTGAATTTTTATAGAACAATTATATATATTAAGATTAGTAAATGGCAAGGCATCACTTGAACTTACAATTTTATTGCATAATTTATTTTGAAAAATTCTGTTTAGTTTATTTGTCTCTATGTTCCCATATTGCATCTTTACCATAAAATATTATTCTTTAAACATTCCAACCCAATGCGAAATTTACTTGCAATTATATTGGCCCGATTCTAATAACTCAAGCCCTAGTATCTGTTGAGATAATATACATTGAATACAATTCCACTTGGGTACACAGTACTGAGTGCACCTTTACTTGTTGGATATGAATTAAGTGTGGATTGATTAAAATATAATTAAAAGTGTGATAAGAGCAAATGAGATTATTTAGTATTTTGTTTACTTGAATATTGAGAAGTATGATTAAATTATTATTCATCTTGACTTTTGTGTATATGAATAGTATTTTTGCATGTGTTGTCACATCACTAAAAATTTTCTGCATGTGTTGTCACATCATGACCAATTTTTTAGATGTAATAAAATCAAAACCGAAGGACAAAGTGGGTATAAAAAGAAAAAGGATGAGGACATAAAGGAAAACGGAAAATTAATCAAAAGAAGTGGGCCTCCTCCACTAATCACGGGCTGGGGTAAAAAAAGGTAAACATATTACTAGCAAGGATTAGCCATGGTATCATGGCTAATCCTTGCAAGTAAAGGAGGCCTAAAAGAAATATGATTTTTTTTTGCTATAGTTAATTATCATGATTAAAGTAAAAAAAAAAATATGGTGGATATTAATTAACCACAACTGCGACGATTATTAGTTATTATTTTTGCAATCGAAGCCAAAACATTTGCTATAATGAAATTGTGACAAATATTTTGATTATAGGAAAAACCATAGGGAATGTTGATTAACCATGGTCAATACTTAAGTTTTTGTATGTGTTTTGTCTGATCATGATAGATAATATTGATTTATTATGATTTTTAAGTCGTGATCATTTATAGTGTCGGGATTAATCAATTTTTTTTTCTTAGTGGTAGGTTGGATTATTGTCCACTAAAATGGGATAACATGTAAATTTACCCTCATAACCTCACTAATAAGATAAAAATGGTCATATTCCACTCCTTTCACATATTATTAACTATTATACCATGTTTTTTTACCGAATGCATGCAGGTATATTAGGAAATAGGCAAAATGCATACCACCTTAATAATATTGTAAATGAGTAAATTATTCCTATACAAAAATAACAATTTACCTATTTTTATTTTTTAAAATAAAGCAACTCACCTCCTTAGATAGAGAAGTGAATTGCTTTGTTTTATACTCTAAGAAGATGAATTGTTTCATTTTAAAAAATACAAAGAGAGAAATTACTATTAATTTTTCATTAAAAAATAATTTGCTCATTTATAATATTAGATGAGCTAAATTGCATTAAGCCCATTAAAAAATGAATTAAATTTTTAGACAAGCCGGGTGGCGAACTAGCTAGAAATCTCTTTGCGACGCCGTTTAGGAAGAAGGGTCCAGCCCATCTCTAGACCTACATATTCCGCTGTATTAATCACGTGTTGATATATTATATGATTTATTTGAATTGGGAAAAATGCAAGCAATACCATGTGAATTGAAAATAATCAAATTACCTTCATATAAAAATTAAAATATTAATTTATTTTCCCATATTTTTTAAAATAAAGCAATTTACCTCCCTATTTAGGAAGGTAAATTGTTATTTTTTTTCATAGGAGGTAATTTGCTCATTTGCAATATCACAGAGAGGTAAATTGTATTAAGCCCTATTTGTATTAATTGTGCGTTTAATCCGGATTGGATTTCATTCAACAATTCTATTGCAGTTATTTTTTTATTTAACGTAGACACGTGTATAAAGATTATCTTGATATTTTATATTCTATTTAAGAAAAATCTTATACATATGACGTGTATATGTTAATATTGGTACTAATTCTACACTACTCAAGTATTATTAATACTTTTCATGGTAGTCAACTTAATTGTCCCGTGTGGTTTTGTTTTCATTTTTATTTTCAGTTTCTAGTATTCCTAATGGAATAAAAATGCTTTATTAGTTTTTGCGCGTGAAATGAAAATATATTTGGATTGTATGTTTCCAAACTTAGGTTTATTGGTGTGAAAAATGAGAATTTATTTGTATTTGATTTGTTATATAGGTATTTTGTAGATATTGTATTTTGAATACATAGTATAATATTATTTTTATTTTCTTTAAAATCAACATGACATGATAATATGTCATGCAATATTCTCTTTTACTAGGCAATGACGAAATCCAAAAGCGTAGTTTGAGAAGTGTATTATCAGTAAACTAGACTGTAAATTTCCATTAAAAATTAGTCTTTTCAACGAGATTGAGTTAAATAAACAAATTTCCTATATCAAAAATAGTGTAAATTTGAAAATTGAATCTTAAAAATAAAAGCCTAACACTCCATTACTTTTTCCCCTTTTGCTGCTTTTATGGATGCTCGCAATGATGTTTGAGACTATATTCTTTCTTTCAAGTGTCTTTGCTATTTTTATTCCTTATTTCGATCTTTTAACCTTTGGAAGTTTTTATAATTTTTCATAGGCATTGAGAATTTAAGTGTATACACAGATTTATAAGGGGATTGAGATTATATTTTTCTACATTCTAAATGATCGTAACTTAAAAAATATGGTAAATTAATACTATTAATTATGATCAAATAAAATCAATACGAAAATTTAATTTTTTTTATCATGGTTAATCAACATTTATCATGATTTTTAGCTATGACCAAACATTTGAAATGTTTTTAGTTATGACTAATATTTTGACCTCACTTACATTGTGGAGCCATAATTAATTTGTATTCAGTATGCTTCTTTTCGTTTGACCACGGTAATTAACTACAACAACAAATCATATTTTTCTAGTTTTTGTATGCAGTCACTTGATTTTCAGTTTATCAAAGTTTTCCTATGTAAATTTCTCCACCTTTTCCCATTTGATGGTTGGTTGTTTTTCTAACTCAGTTGACCTGTTTAAGACAACTAAATTTAGGAAAAAATACGAGTTGTCTTGAAGTTTGGTATAATTACAAATAATTCATTATTGTTTGAAAAATTACTAATACCCTGGTTTTAACGTGTCGTCCAACTACTAACCCAATCCATTAGTCAGGTTTCTATCAATTTCTTATGGTAAACCGATCAAAATGTCCTTGTGGACTATGAATTGTAATTTTATATAATTTTTAAAAGTTTCTGAACTTTTTATGGACTAACTGGACAATTTTTTTTATTTTTTAAAATTTTAAATTTTTTCATCCACCTAATTCATTTTTTTTATAAAAGAAAAAAAATATAATAAGGCCAAAGTTGACAATTCCAAGCATCCATCTAAGGATGACATAATTTCATCAAACATTAAGGGTATTAATAATTTTCAAAACAAAGAAGATGTATTCATAATTATACCAAATTTCAGGAAAACTCGTTGTAATTTACCTTAAATTTAAGTGGGGGCAATTATTTTTTAAATGCAAAAAAAAAAAAAACATAGTGTCGTTTGACACCAATTTCAAGAATAGACGAAGACGGGGTTTTTAATCCCATCTTCATATTAAAAAAAAAAGCCAGACATGGTGACAACCCCGTCTGATAGATTCTTAGAGAGACAGGGCTACAAACCATGTCTCTCTAAGAATCTTCACGTGAAAGCTGGGCAGCCCAGCTTTCACGTGAAGGTGGCATCCCCCCCTTCTTTTTGAATAAAGCCGGTGTTTACAACCACAGGCTTCTTCACTCTCGTGTTTATTCTACAAAAATAGCAGAATGCATTTTTGTGGAGCAATTCAGGCGACATTAATTTTAAGTTTTAGTGGAGAAGGGGCGGGAGTGCACGGAAATCAGTTGAAAAAATTGCTGATTGAGATTATAATAAATTTTTTTTTCTTAAAATTTTACGTTATATAAGCTTTTGCTCATTTTTGTAGTGACGATTTTATATATTTTTTTGTGAAGATATGGCAAAGCAAAACAATATCGATATTGTTATATTTTATGGAGGTCAACGAATTGAGTCATATGATTGTGTGGGTTATGATCGTCCTGCTGGCCAATTTATAAAAATATGTCGTAGTACTATATTTGTTGAACTGGAGTTAATTTTATTTGAAGAACTTAGCCTCCGTAGGATTGATTGTAAGTTACAAATATATTTTAAGTACACAAGCTGTAGTGGTGGTTGATGGCGGGAGACGATGTTGCATATTAAGACAGATCTAGATCTGCAATTTTTTTCCAGTCCCACAAATGGAAATTGGTATGTTGATATTTTTGTTGAAAAATAGAAGATTTATGAAAATATCGTACAAGATGACCCATTTATTGGTGATTGGGGTGCATACATGTCTATGTTAACACAAGATGCACCCAACTTGCCAGCAGTTACTCAGGCGATGGGTAGGGTTGGGCTAAATGAAGATCATGTAGGTCCATCCATATACCACTAAGACGACAGTGATGATTTGAATGATGACCCTGAAGCAAATAGTTTCTTAAATGATGATACACTAAACTCAGAACCGGATGAGGTTGAGGAAGAGGTTCAAGCTGATGAGGATCCTGAAAATGACGATGAAGTTAGCATTCCAATTATGTTGGATGTGCTTGGAGGTGGTGGTTCTGAGTCGACAGGTCAACAACAACAGACAATTGATTTGAACACGCCTGCTGCATCTAAATCGCCTTCTTTATATCCTGTTATTCTATTTTTTCGTATGACACATGCCGAGGTACCTGTTGACTCCGTGGATATCCCTACTGATAAATGGGGGAATTTTTACGACTCAAATTGCGGAGAGCTCGCATGTGGAATGGTTTTCAAAAGTAAGGACCACTTGATTGCGAGTGTACAAGATTTCTCGGTGCGATAGGCAAGACGAGAATACCGCGTGGCTGAGAGCAAACCAAAATTATGGAAGGTTGCGTGCAAACATGAAGCAGAGACTGGGTGGAGTTGGATGCTACGAGGAATATTCAAGTCTAAAATGAATTATTTAAGATTACAAAGTATGTGGGACCATATAGATGCCTGATGAATGAGATTTCTATTGCTCATCGTAACCTAGGTAAGGGTATGATTGCAACACATTTGCTAGGTATGGTTCGTCAAGACCCAACATATGATATAAAAATATGTCAAACGAAATGGATAGACCACAAGCCTGTGCACGCCAACAATATCGCGCACGTCAAGTGTAGTGTATGTAATAAATGTGTGTAATAGCTAAGTTTATGTAAATATTATTTTAATACACTGTCACAATAAATGTGTAAATAAATATGTTTACTTCGTAAAACTTATGTTTATACAATACATTTCATACACATAATCTAGAAATGACCCCCAGTGCCACAATGTGGTCTTCGTCTATTCCGTCGGGTGCGATCATCCTGCATCGGTTGTGATGGCTCGCCAGTATTGTTTAAGTCAAATGGAATTGGTGATATCCCATAATGTCTTTGCCAGCTCCGAATTAATGTTTTCAAATTGCGCTATAGTGTATAATGGGTCTACGACATTTGGGGACGTACGTGTAATAGATAGATCAGGTTGATGATATGAAGTGGATGGCCTTGCATGATGATATGAGGTAGATGGGCCTTCCTCATCACCTACAACATAATTGCTAGTCGGTCCTCGGATAGCAGGGTACCATGAATGTGTACAATTTACCATTTCACGTAGGCCTTCACGATGTCTACTTCTCATTTGCAAGAAGGACTGGTTATCAGTCTTGATATTATCGTATTCGATCATCAGTTGTTCCAATCTATCAGTCTGCAACGTACATAAAAAATGAATCATATCAGGTTATGATTACATAACAAATAAATAGACAAGTTATGATTTACCATATATTCCCAGTCACTTGGATTCGCTGGACGATATCCGGATGGAACTGTCGTGTGAGATTTTTGGACCCTAGTAATTTGGTGGTACCAGTTCATGTAATCTGGCATTGTCCCACGGTCATTTTCGATATCGGGTCTCTTCACCAGCATTGATTGCACATCGTTCCACTGTGTAATATAGTCTCGATGGAAGGAAGCCCAATCTGGATCTTGACATCCTCGTCTATTGATGGAATGTAATCGTCTTTCACTTTCTAATGGATTCGGGGGAATATCTTGAACCATTTCACACTGGCGGAGAACCCGTTCTACGTGATGCACCTCGACAATTGAATAATGAATCAACGGACATCTTATGTTCCATGCCACGCAACTGGCATATAGGGGCAATGAACTGACACCCGGCCCATTCCAATCATACGGGTTCCAAATCAACTGCATCATTAAATGATTTGATTAAATATGGTAATCTATATTAAAGAAGCATACTATATGTAATGACCCAGTTACCTCATTTTCTTGCATTCTGTCAAATATAGCCCTGATAATACGCAGAGCATTATGTGCAGTATGCGTCCATTATATATGACGAGACCACCTATAAAAATAACAAATACCACATGAAATTGAAAATAAAAAATACGTGAGATATTTTACGATTAAATGTATAAATGAATTATGTATACCGTGCGGCATATGGCGGGTGAGGTAGAATATTTTCATCATCAATGATGGCTGGACATATCTCTAACACATCATTAGACCGAATCGGTGCTATGATTGTAATACGGGACCATGCCCATATTTGTAACAATTGCATAACCCCACCTATATGTATTTTACAAATATAGTTTCCTCTTTCTCTATGCTTCCTTCACATCACTCTCCCGGCTCAAGAAAAAACTCTTTCAATTAGGAAGGATCCAAAGCCAAATGCCCTCACCAGATTTAGCTGTTGGAAGACCCACTAAAGTACGAAAGCCAGGAATGGTCGAACGATAGTAAAAAGTCATAGCAAACCCGTAGCTACTTGTACTACAAAACAAGTAAGATTTCTTTCTGCCATATCCTTAATAGCAGGTTGGCTACACTTACAACCGAAATGGAAACTGAGCGTTTCGTGGTTCAAAAATGTCAAATCTCGTCTGAATCATCATTTGTCAGGACTCTTCGACTTATGTTCCTTGGCTTGGACAGAACATTTAGTACATGTGGCTATTCCTGCATCCAGAGGGGAGTATGTCCGATGGAATAATTTCTTAGATGTATTACCGCATCCCTAAGGGTTAGGCCCACTTTTTACAGTTAAGTGGAATCTTTATGCTCAAAACCGTGATTCAAGTAGTCATTTATTTGGGACCTCCCTACTAACTGATCCTTAGATTTACCCCCTCTTCTTCGATTAACTAATGTACTTTGGGTACCAATATAACCATCGAAGGCTGTTGAAGTGACTAGTTCATGGAAATTAGGAGGCCCTGTGATGCAGTACAAAGCTCTCTATACATATCCTCACACCACTGTACCCGAGTTAGCAGGACCACCTTCAATGTCTTGCATGTGTTGTAAATACAATAGGAACACACAGTTTTCGGTGGCATCGGGACACAATAACCCACCAAGAATGCATAAAGCACATACACGTGCCTCTTGCAATACATCCTCCAAGGGGCTGTCATCATCACACGTGTTGACCACCAACCAGTCATGTAAGGCAGGTAATCTTATCCAGGAGCCCATAAATGGATTCTCATCCAGAACAAACCCCAATAAGTCAAAGCAATATTCATACCATTGTGGAATTGTGCCGGACAATACACCTTTATCACGTGGATGAACGATGATTTTTTTGGTCGGACAATACACCTTTATCACGTGGATGAAAATTCGCCATTATATAACTAACAAAAAAACATTAAAAAATCAATATAATTTATTAATGTAAATTTGTTGTGGGTGAAATGAAGAATACAAACTTTCACATCATCCTACAAAAGCATGCACGTGTCAATCAAATACGGGGTCCAAGGGGACCCTATGAATGTTGCTCTTGACACAGCAGCTCTTGGAGATGGGATGCTAGATCTTGTCTCCACTGAAAAATCACTTTTCAGTGGAGATGGGATTTAACATCCCATCTTTAGTTAATTTTTTTAAAAAATTACATGGAGACGAGATTTCGCCTAAATTCAAAATCCTCCTCAAATCGCACCATTTTCAATTTTTTTTTTGCATTTTTTTAAATAATTCCACCAATTAAGTGTGTTAGTGGAATCAGGTCGGTAATAGAATCAGTAAGAAGAGAATACATGTTCAGCCATCATGGTGCTATATATGAGGAGATCCTGCAGGATAAAAATGAATTGAAGGTTGAAGTTAAGGCACAAGGTAAAATTTTTAGCATGAAGAAGCAGCCAAAAAGGCATATTAGATTTTTTTATTTCAAATGATGTTGCATCTCCTGTTTCATTTAATACATATTTATACATGTATGCCACGCGTACAAGATTATACCATTATTTTATTTAAAATTCTCTTTCAGAGGAAAATAGATGAATATTAGAACGAACAATTTTAAGAATGATAGGGCCAACAGTGGATAGATCCTCATCCAGTGTTTGCAACTTTCTCACCACATATAAACAATCTCCTTCAATAATGCACCGCTCCCAGTCATATTGTCGACTAAGATCCACCGCCGTTCTGGCAGCCAAGGCATTGCAAAGAAAGTCATGCGCCAAGCCAAATAGTAACCAAAGTCATCCCTCAAAATGCCGAAATATTTAAGGAAATATTTTTTACACGTGACATGCACATATTAAAATCCAGTCCGGCCGAAAGGGCCTAAACCTGGTTTCATGCGGAAAGTGCTACTCTAGAACCTGTTACTGCGATCCCAAATGTGTGGTCAATTTGGAATATGAAAAAATGCAAGCAATCCTCCGTGATATTGTAAATGTGCCCCTATGAAAAATAAAATAGCAATATCTCCCTGTGTTTTTTTTTTTTTTAAATGAATCAATTTATCTCCACGTGTTTTCAAAATGGAGCAATTTACCTCCCTATCTAGGGGGTAAATTACTCCATTTTAAAAAATACAGGGAGTTGAATTGCTATTTTTTTTCCATAAGGGATTAATTTGCTCGTGTGTAATATCACAGGGAGGTAATTGCATTAAACCCCATTTGGAATATAAAATTTAGTTGTGCGAGATGGCTTAAATGTATTCTTGATCCTGTAATTTAGGTTATTTAGTATTTTTGTAGTTCAACTTTATAGGATAGCATTTTAGTCCTCCAACTTTTTAATTTTCGCAATTTTAGTCCTTTCTTTGGTTGGAGTTCACCTTACTTGGCAGACAAATGCATGTGCATCTCATGTAACCTTTTGAAATTGTGGCCACTGTTCCTATTGACTCATTTTTGCCAGTATCTTTGTCCTTTAACTTTATAGGGTAGCATTTTGGTCTTATATCTTTTTAATTTTTACAATTTCAGTCCTTTTTTTTTTCCCGCCAGAGTTCACCCTTCTCGCTGGTGGAGGTGGAATCCGGCAAAAAATATGATTAAAATTATAAAAATTTTAAAGATACAAGGCGAAAATACTATAAAAATAAATTAAAGAGTAAAAATGTCAAATAACGTGATAAAAAATTGTACTTAATCCTTAGCCGGCTAATGGGCAGATAATAAACAAACTGGAACCAGGAATCTCTTTCGTCAGCCAACCCATTAGCATTCTACATGATATCATGCAGAACGTTGTGATGTTATTTTCTATTTTATTTATTCGTTACTTAAGGCTTTTGGCAATACTTTTTAAACGCCTCTTTGTTTCTTTAATTAGAGGGCATGTTCATAGTTTTACTTACTTTTTTACTTAGACTATATTTAAATTGATAAATTTAAAATTTAGTAATATTTTAAATTATTTAGATAATAATTCTGTAGTATAATTACATAGTTCCAAATTTGTTCATTCTCATTTAAAATTTTATAAATATTAATGGATTTCAAATTCTTCTCTTGAAATATATAGAGTTATTTGAAATTCTTCCGAATATGATATTAGGAAAAAAACTTGTATTTTTCGTTCCATAATTTAGAACCAGTACATTTTCAAGTCCATTGTTTAAGGAATTTTCGAGAATAGTCACATAACTTGCGAAAAGTCCAATTTTCAGTCCTCCTACCAACTTTCATTAGAAAGTTGACTATAAAAGCCACGTGCAAGTCACGTGACTATTAACTTTCAGAGTGGAGGGAAACGACCACACACAAAAAGAAATGATTTTTTACTATGGTTAATTACCATGGTTAAAAGCAAAAAAACGTGGCGAATGCTAATTAACAACGACTGCACAACGACTATTAGGCATTGTCTCTAAAAGCGAAGCTAAAATATTTGCTACAGGTAAAACTTTGAAAAATATTTTGCCTATAGGTAAATCCATAGTTGATGTTTATTAACCGCGGTGAAAACTCAAGTTTTCGCATTAATTTTGTCTGATCATGGTAGATACTATTGATTTACTATAATTTTAACCCTTAGTGATTTATAATATAGGGATAATCATTTTTTTTTTTCCGTAATAACGTGACTTGCACATGGTTTTTTCCATCAATTTTCTTATGTAATTAAGGTGATAGGAGGAATAACAGTGGGAATTTTTTAAATAAAGTTATCTGGCAATTTTCAATAACCCTATAAGCAATGAAACTAAAAACAAATGATTCCATCTTTTACAAATGTACTAACATCCTCTAAAATTATCACTCATCTTACTGGGAAAAATGCAATCAACCTCCTGTGATATTGCAAATATGCAAATTACCCCTCTATAAAAATAAAATAGCAATTTACCTCCCTGTGTTTTTTTAAAATGAATCAATTTACCTCTTCGTATTTTTTCAAATAAAGCAATTTACCTCCCTAGACAGGGAAGTAAACTAGCTCCATTTTAAATAACACAAGGAGATTAGTTACTATTTATTTTTTATAGGGGTTAATTTGCTCATTTGCAATATCAGAAGAAGGTAAATTGCATTAAACCCCTCATCTTACACTATCCCCTTGTCAAGCGTCTGTGGCTGAAATACATTGAAAATTGCATTAAGCATTAACAAGAAAAGATTTCAACAAAAATGGATCTCTCTCTCGCCCAGCACCCCTCTCAGCCAAACCACCTTCATCAGCAACCTTCACCATTAAAGCCTCCTAAACCTCCAGACATACCATCAAAGTCAAACAATTTAAGGGGAAACCATATTAACAACAGTTCAGATTAGTTAACTGGAAGGAGCTCCACTACGAATCACGCTCAATCCCAACATATTCAACCATCAATGATTGTTAATGGCATAGACCCAAATCTCATTTGTACATATAAGACAAAGTTAATCAATAGTTCCAAGCATATTTAATTTCCTACTCGACTTCGAAACTGGGAGGATCAATCGCTGGAAGTTCATACACAAGAAGAGAAGGAAAGTTCTAAGGAAGCATTACCATCCCTTTCGTTGGATTCATCAATTATTAAGAAAATCAGACAGCCATGGAGGAAGTCTGTTATGATACAAACAGTGGGATTATTTAGCTCAAACATACATATAGGAACACACTTGCAACGAGTATGGAAAACATCATCACCTATCATCCCTACAGACTTAGGACAGGGATATTATATTATCAATCTCCAGAATGAGGAAGACTACTATATGGCATTAGTAGGAGGTCCATGGTTTTTTCAAAATCACTATATTGCAGTTCAACAATGGATACCTAATTTTCGCCCTTCAATAGCTCAAAACAATCGTATGGTCATTTGGATACAGCTACCGAAACTCCCATTGGAATACTATGATTTCCAAGTACTTTACGAGATAGGAAAACTCATTGGAAGACCTATTAAAGTGGATAGCCATACCAGCAGGATTGCTCGAGCAAGATATGCACGTATATGCATAGAAGTTGACACAAATAAAACTCTTCCTGGAGGAATTTATATAGGCAACAAGAACCAGAGAGTTGTGTATGAATTAAAAACCCAATTTTGTTTCACGTGTGGTACCATAGGCCATGTTCAGTCTACATGCACTTCTAGTCTAACAGCTGATAAGCAGACAAAGTCACAGAGTACCACCTCTCAGAATAAAGAGCACTCATAGACTAATAGCTAGATAATAATTTCATCAATACCTAGCACACGCAGAATTTTGGAAAGACAACCAACTCAGAATTCTCAGGCAAGAACTTCACAACAAAGTTTGGGTACAAACCATGACACCATTACAACTCATCATCAACAAAATCAGGCAAAAATTTGGATGCCAAAGAAAAGCAATTCATACAAGCAACCTAATTCCATTGAGGTTACACCATCCAAATTTCAAGACACTACAAAGATACACCCATTCAATAAAGTCGAGGATGATTCAGAGCAACGTCAGCAGGACATAAAAGAACCATCAGCCCTAACAAGTATAGACGTAGAGGATCTGGCTAAGGTGGACAAAAACAACAGCTGTCAATCTCCGCAAATTGCGCACGACAAAACCTGCAAGGCAAGCAAACAACAACAGGTAGTAAGCATGCAGCCATTGAGAAAGACACATGTTCAGAGCACATTAGGAATACCACGATTAAGCACACAAAAACAACCAGGGAACATAGATTTATCTGATAATAATCAGGACTTAGGTTTTAAACTGCCTATTAGTGGTAGTATTTCTATTAATATTTTAAGTCCAGTAAGGAAGAGTAGGTTGGTGCCTATAGAGTCAACCCCTATAGATAGCCGCAATCCACCACCTTTCAATGTTAAATCCAGTATAAATAGATTAGATACTAATCAGTCATCTTCAACCTTACACACTTGCACCTCTGATTCTACATTCCATACTAAAGATGGCTCCCACACCAAATTGACGGAACAACCAGAACTCAATGAGTCCATACCATTCCCAGATAACTCCCCAGAACAACCTAGCACCACAAACCCTTCCATCCACAATCTTGACACTAGCACCACCCACACAAAATGTTCCCCAAAGTTTGATCAACCAGTTTTATCCATCGATTCAGAGCATGCAGACGACAGCACCCCAAGTCCATGCATCAACTTGGGTGACAACAGAAACCCAAATGAGGAATTCCCACCAGGTTTCGAGCTCGGATTTGAGTTCTAATCCAAGATTGTCACCAGTTCAATTAACAAACCTAAACGTCAGAGAGGAAGACCAAAACTCTCAAAATAACATTCGATCAAGAAACTACCTAATCAGCCTGGGACAGTACGAGTACATAGTACAACCATTTCATGTGGTACCACATGTTTTCACCAATCCCCCAAGCTACACAAGAACCATAATAGAGGTGAACCAAGAGAGGGAGGCATTTGGTCGAGAACGCGAACTTCAATATCGGATCCTGGTACTTCCACTTCCAAACGCAGCACTTCACCACCACCATTCTGCAGTTCAGCCAAGAGACTCTGCTCTGGCACGGCGTGCAGCCGAGAATGTGGCGTACAAAAGAGATAAATATGAACATGGTCTATACATCAGCAAGAACGGTACATTTGGAAGTGACTATGAGGCTTGGACTACCACCATTTCTGATGTCTGCTATCTACAATCACCCTCAAGCTCACATGCAAAATCAGGTGTGGTCGGAACTCAATAATATTGCTTCCTTAAACTATGATAAATGTTAGGAGACTTTAATAATATACTGCATCACAATGAGAAAATTGGCGAAAACATTACGTCATTCAGTAAAATGCAAAGGTTTAGGTCGTGCATGCAATTCTGCAATATGATAGATCTAGGCTATATTGGTCATAAATATACTTGGAGTAATAGGAGATTCGGATCCTCCTTTATTAGTGAAAGATTAGATCGCATCCTTGCTAACCTTAACTGGCTGCAAGAATTTTCTAATGCAAGAGTTTTCCATTTAACTTCTAGTACCTCAGATCACTCCCCAATACTTCTTGATACTGAAGGTCCTATTATGGGTAGAAATTACTCTTTCTGATACAATAATGCATGGGCATTGCATGATGGTTTTGTGAATATTGTTAGAGATGCATGGAATCATTCAAATACTAGTAACCCTTTTGGTTCCTTTTTATTAAATTATCACTCATTTACTCTTAAGGCCAAAAGATGGAATAGACACCTTTTTGGATCTATTGATGAGAAAATTATAATTATTTCGAATAAACTTGACCACATTCTTCGACGTACTGAGATTAATCCATCTGATCCACTATTATTGGAGGAAAACATTACTAGAAAGGAACTGCTTAAACTAGAACAAATGAAGGAGTCGTATTGGAACCAAAGAGCTCATTTTAAATGGAATATGGAGAGTGATAGGAACAGTAAATTTTTCCATGCTTAAGCATCACATAGACGCAGGATAAATCTGATTAAAGGTATCCGCAATAATAATAATGAATGGATTGTTGACACTCCTGCAATTTTAAATGAATTTAGGATTTTTTTAAATATAACTGGTAATAGTAGTAACCGTAATATCTTATTTAATAATGACACTCAATTACCAGTTCTCCAAGAAGAAGATATTAATGTGTGATATCCCTTCTAATTCCTCCTTGAATGAAAAAGTCTCTGCATATATCAACAATCATAAAAGATCTTGGAACATTGATCTAATCAAAAGAAGGGTTTCAGAATATATTGTGGATCACATCCTATCCATCAATATCCGCAGGATGATTTACCAAAATGGGCATGGACTGACACAGGTAACTTCACAATTAAAAGTGCTTACCAACACTTAACTAGGAAAAATTTTGATTCTGTCCAAGTTCCATTACTATGGCAGTCATTGTGGAGAATTCAAACTCTCTCCAAAATTAAATTGTTTGGCTGGCTTGTGGCTCAAAATGCTCTAAATACTAATGAAAAACTATTCCAAAAACGTATTCTAACATTCCGAATATGTTCAGCCTGTCAAACAGAGCCAGAATCCATACTTCATATTTTGTTTAATTGTCAGGCATTCTCTAATGCTAGGGACTTTGATACAAAACTCTTTAAGGATTGGAATCTGTGTTCTATTATGCATTCCTTAAAAAATAACAAAGCATTGCAATTACATATTGTACATTCCATCTGGAATATTTGGTTAGCTACAAATGACTTAATTTTTAACTCTACTACTATTGATACATCCTGCATAAAGAAAGGAATAAGTCATTTAGACAGAACATTCATGCATCATAGGCACAACATAAGAAACAATAATTACAATCTTAAAGCGAGTCGCCTCCCATAAACTGTTTCAAGCTTAATAATGATGGAGCTTCGAAAGGAAATCCTGGTTTTGCTGGGGCAGGAGGAGTGATTAGAGATTGGAATGGGGATTTTGTGGCTGCATACTCACATTATCTTGGAAGAACATCCAATAACAAAGCAGAATCGTGGGCTCTCTACAAAGGACTCCATCTTGCTAAAACCTTGGATATTAAGGACATTATTATCCACACTGATTCTATGTACATTCTGCATTCGTTGACAGGCCTCAACATCGGATCCACTGAACAATGATAATACTATATTAGGACTGCCGAACGATCTTGACTAGCTTCCACTCAGCAACACTGCACTTTTGTTACAAGGAGCTAAATGGACCAGCACATTTTTTTGCTCAACTAACGGCTAGTAGTAAAGTGTGTAATAATCTTGATGTCTGTCCACAAGTTTTACTTGAAATGTTGGACTCAGATATGTTTACTATGTTTGTAAGAAAGACCACTACGTTTTGTACGAAACATATTTCTCTTATATAATATATAATGCCTATTATCTATAAAAAAAAATGCATTAATATCCAATTTTCCTTTTGTTGACCTGGCGTTTATTATTTCATACTTTTTAATGGACCATAATGCCCCTAATGGGTGGGGTGTATATATATTTATGAATGATGATAAGAGGTGTCTGTGAATTTTTTTAAGAAACTTTGGAGAAGCTCTTGTTACCTTGACTTTATAATTTAAAAAGAATGTATATTTATTTATTATATCAAATTTTTATTTAAGCAGAAATTTGATAATTTATTTTGATCTTTAAAAATTTCCAAATTAAAATTTTGGGTAACTTACAACTATCTCTCTTGAGTTTTGGCATAATTACAAATACCATCTCGTTGTTTGAGAAATTACAAATACCCCTCTCAAATGAAAAATAATTATGTTAACCCCTAGATGGTGATGTGAAAATTACTACTTTACCCATGTTTATTTTTTTATTTTAAAAAATGTTTAAAAAATATAAATAAAATGAGGGTGGGTAAAGTAGATAATACATAGAGCATATTAGTCCATAAATTTTTTTTTTAAAAAAAATTAAAAAGTATATAAAATTATAATTCATAATTCGAGAGGATATTTTGGTCCATTTACCATAAAAATTTGATGAAAACCTAACTGGACCTAACGGAATTGGCTCATTATTAGAAAATATTAAAATCAGAAGGTATTTGGTATATGTAATTATGTCAAACCTCAGGGGAGGTGGCTGTAATTTATCCTCAATTGTTTTATGTTTGAACATAATAGTTCCTAATTAATGATTTAAAAAATCTACTAAATATCTTTGTATCTTGTTATCTACTAATTAAATAAAATAATATTTAAAATACATCTTATATTAACTTAATGAACTTGTAACTATTTTTTTCATGTGATAATTTCATAACTTCAAATTTTAATTAATTTTTAATCAATTAAAGAAATTCTTAACTTTTTCTCAATTATACCAATATTTAATTTAAATTGGAAATTTAAAAAAAAAACTTTTTAATTTTTAAAATTTAAATTAAAATTCTCACAATAAAAAGAAGTTAATGACTAGATTAATATTATAAATTTCTCATATTTTCTATCTTCTAACCTGTTCTACAAAAATAAAAAATTATTTTATTATAATTACATAGAATACACACTTAAATATAATTACATTTCCCTAAATTCTTATCCCGAGAAAATATTGTACACATATTTTCTGAAAAATACAAGAGGAGAACTTCAAAAATATTGTAATTTTGAATATTGTACACTATGTTATCAAAATAAGTAATACTTGAATACCAGTCAACCATGGTTGATATTAACTAGTAATAAATCACAAAAATCTGAAACATAATTGACTTTTTTTTTTAATAAAAATGGTGTGTTACATAGTTCATATATATAGATATATAATAATTTTAAATTAAAATTTGCATTCAATAAAAAATAAATCAATGCAAGAATCTACGGTGAAAATATATGAAACACCCACTTTCTAGGGACTCAAACGTACAAATCTACACCCGCTTGATTATGAAATATTGACTTTATCACTTGAACAAGGTTTTCTTTGACTGAAAGTAAATTAAAATGACTACCTTCTACTATGATTATGATGTAAATAAAATCCTACTATCTAATATCCCTATTTAATTTAGAAATTTGAACTATTAGTCAAAATTTCAATAACCCATTTGTTTTGTCTTGGATATGGGGTAAAAGAACTCCTTGTATAAAGCTCCATCTCTCTTCTCTTTGTCATTCTCTTTCTGTTAAAAACTCCCTAATACGAGGCCATAACCACATGAGGCAACGACAAACAGCAAGACCACAAAATCTACGAGCAAATCCCCCCAACCACCCAACTCCTTGTATTAAAACATATCCACGTACTAAACACTTTCCAGCAAAGGCAAAGCATCTGCCTCCACCCAAGAACGAGGCCAGAATAGATGAAAATTTACGAGCGACGTCACACGAAGGCAAGGGTTGTATTAAGCTCTCTTCAAGGAGGATTCCGCCTCGGACAGGAGGTTCCCGGTGAGGTCCTGCATTGTAAAGAGGAATCAGCCCTCGTAAAGGAAATCTACGAAGCAATCACCGAATTCTTGGGGAAAATCTTGGACAGATCTCCTCGCAGCACCTCTTTAATACTTCATTCTCCCCCTCCCTCGCCGCCTATAAAAATCCCACCTATGAGCTCCTAAAAAGGAAAAAAAAAGAGGGATTCGCACTTCATTCACTGTGTGGTTGAACTCATAAAAATTCACCCCACATTAGTCTTAAATCTCAATATATTAATTTTACTCAAATACTATTGAAAATATAGGAGATCCATTCACATATGCACTATAATCGGATTAAAAGTTAACAACACTTAATTAAGTTATGAGATGAGAAATATTTTTTCTTTTTTTTTTTTTGTCGCACAATCAAACACCTAATGGTCGTATAAGTGGCACATGACCTTTTTCCATCAAGTATTTAATGGAGAGACAAAAATTTTTTTTAAAAAAAAATAAACTGAAAGTAAAAAATCCATAATCAATGAAATCAAATTATATAAGGCTTAAATTATGGGATGTAGAATGAGATTTTCTCGATTATAGTCTAGAGGAAAAAGTCTCATAACGGCTAGTTTGGTGGAAAAACATACAAAGGTTCAAATCACACCATATCAGCATTTTCCTTCCGGCATGAGCAATGCAAAATGATATAACCCCCAACCATTGGTTCAAAATATAGGCCGATATATATATATATATTCAATTTATATCTATTATTTGTTGAGTATATATGGACACCGGTAATATAGTGGATATCATATCAATCGCCAATACAAAGATATGGTTGATTGTATATATCAGGATAATAACAACAATAATACACAATACTGTATTATCGCAAATTCTGTGTCCGAACCTGAAATTTACACTTCTTTGATGAAAACTTTTCGTGATAGGATTTAGTTAACGTACTATCTATTACATGTATAATGAATATTTTCTTATTACCATTGTTAATAAATTGGTTTAAATGTATTTTTGATCCAGTAATTTAGAGAAATTTGTACTATAAAAAAATTAATTTATTGTAAGGGATATTAGAATGGTCAAATTTGACATTGGAACGGACTAATGAGGTTTGTAGCCATTTTTATAACGGCCACACCATCGGCCCCAAAATAATGAGTTACAAAATAATTGTAACGGCTAATACAAAAGTTGTTACAAATTTAACCGGTCTTTGTAACGGTCAGTCGAACCGTTTCACCCGTTGACCTAAACCAGAAAATGATTTTGTATCTCCGTTTGGAACGGATATTGCGAATTATAAATTGAAAAATTGGTACGGCTTTTGTGACAAAGAATGTGATAGTAGTGTATCACTATTGGAACGGTTTTTTCATCTGTATTTGTTAGGTGTTGTTTGTTTTGAAACGGTTTTTATAATTCTTATTGTAATGTGCATGTAACAAATATTGTAACGGTTATTGCTACACTCCCCTGCGCATGTTTGTTATTGATTTGTAGCAGTTTTTGAATCGGTTTTTATACCTCCCGTTGGAGTGGTCTTTTAACCAGTCTGGTATCACTTCTCGTAATTGCTGTACATTCAATTTTTGTAACGGCTTTGCTTGTATATGTTGCAACGGTCTTTGGTATGACTGTTGTTTGTGTGTATGTGTATTCCTAGAACCCATGCTAAGGCCGTTACAAAAAATTTATTTTATTTTATATTTTGTATAAAATATTAATTTAAATTCTGTTTATTTTATATATTTATTTTTTATAATTTATTGTTTAATTTGTTGAATATAAAAATGTATCGAATCGTGGTAGCAAGAAGAAATAACAATATTTATAACGAAATTAAAATTATCTTTACAATTTTTTTTAAAAATATAAATACATATTTTGAAAACAAAAAGATGGAAACCACAAAACCCGACCCTAATCCAAATCTGGATCGAGCTCCCCGTCGACTGCCTCATCGTTGTGCTGCGGGAGATCGACTGGATCTTGGGACGGTGGCGTCGATGGAGGCTCAGACTTGTCGTTCGCCAGATGCTGGACAATCTCCTCGAGCCTGGTGAGCCGATCATCGAAGTCCGGGCGTTGCTCTTGTGGTGGCCGGGGCGGTGGAGCAGATGACGAGCTCGGTTGCGAGGGTCTAGCGATCGTGTGGTGGGCCTCAAAGCCGAGTCCAAATACCCGATCCCTCTTCCGGCCGCTTGCTGCCGCCATCCACATCTGGTTCTCGGTCATGGCCACCGAGCTTTGAGAAGAGGGTGGAGGAGTTGATCATTTGGTGGCTGGTCAGCTTGTTGTTCCTCCACCATCCTCTCGAACGCCTCCTGCAATTGGAATACTGGACTTAGTATGAAAAAGATGAAATTATAATATAAATTGGAAAGGAAATTGAAAATAAACTTACCGCCACCTGCGCCACCCTCGGGCCGCTCCATTGGTTGTCCTCCTTTCTCTTGTAGACTTTGGAGAACAACTCCAGGCGACTGCGTTGTGCCTCATGTCAAAGAAAAAATTAAATAATTAATTAATGCACCTAAAATAATGAAATCACTTCAAATAAGCTTTATACTTACCATCTTCTACTTGTGGTGGCCAACGCACAAGGGCCCACCCTCTATAGACGGTCACTGTTGCGGCGGGGCTAGCTGCCCCGATTGGCCTTATTCTTGGCCGATATTTCCTTGAAGTCCTGGTTGTCCCAGTACTCCAACAGCTGTTGCCAAATCTGCTAGGCCAGCCAAAGCGGTCGAGACAGCTGGGCCCAAGCGTCGGAGAACCGTTTCCGCAGGAACAGTCCGACCTGCCACCAGATGACCTTGTACATCGACTCGTCGTCGCAGTTCCACCAGTGTTTAAGCTGCATATTAACATATTGAAAAGAAAGAGTTAGTAATTGATAATCGATAAAACGTAATTAAAACATAATAAAATATTAATACCTTAACAGTATCTTGCCAAAAACAGGATGTGCTCCTGTGAAATCTTCTTGATGCATCCCCAAGGGTAAGGATAGTGGTTTTTCACCATTGCAATGAAACTACAGAAATCTCGGTCAGACCTGAAAAAATAAATTACAAATTAAATGGAACCAAATCAACTGAAAAAAAAATTAAAAATGGCTAAGTGTTAGATTACCTCGCATCGCGGAGGCTGATGTAATGACGTGCAGACGGAGGTGGCACTTCAGGTGTTGGTGATGGTGGTGGTGGTGGTAAATCCCATGGCCGAGGCCCCGGTGCTTGAGAACTGGAGGCCCCCGGGGCCTGAGAATTGGAGGCCACCGCGGCCTGTCCATTACCGACCTCCGCGATCGGTGACACCGGAGGCCTGTGGCATTGCAGGCTGTGCTGGTGGAGTCGTTCTAATGGCTGGAGCCAGAGTCGTTTGGCAACAACCATGACCACGTCTCACGGGGCGCCTTCCACAATGCGGGGAAAGGGGCACCGTGTGGCTAGTAGTCCACAGCCAACAATTACGTCCGCCAACCGAACAGCAACACCAACCAAATTCCCACCGACGCCTCGCACAGGCCGTCGACAAGAACAACACAATTTCCAACAATCAACAATATAATGCAGCGGAATCAGTAAATCAACACGTCGTGCAGTAAATGCGTTTTATATTGATAGCAGAAATACTGAAGATTACAGCAAGCTAGCCACGGGGATCGCCGTGAGGGGGATACTAGCAATGCACACTGAGCTTCGAGTGGTCATTCCCCCCTATAATAGGCTTAAAAAGAAATTTCCTATCGACAAAACTAGACACTAGAAAAGCTGAAAATTGCATCTCATGGGGCATAAAGGGCCACATGAGCAAAAGTAAATATTACAGTAAAGACTCTAATAACCTGCGGAGGCCTAGTGCCTGTCGGCGGAAGTGTTGGTCGGCCGGATGGAACATGGCTGAAATTGGGTCAAGGGGGCCGAGAGTGCGGGCGGCCCTTGACATTCTCCCCCACTTGAGATGCCGATGTCCTCGGCATCATGGAAGCATGGTACGCTTCAATCAAAGGTAGGAAGGCCTTAAGGTCCGTCACCCGTTCCCAAGTATTCTCCTCGCTGCTGCATCCCCTCGACTTCACCAGGTACTCAGTAACATCTTTCTTCGCAGTACGTGTGGCTCGGTGGTTCAGGATAGCTTCGGCCACCCTCTTCTGGGTCTTCTTCAATTCAAGTTGGGGGCGGCTCGGCTGATTGCGGGTGTCATCCTCCTTGTTGGCTGTATATTTCTTCAGTTGGCTCACATGGAGGACATTGTGAATCTTCCACCAGGAAGGTAACTCTACCTTGTAGGCTACCATCCCAATACGCTTGATGATGGGTAAAGGACCGACGTACTTCTGCATAAGGCGAGGATCTCTCCCCTGGCCGACTTTGATAATCTCGGGTCCGGAACCTTCACCATCACAAGGTCTCCCGCGGTAAAATCGACGAAGCGGCGATTCTTATCTGCATACTTCTTCATCCGCTTCTGTGCTTTCTCGAGGCAGCTTCTGGCTATCTCAACATTTCTTTTCCATTCCTCAGAGAAGCTTCGAGCAAGTGGGGATCTCACACTCTGTGGGGAGTCAATAGTGTGAGGGAGGAGCGGCTGCTGCCCAGTGACAATTTCAAAAGCGCTCTTGTTGGTGGAAGAGCTCTTTTGGGCGTTGAAACACAGCTGAGCGAGATCCAACAGCTTCACCCAATCCTTTTGAGTACCACGTACATAATGTCAGAGATATTCCTCCAACATAGAATTAAAGCGCTCCGTCTGGCCGTCGGATTGTGGATGATAGCTGGAGCTCATATTCAGTTTGGACCCGAGGAGTTTGAACAGCTTGGTCCAGAAGACGCCAGTGAAACGGGAGTCCCGATCGCTGACGATGTCTTTCGGCAGTCCCCAGTATTTGACAATATGCTTGAAGAAGAGATGAGCCGTCCCTTCCGCCGTAACATGTTTTGGGGCTGCAATAAAGGTAGCGTATTTGGACAAACGGTCTACCACGACGATAATGCTCCCTAAGTCTCCCACCTTAGGCAAGCCAGAAATGTAGTCCATGGAAACACTTTCCCACGGTCTCTTTGGGATGGGCAGTGGTTGCAGCAAACCAGCCTTCTTCTGATGGTCTGCCTTGTCCTGCTGACAAATAGCAGGTGCGGACATATGTCTCTACATCATCCCGCATCTGTGGCCAATAATAGGCCCTCTGCGCCAACGCATAGGTGCGCTCTTCTCCCGGATGTCCCGCCCAAAGAGTGTCATGGCATTTCGAAATAAGTGATTTCCGCAGGTCCCCGCCCTTTGGTATATATACGCGGTTTCCCTTGGTCATCAGAAGTCCGTCTTCTAACCAGAACCATCGAGCCTTGCCCTGCTCGACCAAATAAACCAGGCCCTGCGCAGCTGGATCTTTCGGTAATAGCTCACGCGCCCGGTCCTTCACCGAGGTGGCAACAACACTCGAGGAAAGTGCCGCTACCGACCCCAAAGTAGCCAAATCTGCCCTGCGGCTCAGCGCATCTGCCACAAGGTTGCTAGAGCCGGCCCGGTACTCTAACACAAAGTGAAATTCTGACAGCATTTCCTGCCAGCGTGCCTGCCTGCTGGTCAACTTTGGCTGCGACATGAAATGACTCACTGCAGTGTTGTCCGTCTTGACCACGAAGGGAGAGCCCAATAAATAATGCCGCCATAGTCTAAGGCAATGAACTACGGCCAGCAACTCTTTCTCGTGCACTGAATAGCGCCTCTCAACATCTTTAAGCTTCCTGCTCTCATAGGCAACTGGGTGGCCGTCTTGCATTAGGACGCCTCCTAAGGCAAAGTCTGAAGCATCGGTCTCCACCTCGAAAGGTTTCGACATATCTGGTAAGGCCAACACAGGATCTGTCACCATTGCCTCCTTAAGGCTGTCGGAGGCCACTTGGCATTGGGATGTCCAATTCCAAGTCTCCGTCTTCTTCGTCAAGTCTGTCATGGGCCGTGCTATCTCAGAGTAGCCCTTCACAAAGCGCCGATAATAATTAGCCAGGCCGAGAAATGACCGCAACTCATGTACATTACTCGGTAGCTGCCACTCCTGGATAGCCTGTACCTTCTTGGGATCCATTCGTATCTGCCCGGTCCCCACAATGTGTCCCAAGAAGCTGATAGTCTCCTGAGCAAACGAGCATTTCGACACCTTCGCATATAACTCGTGCTCACGGAGTCTCGCAAGAACCTACCACAAGTGCCTAACGTGCTCGGCCAAGGTCTTGCTGTACACAACAATATCGTCCAACTACACCACCACGAACTCATCAAGAAAACCATGGAGTACTTGGTTCATCAAAGTGCTGAAGGTAGCTGGAGCATTCGTCAGGCCGAAAGGCATGACAAGGAACTCAAAAGCTCCATACCTCGTGACCACTGTCGTCTTTGCCTCATCGCCCTCCTTGATCCGGACCTGCCAATAGCCCGACCTCAAGTCAATCTTCGTAAAATACTTCGCTTGGCATAAACGGTCAAAGCAGTCCGCCACGAGCGGTATAGGATATTTGTTCTTCACAGTAATTTTGTTCAGGGCCTGGTAGTCACAACACATCCGTAGGGAGCCGTCGGCCTTCTTCTGAAACAGGATTGGCGCTCCATACGGCGACTTCGCGGGCTTAATAATGCAACTCTCCAACATATCCTTCAGCTGCGTCCTAAGCTCCACAAGCTCAGGCTGCGTCATTCTGTAAGGTGCCCTGGCAGGAGGCTTCGTGCCAGGCACCAACTCAATCTCGTGATCCACTGCCCTCTTCGGCGGTAGCTTCCGAGGCAGTTCATCGGGCATCACGTCTTCAAACTCTCTCAAGAGCTTCTTCACCACGCTGGGTATGGGGCCCGACGCCTTTTCAACTTCATCAAGGCGAAGAGTGCACAAGTAGGATGGTTCATTCCGCTTGCGCCCCTTCTCAAACTGCATGGCCGACAAATTTCTCCCACCGGTCTGCCCGGCCAGCACTGGGATGATGCAAGGTTTGGCGCCCAACATCATCAAGGAATCAACATAGGGTAACACCGCCGTCCGTGTATCCCGCAAAAACTCAAGCCCGAGGATGAGCTTGAAGTCGTCCATCACGACCACAGAAAGATTAGTCTTGCCTTCGAACGGACCAATCTTAACCGTCACAGATTTCGCCACGCCAGCAATGGGCTGCGCAGCCGAATTGATGGCCTTCACTCGACCAACTCCCTTCTCTAGAACAAGCCCGAGTCTCTCTACTTCGGCGCTCGCTAGGTAGTTGTGAGAAGCACCAGTGTCGATCATAGCACGAACCGGCTTGCTATATGAATCTTCACATTCACGTACATCAACCCTTTCTTCCGAAAAGACCTGGATTGTGTCTTGTCTTCAGTCTGGCTCCCCTCAAGAGCCGGGGCAGTCTTTCCTGCCCGGGGAGGCACTGCCTTCTTTGCAGCCACATGGGACAACGTGTTGCACCATTTTGATATTGCACTCAGGTTGTCCTCATCCTCTCCTCAGAATCATTTCCCGCCACTCGTCATCTCGGGTGGCTCTGCTGACTTTGCGGGTGGCACCTTCTCAGTATAGGTCGCCAGCGCATTCAACAGCTGTCTCTTCGGGCAATCCCGATATCGATGCGGGCCATCGCACAGAAAGCACCCACTACTTCTCTGTGACGCCCCTTGCCTGTTGTCCAAGGGCTTCCCCCTGCTGGAGTTCCCTTGCGAACTGGAGGGAGTGTGGGACCTTCGCTCTCCCCCACTCCTGTTCGAGTTACTCTTGAACGGTTTCGACCCTCCCGGCCTATTTTGTGCGGGACTAGGCGTCGTCTGCCTATCCCTCCGAGACTCTGGGTTGAAATCTGCCAAGCGTTCGGCCGCAGCCATCGCTGATCCCAAATCAGCCACACGTTGACGCTGTAACTCAAGTCGCGCCCACGGTTTCAGGCCCTCCATAAAGGTGAAGAGCTTGTCCTTCTCCGACATATCCCTGATGTCCAACATCAGTGCCGAAAAGGCCTTGACATAATCCCGCACGGAGCCGGTGTGTTCTAGCTTCCGCAGCGCCCGTCGGGCATTATATTCAACATTCTCCGGGAAGAACTGCTCACGAATGGCTTCCCGCAGAAGGTCACAAGTGTCCAGGCGTATGTGGTTTGCTTGAACCTCGGCATACTTGGTACGCCACCATAGCTTGGCATCACCAGTCAGATACATGGTTGCAGTAGACACCCTCCTTACCTCGTCGACCACATTAGCTGCAAGGAAGTACTGTTCCATGTCAAACAGGAAGTTCTCGACCTCCTTCGCATCTCGAGCACCGCCGTAGGCCTTCGGTTCAGGAATCCGAAGCCTAGCACCATTATCAGGAGCAACAGGTGCGTTGCCCACCGCCCGTTGGAGAATTCCAATCTGTAGGGCCATTTCTTCCATCTTGCGTTGCATATCAACAACACCGCCCTGGCCATAAGCATCTCGGACCGCATGCTGGCATTCCCTCAGGTCGGAACGCAGCTCCGAGATCTCATGCTCCAGTGTGGCAACATGATCTTCCAAATTCTCGACCACCTCAGTCAACCGGGAGATTTCGGCCTCCGGGTCTGTGATCCCTTCGCGGGGCGCCTCGGCCCCTCTCGGACTCTCGGGGTCCTGGTCCGACATTCTAGCAGAACTGGCTCTCATAACCCGCCTCGGCCCCATCAGGCAACCGAGGCTCTGATACCACCTCTCACGGGGCGCCTTCCGCAATGTGGGGAAAGGGGCACCGTGTGGCTAGTAGTCCACAGCCAACGACTACGTCCGCCAACCGAACAGCAACACCAACCAAATTCCCACCGATGCCTCGCACAGGCCGTCGACAAGAACAACACAGTTTCCAACAATCAACAATATAATGCAGCGGAATCAGTAAATCAACACATCGTGCAGTAAATGCGTTTTATATTGATAGCAGAAATACTGAAGATTACAGCAAGCTAGCCACGGTAATCGCCGTGAGGGGGATACTAGCAATGCACACTGAGCTTCGAGTGGTCATTCCCCCCTATAATAGGCTTAAAAAGAAATTTCCTATCGACAAAACTAGACACTAGAAAAGCTGAAAATTGCATCTCATGGGGCATAAAGGGCCACATGAGCAAAAGTAAATATTACAGTAAAGACTCATGCCTAAGACTCTAATAACCTGCGGAGGCCTAGTGCCTGTCGGCGGAAGTGTTGGTCGGCCGGATGGAACATGGCCAAAATTGGGTCAAGGGGGCCGAGAGTGCGGGCGGCCCTTGACACCACGTCAGGGAGGGGTCGAAGCACCGATCGTCATGGCCTAAAATAACAAAAATGTAGTGAATTTACAATGTAAGTACAGAAAATTAATTACATACATTTTAAAAAATTACATATATTTCTTAAAATTACAAAAATTCCAAAATTACAGAAAATTTACGTATATTTCCTAAAATTACAAATTCCTAAAATTACATGAAATTATATATATTTCCTAAAATTACAAAAAATCCTAAAATTACAGAAAATTACTTAGATTCCCCAAAAATTATAGAAATTACAAAAATTACATAAGTTACCCAATATTAGGCGAAATTACATAAATAAGCCAATAATTTCCTAAATTATAGAATTGCATAATAATGTCAGAACATTACAGAGACAACCCAATAATTTTAGAAAATTACATAAGTAACCCAATAATTTCAAAAATTATAGAAAATTACATATATTTCTTAAATTACAAAATTCTCAAAATTACAAAAAAAATTACGTATATTTCCTAAAATTACATGAAATAACATGTATTTCCTAAAATTACAAAATTCCTAAAATTCATATATTTCTAAAATTACAAAAATTCCTAAAATTACAGAAAATTACATAGATTCCCCAAAAATTACAGAAAATACAAAAAATTATAATAAAATTATAAAAATTACATAAGTTACCCAATATTTGACAAAATTATAGAATTAACCCAAATTTATAGAAAATTACATAAAAATTATATAAATTCCATAAATACCTAACACTATAGAAAATTACTTACATTTTCCAAATATTACAGAAAATAACATAACATTTACAAAATTTACACAAATTACAGAAAATAACATTTACATAACACTTACCAATTATAGAAAAAAAAACATAACATAACATTTACAAAATTTACAAATTTTCATATAATACAAAAGAATATAGAAAATTACCAAAATTAACAAAAAATACAGAAAAATCCCAAAATTTACAAAATGCACAGAGAATTTTGTATGATTCCATAATTAAAAAACACATAAAATAATACCAATTTTGGTAAATTATCAGAAAATACAAAAAAATTACATCAATATTAAATGGACTTACCTGTTGGGTGGAAGTGGAGGAAATGCGGCGTCAACTGGTGGTGGAGCAGGCGGCGGAGGCGAGCTTGGTGGTGGAGGCGAGCAGGCGATGGAGGTGATGGTGAGTGGGGGTGGCGGTGGTGGTGGTGGTGGTGGTGAGGGAGGTGAGTTGGTAGTGGTGGTGAGTGAGGGGAAAGGGGAGATGAATTGCAGGTGGGAGAGAAAAATTTAGGGGGAGGGGGGGGGGGGAGGATTTCATCAGGTGGGAGACAAAAATGGCTAAGTGTCCCTTTTTATACTAAGACTTTTTGGAGCAGCTTTTGTATTACACTTCTAATGCATAGCCATTACAAAATATATTTAGGAACGACCCAAAAATCGTTATTGAAGCCGTTACAAATATTGAAACGACATTGCTTGTACGCACACACAATTGGGCTCCATTTATAGAGCCGTTACAAAGTGAGATACAAATTTTGCAGTAAAAAAATACGATGTCGTTTTGCTTGTGTAGTGGAAAAGCCGATACAAAAGCCGCTACAAAATAAAATTATTTTGCAAAAAATAATCATTAAAAAATCATAATAACACATTTTCAAAATTATTAATGTTTGATAAAGTTATATAATGTGTAAATAATACATTATGAATCACAATACATTTTGAATGCAGATTGATATATGGTCACATAATAAAATAAATTTGTATATGCATAATTGTTAGTAATTCGCTGATGTAACTTTGATTATATATTGTTGTACTGCATCGCTTAATCAGACCGTCAAATAAAATATCCAATCGTTAGATATGATCAAACTAGTAAAAGAATAAACTTGATGAAGTTTTGTACTAATTTGGTTTACAGATGTCGAGATATCGTATCGGGTACATAATAGTAGCTTGTGGATCCGGTGCATCATTAAAACGGGCCGTCTGATTTGAAATCGGACCGTCATATATTCCAGTTTGTTATGAATCGAGTGCACGAATTATAAGATATCGTACCAGGAATGATATTTTTTGATATACACACTATTTGTACCTTCATGTCTCTAATCGAATCGGCCCAACGACACTTGAACAACACGACATGCAAGTTCGGAATAAGTTATCTCTTCGAGTATTTCATAGTAGTCATTGTCCGTGTCTGTGTACGATGTGCTTTTCACACACACCCCATTATTCATTGTTGACTTGCCCACGTTGTGTCGTTCTGTTTGGAAGTTGAAACTATTCACAAAATAACACGGGAATGTTGTCACCTCACTGCATGGACCCCAATAGTGACACTTAAGGAGCTCCTGATCTGTGTCGTTCTACTCGGGATAAACCTGCAAATTCGTATTAATACAAATTAATAACGGACTTTGGAGCCAAGTCATCAGCCCATACGAAAAAATACATCAACTTACACGACGTTTGAACCAATCCTTGAAATCAGTTGCTACCAGTTGATCAATAATTGGATCTTCCGAGTGATGGCCGCGCCCATATAGTTCGTTCAGGAATTCCCTTGTTGCAAATACATATTAATGAAAATGCACGCTTACAACCAAGATTTACCTATATATATATATATGCATATACTTACTCGTAATATGGCGTGACTACTGCACAATTGTACAATACATACATGTCTATTATATGTCGTTCTGCACCACTTAGCCATTTCTTCTTTGAGGTACCACTAGTTCGGCCAAGGTAGTTGAAAATAGACCTTTGGATGCTATCATCCTTGGTGGTCAGATCATCGTTTCGAGTGGGTCTGCTTCATTTGCAAAGAACGTGCGGCTCAAAGTAGTGGAAAGTGAATAGCCCGATTTCCTCCACCATGTATGCCTCGACAATTGATGCCTCGACGTGTGCTTTGTTCTTCACCTTCTTCTTCAAACCGTGAAGGAATCTAATCATATGAATATTTAATTATTAACATATGGATGACAATAAAAGTGCAACAAATTAAATACGTGAACCTTAATTACCTCTCAAATGGGTACATCCACCTATACTGCACTGATCCTCTCTCACGAGCCTCATATGACAAGTGAACAATGAGGTGCTCTATTGAGTTAAGGAAAGCTGGCGGAAAAATTTTCTCAAGATTACACATGATAACGGCTACGCTGTCTTCCAACTCCTGTAGTTTGGTGACATCAAACGTAGTCGAGCATATGTGCTGGAATAGCAAACTCACCTCCGTTAATGCGTTCCACACGTGCTCCGTTAAGGCAAGTAGGATCAACTTCTGCATAAATACGTGACGGTCGTGGTTCTTCATGCCGTGCATCCTTAAAACTGTGAAATCGACACAACGGGCAATATTAGATGCATAACCATCAGGAAACCTTAGACAACGAATCCAATCATATATCATCCTCTTTTGCTCCTTCATCAAGGTATACACCGCTTTAGGCATCGCGTTCGGGCTTCGTTCATCCCACTCAAGCTCTGGCCGATTGCATATAGTTTTTAAGTGTTTGCATGCATTCAGATTGTCTTTGATTTTTTCCTGTATATCCATCACGGTGTTGAATATGTTGTCAAACACGTTTTTCTCAATGTGCATGACATCAAGGTTGTGTCGTATCAGAAGCGTTGGCCAGTATGGAAGATCCCAAAATATGCTTTTCTTCATCCACTTGTGGATGATACCATATCCTGGTGGAAGTGTCATAGGTTCTTCGACAGTAGGACTGAAGTCTGCTACCTAATCGCAAATATGCTTCTAGTCAGTCGCATGCGTGCAACCTTCCATTCCACTCGATTTCTTGTGAAGTTTTTCCTATTCCTACGGTAAGGATGGTCCAGTGGTAGAAACTGTCTGTGGCAGTCAAAGTAGCATGCTATCCTACAGTGCTGCAAATGGAATGTCCGTGTGTCATCCATACAAACTGGGCAACCCTTGATACCAGTGTACTCCATCCAGACACCATCACATAAGCAGGTAGGTTGTTCACAGTCCACATCAATGCCGCACATCATGAATACTTGGTTGGTAGCATTGTCGTGCGTCCATACACCCACATGCCACAATTGTAAAAACTCCTCGATCAACGGCTCCAGATACACATCGATCAGACGCTTCGGATTTGACGGGCTAGGGATCATCATCGTGAGGAACATATACTCAAACTTCATGCACGTTCCCGGCAGGAGATTGTACTGTGTGAGTATAACGGGCCAATATGAGTAAGTTTTACCATACTGCCCGTGCGGCGCAAACCTGTCTATGCACGGCCCTAGCCTAACATTATGGGGTTCCAATGCAAAGTCGGGGTATGTCTGGTCAAAATGTCTTCAAGCCTCTGCATCGGACGGATGACACATGTAGCCCTCCTCCGTTTAATGTGTGGCATGCCACATCATGTGCTCAGCAGTCGCTGTCGAAGTATACAACCTTTGCAGTCGGGGACTAAGCGGCAGGTACCTAAGAACGGTATACGGGGACTTCTGGCGATGGGGATCTCACTGTCTGGTCGGCTTGTACCTAGCTTCTCCAAAAATCTTGCAGTATTCCAGATCAATGTCGTCCTTCCAGTACAACATGTAACCATTTTTACACGCATCAATCTTCTCAACAGGTAAACCCAAGTCTCTAATCAATTTCTTCGTACTGTAGTAATCAGGAGGGAAAGTGTGATCGTGAGGCATTATATGATCAGCCCACTGACACATTCGATCATATGTGCGCTCGGATAAATTGCCCTCGGCCTTGATATTCACCAAACTAGTAACCGCCCCCAATTAAGATTGGGTACAACCGCTCCACAACGACTGGTCGGCAGTACACACTACATCGAAAAAACAGTCTGACAACCCCGACACATAATCATATAGCCCACCCACGTACCATGAACAAGGACTGGCATCAGTAGGACATGACCTCGTACCATCATCAGGCACACCCTCATGGTAAGAGGAAAAATAACCCGGCCCGGCTGCATCATAAACCATCCTCTACGCCCAATCCATCTGTTGTTGATCAATCCAATGCGAACTACCCTCCTCCTGAGTAGATGGGGTTTGCTCCTCCTGCGCTTGATGGGTGGTCACAGCATCAAAGTACTCCTGCACCCTCTCCTCGTCGTGATAAGTCCAATTATAATATTTTGGAATAAATCCGCGCCTACATTAGTCAAAATTGACCTCATTAGGTGTTTTGAACCTTCTATTTTTGCACTTCGGACACAGGCACCTAATCTTATCTCCGTCCATATATTGATCCTGGGACTGAGCGCACTCTATGAAAGTTTTTTTTAACACCATCCTCAAACTGCGGTGTAATATCCGCCCTATTCGGGAGGTTCTTCTCATACATCCATCTTCTCATTTGCCTTATCATGATGACAACTACATATGCGCAGACATACATATACACACATTTAGAATAATATATATTTACATATATTGTCAATCTATAAAAATAAATAAACGGCGTTTACTTGAAAAAAACGGGTTCAAGTTATTACCTTGTCAGAGCAACTCAATAAACCAACAGTAACTGAACAAGTGTATGTGCACTAATTGTGGTCGAGAGAGATTGAGAGTGTGTGTGGTTAATCAAGACTAGAAAAAATGAAATAAATTGAAAGCATCATGCAACATAATATATAGAATTATATGTACCGATTTTTGTTGCAACAAACTATCAGTTGAAATATTACCGTTGGAATATAACCATTAGATACATAAATATTTGTTAGGTCTTTGGAACGGTTGTGTTCTCAACAAACAAGCCATTGCAATTGTAACTGTGTTTGTATCACATCCTGTTACTTACCTTTTGTAGCGGTTTTAGGTACAGTATATGTAACGACAAACTTACATTTAAAGAAAACCGCTACAAAATAAACAGACCATTCAAAAGGCTGTCCCAATATTGTAACGGCTTTTAATTTTGTAACGGATATTGTAACACGCTGTATTAGAATGGCCGTCAGCCGTTACAAGATTAAGAAGCTATTTCAAAGGCTGGTACAACGTGTAACAGCTTCATTTTTGTAACGGTCTTACATACACCAACAAATTTTAACGGTCTTTGTAATGGTGTTTCATACGTCTGAAATACAATTTCCTCTCATGCAAGATTGTGACGTCATATAACTTCTTCCGTTCCAATATTGTTACAAAAACCGTTGATATTGGAACGGCTTCTTGGCCGTTACAAAAAAACCGTTCCAAATCCCGTATTTTTTTTGTAGTGTTGGCATTTTCGTCCTTAATTTTCTAGATAGCATTTTGGTCCTACATCTTATTAATTTTCGCAATTTTAGTCATTTTTTCTGTCGGAGTTCACCCTTCTTGCCCAAAAAAATGCATGTGTATCTCACGGAACCTTTTAAAATTGGGGTTCCTGATTCCCATTGGCCCATTTTGGCTAGCATTATTTCCTTGAATTTTCTAAAGTCACATTTTTTGTCATGCATCTTTTTAAGTTTCGTGATTTTAGATATTTTTTTGGTTAGAGTTCAACCTTCTTTCCAGTGGAGGTGAACTTCGGTGAAACAATGATTGAAATCGCGAAAATAAAAAGGATGTAGACCAAAATGCTATCTCAAAAAGTTAAAAAATAAAAACACTAACCTTTTGTTTAGATTTGGTTTTGGGCTATTTCCGGAATCGATCAAAACAACCCAAATGTTTGACAATATTTCACAAAAAATATTTTGGCTCATCTCATTTTTTTAAATGTTGTTTTAGGTTTACTATTCAAACTTTTTCCCCATGTTTACGAGATTCCTCCCTTTTTTCTTAGTTCACCCACCTTCTTCTCTCTCCTTTTTTGTGTTTATTTTCTTTTATTTATTTTTTGTGAAATGTGATGAATTAATTAATATATTTAGCGTGAATTTTTTTTATTATATGCATGTAAAACCTGTATGCTATGACGACTAGTATGTATAATCACAATTTACAAGTGTTAGAATTTATATTGTAATATATAAGAAGCTATAAATTATTGATATTAAAAAATTACTTAAATTATAATTCAATACTTTCACAAATTCTAATGCATGGGTTCGAACTCTACCAATGCGTAAGATGATAGTCTACTTCATAGTATGTGCTGTTTGTATACTGGAAGATATTGTTTAGATATAATTTATGTGATATTGTTGATCAGGATATGATTGTTGTAATTGTAATCGATTTACTTCAATTAATAATATTTATCACTTTCACTAGGAGTGTACGCAGTGCGGGTTGAGCCAATTTAGGTATTTTTTTGACCCAACCCAATGCTTGCGATTTTTAGAAAGATTAAACCCAAATCCAACCAAACAATCATTAAATCGTACTTTGCTGTCTAATTGGGAGGGGGGGGGGGGGTTGCAATTTTTAATATAGAATCAATCACTTGTATAATTATATTATTATTTTGTGACAACTTATACTTTTATTACAATTAGTTTTCATAATAAATGCATATTCTTGTAGTGCTAATTAGCAAAAATATAAAGATACACTAAAAGAAATATGATTTTTCGTTATGATTAACAACTATGGTCAAAAGAAAAAATTGTAGTGGGTACAAACTAACCATGGCTCCGCAACAGTCATAAACTGTTGTTTCTGCAAGTGAGGCCAAAACATTAGCCACATATAAAGCCTAAAACCATGGAAAATACTTTGACCATAGCTAAAAACCATGACAAATATTGTTAATCGTGGTAAAAATTTAAACTTTCACATTGCTTTTATTTGACCGTTATTAATAATATTAATTCACCACGATATAAAGCGTGTGGTCATTTATTATAGCATAGCGAAAACCTACTTTTTTATAGTGATATGAGATATCAATTACAATGTATAAAAATAAACACTTATACATGATTATATATTTATTATTATAGAAGAATACAAAAAAATATAAAAAACTTACTAATTTTTTTATTAATAAGATTGTGAAAAAAATCCATAGTAATTTATATACACAAATTATATATATATATAGGTGGAATTATACACATGTGTACATTATGTAATTCACGAGTATGAGACTGTTTGCGAGAGCTTCTGCTTCTAAAGAAGTGATTTTCGTAGAAAAAGTTGAAAGTTGTAGCAGAATCAAAAGTGAGTAGTGTTTGTACAAAAAAGTGAAAAGTAGATAAAAGCTAAATTGGTAGTGTTTGGGAGAAAAGCACTTTTAAAACACGTTTAATTGATTAAATATCGTTTTGTCCCCATGTATTAAACAAATGCTCTTTTGCTTTAATATTTGCACTTATCTCTTGATTATAATAATTATTTTTCCTCAAAAATAATAATTTTTTTCCAATTAGTATATTTCATATTTAATTTTTTACAAAATGATTATAATTTATATTATTAAACTATTCAATATTAATAGAAAAACTGAATGTTTAGTTCAATAATGTTCCTATTATGTAACATAATTGTTCATTCATACACAATAAATAAGCTTACAATATTGACAAGATAATTATTATTTTTAATTAATCCTAGCAATTTAATTTTTTTTTCTATAATTTAGGAATAATATCATATAATATAGAAAATAAAATAGTAAAATTTTAAAATATTAAACATGTTAAATTATAAAATTTGTTAGTGATAAATTATTCAAATTATTTAAAACTTCTAACATCAACCTTAGATGAGCAATTTTGAAAATACATTGAAAAGGATAAAATCGAATTGAAATTATTATAATGAGGGTAAAGTAGTTTAAAAAGAAGTTGAATTTATTTATAAAAAAACCAAAGCAGCTAGAAGCACCCCCAAGGTGCTTCCAGCTTTTGGCTTAAAAGTGCTTTCCGTAGCAGTTTCAAAAGCAGAAGTTGGCATTCCAAACACCTCAAAAGTACTTTTTAGCATCCAAAAGCTGAAAAGCGCTTTTTCGAAGCGCGCGCAAACACTCCTTATAACTACTTGTGCATAACCATGTATCAAATTAACTTATTTACAAATTAATTCATTAAAGAATTGTGTCATTGTTACACCAATATAAAGTAAAGTCATGTGTCTATATTTATATGTATATAAAGGTATTTATGGAATATAAGATTTTATTTTAATTATTGATATTTATAGTATACAATAATATAAATAAATACCAAATACAATAAAATGTAAGACACAACTTCCTATAAAAATAGTCTAAAAAAAATAAATATACATGTGTATATATATAATGCTATTCATAATTTGACATAAATAATATTTTATCCATCCCAAAAATAAATCCAAACATACTACAACATATCTCAAACTATTTTACTTTATCTCCAAAAATAAATACAAACATACTACACAATTTCCAAAACTGACCCCCTTATCTTTCATTTTCTCTCTCTACTTTTACGAAACAAGACAAACTAAATACAAAATGGATCCAAACACAACATGAATAACCTAAGTTATAGGACAAAAAATGTATTAATTAATCCTAGAAAGTATTATAACAAATTCAAGTATGATATATTATGTTTTATTAATATAAATCCCTGGGAAGTTGAGCACAAATTTTGATGATTGCATTATTCAATTCCTCCACAAGATTACCGAGTTTGGACAACATAAGCAGAACAAAACCAGACATAACCCTTAAAAGAAGACAATTACTCATCAACTGAAATGAAGCAAAAGCCAAATTAGCAAGCAAAAGATCTCTCCCACATAACTTATGTCATGAAAAACACAGATAGATTTAAACCGCAGGCGGATAGAGTTGAAGCACCTTCTTCCAAGATGGCCTATTGCTTATATCATCCCACCATGCGCTCACATGCTTCCGGTCCCTTATCATGTACTCCTTCCCCAAACCCGTCATCAAGAACTGACCAAACGGGAGGTGGCTAAGGTCAGCCAGGCTAAACGAGTCGCCAGCCAGGTATTTGCTCGTAGAAAGCCTTTGTTCATACACGTCCAACACACATGCAAGCTTCTCCTCGTCTTCTTTGATGCGTTTTTGGTCGGGGACTACTCCCAGTTTCGGGCCAAACAAGACTTGAACTACTAAGTCGTAGAGCGGTGGCTGGAAATTGTGCGCTTCGACTTCCAGCCATTGCTCTACTAGGCCCCTCTCTTCCATCGTCGTCCCCAACAGTTCAGTTCCTTGTGACTTGTATTTCTCGGCATAGTACCTTATGATAGCCCTCGATTCTGCACCAATTTTGAAACGCTTACTAATTGTTTCAATATTGATAGCTAAAATAGAGGCCAAGAAAATGTTTTCTAACCATATAATGTGTTGTCTCCATCTTGAATGACCGGAAGAACACCGAAAGGCTGCAAGTATGCAAGAATCACACTCATAAAAAGCTTTGCTTTGTATGCAGAATATATCTACACAAAGATTTTCATCTACAGGGAAAAAGTTATTCACCTTCAACTGAAAAATTGTATTTTTCATCTCATAAGATAGGGGCTCTACATTTGGTCCTGTTCTTTACACAAATTTTGAAATGGTCTCAAGATTGGATTTTTTTCGACACATTTAGTTCTGCAACCCAACTTCTTTCAGACAACAGACGACAAAATTCACGCAGCCATTATTTTTCGACAAAACGTGGCTTTTGGGAGTAAATGTGAGGAAAAATTGAATTGTTTGTACAATAAGTATGTATCCCATATCAGCGTATCCAGTGAGACAAAAAATATTGAGGTAAAATAACATTTTTCGTCTCACCTATTGGGGGGGGGGGGGGGGTTGTCACATTTTTTGTCCCAAATTAGAGTTTTTCAATACATTTAGTTCTAAGAGCGACTTCCCATCGAAGAAAACATGCAATACACTTGATTTGTTGTATGTATATATATATATATATATTATAGAAAGTTAGATTATGGGATTAAACGTGTTAAAAAAACTCAATTTTAGGACTATTTTAAAATTTGTATAAAGCAAAGTACGAAAAATATTCCCCTATCATATAGCACTAAGTATGCAATTTTGCTCCTTGAACCATATCATTATTAGGCTCAATTCCTCTGGAATATGTGGAATGGAAGAATAAATATTTGGTTTTTCTTATCACTTCAGTTTCTAACTTATATATGAGACCTGATATAATATACAAATTTTATTTCACTAATTTAGTTCTTCAGAATAAAAAAAGTGCAATTTTGCCAACTAAAATATCCTATTTGATAGTTTATTTCATTAGAAAAAAAAAAATCACTATTTGCTATATTTTTTGATGAGATAATTGGCCCAAAGACCCAACTCTGGGAGGCCCAACTACCTAGACGACCCAACAGACCAAACGCATAAGCCCAGCCCCACATTGGCCTTACCCGACCCGGCTGAACCCTCTTATATATCCAATCCTAACCCCAGCCCTCATTCTTTCCTTCTTCGCCCCTTTGACTCTGCAGATCTGGTGTCTCCCTATAGCAGATTCTCTCTACCATTTTTCTGTTACCTCTTGCCTTCTTCTTTGTTCCATTCCTTCTGTGTACTGTCTTTGCTTCACTATAAATGTCGATTCTTCGCTCGTACAGAAGAGAGATAAGTCTTACAACTCTTATTGTGGTGTGTTATAAGGTTTTTCGAGGCTTTCTGATATTCATCTTCCTTAAGTGGAAATACCCTCCCCGCACCTCTGTGTGAGCGTTTCTGTGAAAATCCAGTGGGTTTGACCTTGTGTAGGTCGGTGTTGCTTTTGTCTGTGTGGTGCAACCGGTAGTTGAGTGCCGACCTGTTGTGGTTGAAGGTCTTCTCACTCCGGATCTGTGGCTATCTGAGCCTGTTACAAAAGGATTTGTTCCCGTTGCTTCTTTATCATTAATATTTTTGAGTACTATTCTGTTACTTTGTATTATCCTCAAATTTATTGTATTATAAGGGTTCTCGAACCTATTCCCATTTTTAATTCATTGGTGATTGATCTTGGTGGTCGCATTCGTGGTCTGTCCACTCCTAATAGTGGTATCAAACCCGGTTTTCACCGGTTCTGGATTTTAGGTGACGTTTCGGTAAACTTTCTCTAACTCTCTATTTACTGCTTCGTGCTACGTTTCGGCTATAACCATCTGTTGGTGGTATTATTCTGTGTTGTGATATAACTAATCCTGTTTAGTCCCATATCTTGCTTGGTGCAGTTCTGTTTAGTGCTATATCCATATCTTGCTTAGTGCTCTTGTCGGTTGCTTAAATAACTATGTTGCTCAGTTTTGTTTCTCTGTTGGTTACACTGCTGAGTGCTTTGCTTCCATTAATAAATACTGTTGAGTATATTCTGCTTAGTGCATCAGTAATTTTTCCTCTGATCCTTCACTTGGCCGAGTCCCGTGAGACCGTCGGGTATCTGGTTGAGGTTCAGAGGTGTCTCTTTGTTACTACTGTTCCGATTCTATAAACTGCGTAATCAAACTGTGTGCGATAATCTCTTAAATAAACTTTGTGTAGCTTTATATTTGTAAATCTGTGCGATATCCCTTTTTATGGCTGGTTATAATTTGCTTCCGTTCGATGGTAAGTCTGATTTTTCTATATGACAACAAAAAATGAGAGGTATTTTGATTCAACAAAGAGTTTTCAAAGCCATCGATGGTAAACATTCTGAAAATTTTTCTGAAGAAAAACGAACCGAGACTGATGAGTTTGTCTATTCTTCTATTACCTTGAATTTGTCGGATTCTGTGATTAGGAAAGTAGGTAAGCAAGAAACTGCTGAAAATCTGTGGGATAAGTTAGGAGAACTATATACTGAGAATTCGTTGCCTAGTAAGCTTTTTCTACTTGAGAAATTTTTTTGGTATAAGTTAGACTTGTCCAAAAATATTGATGAAAATCTTGATGAGTTTACAAAACTAGTTCAGGACATTAAGTTAACCGGTGATAAGAACATTGATGACTATACCCCAATTGTCTTGTTGAATGCTATACCAGAAGAGTACAGTGATGTTAAATCTGCTAACAAATACGGTAGAGACAACGTGAACCTTGAAACTGTTGTTAGTGGTCTCAAGAGTAAGGAGATGGACAATAAAGCTCACAAACCTAGTCAAAACCAATTTGAAGTGAATTTTGTGAAGGGAAAGACTAGGAACTCTGGTTACAAGCATAAGAGTCATAAATCAAAGGATGATGAGGATGGAGATGATAAAAAGAAAGAAAGGAAGTGTTGCAATTGTGGGATTAAAGGGCATTATATTAGAGATTGTAGGAAACCTAGAAAGGACAAAAGGGATAGAGATCAGGATAGTGACGAAGGAGCAAATGTTGCTATTCAAGATAGCCAAGGAGAAGTCTACTAATTTTTCTGAGTCATTTGTCCTCTTTTCTTGTATACCTTACTAACCTACGTGTGCTAGTGTGTTTATCTGTCTTGCAGGTACCTTCGTGGTGTCCCGGAGATGTTTTAGGCAGTGATGAAATGTCACAATTCGAAAATGGGCTAGGATACTCTATACCCAGTTGGGTCCTGTCCAAGGTAGAGAATGATGAGATAATTGGCCCAAAAACCCAACTCTGGGAGGCCCAACTACCTGGACGGTCCAACAGACCAAACGCATAAGCCCAGCCCCACATTGGTCTTACCCGACCCGACTGAACCCTCTTATATACCCAATCCTAACCCCAGCCCTAATTCTTTCCTTCTCCGCCCCTTTAACTCTGTAGATCTGGTTTCTCCCTATAGCAGATTCTCTCTACCATTTTTCTGTTACCTCTTGCCTTCTTCTCTGTTCCATTCCTTCTGTTACTTTGTATTATACCCCAAATTTATAGTATTATAAGGGTTCTCGAACCCATTCCCATTTGTAATTCATTGGTGACTGATCTTGGTGGTCGCATTCGTGGTCTGTCCACTCCAAACATTTTTAATGGCTATGGTTAAAAATCATGGTAAATAACTATTATTACCTACGGTTAAATAAAAACCTATACAAAAAACTACATTTTTCACCATGAAAAAACTATTATTTGCTACGGCTATTTAGTATTAACCATGGCAATTAAGTCATTGTTAAATGTTATATTTCTTGTAGTGTTTGTACTCTATATTGACAACAATTTTATCTTTAATTTTGTATCATCCTATGGATACGGGTTTAACACTTTTAGTCCTCTACTTTACGAGATTTTCAAAATGGTCCCAAAATTGAGAAAATTCGACACATTTAGTCTCTGGTTTACAGGATTTAATTATGGGACTAAATGTGACAAGTTTTTCAAATTTTGGAACCATTTTAAAATCCCGTAAAATAGAAGACTAAAAGTATTGAACCACAATCTTATGGGACTAAAAGTTGTAAGTTTGCCATTGTAGTTGGACAATGATTCCACAAAAAGCTTACAAAATTAAAAAAAAAAATATATTGAAAAAAGCTCTTTATGGACTCAGTCATGATATACTTATTATAGAAAAAAATTCAACTTCAACAACTATTCTGTGAATTTATCTGAGAGAATTTGGAAGATAAGTATATATAGATAAAATAATTCTAAAAATGTTATCAGAAAACACATAAATTCATAGAGTGTAAATTAAAAAATAATTCATTAAATTAGTTATAGTAATTTGCTTCTCACTTAATTTAAAAATTTCCAAGCTTGGGTCAGAAAAGCTAATATAATAAACTAATTAGAAAATTTTGGGTACGTGTGAGCAAAAATTTCATAATTTTATCATGATGAAGACCTAATTTTATATATTTATAAAATTAACTTCATGAATCTAATTGTCAAATTAAATATTTTATATTTGATAGCTTAATATTATTCACTAATAGTTTTGCCCTCAAATTTTCATTAAAAACAGATAAAAAAATGGAATATAATTTTGAACTTTAGAAACTACCAAACCATTAATCAATTAATATTATACAAAAATTACAGTGACTTAATAAATTTCCTTCCGTGAAAACTATATAATTTAAAACAGGAAAAATATTTTTCTTAATATCTTCAATTAGAAGGAAAATTGATCAGAATTTCACTGGAAGGACAAAACTGAAAAAAAAAAAATTGAATGATTTTGAAAAAAGATTGAAAACACAATGATTAAAATAAAAATAACCCAAGAATATATATAGAAGAGAGAAATTAATGACCTGCAAGTTGAGATAGTGAGGAGTTGTGCTGTCTCCTTTGAAGAGATCGACATCGACAACCTCGTATTCGATCTCCTTCTCGATGAAACAAGCGATGACCCTCTTTGTCGAAGCATAGGCAGGACCGTACACCTTCACCACCATTTCTTGATGTAATTAAACTACAGATCAACTCGAAATTAATTTTATTACATGTAATAAATTCTCTACCTCAAGTTTTGGTAGGACTTGACCAGAATGAGATTATTTTGGAGATGGAGGCTCACTGTGTGGTGTGAAGTTATGATCAATTATGAGGGGCTCCACATGAGAGTGAAAAATCAAATGATGTGTATCAGGTCGTATATTAATACATTTAGAATTTATAAATTATTTTAAATAAAAAATCACCAATTATTTTGGAATATTTTGTAATTCTTAAACGATCTAATTATAAGATATTTTAAAGAGTTAATTAAAAGCTCACCCAAGTAAATTTTCTTATTTTGTTTTATTAATTATTAGTTAAGATTTTAAATAATCATTAATAATTAATATTATTAGTAATAAATTATTATTTTTAATTTAATATTATTATTCAATAATATATTAATTATTTTTATTAAATAAATATAATTAAGTTTTTAATTGTTAATAAATATACTTATTAATTAAATATGACCTATAATATTATACTGTGTATAATAAAATAAAAATATTATAAATTTAATGATAATTATAAAGTATAGTAATGATCACCAATTCCATAAGTAAGTCAATTTTTTACAAAATCACCAGCACAATGCACATAATGAAATATTATAGGTCATATTTATAAAGTCATCGGCATAATGTACATAATGCATATTATAGGTCATATTTAAAATTAATTAAATATTTGACATACTTATGGAATTGATAACCATTATTATAATTCATAATTATCACTAACTTTATAATATTTTTTATTTTACTGTACACTATGTAATATTATAGGTCATATTTAATTAATAAGTATATTTTTAATAATTAAAAACTTAATTATATTTATTTGATACAAATAATGAATATATTATTGAATAATAATAATAATACTTTAAAAATTAAAAATAATAATTTATTACTATTAATATTAATGATATATTAATTTAATATTAATTATTATTTAAAATTTTAACTAATAATTAATAAAAAATAAAATAAAAAGATAAATGGGGTTGCTACCCCTGTCGCTGCCTGGGGTAGCAATCGCCAATTGCGAACCCAGCTCGTAGCCATCATAATTAAAAAAAAAAAACAAATGACCGGCTTGCGACTGGTTATATTTTTGTAAAGTGTACTGCTTTCGAGGTACGCGTATAGTTATTTATTTATTTATAATAAAAATATAAATTGGTCCCAAAAAAGGGAATGGATGGAAAAAAAAAAAAAAAAAAAAGTAATACAACAAATACTTCTCACCTAGTTTCGTAATATTTTTAATTTATTCAAGCGTGGACAACAACACATTGATGAGGTGCTTGATTGTGTTGGGTCACGAGTGAGCAATGAAATGAATCAGGCCTCGACTCAACCCTACACTGCTGAAAAAGTCTATACAACCCTTAAACAAAATGCAATTGGAGAAATCCCCGGGACCTAATTGTATTCCCACATTATTTTTTGCAAAATTACTTGCATATTTTTGGTTAAGGCTTAATTGCATTTATTGCCCCGTATATTAGCAGGGGTGGTAAACTAAGGACCTTAAATATAGGGGTGACAAATACTATCCTGGAATTAATTTATTTTTTTTTTGGTAATTGTAGGACTCCTGCCATCGAATTTTTAAAAATTGCCGGAATTTGCTGACGTGGACAAATCTAGGGCTTTTTAAATTGAAAAAAAAAGCTTACTAGGCATATTTTTAAAATACCCTGCCGCATAAGCGTTGACATGAAAAAAAATGTATAAAATAATTTTTAAATTTACATTATGTATATAATTATAAATAATAAAAATAAAATTATTATATAATATAAATTAAAATAAATTATATTATATACATAATGTGGGGGGGGGGGGGCTGGAAGGGGTTAATTTTTTTAAAAAAGAATAATTTATATAATTTTTTTATTATATTATATAATAATTTTATTTTTCTAATTTATAATATATATATAATGTAAATTTAAAATTTATTTTATACATTTTTTCCATGCCAGCGCTTATGTGACAGGTATTTTTAAAATATGTCTAATCAGCTTTTCCCCCAATTTAAAAAGTCATAGATTTGTCCACGTTAGCAAATTCTGGCCACTTTTAAGAATTCGGTGGCCGAAGTCCTGCAATTGCAAAAAAAAAATAATAATAATTTCAAGGCAGTATTTGCCACCCCTATATTTAAGGTCCTTAGTTTGCCACCCCTAATATACGGAACAGTAAATGCAATTAAACCTTTTAATTAATCTAATATTAATTAATTGTGTGATCCCTCCCCCCGGCCCCAATAGTAAACACACTTGCATTGTGCTCATACCCATAAGAGAGACACTTGAAACACTGGCACAATTTTGACCGACAAGCCTTTGCAATGTGATTTATATATAAACTAATATCTGAAACCCTTGCTAATAGGCTTAAACCTTTGCTGAATAGAATCATCTAAGAATCTCAACCGACCTTTATTTTCAGAAGAATTATCACTGACAATGTCCTTACTCTTTTGAAATTAATCATTTTCTCAGAAACAAGCAGTGGGGTAAGGAAGGATACACTACTTTGAAACTCGACATGAGTAGTATACAATAGTGTTGCGTGACTTTCTAAGAAGGGTTTTCTTGCATGGGCAGCTCTGGTTTCATGAGACTTTCTCGTTCATTTAGTGCGAAATGTACATCTTTTCCATATCTTTTTTTTATGTTAAATGGAGAATTTTTTTGGGTTTATTCATCCTCAAAGGGGTATCCGACAAGGAGATCCCCTTTCACTATATTTATTTCTCATTTGTTATGAGGTATCGAGTTGTATGATACAGAAGGAGGAAAGAGAGGGCTCTATAAAGGGAGTTAAAGTTTGTAGCCGTGGCCCGAGTGTGTCACATTTATTATTTGCTCTCTGATTTGTTGTCAAGCTATGGAGGAAGTGTTCCTTTGCATTAGAGACAATCTTGCGCGCTATGTCATAACATTGGGTCCAAAAATCAAACTTAGAGAAAGTGTTTAGCCGAAATGTTAGTGAAGATTAGGGGTGGCAACGGGGCGAGTATGAGGTGGGTTTGGGTGGACCCGGGACCCACCCCACCAACTCCGGGAAGGATCTGGGATCCGCCCCGCCCCGGTAATTTTTCAACCCGGGACCCGCCCCACCTTGCCCCGGGGTGGGTTTAACTCGGTAGACCCGATTTTTTTAATTTTTTATTTGTTCTATAAATTAAAAAAATAAAATTTAATATATCAATTACAAATAAAATTAATTGTTCATGATCAAACTCAAATTCAAGTCGAAAAAAATTTTCAAGTACAAATAAAATTATTTATAATAGAACAACTCAAACAATTCATATTGAATTACTGATTATACATTAGTAATAAATTCTTCGTCTTTCTCATCGTTAAGTATTGTGGGACAATTTTTCACTTCATCAACTACTGAACATGTACCTAAGAATAAATAAATTAAATGATACAATATTTTGTTAGTGTTTATTCTATCATAATAAAATAAAATATATATCTATATATCTAAACGGGGCGGGTCCTTATGGACCCGGGACCTACCCCGGACCCGGCCTAATCCTAATTCTTAGGACTCGCTACCCGCCCCGTCATCAATTTTTTGGACCCAAACCCACCCCATTAAGAGCGGGTCCAGGACGAGTTTTGCTGGGTCTGCATTGGATTGCCAACCCTAGTGAAGATGTTAAAATGACTCTATCCACTGTGTTAGGGGTGCGGGTTGAAAAGGGACATGAGCTGTATTTGAGTTTATTGCGGATGGCAGGACAAACCAAAAAGGAGTTGTTGAGGTATATCAGAGGCAAATATGGAAGCGCACTTAGGTTGGACGGAAAAATGTTTATCTCAGGTTGAAAATTGGTGTTCATCAGAGCTGTGCTTCAATCAATCCCGATATATGCTATGTCTTGTTTTCGATTACAAGGAACTTAACAATAATAGGATCACAGCGCTTTGGTGGGATAGCAACGAAAAACAACAGATTCAATGGCTTAGCTGAGGAAAACAAGCAATAGAATGAATTTTTTACTAACTTGCCGTGCTAATATAACGAATTAAATATAATTTTCATCCTATACCTTTTGCATTTTGGTATTTTAGTTTTTTGTCTTTCTAGAATAACAAATAGGTCCTGTAATTTTTTAATGTTTTCATGATTTTGGTCCTTTAGTCACCGGAGTTTGCAAATATTGCCGGATTTTTTTTTAATTTGGGATCTTTGTTCCCATTGGTCAATTTAATGGACTAAAATCGCGAAAAATTATAAGTTACAAGACCTATTTGCTACACTCGAAAAATATAGGACTAAAACGCCAAAATATAAAAGATATAGGACGAAAATTTGGTTCCATGTTGGCAGTAATGTAACCAATGGGAACAAAAGCCTCAAATTAAATTTTTTTTCCAGTAACATTTGCAAACTCCAGTGATTGAGGGACCAAAATCACGAAAAATTATAAAATTACAGAACCTATTTGGTAATCTAAAAAAATAAAGGATTAAAACGACAAAATACGAAAAATATAGGATGAAAAATGCATTTAAACCTAATATAACTAACTATGGACATAATCTACAAAAATACCGCATCATTTAAACATTAGCAATGCTGATATAATATAACCCAAGTTAATTATACAAATCTTGATGATTGTATTATTCAGTTCCTTCACAACATTTCTGAGTTTGGATAATTTAAGCAGAAAAAACAACATTTATTTGAATTAATGAAGCAAAAGCCAAATCACAAGCACAAGATCTCACACAGAGAAAACACACACACACACACACACTTATTCTTAGTTATGAAAAACACAGACATGGTTCAATCCTCAGCCGCATAGATAGATAGATAGATTTAAACCGGAGGCGGATAGAGCTGAAGCACCTTCTTCCAAGACGGCCTATTACTTATATCATCCCACCACGCGCTCACATGCTTACGTTCCCTTATCATGTACTCCTTCCCCAAACTAGTCATCAAGTAGTGACCAAACGGAAGGTGGCTGAGGTCGGCTAGGCTGAACGAATCGCCAGCCAGATACGTACTCGTAGAAAGCCTCTCTTCGTACACATCCAAGACGCGTGCAAGTTTCTCCTCGTCTTCTTTGATGCGTTTTTGGTCTAGGGTTACACCTCGTCGTCCACCGAATAAGACATGCATTACTAAGTCATCCAACGGTGGATGGAAATTGTGTGCTTCGACTTCTAGCCATTGCTCTACAAGGCCCCTCTCTTCCATTGTCGTCCCCAACAGTTCAGTTCCTTGTGACTTGTATTTCTCTGCATAGTACCTTACGATAGCCCTCGATTCTGAACCAATTTTGAAGTAAGTGATTATTATCAAATGTTTCATCAATGGTAGATATATAAAACTAAGGCTTTAAAGGCCAAGAAATATTTTCTAACCATATAATGTGTAGTCTCCATCTTGGATGACTGGAAGAACACCGAAAGGCTGCAAGTTGCGTAATTATACTCATAAGTTGGATTGATACATAAGAGGAAGGAAAAGATAAATATAAAAGGGTAAAAATTACAGCTACCTCCCATGCGGTTTGACATAATTATAAATATCTCTTTGTTGTTTAAAAACTTACAAACACCCCCCTAAGGTTTGTAACCGTCTAACAAATAACTCATTTCTATCAATTTTTATGGGTGAAATGACTGAAATGCCCTTATGCACTGAATTATTTTTTATTTAATTCTTAGAATTTTTTTGGACTACAATGTGCAGGGAGAGGTTTTTTAAGTTTTTCACACAGAGTAGCAATAATGCAATTTGCCTCGATTGATTTTTCTATAATTCTAATAAAAAAATTCAAGGGCAAAATAGTCAATTCAGGCCTTTGGTTGAAAATTACAAACTTCAGGAGGGTATTTGTAATTTTTCAAACAACAAGGAAATATTTGTAATTATGTCAAATCTTATGGAAGGTGGTTGTAATTTACCCAATATAAGAATATGAAGTAGGAAATATGTCAGTAACAGTCCTCATTAATCTTTCAATCTTCAATGAAAATGAAAATTTAAGGACAAAGTACAAAGAAATAAGATATTTTAGTTGGAGAGTTAAGTCTACCAAATAAAATGATAAAAGTTAGTCCTGCTTGTTAGTTGACTCTCTAAATTAACGGAATGACGTTTTTGATCAACTAATTTTTATTACTTTAAGAAAATTTGGGACTAAAATTGATGAAGTTGGGATATAGGGTACTAAAAGTGATTTAGTGACTAACTTAAAGGGCGGAAAGTGAATTTCTCTCATTTTTGACTATTTTCACCCAAAATGGTGCCTCTCATTTATAAGGGACTGTTTAATTTTTGGCCTTTATTGTTGGTTTTCCACCTTTTTCCCTCCAAAAAGATCCCGCCGTTAATTTATATGGTCAACTAACGATTATGACTAACTTTGATCATTGTCGAAAAAATTGAAGGTAAAATTGATGAAATCGAAATATAAGATATCAAAAGTGATTTAATAACTAATTTAGAGGACAAAAATTTAAATCATCCCAAGAAAAGTACGAGTCAAGATCTTATCAGAGGTCATTAATTCAGTTTCTGCCCGAGTTGTTTGAATATTACACGTGCATATCGGACCATTCTCTCTTCAACTTCAGGATAATTGGACAAAGATAAATTATTCACCCGACACTGAATCGAATTATTGACCCCAATCCCTTAGGTGTGTTCGTAATAAACCCTTTATCTGATACCAAGCTAGCCTAACCTTATTCCGGGTTGACAAAATAAATAAATAAACAGCTGATTGAGCTGTTTATTTTTTTCTATGAAGTACAAACTGCTAAACTTTAAAACACGGGAAATGCTTTTCTTAATATAATTGTCTGACCAAAATCCTAAAACAAAACATATATAAGTTTTGTATAAATAGATAAGAAAAGGGAAAATTGCAATTTTCTCTATTGTGATATTGCAAATGAACAATTTACCTCTTTGTGTTTTTTATAATGAAGCAATTTACCTCCCTGTATTTTTTAAAATGAAGTAATTTACTTCTTTATGCAAGGAGATAAATTGGTTCATTTTAAAAAATTGGGAAGGTAAATATTTATTTTTTTTTTATAAGAAGTAATTTGCTTATTTATAATATCACATGTAAATTGTATTAAACCCGATAAGAAAAATGACCTGCAACTGGAGATACTGAGGAGTTGTGTTCTGTCCTTTGAAGACATCGACATCGACAACCTCGTATTCAATCTCCTTTTCGATGAAACAAATGATGACCCTCTTAGTTGAAGCATAGGCAGGACCATACACCTTCACCACCATTCTTGCTGCTTTCCAATTGATGCAGGTTAACTACGTACAGATCAATGGGATTTATATATAAAGGGCAATGCTCATAATTTTATTACATTAATATAATCGTATGCAATGAGCTGTAACGTCAAGAAAGTTAGGTAGCTGACTAATAAAAGGAAAAAAACTTGAATTTGGCCACTTTACACATTATTAAATATTGGGTAAATTATACCGATCTCTCGTGAGGTTTGACGTATAATTACAAATATTGCATTTTAACGGTCGTCCAAAAACTAACCTAATTCGTTAGTCTTCATTAAGTTTCATCCACTTTTTATGGTGATACTAGAAAATATTTTACATTTAATCATAGCTAATTGACATGGTTAAAAATAAATAGCTGTAGTAAATAGTCATTCACCACGGGCATGCAGCACTTTTTTGCCATGGTTTTTGCGAGTGTGGCTAAAACATTTGTTATGGCTAAAAGTTATAACAAAAATATTTGCCATGACTCATAGCCATAGAAAAAATAGTTTTCATGGTGGATAATCTAGATTTTTGCAACGGTTTTTGTTTAACCATGGTTATTAATAATCATTTATCATGATTTTAGTCCATAACTAATAAAATTATAGCCAAAATCAAATTTTCTTCTAGTATGAATTGACCAAAATGCCTTTCTGGATTATAAATTATTAAATTTTATGAATTTCTTAAGGATTAAGTGGACAGTTGGTTTACAATTTTGCAAATGTTTCCATGCAGATCCCTTTTTTTTATATATATATAATTGTTCATTTTTTTTAAGAGAAATTACAAGAAAAGCAAAGTTGACAACTCCAAACTTCATCCAAAGAATTTCATCACACGTCAAGGAGTAATGATAATTTTACAAATAATGAAAAGTTATTTATAATTATTTTAAATTTCAAGAGATCCTAGTAATTTACCTAAAATATATACTTTTTTTGAAATCGGACAAAACATATAATGACTAATATATGTACGTACGGCTGCGTTGTTTGCGTCTTTTGTTTTTCTTCCTTCAGACACGAATAAGGTGGCGGCGGAGCCATTTGATTATGATAGTCAATTATGGGGTCTTCCCGGGAAATTTTTATACAAAAGAGTTGAATATCTAATGCTCTATATTACCTCATATCACTATAATATAAATTATATATATATATATATTTAACGAGAAGTGATGAATTTTATTAATCAAAAGTAAAATAATTACATACATTCAGTTTTGTCGGCTATCAATATCAAATAGAGACAATTACAAACAATCATATCAATAATATAAAATAAACTAACACCTAGCTATTACAACAACAAATCATACTTATTATATAGTAGAAACAATATCAACCCACACATGGGTTCGAATCCATGACCTCTAGGATCATGGGGCCTCAACTTCGCCAACCAAGCTACGCCTCTTCGGCATAAATTATAGAGTGAATTACAATGACCTCTCCTGAGGTTTGACATAATTACAGATACCCCCTTGTTGTTTCAAAAATTACAATACCCTCCTGAGGTTTGTAATCGTCTAACAAATAACCCATTTTCATCCATTTTTATGGGTGATCTGACCAAAATGCCCTTATGCAAATTGAATTATGTTTTAAATTTTCTAAATTTTTTTGGACAAAAATGCGCAGGGAGAGGTTTCTTATAATGTAATTTGTCTCGGCTGATTTTTCTACAATTTAAAAAAAAAAAATCAAGCGCAAAATAGACCATTTTAGCTAGGCCCTTGGTTAAAAATTACAAACCTCGAGAATGTATTTGTAAGTTTTAAAACAACAAGAAAATATTCGTAATTATGTCAAATCTCAGGGGAAGTCATTGTAATTCACCCAAAATTATATTGTTAATGCTATTTAGTTCTTATTATATCATAGTATGTGTCTTAATTTCCGTCGCAAAAATATTATTTATGAGATGAGACGACAATCAATCCATTATCACATTTAGAGGGTGTTTGGCTAAATTTTTTTAAAATATCTTATAAGCTCCTACATCTTATAAGATGCTTTAGGAGCTTATAAGATGTTAGATTTTATTTTAAAAATAAGCTTCTAAAGTGTTTGGATAAAATAAGATGTTTTCACATCTTATAAGATGTTAGGGTGTTTGGCATAATAAGGTTTTTTAATTGGTAAAATGACAAAAAAGGACATGATACTATTATAATCAAATAAATTATTATTTTTGTTGACATATTTTGTATTTAAATATTTTTAAAAATTTCATAAGTAGTACACATTAGTTTAACTTCAAATAGAAATTTATTAGATATTTTTTTTACAAAAAAATGGCGGATTATGACCTAAATTTTGAATAAAAATAATATATATGTACATTCATGCTAGTCGAATATTAATATAGATATGTATATTTTCTCTCTTGATGCAATGACTATTTTTAATTGTATAACTTATAATGTCTTGAATTTATATTTTTTCAGTAAATATAATATCATGGCAATCTTATTTTTGGTTAGCTATAATAATTTATTATTTAATAATGAGAATTTCTGTTTTTTAAATGCAAAAAAAAAAAATAACAATAAAAATTTTAAAATCCTAGAAAGAGAGTATCTATATGTGTGTGTGTGAGAGAGAGAGAGAGAGAGAGAGAGAGAAAGAGAGAGAGAAATAGTACTATGTGTGTACAGTGTGCGTGTGTGTGTTTGTGTGGAGAGAGAGAGAGTGTGTGTGTTCGTGTGTACATCGAGAGTGTGTGTGTGATGAATGAGGGTATTTTGTCATATAACATATTAATCTTATAAAACTTATAAGATGTTTTGAAAAATTTTAGAAATGTTAACTTTTGTTTTAAGAGTTTATAGGATTCAAAACATCTTATTTTGAGATCTTATAAGCTCTTTAACAAAAATTTTGCCAAATAAATTTTTGGATAAATTACATCTACCTCCCCTAAGGTTTGGCATAATTATAAATACCCTCTTGTTGTTTGAAAAATTACAAATACCGCCCTGAGGTTTGTAATTTTTAACCAAAAGCCTAAAATTAATCATTTTTGCCTTAATATTTTTTATTAAAATGTAGAAAAATCACCCGAGGCAAATTGCTTTATTCCTCCTCTGTGTAAAAAACTTAAGAAACCTTTCCCTACACATTATAGTCCAAAAAGATTTAAGAATTAAATAGAAAATAATTCAGTGCATAAGGGCATTTTGGTCAGTTTATCCATAAAAATAGATGGAAATGGGTTATTGTTAGACGGTTACAAACCTCAGGGGGGGTATTTGTAATTTCTCAAACAACAACGGGGTATTTGTAATTATGCCAAACCTCAGGGGAGGTAGATGTAATTTATCCTAAATTTTTGGAGCTTATAAGCTGCCAAACATCTTATAGATGTTTTGAGGAACTTATAAGTTTAACCAAACGCCCTCTTAGTACTGTGCGCTCTCTTTTAGTTACGGCCACACAAAAATCAAGTAAAACAAAATGATAGGCTGACACTACAAGAATATGGCTCAATAGCAATGAAAAAAATTAGTGTCGGACTAAGTACCAATTGAAATTCTCGTAGATTATTTAATTAATTAATACAAAAAATTTACTTGGTAGCGAATTTAACAATGAGTTGTTTAAAATATATATTAAATAGTTCAGATTAGCAACAAAACTTTAATTTGATCATTAGCTCGACACTGAATTAGCATCAAGTTTTTTCGTAACAATTGAACCATTTTTTTTGTAGATGGATTGTATGGAATATTCAACCCAATCAAAGAAAACTAAAAATACACGAATTCTTGTCATGTTTAATTAATTAAATCAAATTTAACTTTTGTCCTCCTTCAAGTTTTCAAATTATACATCCTCTCATGAATCAAAACAATGCGACTCCATCCGTGAATGAAGGTGCTATAGGGTCCTAAGGCAAAAAGTCTCGTATTGATTATGAGGGTGTATGTGACACAAAAAAAGACATTCAGACTGGAATAAAAGAAGATATTAATATTACTCAATCAAGAAAATACAATAAATCTGAAAATGAAAATATAGCACTGCTACTGCATTTTTCGAAGAGCAAATACATCTATTTATACTTAAAAAACACCCTAAAATGACTCAATTGATTGACTAAGAGTTGCTAACGTACTCCAGATTTTTTGCACATGTAACGGACCAACTAATCTAACTGAGTCCTAAAAATAATGATAATATTTTGACCAGTTCAAATAGCAATAAGTTGCACAAATTTTTTACAGCCTCTCTTAGAGCAAGCTTATTATCAATAATCCCAAGAGCCTCACGAAAATCTTCAAACTTGGCTCTACCAAGTGCCTTAGTAAATATGTCTGCAACTTGCTTGTCTGTTCGTATTTTTTGCAGCTCAATATCCTGGAATAACACTTTCTCTCGAACAAAATGATAATGAGTTTCAATGTGTTTCGAACGAGCATGAAACACTGGATTTTCAGTAAGCTTTATAGCACTCTCATTGTCGCAGAAAATCTGAATTGGATAATTTAGATTAGTCACCATTTCTCGAATAAGTCTCCTAAGCCACAAACATTCTTGAGTAGCCGTTGTAGCTGCTACATATTCGGCTTCACAACTTGAAAGAGCCACAGTAGTTTGTTTTTTACTACACCACGAGATCGCAACAGAACTTGTTGTGAAGAAAAAACCCATTGTGGAACGTTTATCATTTACATCACCAGCCCAATCTGCATATACGAAACCACTCAAAGAAAAAAACTTAGATTGCTCGTACATTAATCCATAACTTAGAGTGTTCTTGATATAGCAGAGAATCCTTTTTTCTGCAATTAGATGAATCTCACATGGCTGATCCATAAATTGAGAAATATCTCCTACCGAGAAGGCAATATCAGATCGTGTGATAGTTAAATAAAATAAACTGCCGACAATTTGACGAAAAAGTGTTGCATCTTTCAGAGACTTTCCTTCATTTCTAGCTAGCTTGATGTTAGGTTCCATAGGAGTAGTTTTTGCTTTTGAATCTTGCATATGAAACCTCGTAAGTATACTTGCTGCATATCCCTTTTGAGACACAAAGTAGTCGCTACATTTTTCAATTTCCAGGCCAAGAAAACAACTGGCTCCACCCAGACTTTTCATTTCAAAACGAACCGACAAGGAATCTTGAAGATTGTTAATTTCAACACTATCATCACCCGTAATAATCATATCGTCGACATAAAGCAAGAGCAAAGTGCATGCCGTGGGTGTTTTCTTAATAAATAGGCTCGGATCAGCACTTGAAGATTTAAAAGCACAAAAAACAAGATATTGGGCAATGTTACCGAACCAAGCACGAGGAGCTTGCTTGAGGCCATATAGTGTCTTCTTAAGTTTGCATACATGATCAGGATACCCCTTAGATACAAATCCTTGTGGCTACTCCATAAAATATCGTGATCCAAATCTCCAAAAAGGAAAGCATTTTTCACATATAGTTGCCATAATTTCCAATTTTTACTGGAAGCTAAGGCAATGATTGTTCGAACAGTTACCATCCTTGCAACAGGACTAAAGGTCTCATCATAGTCACGGCCATATTGTTGAGAAAAACCACGAGCAACCAAGCGAGCTTTGTATCTGTCAATCGTACCATCAGTCTTTTTCTTCAACTTGTAAACCCATTTAGAAGTAATTAAATCAGCATCATACGGCTTTGTACGAGCTCCCACGTACCATTCTTGTTAAGTGCTGAAATTTCTTCTACCATTGCATTTTCCCATTCTGGAATTCCTTTAGCTTCACTGTACAATTTAGGCTCATTTTCAAGTAACTCTGCCATGAAGAAACAAGACAAAATAGAAAAATAATTAATTTCAACTACATAATCAGATAAATGACCTCGGTAGCTTTTTCTGTCTTGGAGGATTTTTTCTTGTGGTTGCATCAAGACTTGTCGTGGTCTCTATATTCTCCTCAGATTAAATACCTTCCTCAGTTGAAGATATATTTATTTCTAATGTAGAGTCATCAGGAAAGAGTGCAAGATAGTTGTATTTCCGCCACCATTTTCATCATATTTATAGATGACACTTCGTCGAACACCACATCGTGAGAAATAATAACTTTCTTTGTTTCTGGATCCCTACATTTCCAGCCTTTCCTATAGGTATCATAGCCAACAAAAATTCACTTCTTGGCCTTTGGGTCACGTTTAGTTCGAGATGTTTTAATACATGAACATAACAGATAGACCAAAAAATACAAAAGTAACTCACATTGGGTTTACGATGATACAAAAGCTCAAAAGGCGATGGTTGTATACCTGGCCATGAAGGCAATCGATTTACGACATGACAAGCATTTTGAAAAGCCTCACTTTTGTGTTCTAAAAAATATACCCAACTAAAACGAGAGAAATCATCCACAATCACCATTATGTAAATTAGACCAGTGTAACTCGGAGTTCTCGTTGGACCAAAAAGATCTGAATGAACTAATTGCAATGTCGTCGATGCTCTATTCCCTCGAATATGAAAAAGGGAGACAATGAGATTTTCCATATTGGCAACTCGGACGAAATCTCACCTCATTGAATATTTTTGAAATTTGGAATACCATTAAGAAGATTATTTGTAAATATCTTTTGCAGCAATTGAAAACCCACATGGCCCAAGTGAGCATGCCAAAGTATTGAGCTTTCATTTTGACTAGCCTTTTTGACATATTCATCACTTGCAGATAGAACATATAGTGATTCTTTTCTCTTTCCACAAAACAAAATATCAGTAGCAATATGCTTTACATTTGAGAGAATTCGAACATCATTGGGACCAAAGAGAACATACCTTCCCGAATCTGTTATTTGTGAAACAGAAGCTAGATTTTTCTTTAAGCCAGGAACATAATAAACATCCTTAAGAAAGACACCTCCATCGTTCAAATCTCCTTCTTTCATCACATGACGCAATGAATTATCAGTTGTCACAATGACCTTCTTCTCACGATGTCGATGAATATCTAACAAAAGATCATCATTTCTAGTTGCATGATGAGAACAACCAGAATCAACAATCCATTCCTCATTGTAGTTAATAGAAGTACGAATATATGTAGGCACATCTTCCTGGTGCACGGCAGAAGTCACACTCGTTGGCTGGTCAAAGACCTCAATGGATAAACATGCCTCCCGAGTTGGTTGCTGAGGTTCATTTATGTTATGTAAAACATTTGCTTTTGTTTCCTGCATTTTGACTCGACAATTTGCTTTGATATGACTTGATTTCCCGCATCATCGCACACCACTTTCACCCGAAAATCTCGTTTAAGGTGACCAAGTTTTCCACACCTATAACAAGCTTTGGAAGGTCCCTTTGACTAGTCCTCAGTTTTGAACTGATTTTATCACTTGACAAAAACTTCGAGTGGACATTTTTTCTCTTGTGATCTTTGACATATAACACATCCTCTGACTTGGGAGAAAGCTTGTTATTGCTGGCCATTTGATTTAGCAAAGCTTCCTGATTTGAAAGCAAATTTTCTAATTCAATAATTGTAGGTTGTTTTTCCCACCCTTATAGAGGAAACAAACGACATTAGATCTTTTTGCAATCCATGAATAAGATAGCGATGCAACCGTGCATCACTCACTGGCTCCTCCGTGTCCAATTATGAAATTTCAGAACACAAGTTCTTTACTTTTAAGAAATATTCTTCAATAGAAAAATTACCTTGACTTGTCATAGCTAGCTCATTTTCAAGGAATTGTAACCGAGCTGTATTCTTCTTAGTGAACAGCTTCTGAAGAGTCTCCCATACTTGTTTTGGTGATATTAAATCACGAACATGATCAATGTATTCCTTGTTGATCGATGTCCATAAGGCAAATAGAGCTTTACCACACTTGATCTTCCATTTACGCCGTAATTCCGCGTTATGAGAAGTATCAGCCGGGGTCGATGTTTCATCACCTTCAATCAGATCCCACAAATCCTGCCCCGGTAGAAAAGCTTCCTTACATAACTTTCAGTAATTGTAATTATTACCAATAGGCTTTTCTACGACTATTCCCGAAGGAGTACTTCCATCATTCATCTTGATTGAGCAATAATATCAAGCACTAGGTGACAACCTCGCTCTAATACCAGTTGACACAAAAAAAGACACTCAGAATGGAATGAAAGAAGATATTAATATTAATCAATCAAGAAAATACAATAAATTAGAAATGAAAGTATTACACTGCTACTACATTTTTCTAAGAGCAAATATATCTATTCATACTAAAATAGAAACACACTAAGATGACTTAACTGATTGACTAAGAGTAGCTAACTAATTGACTAAGAGTAGCTAATGTACTATAGATTTTCTGCACAGATAAAGGACCAACTAATCTAACTTAGTCCTGAAAATAATGATAATATCTTGACCAATTCAAATAGCAATAAGTTGCACTAATTTTTTACATGTCTGGCTAAATTGATTCGAAACATTTTATAATTTCCTACATTTTGTAAAATATTTTAAGAGACTAAAAAATATTGACAAATATCAAATTTTACGAAATGTTAGTATTTAATATAATAAACTCTTCATATTGTAATAATGACTATTAGAACTTAAAATAATATAAATAAATAATTTTGCTTTAGGGTGAAAAGGACGATTAATTGAAGGGTAAAAGTGAAATACTTACAAAAGTATGAGTTTATTTTTGTCTATTGGATGTTAAGATAAAAGAGTCTATAAGATGTCACTAAAAAAAATACGGGAATTGAAACGGGCTTAGGCATGTTTTTTTTTTTTTTAAAAAACAAAACTGGAACGGGCAAAAGCTCACTGGATGAACCTGGACCGACATTTGGAATGGTACACCATCCGTCGTAATAGACGCCTAATATTTAGGAACGGTTCCTCAGGCACCGTTCCTATTTTGGAACTGTTTTTGACGCACAAGCTGAAAACCGTTCCTGATTAGCTTTGTCTGTCTGAACATATAATTTGTATATTTGGAACACTCAGTTAATATTTCAAACGATCATATGTTATGTTATTGACATATTTTAAACGGTCATTACAACTCTATTTGCATCAAAGTTAATGTATGGAAGATGAATTTTTTGACTGATTCTGGAATACACGCTGAAAACGGTTTCTTTTTAATCTGGGTGATAGATATTGGAACGATATATGGAACTCTGCTTGAACCTAACTTTGCAATGAACGTAGGAACGATTATGATTTTTATTTAGAATACACAGTTGGCACGAGTTTAAGATTTGTATTTCGAACGACAACGGTGATATATAGTCATTAACTTTAGGCTGAAATTAGGAACGATGGGTCCCTTATTTGGAATGATCTTTTTGGACGGTTTTAGGAATGGTGGTCTTGTTTGTGGGATCCATGATTGGAATGGTGCACTTGATATTTTTAGCATTCCCCAACCGAGCAAAAGACCGTTCCTAAATTATTTATTGATTAATTTTTTTTAGTTATATAATAATTATTATTATTATTATTATTTATATAAATAAAATAACTTATTAATTATTTTTTTAATTTGGTTAAATAATGAAACACGTAAATGATGTTATGAAATACCAAAATATGCATAATTATGAAAAAATTTATATTAACAAAAATATTATCAAATTTAATTACAAATATTATAAAAAACAATTATCCTAAATCTACACCTTATCCCCCTCGTCATGGCCATGTCGGCATCGTCTGGAGCACGGGGGTCTGTCAAAGGCTGTGACGGGCCGGCAACAGAGTTGTTGGTATGCACGAACTTTATCATAGCAATCATGTCGACCATCATCGTCTCGAGTTGGACCATCCAATCCTCCATGTCCGACGGTGGCGGTCGTGGTGCTAATGGCGATGTATGGGTTTGGCTAAGGCTGTGGGCTCAGAACAAAGACCGAATAGAGGGCCCTTGTTTTTAAAACTAACTAAAGTTTGTAAAAAAAAATAATTTTTTTAATAATAACAGAAATACAAATTTTTCTAGTTTAGAAGATGTGTTGTACTTCTCCATTTTATGCTTTTATATTGAGATGTGTGGGGACGCCGAAAAATTCCCCTATCATCCCTAGGTAGCTTTTGAAAAAAAAATTATTGTAAAATTAACAGGATAATATTTTAAAAATAACATAAAATATATTAAAAATAACAGAAATTTTTAGAAATTTTTAGCAATTTCCAAAAAAAAAAATTCAAAATAATTTCATAAATTTCCAAAAATTGCCCAAAATTGCATACATAATTTACAGATGCCCAATAATTTCAAAAATTTTTAAAAATTACCCAAATTGCATACATAATTCATATAGCACCAATAGTTTCACATGGCTGGCATGCCACGTCATGTGCTCGGCAGTGGCCTCCGACGCATACAACCTTTGCAGCCGAGGGGTAAGTGGCAGGTACCTAAGAATGACATACGGGGACTTCTTGCGTTTAAGATTTCTCTCCCTGGTCGGCTTGTACCTTTGCGTCTCCACAAAATTTGCAATATTCCAGATCAATGTCGTCCTTCCAGTATAGTATGCAGCCGATTTTACATGCATCAATCTTCCCAACTGGTAAACACAAGTCTCTTATCAACTTCTTCATATTCTAATAATCGGGGATGAAAGTGTGATCGCGGGGCATAATATGATCAGCCACTAGCACAGTTGATCATATGTTCGCTGGGAAAAACTCCCTTCGGCCTTGATATCACTAAACTAGCAATTGATGCCAACTGACATTGAGTGCAGTCATTCCACAACGGTTGGTAGCCAGCATGCACAACAATTAAAAAATGGTCTAACAACCTAGACACATAATCATAGGGCCCCTCACCGTAATATGAATTGGGTCTGACATCAGAAGGACAATACCTAGTATCATCATCAGGCACACCCTCCTGGTTATAAGAAGATCAGAAAGACGGCCTAGCATCATCGAAAACCATCCTCTACGTCCAATCCATTTGAGCCGCATCACCCCAATGCAAACTACCCTCCTCTTAAACAGGATGGCGTTTACTGCTGCTGAACATGGGGCGCGGTCAATGTATCAAAGTATTCCTGTACCCTCTCCTCGCCATGCGAAGTTCAATTCTAATACTCCGGCATAAACCCTTTCACACACACGTCGAAATTTACCCTGTTCGGTGTTTTGAGCTTTTCGTTTTTGCACTTTCGGGACGAACACATAGTCTTCTCCCGGCCATATATGTTCGCTGAGACTTGGCCCATTCTAGAAATGCAGTAACGCCATCCTCAAACTTTGGCGTCACACCCAGTAGGTCTCGATCATACATCCATCTCCTCAACTGTCTTAACATCATTAGTCCTACGTACACACAATTCACAAAACTAATTAAATAAGCAGAACAAATTTATATATATACAATCATTAATTAACTACGTGCATTTCAATCGACCAGAAAGGGTTTCAAGTTGTTACCTGAACAAAGCACCCTCAAAGAACAATGCAAATTTAGAGGAGATTGTTGATATTTTTGATTTTACGTATAAAAATGCAAGAGAGAGAGTTAGAAGAAATGAAATGGAGAGAGAGTAAGAAGAAAAAAAATGAAGGGGACATATATAAAATAAATATTGGAACGGGCATTGAAATATTATTCGGAACTCCAAAATTAGCCGTTAAAATATAATCGTTGATTTAGCATTAGGAATGGGGTCAGGAGCAGGAATAGGAACACTAAGATATCTATCAAAATATAGCAATTGAAGTATATTTGGAACGGTAATCGGAATACATAATCTATTATGTGCACGGACCGTTCCTCATAGTAACAATTTTTGAGACAGTCCTTGCAACTCTAACTTGGTTTTCATAAGTACCATAATTAGGAACAGTCATTGCATTATAATATTTACATTAGGCGTAAAACGATCTCATTTACATTTTGGAATGGTCAGCCCATAGTTCCAATTCGTAACGGTAGGTGTTTTAGGTCAACCTACCGTTCCAAGAGCCATATATTGTGTAAACAAATTTTTCTGTTTCTCAATTTATCGAAACAAGAAACTGTTACAAATAAATTTCTTTGAATTAATTTTAATATTTGTGGGTGCGAAATCTCTACTTGAAACCCTTATTCTTCTTTTCAAAAACGTGATATTTGATTCCGACAACTTCGGAGGTGAAACTTGACGTTTGATCTCCTTTGACGTTGACTTTGACTTTGAATAACGTTAATTCGGGAGTCGTTGACTTGTACCCGGATTAAATGCTGCAAATTTAAAGATATTTTGACTTGAATTTGGAATATTTCTTGGTGGATTTGAGACATTGATCTTCCGGCAAGGTGGACTTTCACCTTGATACGTTAATTCGTCAGTGTTCAGACTTCTTCTCGAATTAAACGCTGCTTTGGGATGATTTTCGCGACGAACGGTTTGAATCTTTCTTTGAATGTCGTGGATCTTCCTTGATTTCCGCTTGAGAGGATTTTGGGACTTTTTGAATGCTCTCTTGCTTGCGTTTTCAATTGTATGTGTGTATATGTTTTGAATGAGTTCCAATGACCCCTTTATATAGCTGTCAAAGATGTAGAGTTGTGGTGAACTTGAACACTATTTTGTATTATCTCTTTATTTTAATTTAGAAAGATAATACATTAAATATTTGGGAAGACATGATTGGTCGATTTTGATATTATCTCTTTAACTTTTATATTTTTAAAGTGATAATATAAAAAATATTTGTCTTGATTTGATTGGCCGAGACACCTCAATTTGCCACTTGTCGGCCGTCAATTTGATGATGAAATATGTATTAAAATATCAATTAAACTAACTATTTATGTTTGAATTAATTTAGTAAATTTCCAAAATATAAATGGAAAAAAATATTATAATTGATAAATAATATATATATATTTTTCACTTGTCGTCATTTAATTGATTGCAAAATTAATTTGTCTACAAATGCCACCTCGAGACTCGTTCATGAACATATGCTCGAAATTGTAATTTTCAAAGTGAATGAGTCAGAACATATGAATCAAATTTGAATTGGCCATTGTAATCTTGAATTTGTTTGGAACTAGATTTAATTTGCATCTCTATGGATTTGAGAATTTGTGCTGCAACGTATATTGGGTTGATCAATCCTTTCTAGCGGATAATCCACCATTGCGTACTTGGTGCATGCACACAACCAACATCTTTATTTTCTTGCCTTGCCTGTTACAATTGGGAGATAATGGATGTTGTTTCGTGATGGAGACCCTTGAGTATTTGGAAATCCTTTAAAAAAAAACAACTCTAACAAGAGTGATGTGATTTTGTCTCGTGTTTATTTGCAACTCCGGTAACTTCTGAATTGGATTTTAATTTGACTATAACTCAAAATCTTAATCTCACTTCAATTCAACATCTCGATCAAGCACTTATATAAAGACCTTGACTTCTCATTAACCCAGCAAATTCGATAGTTGGCGGAATATGTGGCGCAATTCGGTAGTCAATTATTTTTCTCTGTCAGTTTTTCTGCTAGGCACACAAGGTAATTACCTCCATTCCCCAATGAGTTGATGCTGAAATTTCTTTGAATTTCTTTTCCTTTTACAGATTTTTCAACTTGAAATAGAAGCTTTTGGCTCGGATTTTCTTCTCCAAATTTCCTTAAGCTCATACGGTAACGCTTCTTAACGCGCTATCTCGATTTTTTTTGTAATTCGTTCCGACTTTCGAGCTTTATTTGATGACAATATTTCCTCAAATTTGTCTTGCTTCTCTTCTTCTATTTTTTCTTTCTCTCTCTCTCTTTTTTTTGTTTACTTTCCATATCCGAATTCGTACATGCATTGTAGTGTATTTGAGAAATCTGAATGCATGAAATTTCACTTATATGCAAAATCGTGCCATGCCCAATGATTAAAGAGCTCCTTTGTTAGATGCAAATTCCTTTGTATTGCTTCCCTATCTACCATAGGGAGATAGGGAGAAAGATCATTTTAGGCTTTGTGTTCTTTACTATCACGCATAGAGATGAAAAAGTTAGCACGATAGTTTGTATTGCATCTTACATTTCCAGTACCGTGGAGCTCATTGTGAAATTTCCATCCTGTTGGTTTTTTTCCGTTTTAAAATAAAAAGAAAAGTTAAGACAACGTTCTGCACCATGTTGTGATTTTTTTTTTTTTTTTTTTTAGATTTGAATATGAATTGACTTTGATCCAAAGAAATTATGACATGACCCCTTGAAACTTCATGGCTAGGGTGACATGGAATTTCAACTTAATATACAACTTTCAAAATACGTGAAGCATTCGAAAGTGTTGAATCGCTTTGTCATGACTTTTTAATGCACGAAGATTTGTTCAATACATGGACTTGGAGCCATTTCATTGATAGATGAATTCGACCTTATCTGAAAATCAAGGCTCACTTGCTACATCCGCATGATATGGCCTTTGTTTACTTAAAAGCCTTATTCATATCATATGTTGCCTTTATCATTTGTTTGAGTTTTTCTCTTTCACTAACTCAATTAAATCTCTCTCTCTCTCTCTCTCTCTCTCTCTCTGTCTCTCTCTCTTTTAGTTTGATAGCTTGAAATATGGTTTATTTCAAAGATGAGTCTTTTTCCTCCGGCTGACAAAACTTAGTTATTCTTGATGATGAAAGTCAACCCGGGGAGAAAGAGACAACTTTGACGAATCACACACCTCTTATCGGTCGATATGCGAAGCAATGGCCGAAATTGGCGCATCCACTTCACACAGAGCAATGGTCTCGAGAAGATTCATAGAGCAAGACTTCCAAGGTGTGGTCTCTACAAGCGACTCATCACCGTTGTTCTGATGAACTAAGTTTTCTATCGACGTTAGGCTGTCGCATCACTGAAGGGAAAGCCAAGTGGGGCGACAACATTCACTTTGCCGGCGAGTTCTGCTACATCAAAGGATTTTGGGAGTGGACGGAAGATGTACTCAGCCGATGCGAGCACAAGCTAGTTGCAACTCAAGTATATGATACCATGTACGCTTCATTGTTCACTTACGATCACAAGTCCGACATTATCAAGGTATTCTGTGAAGCGTGGTGCCCATCCACCAACACTCTTCTAACATCCTTCGGAGAGTTGTCTATCTTGCTGTGGGATATGCATGCCCTTGCCGGACTTCCTATGGCCTGACTCCTTTACGACGAAGTCGTTCCAAGTGCTAAGGAGCTTAACGGTGTTGACGAGATGAGACAAAGACTTGTGCCTCGTTTTTGCAAATTCCTGCTCCATGCTTACAATTTGCTTCGAAAGAGTAGTAAAGATGGTCAATCCTCCCAAGTTCCTGTCGACAAGTGGATCAAATTTTAGTTTAGAAGAGCCACGAGGTATTGTGAACCCCATCCGCATAAAGAGAAGAAGACAGTTTGTCCCAAGTCGACTCATAACCCTTCCGGAACCTTTGGGGTGCACGGCAAGTGGTCCACTGCGAATGAGGCGTTATTCTCGAACCTTGACATTTAAGGCAGCTTAAAGGAAAAGACTTTCTTGGCTGCGTACTTGGCGTGTTGGCTTTGCACCTTCGCTCTCCCCGTTCAAGGCAATGGTTCAATACGTCAAGTGTTTTCAAGGTGGCGAGTGCCATGGCAGCCGATCGAAGGATTGGTCTTGCTGTTCCCATCTTGGCTAGCATTTACAGAGGTTTGACTAAGATCTCTAACTCCCCAAGGCGTCCCGTACATTCTTCATTTTCGATTCACTTTGTTTATAGTTGGATAGCTTATTATTTCAAGACTCATTATCAAATTGTGCAAATTGTTCGTGGGCCCAAGATGACGCTCTTCTCAGGCGAAGAAAGAGCAAAATACTACGATCCGCAAGAGGTGAGAAGGCGGTTTCATAGAGGTGACTTTATCTCTTGGACTTGCAACATGATTGTGAAGGACAAGGATTTTTTATTCACAGACGATGGGCTTACCATATTATTTAAAGAAACATATTTCATGATCATTCATTCAAACTATCTCCCCCTGCGGCAAGGCGATCATTTTGTTGTCGAGCCCTATAGCCCCCATCGATTCGGTCGTCAATTTGGTTTCTTCCAAGAAGTGTCGGGGGTTCTTTCACAAGACATTCTCACGGCCTCTTTAGAAGGTGGAATCAGTCATTGGAGCTTGTGCATTTTGTCCAAGACAACAGAGAAAGTGAGGTTTCCTCCATTCCCCCAAATACGAAGAAGTTCTCCTCTGAGGCGTACAAAAAGTGGTGGGCCGAAGTTCATGGTGGCTACTTTGAAGAAAACGTGGCGAGGTTTCTTACCTCAAGCCCAAGTTAAGTTTCTCTCAAAGGCAAGGAGTGTGGTGAAGGAGTTGCCCAAGAGCAACCTCGCGAGCAGGTTACCTCTCCTCCCAGGCGAAATCCTCAAGAGGTTTAACCTCTTGAAGTGACTAAGAAGAAAAGTGCTCCTCGTTCCTTGGAAGTAAGTGGGAGTAGCAACTCTGATCGTCATTGGAAGAGGCTGAAGAGGGATTCAAAGCCAACAAACGTTGACGTTGATGGTGAAGGCTCGAGTCATGACCCATCGGTGTTGAATTTCGTCAAGAAGGTTATTTTTTTTCTAACCCATTTCCTTTTTATTATTTTTTTAGCGATAAGATTTTGTTTGTTTCTAACTTATCTTGATGCATTTTTGTAGCTCGAAGATTAAGTTTTAGTCGTCGAAGATGATGAGACTTCTCAAGATAGCCAAGGATCGACTTTTAGGTCTAACTTGTTGGCTACAACTCGTCCTTTTGGAATGGGGCTTAAGAGGAAACAAACTTCTTGTCGTGCCGCAGTGTCGGTATTTGAAGGCGAGAGGTTTGTTCTTAATCATCAAAAGAAGTTCTGTGGAGCGATCTTCTTGTGAAGATATCAAACACCCCATTTGACTTCACCTCCTCAATCAAAGACAATGTCTACTTCGTTCTTGAATCCGTGAAGATCTGAAAAGTAGAAGAATCAACGAACACATTCTTCGTCAAGGCTGCTGCTTATGATGAGGCGAGGTCGTCGTCTTCTAAAAGGTTATCCAAAGATCTTTTCGAGTGACAGTTAAAGGAAGCCAACGATCGTTTTCAAGATGCTCGAGCTAAAGAAAGTGAAGAGGCTTTCAAGGTCTAATCCACTATGGACAAGTGAAGTGTGTTGAGAAGGAGCTTGCGGATCTGAAGGAGCAAAGGAAGAACCTGTGTGCTGCTCTGAAAGAAGAAATGCAACTTTTTCATGGTGCTCAAGCCGAAGTTCGTGAAATTATGGAAGAAATTACAGCACTTGAGAATACCACACCCCTCAATGATGAAGTGGTTGTGAGTTTGGAGGCTTCAAGAACAAATTTGGAAGCCCTCAAGGAAGAGTTGAAGGATTTGAGTCCCTTTGCTTGAGATTTGCTTAGAACCTTTTATTTTGTTGCATTTGATTCTTTTTTCTTTTGTTCTCAGTCATGAACTCCAATGTTTTTTGAGATGACGTAATATAAGCTTTTCTCTCTCTCTCTCTCTCTCTCTCTCTCTCTCTCTTGAATCTTTGAGTATGTTTGAATATTTCCCATCTTGATGACTTCATATGGGAACTAAAGTTCATTTAAAGGTTATGACTAAACTTAGAATATCTAAGCTGCCTACGTACCTCATCAAGAGGATCAAGTCAATACTTAGTTCAAGAGTACAAAATATTTTTTTGGAGAGGGGAGGGATGTTCACAGTTTATATTCATGGGAGCCGGGATTTTTTTTCCTCATTTTTTCTTGTTTTCTTTTTTTTTTTTGTTTTTTCACGCATAATATCGTTTCAAGAAATTTTCATTTATCGGGCCTATCTTCAAGTCGTCTTCAGCAACCAGCTTATATCACCATTTGTGTAGACCTCTTTGACAACATATGGACCATCCAATTTTGGTAAGAACATGTTGCTCGTTTGATGCATTGTGATTATAGGCCTCCTCACCGCGAGTACTAGATCACCACCTTGAAGAGAGCATAGGCGAACCTTCTTATTGAACGCATTGGATAATTGAGCTTGATAACACTCGAGCCTTTGTTGTGCTTCCAACCTTTTCTCATCAAGAGCTTCTAGCTCTTCAAGCCGTATTCGAGCGTTTTCTTCTTCAGTAAGCCCGTCTTGTATTGCTATCCTCAATGAGGGAATTATTTGCTCGAGCGGGAGGACTGCCTCCACTCCATAAACCAATGCATAAGGAGTTGCTTGGGTAGAGCTTCTCCAATTCTTTCGTGCCAATCCCGCTTTGACTTGATCACCACTTTCTTCAATAGGCTGCACAAAGTTTTTTTAAATGCTTGAGCAAGACCGTTGGCAGCGACATAGTACATAAAAAAGTTTCTTTACTTGAACCCAAACTTTTGACATAATTTGTCTATCAAGTTGTTACAGAATGGTTTTTCATTATCAGTGATGATATACCTTGGCACTCTGTATGATATATGATGTGTGTATGGATGAAATCAACAATATTCTCTTTCTTGACTTCTTTAAGGGGGACTGCGTTAGTCCATTTAAAAAAGTAGTCAGTTGCTGCCAACATATATAATTGACCAATAGAGGACTTTGTCATGGATCCCACGACATCCAAACCCCAAGCATCGAAGAGCCACAAAGCCACGATAGGCTGCAATGGCTCAAGTGGTTGGTGGATAAGCTTGGCGTGAAATTGACAAGCTTAACATCTCTTGGATAAGCTATGCAATCTTTAACCATCGTAGGCCAGTAATAACCTATCCTTTTTATACAAAAGTGTAGCTTTGGTCCGGATTGGTGAGCACCACAAACTCCAGGAATGAGCTTATTCCATAGCTTGCATTTTCTCATCATCACTTAGGCAGCATAAGAAAATACCATCAAATGAGCGTCTATAGAGCGTGTCTTTGAAGTAGATGACGTGAGACGCCCGTCGTCGAATCTTAGTCTTTTGTTGTAGGTTATTGGGTAGCTTTTCATATTTGAAATAGTCAACCAACGGTTGTCGCCAATCGTTCTCCTCAATTTCGGAGACCTCAAGGACATGGTTTTGTTCTTCTTGGAATGCATCATCCTCCTCATCACTAAAGATCGGTGGTATAATCCAGTCCTTACATATTGGTAAGCGTGCTTCCTTATCAGTCATAGAAAGTGTTGAAGCAAGGTTCGCCAGTGCATCAACTTGTTTATTATCCCTTCTTGGTAGATGATCAAGTTCCACACCTCCTAGCCATCCTATTAACCTCTTTGCGTAGTTATGATATGGAAGCAACTCGGGCTTTTTGACTTCATAGAGACCGAGGAATTGATTGACCACTAATTGAGAGTCTCCATACCTTGAGATGGAGTTGCTTTATGTCAACAGCCGTTTCTAATCCAAGGATTAAGGCTTGGTATTCTCCAATGTTATTTGAACAGTTTTGAGTCAAAGTGAAGGAGTAGGCAGAACTTCCCCTTCAGATGTAACAAAGACAACTCCAGCACTGGCTCCTTGTTTGTGGGAGCTCCGTCAAATTACATCTTCCAGGGTGGTGTAACTTCAATCACAAGAATGTCTCCATCAAGCAAATCATCAAACACCTCTCACTCAGGACGCATGGGGTGATCAGCTAGAAAGTCTAATAAAACTTTTCCCTTCACGGTGTTTTAAGGAACGTATATGATCTCGAATTGTTGCAACTGAAGGTACCATCTTGCGAGTCTATCCGAAAGTACTAGCTTTGCCATAACATATTTCAGAGGATTTGCTTTTGAGACCAGATGGACACTGTGTGATTGAAAGTAATGCTTCAACTTCTGGATTGCAAAGATGAGCGCCAAACATAGGTTTTCAATGGGTGAATAATTGAGCTCGTTTGGTTTCCTCATTCTGCTTAAATAGTATAAAGCATTCTCCTTCTCTGCATCATTTTTCTAAGCAAGTAAGATTCCCACAGAGCGCTGTTGAGCAGCAACATACAAGATTAAGGGGCGTTCGAGAACGGGTGCAACCAACACAGGAGGCTTCATTAAGTATGACTTTGTACTACTGAATGCTTTATCACAAGCTTCATCCCACTTGAAGGGTACATCTTTCTTCATTAGACGACTGAATGGTTGACAACGGCCTACTAGATATGAGATAAATCTCTGAAGATATGCGAACTTTCCTTGCAAGCTCTTGAGCTCATGGATGTTTCGAGGTTCCGACATTCTTAAAATTGCATCGATCTTGGCTTGCTCAAATTCTATACCCCATTGGTGGACAATGAACCCAAGAAACTTTCTGGATGTCACTCCAAATGCACATTTGGAAGGGTTTTGATGAGTGTCAAATCTACCAAAAATAATTCCTAAACAAAAACTTGTAGAAGTAGTGAGTAGGGTCGATCCACAAAGATTAGTTCTAAATTAATTCCTTCAAGTGAAAGCAAAATAAACGAGGGGGGTGTTTTTGATTGAAAGATACTAATTAACTACGAGATAAATTCAAAGAGTGAATAAAATATGAGAAGAGATTTTCAATTGAAGACATGTTCATGCTCGATTTCGCGGTTGATCATAGATGCAAAGACAAAATAGATAAACTAGGTATGGCCATTGGTACGACCTAACGACCTCAACTTTCCTTACCGTGTCGTTAGCCAAGGAACGTCCATTGGCTAATTCCCTAATCAATAGACAACCTTGGGAATGTCCTCAAGATTTAATCTATCAACAACATTAACAATTCCAAAGGCCTAGTTCTAACCAACAAATTCCTACAAGGATTCATTTAGGCTAGATTGTGCATTCCCCACAACATAACCGACTACTACGACATGATAAATTATATTGTAGTGCCACTAAGTATTAGACTAACAAACAATTACGGATTTGGAAGTCTAATTAGCTAGGCGAATATTCTTGACAATGAACAATGGGCCCTTATCATTCATAAATCAGATTATTCGTGATTAAAGCACAGAGAACAACACAAATATCCACATGCATGAAAGTATGAAGCATAAATTAGATCTCACAACATGCATGAATCAAGCAATCACCGTAACTTCAATCGGAAATTAAAGAACTAGCCTAACATGCTAACAAAAGAACACATAAAAGAAAGAGAGAATTTTATAAAATAAAACGCAGAGAATCCTGAATGAGAGGCTCCCTTGTCTTCAATTACATCATCTATTTATACTAATTAATTTCCTAATAAACCTAGGTACCAAAAAGGTAGATTCCTAATATAACTCTAAGTCGGTATTTGAATAAAACTCTTAACCCTATTGAGACTCCTCAAGAAAGGAAGATTCCAACTCCTCAAAGTCATTATAATCCTTGTATGAATCAACTTTTCTCCAGAAAAGTTGTCCATCTTCTTCATTTCGCTGACTTGTCTGCTGTACTAGACGTGGGCACGTCTAGTGAAAAATGCAAGTCTGTCATAGTATTCTCTTCTCCAGAATTTTGTATGGGTTTTTCACTTGTTTGACTTCATTTCTTCAATCCTTACTCCATAAACACCTCTTTAGCTGCAAACACCAAATTTCACATGATTTAGGTTTAATTCAATATCAAAAGATGTTTAAAATACTACCAAAATTATGGTCATTTGGACACTCATCAGGTTCATTCTTAGCTGGTATCTCCTCAAACGTTCGAAGACCTTCTTCAATTCATAGAGATGATTGATCACTCATTTCTTTGACTTTACGACCAGGTCATCAACATAGCATTCTACATTCTTGTGGATCATGTCATCGAAGATCTTTTGCGTTGCTCTTTGATATGTAGCGTCCACATTCTTTAATCCAAAAAGCATGACTTTGTAACAATATATGCCTTTAGGAGTGCGAAATGCTGCCAATTCTTCGTCTGCCAATACCATATGTATTTGATTATATCCATATGACCCATTGATGAAAGATAAGGCTTCATGGTCCGTAGTAGCATCTATTATTAATTCGACAATGGATAATGGGAAGTCATCCTTGAGGCATGCGTGATTCAAGTCTCTGAAGTCTAGGCATACTCGAATCTGCCCGTTCTTCTTTCTTACGGGGAAGATACTGGAAATCCACGTTGGATACTTGACTTCTCGAATGAAGCCGACTTCGATGAGCTTGTTTACCTCACCTTCAATTGGCGGGATTAGCTCAGGGTGGAATCTTTGTTGGGCTTGATTGACAGGACAAGCCCCTTTCTTTACCGACAGGTGGTGCACATCTACTTTTGGATCTAGCCCGGGCATTTCTTTATATTCCATACAAACACGTCTTTATACTCATGAAGTAGCGCGACATAAGCCTCATCTTCTTCCAAGGTTAGAGAGGTACTTATGTAAATTGGCCGGGGATGTTCGACATCACCTAGATTGACTTCTTTCAACTCATCAACGATGGTTTTAACGCCTTCCTCAAGTTCTAGAGGAGCATCGTCAGCATCTTCCTCTTTAACCTCCTCATTTTCAATTAAGGTGATGTGATGCATTTGAGCGATATCTTCTTCAGCATTTCCGTTCATATAATTGGATGATGCTACTCTTTCTTTGTCATCCTCATCATCAAGTTGAGCTTGCGTGAGTGTGAAGACCTTAGTTTGTGCTTTAACCTTCAAGACTCTACCACATGATATGTCTAAAGTTGTGTGACATCTCATTCTGGAAGGAATCAAACTTCTGAGCTTTTGTGTATATGAGGACGTGACGTCTTTCTTCGATTGCGCGACTACTTTGGATATGCCTTTCTTTCGATACTCCGTCCTTCTGTGTGGACCGAGTCTATCAAAGATAGTATGATTGTTGGTCTTTCTATGCATCATACTTTTATGCGGGCCAAGTCTATTGAAGACAGACTCTCGTGGATTTTCTTCCCTTTGGTCGTCTTCAGTTGAAGAAAAACTTTCACTGACATGGTTGCTGCTAGCCCTATTTATGGCGTTGTGGATAGGCTTAGGAGGGGTAAAGCCAAGACCCACCTGAGAATCTAGGATTGCATGCCCCTTTTACTTCAATATTACTTGTGTGGCGTTGAGTCCATGGAGCTTCTTATTGGTGGCTTCAGGAGGAAGTTTTCTAAGAGTTAGCCTTTATTGTGAATTATACCCGGCTTTAACAAGCAGCTTGAAGGCTTTCAGATCATATCCTTCTCCATCTATGGCCAACGTCTCATGTTCCTTTTCTTCTTCTTAGGTTGAAAGCACAAATCCTTTAAATGACGGCTTCGATGGTTGCTTCATATTGATATGAGTTAATGGTAAAGTCAGTCTCTTTGAAAATTCAGCCTCGATGGTGGGTAGCTCATTTCTCCTCATGCTTCGATCGTCATGTAACTTTGGTTTTTCTGAGGGCAAAATCTCTTTTTCTCTTTTGGCAATTCCGACATAGTATTTGCCCATCGGCGAAGTGCGACACAGCTTCGGTAAAAGGCTTGGTATCACCGAGTACCTTTTTCACTACACCATTGCGGCAGTATTTGAAGCATTGATGCCATGTTAAGGGGACCATAGAATTTTCATGCAATGAAGGGCGGTCAAGAAGCATGTTGTAAGAAGTCTTAGCGTCTATAACATGAAATAGTGCGGTTGACGCTATATCGTCCATCAATAATTCCATCATTATAATGTCAACAACCTTTTATCCTCTTTGATTGAAGCATTGAATCATGAGGCGCTGTTTGAGAGTTCGTACATTAGGATCCCTAATTCTTTCAAGGTTCATCAAGGTAAGATATTGACTGCAGAGCCTCCATCGATCAATATTCTATTCACCTTTTGCTCACGTGCATATCGAACGACGAACAAGGGGTGGTTATGAGGCTCAGACCCAAGAAGCAAATCTTTGTCGGTGAAAGTAATGGTGGGCATGCATTCATTAGTATCAGAGGAATCTTCTTTTTCGAACAACGCGTCCTCATTGATTGTAGTATCGTTCTCATGTGCGGTATTACAGGAAGCTTTGCTGTCAAAAGACCCACGCTTGATCAAGGTCACATTTGCGGTTGTGGTATCTTCTTCAAGAGAATTTTACCTTTGCGAGCTAACTGCATGAACTTGTCTTTGGACACAAAGCAATCTTGTATTGAATGCCCAACTAAATGATGATATTTACAGTAATTTGGGTCATCTGTTCGTTCGGCTTCTTCATTCGCTTTGCTTCGGGTAATTCGATGAGGTTAGCCTCCAACAAGTCATCAAATATGCCGGGTACATCAGAATCAACTAAAGGATATTATTTTGCTTGCATTTCCTTCAAAGTTAATTTTCTTTGTGGTTTCTCGTAAGGAGCGTTTTTGCTTCGGGGTAATGTTTTCTTTTTTTGTGCTCCTAAACTTGAGTGGTGCTACATTCACTGCCATTGATTCCTTGCTTGGAGGTTTTGAAAAAGGTTTCCCCCATTTCTTGATTTCTTGACTTTCCTTGGTTTTGTGGGGTTCTTGGACGGGTGGCCTTTCCACTCCATATGCTGCCATACTTAACTCCATATCATATGCTCGAATGGCTAAATCTTCGAATTATCTGGGTAAGATTCCTAGAAGAATATACCGAAGACCCCAATGCATCCCTTGAATGCACATCTCAATGACGGAAGATTCAGATAACCGATCTTTGTAGTTAAGGCTCAGATTCCTCCACTTGTTGATATAATCGATGATTGGCTCATCCTTCCATTGATGGAAATTTGTAAGCTCAATCATGCTGATAGTGCGCCAAGTGCTATAAGAAGCGGTTCAGAAATTCTTTCTCTAGTTGTTCCCATCCATCAATTGAACCGACCTCCAAATAAGTATACCAATCAAATGTGGGGCTGAAAATGATCGCGAGCAACTCGAAACTCACTCGGGCTCGGCTCGTCGATAGGCTCGTTCATCTTGGTTTATTTCCTAATTGATCGAGTTTGAGCAGAAATCTTTGATCGATTCTCATTTCGAGCCAAATACAAACAGGTCATTGTTCGATTCGCCTAGCTCGTGGACTCATATAGGTACGATTCCATATATATTTTCTTACCTTCTTCATACAAAATTTTCCTTCTTCACTGTATATTCATTCCTTAAGCAACAACTAATTATGGAATTTGGTGAATTATAGAAGAGGTATGTCTTCAATCAAGGAAATTTTCCCACTTACCTTCAGAAATTGGAATCAAAAGCAGCATCGTCAGAGTCGAAAACTCATATCTTCATTGTTTTTCCTAAAGAAATTGTGGATTTCACTTTTTAGATTTCAATTACTGTGAAGGAACAAAGAGGTAAATGATAATTTTTTTTAGTTTGTGTTTTGTTTGAGATTGCAATAGTTATGCATAGAAATTCTGAAATCGATCCCAAACAAGTTTGATAAATAATTTGGTTGAAATCTGAGTCAAAAGATGCATATTTTCTTGTCTTTGATAAAATGCCCACATGTTTGATGAAAGTTTTGGTTGAATTTTAGTCACTTATTTCAGTTTAGTATCATGCCCATAACCTATTTGATGAACCTCTTCAGTATGGATGTTCTTTTGGCTTCACTGTTGTGGCTAACATGTTGGAATTTGATGGGATTTTGGGGAGTTTAAGGTGGGTTTGAAACAGAAAGGGTTGTTAGTTTGCTCTAAAAAAAACATATTTGATGAAGTGCTCACAAAGTGTTTGATGAAATGCTCACAAGGCATTTGCTTGAATTGTTCACAAAGTGTTTGATGAGATGTCCACAATATGTTTCATGAATGTTTTGGTGGAACTTTAAATTATTTATTTCTACTTAGTGACATGCCAATACCATGTTTGATGAAATGCTCACAAAGTATGTCTTGACAATTCCTTTTTAGGATTCAAAAAATATGGGGGACTCATGTGAACATTGAATCACCTATAATTATTCAAGAGGATGGGAACGAAGATAACAAGAAGGTTGAAACAATAGGAAACGAAGAAAATTCCCTTAAAAGAAAAGATCGAAAGAGAAAATCAATGGTTTGGTTAGAATTTACAAATTATTGATATTGATAATGGAAACAAGAAGGCAAAATGCAACCATTTGCAGTGCATTAATTGTCATCAATTCTCAAGGTTCAACAACCCAATTCCACCGACAGTTAGAGAGTTGTTGAATTCCTCTTGCTTCTACAAAAAAGGAAAAGTTTTTAACCACTCAACCCTTAGCACCAAATGACTTTGGAGGTGGCTCAGGTGGTACAATTACTACTTACAGGTATGATAAAGAAAAAGTTCGGGAATGTCTAGCAAAAATGATCATTGTGCATGAATACTCATTTAGAATGTTGAAACATGAATTATTTGTTCTATTTTGCAAAACTTTGAATCCTCAATTTGAAAAGATATCACTGGTGACACTAAGGAGTGATTGGCTAAAACTGTATGCCTTTGAGAAAAAGAAGCTAAAAGTTATGTTTGAGAGTACTGATAGATTTAGTTTAACTGCTGATTTATGAACGTCAAACCAAAACATTGGGTATTTATGTTTGACATGCCATTTTCTTGATTTGGAGTGGAACTTGCAAAAATGCATTCTGAATTTTTTTCATTGGCGCCTCCTCATACTGGAGTTGATATTTCGGATTGCATATTCCAATGTCTTATTGATTGCAGAATTGAGAATAAAATCTCAACTATCACATTGGATAATGCATCATCCAATGTAGCTATAAGAAACTTGAAGGATAATTTTGCAATCAAAAAAAGGGAAGCTTTATTTCAGTGGGAAGATTTTTCATGTGCGATGTTGTGCACATGTATTGAATCTCATGGTGCAAGATGGCCTACACCAAATACGAGATTCAAAATATTTCGTGAAAGTGTAAAGTATATCAAAATGTTACCGTCTAGGCTTTACAGGTTCTTGGAGATAGTAAAGCAAGTTCAGCTTCCAACCTCAAACGGTTTAATCCTTGATGTGCCTACCCGATGGAACTCAACATATGCAATGCTAGAATCAGCTATGATATTTAGAGATGTGTTTCCGAGGTATAAAGAAAGGGATCCAACTTACATATGGTTGCCATCTTCAGATGATTGGGTCAAGGTAATGGACGTCTGTAAGTTTTTAGAAGCTTTTAATGATGCCACACATATATTTTCAGGTGTTTCTTACCCTACATCAAACCTGTTCCTTCCAAAAGTTTGGAAAATAAAGCAAATTCTGAATGAGAAGTTTAGCACAAGTAAAGATTACCTTCAAAAGATAACTTTTCGAATGAAGGAAAAAATTTGATAAATATTGGGGGAATTGCAATTTTTTGATGGCTATGGGTGCAGTTTTGGATCCTCGTTACAAGATAAAATTGATTAAGTTTTGCTACTCTAAGATTTATCCAATTTTTCAAGCTCGCAAAGAGATTGAATTGGTGCGCTTTTCGTTCCAAGAGCTTTACAATGAATATGTTGCTAACTGTTCTTCTAGTAGTATGAAGCTAAGCAATCAATCAAGAGCTAGTTGTTCCACTGAGAGTGGTAGTAGTTATAAGATGAAAAGTAAAACCAAAGGTAGAGCGGAATTTATCTTGTGGGCACAAGAACTTGATACCATTGTACCTAAAAAATATGATTTCGATATATACCTTGAAGAGGGTCTTTGTGTATGTGAGGAAGATTCAGATGTCGATTTTGATGCACTAGATTGGTGAAAATCAAACACTTTGAAGTTTCGCACCTTATCCAACATGGCACGAGATATACTATCAATTCCTGTAACAACTGTAGCGTTAGAATCTGCTTTTAGTGCTGGAGGAATAGTACTTGATCAATATCGTAGCTCTTTGAAACCAAAGACTGTTCAAGCATTAATTTGCACGGGAGATTGGTTGCGTAGTGAATGGAAAATTGCAAAATCTATGAGGTATGCTAATTTTCTATTGTAACTTAAATTTTTATGATATTGAATTGCATTTGAGTTCAAAATTGACTAATTTATATATTCAGATTGATGACGAGGACATCCAAAAAGTTGATTTTGAGTGAATTCATTAGAATAAAGATGTGCTCTCAATTGTAGGTATGTCTCACAACTGTAGTATTAATTTTAATGTTAATGTAACATTAGATAGTTAAATTTACGCTTTAAATATGTTTTCTCTTATTCCTAGGTGAAGCTGAAGAATACCAAGGATGGTTGCAGCAGTTTCTTCACATAATAATATGTTGCTATTGTTTGGAGTGTTTAGTTAATCACATCTCGAATTTATCAGTTTCATATTAAAATTTTTGAGCTTCTTGAAATTGGATTAAACTAAGTCTGTTAATTATCTTTGAATATATTTAGGGGCATCATTTTTTATTGAAAATTGAGATACTTCTTGGGATAAATATGCTCAATATCTAGCGACCTTTTTGTGTATATTTGCCTTGAAAACTGGTGTTCACCATGGCCCTTCAAGGTCATTTGAATATTTGACAGGCATTAAGAAGCATTATAGTGGAGCAAGAAGAAATGGAAGTGTAAGAAATACTCCAAGGAGCATGGTGTCCACTAGTCTGGTTGAAAAAGCCTATGGAACTATCTTCTTCAGATTCTATACACACTTCTCCCTTATAGTGTATAACACTTAGTTATTAACTTATTGTAGAATATGCATATATTTCAAGAATAGAATGAGACTAGACTCTATGCAATTAACTAATTAAGAGTAGTATTTTTGGTGGAATTGAGTTTAGTTAATTTGTGTTTTTTTTTTTTCAAACAGAAATGATAGCTTTATCAAATGATGCATTAGATACAACTTTGTTCATTAATTTCTCCAAAGAAGAGAAGGAAAGAACAAGACTCTCATAGCAGCTAAACTGATTTCGGTGGACAAGATCAAAGCCTTTTGGCACTCTCAATTCCACGACCCTGATAAGTGGGATCCCAACATGAAATTACCCCGTCCAGTAGGGCTCTTTGCTAACTCCATTGTGTTAATGTGCCAGTATGGTGATATGATGGCCATATGAAAAATCCTATCCTCAGGTTTTAGCTTCTAGTTGATTTAGGAGGAGTCAGTTTATTTCATCCTTTCTTTTTCTTCGCTTTTCGGCCTCTATATTAGTTGTTCTTTGAATGCAGATTCCCGTAGACTTGAAATTCATGGACGAGTCTTCGTTATGTAAAATTTGAATGGTGATGTTGAGTTGTGCAATTTTTATCTGACGAGATAAAAAAAAATAAAAATAAAAAAACTTTCTTCATTGATTTCTATGTATGATAATTAATAGAAAAGGAAGAAAAGCTGAAAAAGTGTTGTTGCAATTTGCATACATAGACTGCATACATAATTGTAGAAATGCTGGAAATTCACTTTTAGCTATGTACGTTTTTGCAGGTTGTTACTTTTAATGCTAGCTACTATTAGTGGTGACTGCATCTGCATCCTTCTTTTTAGTTATATTGAGGATAGGACAAAAAAGTGAATTAAACCAATTCCTCAAGTCAATCTGAGCCGAGCCGAGTTTGTGAACAACACTCGAGCTAAACTCAAACAAGAAGAAAATTGGCTGGCTCGAGAACCACACTCGAGCTAAACTGGCTGGCTCGAGCTTGAGCCGAGCTCAAACCCATGTCAATTTTTCTGAATCGAGCTTGAACAAGTGAGTGTTTGGCTTGTTTGAGCTCGTTTTCAGCCCTAATCAAATGCGTTACCTTTTAATGATCGGACAAATTTTTTGACTAGGTGATTTCCATATGTTCCGCGCTGTTGCACGTTTCGACGAATTGAGCGACATTCTGCTTAGGATTGCCTTTCCATCAAATTGTTGGAACTTTTGTGGTTGGTAGCCCATCGACATCTTCAAGCTGTCAATTCTTGGAGTGTAGGGCTTGGAGTAAGTAAAAGATGACCTTGAACTTCCCTCAATCTTGCTCCTAATGGTCCCTTCGATGAATTCTTTTAATTGGTCTATAGGAATCAACCCATTGGACGACAATTGAAGCTCTTTTGCAGGTTTATCTTTCTCGATGTGGTGCTGCTTTGTGGATACTTCTGCTTCATCATGAGCCTCAACTTGTTTTCCTGGGATTTGGCTTGTGTCAATGTTGTCTGGCTTGTTAATCAACCTAGCAACTGGGGCATCGTTCTTTTGACATGCTTGGTGAGTCCCTCAATAGCTCTTGTCAGCCTTGCAATCTGCTCTTCTAAGGTTGTGACGGAGTAGCTAGGCATGGAGCGAGGAGAGGACGGAGGAGATTTATCTTCGTCATCTTCACTTGCATGACTAGGTATGAAGGCGTCTTTTTGAGCAGACCCAATGGGAGGAGTAATCTGGGAAGGTTCTTTAAGTTTCTTTGACATGCTTCTCGTAGTAATACCGAGACTCTTGGTACTTGAACTTGAAGACTTCAATGTGGCGAGTTTGGAATTCACCATCTTCACAGCTTTTCCTTGAGTGTCCATCAAAATACTTCAGAAGTTGTTGAAGGGAAGAGATGAGAGGTAGAGCGGTCCGACCGGGCGTACCAAAATTTGTAAACAAATTCTCCTGTTTCTGAATTTATCAAAACAAGAAACTATTACAAATAATTTTTTTTGAATTGATTTCAATATTTGTGGGTGTGAAATCTCTACTTGAAATTTTCGATTCTTCTTTTCAAGAACGTGATCTTTGATTCTGGCAACTTTGGAGGTGAAACTTGACGTTTGATCTCCTTCGACGTTGACTTTGACTTTGAATAACGTTAATTCGGGGGTTGTAGACTTATTCCCGGATTAAACGCTGCAAATTTAAAGATATTTGACTTGAATTTGGAATATTTCTTGGTGGATTTGAGACTTTGATCTTCCGCCAAGGTGGACTTTCGTCTTGATAACGTTAATTTGCCGGTCTTCAGACTTCTTTCTAGAATTAATGTTGCTTTGGGATAATTTCCGCGATGAATGCTTTGAATCTTGCTTTGAACGCCATGGATCTTCCTTGATTTGTGCTTGAGAGGATTTTGGGACTTCTTGAATGCTCTCTTGCTTGTGTCTTCAACTGTATGTGTGTGTGTTTTTGAATGATTTCTAAGGACCCATTTATATAGCTTTCGAAAAGGTAGAGTTGTGGTGAACTTGAACAATATTTTGTATTATCTCTTTATTTTAATTTAAAGAGATAATACATTAAATATTTGGAAAGACATAATTGGTCAATTTTGGTTTTATCTCTTTATTTTTTGTATTTTTCAAAGAGATAATATTAAAAATATTTGTCTTGATTTGATTGGTCGAGACACCTCAATTTGCGACTTGTCGGTCGTCGATTTGATGAAAAAATATATATTAAAATATTAATTAAATTAACATTTATATTTGGAATTAAGTTAGTAACATCCCAAAATATAAATAGAAAAATATTATAATTGATAAATAATATATATATATATATATATTTCACTTGTCGTCTTTTGATTGGTTGCAAAATTAATTTGTCTACAATGTATTTCAAGTAGAATGCCAAAATATTTCCTTCCCTTTCTTGGAACACATAAGTTTGGCACAGTACGAGCAACGATCATGTCGTTCCAATATATTAGGATTCTGCTACCACGAAAGTGACGACATCAATGGATTACCGTTCCACAACAGTTCCTTTGACCGTTCCAATTTGGATCGGAATTTAGAACGGTCGTTTTAATTCGTGCCAATTCCCGTATTTTTTTATAGAGTGTTTTAAAAAAATGTTGGATGAAGTTTTTCTTTTTAAAAAACTTATACCATCCAAAAAATCTTATTTTAGGATCTTTTAAGTTTTTAAAAAAACTATCAAATGATTTTTAAGAATTTATAAACTCTCAAATATCTTATAATATGTTTTGAGAAGCTTAAAAACTCAACCATGTCAGCGGTATGATCACTTTATGATTAGTAAAGGCAATATGTTATAACTCAAAATGTTTACTGATTTAACTGTTAACTATTGTTATTAATGGATTACGAATATTTGCAGAAAATATGAAAAATAAAGTATTTGTAAAATATAAGATTTAAATATTTTTTATTTTTTTTGCATGTCCATAGTTGCTCAAAATTGATTTATACTAAATAGTTTCATATTAATTAGTATAAAGAGCCATCCATTAAATGTTTATACTAGGGCACCTGTACAACATCATAAAAATTCAATTTTACCCCTACAATTTTTATCTTTTTTGAAACTAGTACCTATACATTCACATTCGATTAGTGTAGATGTAACGTTGACACAAACTCCACATTCCGATATTCATTTTCAACCTCTATATAAAAATTAAGAATTGAGGTTAAGCTTTGGGAAGTTCAGCACAAAATCTTAATGATTGCATCAATTCATCAATTGAAATGAAGCAAATGCCAAATAGCGGAAAAAATGCAAGCAATCTTCCTATGATATTATAAATGTGCAAATTACTCCCCTATGAAAAATAAAATAGAAATTTACATCTTTATGTTTTTTAAAATGAATCAATTTACCTTATCGTATTTTTTAAAATGGAGCAATTTACCCTCCTCCCCCCTAGATAGGGGGGTAAATTGCTCCATTTTAAAAATACGGGGAGGTAAATTGCTATTTCTTTTTATAGGGAGATAATTTGCTCATTTGCAATATCACAGAGAAGTAAATTGCATTAAACCCGCCAAATAGCAAGCAAATAATTGCTCGCGGAGAACTAAAGGCTTATTCTTGGTCATGAAAGTACAGAAGTTGTTCAATCCACGCCAAGTATGCGAATTGATTTAAGGATAAATTACAATAATTTTTCCTAAGGTTTGGCATAATTACGGATACATTTTTATTGTTTCAAAAATTATAAATACCCCCCTGAAGTTTGTAACCATCTAACAAATAACTTATTTCCGTTCATTTTTATGGGTGAACTGATCAAAATACCCTTATGCAAATTGAATTATTTTTTAAAATTTCTTAAATTTTTTTGGACAAAAATGCACAGGGAGAGGTTTCTTACGTTTTTTTTACACAGAGGAGCAATAATGTAATTTGCCTCGGTTGATTCTTTTATAATTTAAAAAAAAATCAAGGGCAAAATAGATCATTTCAGGCCCTTGGTTAAAAATTACAAATCTTGATGATATTTTTAATTTTTAAAAATAATAAATATTCGTAATTATGTCAAACCTAAAAGAATAATTGTAATTCACCCTTGATTTAAACAGGAGGCAGGTAGAGTTGAAGCATTTTTTTCCAAGATGACCTATTACTTATATCAACCCACTGCGCGCTCACATGCTTTCGGTCCCTTATCATGTATTCCTTCCCCAGACTAGTCACCAAGTACTGACCAAACGGAAGGTGGCTAAGGTTGTCTTAGCCTAAATGAATTACTGGTCTTTAAATTTCAGGAAAAATTGTACTTTTAGTTGTGTATCTATAGGGAATGACAATTTTATACTCTCGTTTGAATTCAATTTGGTAATTAGTTCTGCAATTTTAAAAAAAGGATAATTACATGGGACCGTCTCTTCTGATGTTAGTGTAATTACATATCGGCCCCCTTTAATTTAAAAAATTATATCTATTACTTTTGATATTTGTTTTCGCCAACAAATAAATTCATTCGTTAGTCATAATTTACATAATTTATTGCTATTAGGAAAAAACTCGAATGGAAATCATATTGACCCGATTGACTTACTACTGATTTATTGCAGATCAAACAAATATTTTATGACCAAGCTACCCTTACACATCTATATAGCTAATTTCTGTGAGGAGGTACATATTCACCCTTATAAGGGTAGTTTGTTCAAAAAAGATTTATGTGACCTACCATAAGATTGTAGGTCAATCAGGGGTAAATATGAATTTTTATTCAACTTTTTCGCTGATATCAGCAAATTTCGATAATTTTACTAATAGATGGATCTTTTCGTTGCACGAAAACAAACATCAGGAATAGGTGTAATTCCAAAACCATAGAGAGTTTATATGTAATTACACAAAATTTTAGGAGAAACAATATAATTATCTCTTTTAAAAAATTAACACATTAAAGGCAAACTCCATCAAAAAATTGCAATCAGGTCAAATTTTGGGACTCATGTGAAGGGCACATGCCAGCAATTCGATTTCCAATAGAACTTGTGCTTAACCTTAACGTGTCCATTCTTTTAACCATAAGGATTAATTGTCAAACAAAATTCGAAACATCTTTCAATAGGTTTATTTATTTTTATAAAACTTTTAAAATTATTCTATTTATTTTTAATATTATAAAATTATTTCAAATTAGTTGTTAGTCTGTGTAACCTATCCTAATAGGTCTTAGTTATATATAGAAACTTTTATACCATCCAAAAGATAGTTTTCTTTTATTGAAAAATATTGAAGTAATGGACTTAGAATCATGTCTAGACTGTGAGCAAAAACTTTCATAATTTTACTACTATTAGAACTTAATTTTGTAAAATTTAATGAATTTAATTGTGCATGTAAATATTACGTAATTAGATTCTTAATTTTGAAGATGGAGGGCTCACTCTATGCAATGACCTCCTCGTTACTAGGATTAAAGGACCTCCTCATTTTTCTTCGCCTCATTTCTACAAGTTCAAAAAAATTATAAAAGTGAAAATATCAGACTATGCGTATCATAATGCGAGTGAAAAGAAAGCTCGAGCCCGTTGAATGGAGTAAAATTCTTCGGACTTTTGTAAATTTTAAGAATTGAAACCTACAAAAAGGGGTTTATGTTCCTGGGTTCTAGTTAGTAATACGCCTGGCTCCAGGTGGGATCCTCGACTATTTTAGCTGATCTGTTGTATTTTGGCTAAAAAAAATCCCTATTTCTTCTCTCCTGCTTCCACGTGTTCCCAATAGAATTGGGGGCTAGTGCTTCTCCCTTCTCTTATTTCCCATTCCCAAGTGAGGTAGCAGTGATTTTTCATCTCGTGTGGACTTTTAGAGTGCATCCATATGGCTCTACTCCCGTTCTAGGCTCTAGGTCCCCTACCCCCCTACTAGATAGGCTTCTCTCATGGATTTGGCCTGAAGCTCCTCGAGCCCACTTGGGCATAGAGGTGCAAACGAGCCAAGTTCGAGTCGAGCTCGACCAAAATTTCAAACTCGAGCACTCTATTTAGAGCTCAAACTTGACGAGCTTGCTAGAAACGGGCTCGAGCTCTTTGCTCACGACCAAGCTCAAACTCAAGCTCGAGCTCGTGAGCCGACATCACGAATTTTTTATTTTTTAATAAGGATATATTATTATTATTATTATTAATATATAATATTAATTATTAATTATAAAAAGTTTTAAAATATTCTACAATATTTTAATCTAATGTTATGAATATACGACTTCCTAATATTTCTATTATATATGTAATATTAATTTAATAGTAACATAATTAGTAAAAGTATAAAAAATATACATCAAACTATCTAAATACTTATACATAATTTTGTATAGTTATATAAACATCAAATTAGAAAATATTAGTAAATTCTTAAAAGAATCCAATAATACTTATAGTATGTGATTTTAAAAATATATTTGTCCAAAATAGTTTTTTAATAATTGAATTGTATATATTGATTACTCTTAATAAAATAAATGAAAAAAAATATTTTCTTAAAGTAAAATTAATGAGAATCATCATGAAAAAAAAAATTTAAAATATGATATTGGCAATAATTTTTTATATCTTTCAATTTTTTTAAAAAATGTTTAGACCAAGCAGTGATTAACTCATGCTAGATATGTATATATACATATATATATATAATGCAATACCAATAAAAATAAGTAAATCTTTTTAACCATCATAGTTATTATTATCATTAGATTAATTTATGGGAATCACCAACTTTCAACATATGTTTAAAAGCAGTAACATAAGAATATTACAAATTATGTATCTTGTACAAACATATACTCATAAATAAATATAAAATATTATAAATTAATTATTTAAACTTGTAAATTTGTAAAAGTACAAGAGGTTACAAATTGATTTAAAATATAACAATAAAATATATGAATTATTTACAAAAAAAAAATTGTCAAAAACTAAATTGTTGATTAAGCCTATTTTTAGATAGACTAGCAGCTAATGGACGCGGCCCTCGCACGCATAAATTTTTAAATGTAAGTCAAGACAAATACAAAAAATTATGTAATTGTAAACAAAATAAGATTGTAGATCCATTACTTCCAAATATTGTGATGGAATTCATCCATTTGTAAATATAATGAGTTCACATAAAAGCACCGGTTCTCTATATATTATATTGTGTTGTTGGTGAACAATCAATGGCTTTTTTTAATTTATTCCTTTTGTTTCTTAAAAAAATCAAAGATAAATTCTTCAATTTAATTTCTTTAATTCTCCTAATTCTTTTCTCAACTTCCTTCAGTCGACGGAGGAGACAGAGGAAAGGAATTCAAAATAAAAGTCAAGAATTTGGATTTATGCGGGTAGCAAAAGAAATTGAGGGCAAAAACTTTTATTTTATAAAATATATAGTAAAAGTAATGGACAGTATTAGAGAGGGTAATGAAAATTTTATAGATATAAAAATATAATTTCCATTAGTTTCAAATTTTAAAATGCAGTAGTTTGAGGAAAGTTATTCCCATGTCCTGCATGGATATGATGGGAGAGACTTTTTCAGTCAATACGGGTTCAAAAATATTTGTGCAAAAGAGAAATTCAAAATATGTAGTTACTTTTTGAATTATAATTGTATGATTATAATGTGAATTGCAATAATCTAAGTAGTTAGAAGTCATTATTTCTTGATTAAGTCTTCTTTTGTTTTTTGAGTTTTTTCTTTTGATGTTTTTTGAGAAAATGTTGAATATATAAGTATTTTGAATTTTTGTATATGTGACTAACTCCTTATAGGTTATGTGCAAAAAAATTTGAATTTTGATGGACTTAAATTATTATGTCTATTTTGTTACACCTTTTAGTTTCTCATCGCATTAATTTCGGTATGCCATCTAATTTTTTGCCTTAATTAGTTGAAATTGAAGGTTGTTTTAGTAGCTAAAATCTCTAAAAGTTCTTTAAAATTGGTTCACAGATAGAAAATAGAAAAATATAATTCAATTACATGCAATCATCATCTCAGTTGTCTAAAAAGTTTATTTTGCCACCTTTATTACAATTCATGGTTATTTGCATGTTTTCTGCGAGGAGTTTTTGAAAGAACCATTAAAGGGCTTATCAGAAAAGGGAACATAAATAGGATCAAAGGATTTTATTCAACTTTATGTTGTTTATAATTAGAAGAATTCTTATACTTGCCCTCACTTACACTTCAAAATTTGTGCGCGCGAGGACCGTTGCGTTAGATGCTAGTATCTACAAATGGATTAATTCCATCACAACTTTAGGTACAAAATGTCAAAATTATGAAAATCTCTATAGATGAACCACTATGCTCAACAACAAACATAATCTACAAAATTAATAGGAAAAGAAAAAAAAAAGAATAAAGCAAATTTTTCGCATTTTAATTACAACTTCTTGAAATTTAGGAGGTAGAAAAAATCAATTTCGAGAATCCCTCACTTTCATTCAAATCACATAACTTGAATAATTGAAAATATATTTGTGAAGAAGCAATTTAGCATATGAAAGTGGTAATGAATCGAATCTTGTTCAAAAAATAGGTTAAATTAACAATAAGTGTTTTAGTTAATAATCGTATTAAGAATTACATCTATTAATTTTATCCATAACAATTATAACCAAAAATAAATAAAATTTATCAAAATTAATTAAAAAAAGGGAATTTAATAGATATATATTGTTATATTTATTTAAGAGTACCTAGGTTTAAAGGTACTGCAAATTTCGAAGGATCTTTATGCAAATCCTAAGATTTGGGGGAACTAATATGCAAAGAAGCATCAACACTCTAATGCTTAAGTCAGTAATGCTCTAAAATAAAATAAAACTTGAAAAATAAGTAAGAATAATGATGATTATGAGTGTCTGATATAATCATTCGTGTGATATATGAAAATAGATCCAAAATAGCCTTACAATCGAGAGTAAAATGAGTGTTGGAGTGTGATAGTTGCAAAAGTGAGTAGATATAACTAAATGACTGCACAAAATCTCCATTTATAGGCCTGTACAAAGCATAGAGTCGCACGCCATTTGAAAGCTCTTTGAGTCAGCTAACTCCTCAAAAAATCCGCATGCATTTTGGATTTGATATGACTGAGATATGTTAAGTTGACTAAGTCTTAACAGATCTGCCTGAAAATTTGAAAAACTGGTATAGTCAACTTCCCAGCTGATTTGTCCTCAATCCACTAGGATCGAGGTGGAGATATTTTAAGATGACATGTATTAATATGTTGGAAAGGTGTATGACATGTTCACCTATTGTATGATGACGTGTCCGACTGAAATGGACTTATTTTTTGGGCTTGCCAGTTCAGCTAAGATGAAAGAAAGGTTTCCATAGGCCTTATACCTTCCTGCCAGTGGGTAGTTGGGCTTAGTTGGGCTGCCACCAGCTGGGCTGGTAGGCTGTGCTTTGGGCCAGCTGGATTTGTTGAGGGGGCATCATCACTACCCCCCCCCCCCCCTTCAGGAGTGCAGGGAGCAACGCTGGATTGCTGGAGTAGGTGGGATATTTTGCAAAAAGAGAGAAAATCTTCCTTCTTACGATTAGTAGGGCGAATTCGACTGCTAGAGTGTTCATTCCCAACTGGAGAGTCCTTCCTAAAGGAACCTATGTGCGTAGATCAAGAAAAATTCAAAATCATCCAGAAAAGGGATAATGATTAATTATTGGAATGGATGGGCGATAGTAAGAGTCCCTGTTCGCTTTATACGCCAACACGCTGCATGATTGGGGGACGTCTGCCAGCTGAGTAATGGAGTCCATAGCTGATGGAACTGTGGGCAGAGGGGAGTACATAAGGAATTCTCCTTCTCAGAATTATTCACACTTTCCCTGCATCTTAAGGTAACCCTCCCTACTACCCTATCTTTTCCCTTTCATGAAAATGAGGGTTTTCTAATAATGTAGAATTTTCTGCAAGCTTCTTTTACAGAATTGAGCATTCTCCCTCTCCTAGATCCTATTGAGTCTTAGTATCGTCCTCCTTTTAGGTAAGTTGTCTTCTCTCCATCTTGCTTTGTTTTGCAATCATGTCTGAGGGAGGCGTAGATAAGCGAATCGTCGATGAGTTTGTGATGGATCTAGTGAGCACTCCCGAGGGCTTAGAGGTTAGACCAGTTGTGTCTGGCTCTGATCCTCATCCGAGCAAGGGGGACGATTAGGTTAAATGTAGGAAAAAAATAGATAATAGGAGATAAAGAGGAGAAAACTGAGGATCGATTAGTAGTTTCTGGGTAACATCCTTTCAAGTTTTTGCATCTTGCTTGAAGGAGGTTGAGGTGGATGAGTTGAGATAGAAGTATGGGATACCCGGTGAATTCCTAATCCGGTCCCATCTCATGATGATCGCCAAATCTGCCCCCAATTGGTTTTTCCTATTTTTACGTGGCCTAGCTGGAAGCTGAGTCGTGCATGCTTTCCTGGCTAAAGTTTCTACCCTGTTTAAGGTCCCCTTAAGCTAGTTGATTCCGAAATCTATTGGTCTTCTAGACAGCTTTCTTATGCTAGTGTGCAATTTAGGTGAAGTCCCTTTTGCCACCCAATTTCATTCATTCTTTATGCTGAAAAAGGCAAGTGCTGGGATCTTTGACTTTACCTCCAGGGGGGCTCAATTCCTTCCTTCCGATACCACTATGAAAGAATGGGAGCCCCATTACTTTTTTATTTCTTTGCCTACCTCCAGCCACTTCCCCACTCTGTGGATTACTAACCAGCTGGTGGCGACTTATGTAAGAGCGTGTGCCAGCTAGTGGCGACTTATGTAAGAGCTTGTGCTAGCTAGTGATGACTTATGTAAAGGTGTGCGCCAGAAGAGGGCGGCTTATGAAAAAACGTGTGCCAGCAGCGGGCGACTTATAAAGCGTGCGTCAGTAGAGGGTGACCTGTGTAAGAGCGTGTGCCAACTGGTGGCGACTTATTGGAGTCAGCTCGGAGCTGAAAACTGGTCCTGTGAACAACACAAGATGGGAAGCAAGGAATGTCTTTATTCATGTAAGATAATGCTTGATTATAAAGCTAACAAGAAAAATAGAGTAGGGATTCTCAGGGATAGAACTTCCTGAGGTTATATGCATTTCACAGATGAGCTATCTTCCTTCCATCAGTGTCTTCTAGCTCATGTGCACCAAGCTTGACAACCCAGGTCACTTTGTAAGGCCCTTCCCAGTTGGGAACCAACTTTCCGACTGGTTTGAGAGCACTAGCTCGTCTGAGTATGAAGTCTCTCCCACTTGGAATTCTTTCTTTCTAGCCTTGTTTTGTAGGTGTTGATCACCTTTTGTTTGTACCTTTCCATGCAAGTTTGAGCATCTTCTCAGATTTCATCTATCAAGTCGATGTTGGTACGTAGCAGGGCATCGTCGGTTTCCTGCTCGTATTGCTGGATCGTGAAGGTTTTCTGTCTTGCCTCATCGGGTATAACAGCCTCTGAGTTGTATACCAAGTTGAAAGGTGTCTCTCCCGTGGTTGATCTGGGGTGGTCCTGTAAGAACACAACACACTGGGCAGGGAATCAACCCACTGCCCTTCTGCTTGCTCCAGCTTGATTTTGATGCCTTGTACTAGGATGTGGTTTATGACTCCACCTGCCCGTTAGCTTGGGGGTATGCCACCAAAGTGAAGCGTTGTTGGATGCCTAGGTCGGCCCACCCGTCTTGTATTTTTCAGCATTGAAACTGACGACCATTGTTAGAAATAAGTACACGAGGTAAACCATACATTCATATTATGTTTTTCCATAGGAATTTGAGCACTTCGTTCTTCGTGATCTTAGCAAGGGGCTCTGCTTCCACCTATTTGTTGAAGTAGTCTACTGCCACTTGCAGGAATTTGCTTTGTCCTTGTTCAGGTGGGAAAGGACTTACTATGTCCATTCCCCACTGGAAGAACATACAGGATGCTGAAATAGCTTTGAATGGTTCAGTTGGTACATGGATAAGTGTGACATGCTTTTGGCATTGCTCGCACCTTCTTACTCAATCCATTGCATCCTTCTTGAGGGTCGACCAGAAGTAGTCGACTCATAAAGCTTTAACTGCAAAAGCCATACCACCTGTGTGGAATCCACAAGACCTTTCGTGTATCTCCTGCAATATGATTCAGGCTTCCTCAGCTGATAGGCAACGGAGGTAAAGCTAGGAAAAATAGCATTTCTATAGGGTTCCTCCTAGCAGGGCGAATCTGGCTACTTTGTTCCTTAGGCAAGTTGCCTCGTGCTCATCAGTAGGAAGGATCCCTGCATGTAGGTAGTCTAGGAGGGATTTGCTCCAATTTGTTGTTGGTCTGCAAGATGTTAATGTTAGCATTAGGGGAGGTCTTAGAAAGAGTTCTTGCAATGATAGTGCGAGTGTTGCAATCAACTAAGGAGTTGGTCCGTCGGGCAAGGTAGTCCAGCTTGGTTTTTTTAGTGCGAGGGATTTGGTTGAGCTGGAAGCTTTTCAGCTGGCTCCTGAGCTCACTTATCTCCTAGAGGTATTTTTGTCCTCCTTAACATTATACGCGCTTCCCATCTGGTTAGTTACCAGTGGACAGTCGGTGTAGGCAGTAAGGTTTCTGGCTTCTGCCTCCAATACGATATTGATTCCAGCTATCAGAGCTTCGTATTCGGCCTCGTTGTTTGAGGCCCAGAAATCAAATCTTAAAGCATATTCTTGCTCATCTCCTGCCGGGCTAGTGAGGACAACCCCGTCTAGACTGCCAGCAAGGGTAGAGAAGCCATCTATATGTAAAAGCCATTTTCCTTCGTCCTCCTCGGCAGGTGCTGCTTCGGTCATGAACTCAGCTAGGGTTTGGGCCTTGATAGTTGTTCTAGGTTGGTAGGAAAATGTCTTACTTGCTTAGCTCAACAGCCCACTTGACCATCCTACCTGACTTTCAACTTTCCCTAACGTTAGCTCGCAAGAGGGTGTAGTTCGCACAATAATGGAATGTGACAAGAAATAAGGGCGCAGGTTACGTGTCATATCACCAAAGCGAAAGCTAACTTTTCTACCTCAGGGTACTGTTGCTCGGCCTTGTGTAACACTTGGCTTAAATAGTAGATGGGTTTCTTGCTTCCATCTTTGTCCTTGATGAGCACGCGGAGCTCACATCATGTTGCCCCACAGCTAGGTACAGGATTAGTTGTTCGCATGGTGATGGTTTGGTGAGTAAGGGCAGCTCTACTAAGTAGGCCTTCAAATCTTGGAAAGCCTGCTAGCAGGTTTCATCCCAAGCGAAGCTCTTGGTCTTCTTGAGAGCTTTAAAGAATGGCAAGATGTGTTCTGCTAAGAGAGATATAAACCTGTTGAGGGCTGCTATGCGTTCCGGCTAGTTTCTGTACTTTCTGGATAACTCTTATCTTTGCCAAATTGAGATCCCTTTCTCCATGACCATGTAGCCGAGGAATCTACCACTCTGGACTCCAAATGCGCATTTAGCTGGATTCAGTTTCATGTGGTACTTTCGTAGCACACTGAATGTTTCAGCTAGGATAGTGATGTGCTGGTCCACCTGCCTGCTCTTCACCAGCATGTCGTCAACGTACACTTTCATGTTACGTCCTAGTTCTCGAAATATGCGGTCAACCAACCGCTGGTAAGTAGCACTTTTGCATTTTTCACCCCAAAGGGCATTACGATGTAATAATAGGTTCCCCCTTACGTGAAGAAGCTAACTCGCTTATGTTCATCAGGTTTAAGCATAATTTCATGATATCTATTAGACTCAACAATTCACAGCAAGAGGTGCAATCCACCAGCTTGTCTATACGAGGTAAGGGATAAAAATCTTTAGGTCATGCCTTATGAACATCTCAAAAATCGACACACATATGCCATTAATTACCTAGCTTGGGTACCAATACCACATTGGACAAACAGTCTCGAAACTGGATTTCCTTGATATGTCCGGCTGCTAGTAGCCTACCGACCTCCTCCTTGATGATCTTGTCATTTTCAAGACCAAAATGCTTTTTCTTCTACTTCATAGGAGGAAAGGTTGGATCTAAATTCAGGGTGTGTATTGTATGCTTGGATCGATTCCCACCAGGTTGCCTGCTGACCATGTGAAAAACGTTCGTTCTCCTACAAAAGGTTAGTTAGTTGCCCTGTTAGCTCAGGGCTCATCTAGGAGCAATCCTGGTGATCTTATCCAACTCTCTTGGAACCAACTGGATGCTTAAAAACTCTTTAGCTGGATGTACACGAGTAGGAATTGCATTCCCCTTCTCGTCGTGCTGATAGGTCTCTTGCATTTCTCCCAGGAAGGAGGAACCAATTCCATATCCTGTCGGCTGCTCTCTTTTGTAGATTCCACAGAGCATTTTCGTACTACGTATTGGTCACCTGTAACTTCTCTCACTCCGATTCCAGTGGAAAATTTCAACTTTATGTGATATGTGGAAAAGACTGCCTGGAAGGCATTTAGGGCAGGTCGGCCTAGGATGACATTGTAAGCCAATGGCATGTCCACAACAAGAAATGGACCATTTGGGTCTTTCTTAAGGGTTCTGCCCTTAAGGAAAGAGAGAGCAAGATCTGGCCCAGAGGTTGCACCATTTCTCTTGCTTAGTCGTACAACGAGGTATCCACCGGCTCTAGCAGGATATCGCTCAACTCCATCTGCTGGTAAACCTTGTAAAAGAGAACATCTGTAAAACTGCCAAAGTCCACAAAAATGCATCATCATGAGGTAAATGTACTCCATGTGCCTCAGCAGGGCCGAAATCGATCATGGGATCCCCTGATGCCGCTTGGTGATCCATCTCCATGATTGTCCTGGCTGCGTGGGTATAAGTCGCCTAGCTCACCTGGAGTCCCCATCAGTAGGTCCTTTTTTTATCATGTGATACACCTTTGGTTGGGGTCCCCATCAGTAGGTCCTCTTGTTATCATGTGGATTACACACACACATCTACACACATTCGGCGATATTTCAGAGGTACAAATTTTATTTTGAAATTATTATTAATTTATATAATTATATTATTTAATTAGTGCATTGATTAAATATGCAAAGTATTATCAAATTTACTATTTAAACGAAAATTTTAATGAATTCGAGTATTTATATAAACTAATGATTGGATAAATATTTAATTGAAATGGGGTATTGTCGCCAATAAATGAAATTTATTTAATCTATTAGATTTAGCCGTTGTTATAATGGATTTACTCAAACTGATCGGGTTTATTAACAAATACGTTTTTATACGTACTGGTGCCTGATTGATTATTATAATAGTGAAGAATTGGTAGAAATTAATAGAAATATTAGAAAAATTATATTTGAGAAATATTAGAAAACTGTATTTGAGAAATATTATATTTATTATAAAAGTATATGAGATTTTCGTAATAATTTAATTTAGCGATGTTGTCGAGAATGGTAATTATAAGATATAAGGGGTTTGATAAAATAAACTCTTATGAGTTAATTGATAAATTAGATATATACCAAAAAAATTTATAATGTTTAGTAATGTAGACGAAAAAGGGACGGGGATTTGAATTTCAATGTAAATAAAATATTAAAAGATTCATGGAAAAGGTACGAATATTATCTTAATATTTTAGTTAGAATTTACGATGTTTTTTGATACATTGATTATTCATATTACAACCTATTATAAGAACTCCTCCTATTAACGTAATCAATTTGGCATTTGAGGTAAGTATAGTTAATTGGACTAATATATATATATATATATATATATATCTATACTATTATAAAAACAAACTTTGTGGCGTATCAATTTTTAAATGTCCAAATTTGCCCTTCACTCCTTTTCTTTCCTTAAAAAAATTATTAGTCAGAAAAGTAATTTTATTATTTTTTCCCCTCAACCCACTACTCCAAGTTTCTCTCACCCCACTTCATATTTCTTTATTCTTACTAACTCTTTTTTTGTCATTCCTTCACAATTTTTTTTCTTTTCATCTCACACAGTTTATTTTTATATGCTCGCGAGAATCGCGTGCAACAACGACTAGTATATATATATATATATATGGATATGTATGTACTTAAAGTTTTACACTTAGTTGTAAATGATTGGTTATTTTTTCTGGGTTATATATATGTATATAATATACATATATAATTGTGTTTGTATACTTGATTGTTAATTATTGGTTGTTTGTCTGGTTACGTTATTGATCTGTGAAATTGTTATGATGGCTTATTTGTAGTGGTGTTGTACGGAAGTCAAATGAATGCTTGTGTGATTATATATTTGATCGTTGAATGAAATTGAATGAGAGTGTTATTGGTGGGGAATCAATTGTTGAATGGAACTGAATGCTGAAGTTAATGATTTGTTGTTGTGAATTGAGATAATGAGATGGCTTAACTAACTGGGGGCATACTGCAATGACTTAATGATGATATGATTAATGACGAGCTGTGTGTTGTCATTGATCAATGGAGATGACGTGACATATCATACGAGTTGTGTGCTGTGTGATATGATTGGTGATGAGATATCATACGAGTTATATGTTGTGTGGTATCATTGATGATGGGGTATCATACGAGCTATGTGTTGTGCGATATCGAGATAAAACAAATGGGATATAGTGATGGAGGTGATGATAGCCGGCAAAGAGCATTGAGTGATGCACTCCAAATCGGGTAAGTAGGGCCCTAAGAGAATAAACAATAATTTTGAGTATATTATGTTGTGTATTAATATATGATTATAGGTATCGATTATTTTGTGATCTGTGGTAATGGTATGAATAATGATTGTTGGTTAGTATCAATTGTATGGAATTTTTCCTTGTGCGCATGTGTTTGTATATATATAAGCTAATTAGCTATACTTATTGAGTAGGCAACTCATTCCTTGCCACATATTTTTCAGAACATAAGTCACAGTGACTAGTTGAATTGGATCATAAATCGTGCTGCCAGTCATATTAGGTGGGTCAGCAGTGACATCTTGGATTGAGATCTCTAGCTATATAACTATAGATATTAGATTTATTATTAAATTTTGCATTTTGAGATTTATTGCTTTTAATATAAATTTCTTGTAAAATGAGTTTAATTATGGAGGATGTATTATAATTAGTAGTATTAAATTGTAATGCTATAGGGGGTGCTACATTGGGTGGTATCAGAGCAGGAATTAGATTTTATGGGGATAATTTGTGAAAAATAGTCTTCTTGAAGATACTTAAAACATATATAATGAACCCAAGAGTAAATGTGAATTTCATATAGGCTGGAATGACCAGTGAATACACTGCTGACCTAAAGGAGTCATTGGAGTTTATATATATTGATATAGAACTAGTAAAGTCCGATATGTGTATATGTCCCCACTTGGTGGAGTTATACTAGTTAATACTGTAGTAAGATATGATCTAGTGGTAGTGGTTGATGTTACACCACATGCAGATTTAGTTATGATAAACTTTAGAGAGTTTTGATGTTATTATGCAAATGGAGTGATTATCTCGTAGACAGGCTATAGTTGACCATTAAACACAGAAAGTGGCAATAGAAGTCAATAGGCAAATGAGTACGATGATTGTGGAGAAGAGAAAGTTATACCCAACTATATAATATATGTGTGACTGTCTCAAATTTAATTAAAGAAGGTTGTGAGGCGTATCTTGCTAATTTACATGATACTATGATAGTTAGTTCTGTTGTATTAGGTGTTTTAATAGTTAAAGAAATCCCTGAGATTTACTGAGAAATTACTTGGGTTACCTCTTTATCGAGAAGTAGATTCTAAAATAAAGACTATTCTTGGGAGATCACCTATTTTGATTGCGCTATATACAATAGCTCCAGTAGAGTTATAGGAGTTTCAGAAACAAATAGGAGAAATATTAGAGATGAACTCAGTAGACGGAGTACTTTACTATAGGGAGTACTAGTGTTGTTCGTGAAAAATAAGAATGACTGTATGAGAGAGTGTACTGATTAAAGGCAATTGAATCGGGTGATAGTGAAAACTAAATACCTAGGACCAATAATTGGTGATTTGCTAGGACAGTTGAAAAGAGTTGTAATATTTTTAAAATCGAATTGTGGTCTAGCTATTTGCAACTAAGGATAACAGAGAAGGTTATGCCTTAAACAACTTTCCGCACACGTTATGGTCATTTATAACTCTAGGTAATGCCATAGGGATTAAGAAATACATAAACAACAGTTGTGACATTGATGAATCGAACATTTGAAGAGTACTTGGATCAATTTGTAACGATTTTTGTAAATGGCTTAATGAATTTGAAGAGTAGAAAGGAGCATGAACAACATTTAAAAATAGTGTTGCAAATCTTGAAAGAGAAGGAGTTGTATTCTGAGTTAAGTAAATATAATTTTGGGTGAATTAGGTAGTTTATATGGGACATGCGATATCTACAGATGGATTATGCCTAACCCTGCAAGAGTTAAAAGCTATTATAGAATGAAGGATACCGAAGATTGTGACTGAAGTTCCAAGCTCTTAAGATTAGCTGGGTATTATAGGAAATTTGTCGAGGGTTTCTCCATAAGTTTCAATTCTTGACAAAGGTATTAAGGAAGGGATAATATTTTACTAGATTAGGCGGTGTCAATAAAGTTGTGATGAGTTAAGGAAAAGATTGACATCAACTTTGATTTCGGTATACCATCTAGTATTGGTGGATACATGATGTATGCAGATGCTTTTAAATGAGGTTTAGGGTGTGTACTAATGTAAAATAGGAAGGTAATTTCATATGCATCTCGTCAATTAAGGAACCACTAGTTAAATTACATACGTATGATTGGAGCTAACAATAAATATACATGCATTGAAAATTTGGAGACACTATTTATTTATGGAAAGATTTTAAATTTTCAATGATCATGAGATTTTGAAATATATTTTGACGCATAAGGAGGAATTTAAGACAAAGGAGATCAATAGGATTGTTAAAGAATTAAGATCTCCTACACCTATTCTCCTTATTACTTTGGTATCATGTCAACTGGTAGTATCAATATGCAATCAGGATGTCTTAATTGATTTGGTTGGGGTTTCTGGAGATGAGGAGGAGCATCCCGCTGCCTCAGACTCTGCCTCCCACCATGGGGGTGAGAGCGAGGAGAAAGGAAACAATAAGAATGTGAGGGAGAGAAAAAAGGCAGAGGATCTCTTGATAGCTACTGGGGCCGAGTCCTTCAGCATCTATACAACTAGGTTTACTGAGGGGGATGCTGTGGGCATCAGAAGTAAGTATGGGATACCTGTTGATTTCATGATCCAGGTCCCTGCTCAGGATGCTCGCCCCCATTTCCCTTCTGTGGGTTTCCTGTGCTTCTATTTAGCCCAACTGGATGCGGGCCTGCAATTTCCTTCCTTTTTCTGTGATGTAGTCACCCTGTTTAACGTACCCTTGAATCAGCTTGTCACGAAGTCCTTTTGCCTACTCTCGGGCTTTTATATTTTGGTGAAAAATCTAGGGAAAACCCCATCTACTACTTAATTCCATTGTTTCTTCATGCTCAAGAGAGCAGGGCCGGGGTTGTTCTATTTTACCTCCCAAGGGGAAGCTCGATTCCGCCCTATCGAGACCCGTGTGAAGGAGTGGAGGTGCCATTACTTCTTCATCTCTTCTCCCAAACCCTAGCGATTCCGTCAAGTATGGATTGTGAATCCCCCTGAACAACTGAAATATTCTGCCTGGACCTGTGACTATCCCACTAATTTTTATATATAATTATGGGATTACTTGGTAATTATTTAAGAAATTTAGTTAATTAGTGTATATATTATAGATTAAATTGTGATCATATTAAAACTTGAATGGAGTAAATTGGAGCTTTACAAATATATTCGGGTCAAATTAGATAAAGTTATAAATCAAGATATTCAATTATAATTTTATTAAAAGTAATTAATTTTTTATTTTTTTAAAAAAAAGAAGAAGATAAGGATGCACATTGAGGTGGGCCACGTGTGCCTTGATTGAAATAGTTGCACACTACTTTTGACTTTTATGTATAATGTATATATATAATAATATAAATAAAAAGACTACAAAAGGGCTTAATCCTTAATTGCAATTAGAAACATAAAAACAGAGGGCTTCTTTTCTTCGTCAAATGCTCGGGTTCTTCGAAATAGGTAAGTAAATAGTATTTTAAAATTACTAATTAATTCGTATATTAATATTATTTGATTAGTACATTTATTAAATGTAGTTTATACTATTCGATTTAGTGTTTAACCAGAAAAATTTATGAATTTGAGTATTTATAAATTAGTGTTCAACTGAATTAGGGGGTGTTATAATTAATGACTTAAACTGCTTAATTTACTTGATTTAATCATTTTTATAATTGATTGACTTAGTTAATCGGGTTGAAAATTATGTTTGAGAAATATTATAGAATTATATTTGAAAATGTTATATTTAAAAGATGAGTATGTTTTGAGATAATTAAATCTAAAATTGTTATTAAGAGTGGTAGTTATAATAAGATGAGGGGTTTAATAAAATATTAAAATATAATTGGAAATTGTACAAATATAATTTAATATTCTATTTAGAAGTTACAGTACTTTTTAGATGTTGATAATAAGCATTATAACTTATTATAGGACACAGGGATAAAGGATTGAACAACTCCCTGCGTACAAGTTAGATCATTGTAAGTCAAGGTAAGTAAATAATTAGTGCTGCCTATATAAGTTCTCTTTCCCTATCAGTGTTGTGTAAATAAATAAATATACAATCTATATATGTGTTCTTTCTTTGTAATACTACCTTTATGTAAGTCTATGATTCGTGCTAGAATTAACCTATTCTGAATTCTTTGAGTTTTGGTCATTTGACTCGAACGATTAATATTGTGAAAGTGAAATGACAAAATGTATTGAAATGTTCTATTTGTTGAATATGTGTTGTTGGTGCTTGCAAATGATAATGTGTTGGTATGGGCTTTTACTTGACTAGTTGGCTTACAAGAACGGTGATATGTGGAATCGAGGGAATGATGGAAATTGAATGTAATTATGATATGAATGCCCCTTGATGTTCTTGAATAGCCTATGTGGCAAAATTAAATGAAAAGAGCTATGATTCGATATGAAAGAGCTATAATGCAAAATGAAAAGAGCTTTGATGCGAAATGAAAGAGTTATGATGCGAAATGAAACTAATGAGCTTGTGTGACATGTAAAGGGGATTCATGTATATATATATATATATATATATGAATGAATGAATGGTGAGGTTGAGCTGGTGAGGAAAACACTATAACACATTTCTGGTAAGCCAACTAAGAAAAGATAAGTTTGATTGATTGTCTTGTACGAGATGACTACGTGGATAAATGAAACGAAATGTGCTTGATTAAGTTGATTATATTTTATATACGTTGCTTGTTTTTGTCTTGTTGATGTAATTGAGGTGCGTGTAAAGTTGGTGCCAGTGATTTACGTATTGAGTTGCAGGCTCATCCCTCTACTAACATTTTTCAGGTGTAGATTTTGTTGTGCCTACTCACGACAGATAGGTCCACATTTTGCATTCCAGTCGGTCGGGCCAGTATGCAGTTTTCTCCTCATCGTAAATAGAAATAGAAGTCTCATTTTGGATTAAAAGCGAGAATGGCATGTGAACTAATTATAACAGTTCTATTTTTGGCGTACTTGATATATATATATATATATATTATCTTGTGGATGAGATGATAGATATGCTTGTTGTGATGATGAGACTACGTGTATTTATACTCTGCAGGGACTGGATTATGTGCATAATTACGTATATAAATAGGATTTACATTAAGTGATATTTAGGAAAAATATAGTCGTAGTACCGTTAGTGGGTGCTGCATTTGGTGGTACCAAAGCAGGGATTAGATTCTCTGGGGGTATTTGATGATATGTGTATTATACATAAAATATATATTATGAGTCTAATTATACACGTGCATCTCATATAGGATGGAAGCGTCAGGTGAAAACACTGCCCAACTGAATCATTAGAGTCTGTACAAGGTCATGATCATGCATTTGAACATCAGTTCCCCAACCCAAAGTAAATCCTCTTATGCAACAATTCCTATAACTTATCCACCACCCCAACCCCAACCCCAACCACAAGATGTAGTCATTGATAAAAACAATGGGATTGTTAGAAGGCAGGGTGCGAAGGTATTTGTTGGCACAACTGATCCTGCAGAAGTAAAGGAATGGTTGAGAAATACAGAAAGAGTTCTAGACCGAATTGAATGCTCTTCTGAACAAAAGTTGAGGTACGTAGTGTTTTTATTGGAGAAAAATTCATTAGATTGGTGGAAAACCGTTCCAGGGAGTAGAAATCGACCAATCACTTTAACATGGATGATTTCTTGAGGGAATTTGCTGAGAAATACACTCCATCGGTCTATAGAAATTGTAAGAAAGTTGAATTCTCGAGTTAAAGCAAAATGATTTGTCTGGTATGAGCTGCAATTTGTGAGCTATCCAAGTATACTCCAGAAGAAGTAAGTATTGATGAATTGAGGCGAGAGAGATTCGAAAAAGGCTTGAGACTGGAGATCTGGGAGAAAATTGCAATCAAACCTCTGAGTTACAGTGCGCTTCTAGAAGCAGCATTGCGAGCAGAAGAGACATCTATAGAAAGGAATTCAGTTGAGGCTAAACAGAAGAAATGGACAGGTAATCCTAACGTTATAGCTGGACCAAGTGGTGCAGGTTCCTTTAAAAGTTCTGGTTTTCAGAGAGGTGGATATAAAGGCCGAGGAATAGGTCAAACTAATAGGTCCCCGTCAGTATCTTTGAGTACAGGTGGGTTTACCTCAGCCGGAGTTGGGGGAAGACAGGGTCCGACCAGATCATTTAGTGAAAGGTCTATTCCCTCATGCACGAATTGCGGTAGGAAGCACACCAGTGAATGTTGGGGAATCTAGCCAATTGTGTGTTATCGTTGCCACCGACCAGGGCATATTGTCAGGGATTGTCCTACGTGGAGAACTGATGCCAGTGGATCTCAAATTTCAGGACCAAGTAGTGTGGGGGAAAATTTGCAATGGGCTAGTACAAGTAGGGGTCGAGGAAAAGGTGGTCGAGGTAGCAGGATTATTTCTACAACATCGACTGGAAAAAGTAGCCAACCTCAACCACAAGCAAGGGTGTGTGCCATCACCAGAGAACAAGCCCCTACTGCACCTGAGGTTATTACTGGTTCCTTTTCTGTTTGGAATTCTGGTGTACATGTGTTAATTGATCTAGGATCTACTTGTTCATTTATATCACATGATTTTGCATCACGTGTGCATGCTAGTATTGAATCATTGGGGCATAACTTATGTGTATCTATGCCTGCTGGTGGGGTTATACTTGTTAATACAGTAGTGAGATCTTGTCCAATAGTAGTGGATAGTGTCACACTATATGCAGATTCGCTTGTGATAAATCTTAGGGAGTTTGATCTTATCCTGGGGATGGATTGGTTATCTAGTAATCATGCTTTGGTGGACTATCAAACAAAAGAGGTGGCTGTAGAAATCAATGGGCAAATGAAGACGGTTATAGTGGGAGAAAGAAAAGTTATACCTAACTGTTTAATTTATGCTATGACTGCTTTTAAGTTAATTAAAGGAGGGTGTGAAACATATCTAGCTAGTGTACGTGATACTACGAAGGTCAGTTCGGGTGTGTCAAATGTTCCAGTAGTTAGGGAATTTCTTGATGTTTTTTTGGAAGAATTACCTGGATTACCACCTCATCGAGAAGTGAATTTTGAAATAGAAACTATTCCTAGGGCAACACCTATCTCGATTGCACCATATAGAATGGCTCCACTAGAACTGAAAGAATTAAAGAAGCAATTAGAAGAATTACTCAATAAGGGGTTTATACGACCAAGTATTTCGCCTTGGGGAGCACCAGTATTATTCGTAAAGAAGAAAGATGGGAGTATGAGATTATGTGTTGATTATATGCAATTGAATCGAATCACAATTAAGAACAAGTATCCTCTACCACGAATAGATGATCTGCTTGACCAGTTAAAGGGTGCAACTGTGTTTTCTAAAATTAATTTGAGATCAGGTTATTGCCAACTGCAGATTGAAGAAGGATCTGCTCCAAAGACAGCTTTCCCAACCAGGTGTGGTCATTATGAATTTGTTGTTATGTCATTTAAGTTAACAAATGCCCTACCGCTTTCATGCCGTTGATGAACAAAACCTTACAACCATTCCTTGATCAATTTGTGATTGTGTTTATTGATGATATTCTGATATACTCTAGTAGTCACGAGGAACATGGACAACATTTAAGGACAATTTTGCAAATCTTGAGAGAAAAGCAACTATATGCTAAATTTAGCAAATGTGAATTTTGGATGGAGGAGATTGCTTTCTTAGTGCATGTTGTTTCAAAGCATGGGGTACAACCTGATCCAGCAAAAGTTAAGGCTATTTTAGAGTGGGAGCCACCTAAAAATGCATCTAAAGTTCGCAGTTTTTTGGGATTGGTTGGGTATTACAGAAGATTTGTGAAAGATTTCTCTATTACTGCAAAACCTTTGATAAATTTGCTAAAGAAGAATGCACCGTTCAGCTGGAATAACATGTGTCATCAGAGTTTTGAAGAGTTAAAGAAAAGACTTACCTCAACACCTATTCTTGCATTGCCATCTGGGAATGGAGGATATGTGGTATATACGGATGATTCACGGCAAGGACTCAGATGTGTCTTGATGCAGCATGGAAGGGTTATAGCTTATGCTTCGAGACAGTTGAGGCCGCATGAATTAAACTATCCAACCCATGATCTGGAATTAGCAACTATTGTGCATGCATTAAAAATCTGGAGGCATTAAAAAAGTTTAAAGTATATTCCAACGCAGACAGGGTTGAATTTGAGGCAAAGAAGATGGATCGAGCTGTTGAAAGACTACGATTGTACTATTGACTATCATCCTGGAAAGGCAAATGTAGTTGCAGATGCTTTAAGTCAAAAGACGGTAGACCAACTAACAACTATGGTTTGCTATAATGTAGAGTATTTAGCTGCCCTCAAAGCGATGAATGTGAATTTTAGCGTTGGTGATGTCATTTTATTTGCTACTTTGCAAGTGAAGCCCTCCCTTAGGGATAAAATTAAGAATGCATAGAATAGTAATCCGTACTTGCAGAAAATGAAAGCCAAGGTATAAGAAGGAAAGAACGATCAATTTGGGATACGCGAAGATGGTATGTTATTAAATGGAAAGCGTATGTGTGTGCCGAATGTAGAGGAATTGAGAATGGAGATTATGCACGAGGCGTACTATGCACCGTATGCGATGCATCCTGGCAGTACCAAGATGTATCGAGACTTGAGACCCTACTATTGGTGGCCAACCATGAAGAAAGATGTTGCAGAGTTTGTGGCTAGATGTTTAACTTGTCAGCAGGTTAAAGCAGAACACCAAGCACCAGCCAATAAGCTTCACCCTTTATCTATACCTGAATGAAAATGGAAAAATATTACTATGGATTTTGTCATTGGATTACCACATACGTTCAGGAAACATGATGCTATTTGGGTGATCGTGGATGGATTAACTAAATCTGCTCACTTTTTGCCAGTAAGACAAAATGTTTCTTCGGATAGTTGGTTGAGTTGTATGTTTCGGAAATTATGAGGTTACATGAAATTCCTACTTCTATAGTCTCCGATAGAGATCCTCGATTTACTTCTCATTTTTGGGGAAGCTTGCAAAGGGCATTAGGTACAAGCTTGCACTTCAGTACGACATTTCATCCGCAAACAGATGGACAATCAGAAAGAACCATTCAAACGTTAGAGGATATGATGAGATCCTACGTAATTGAGTTCAAGGGAAACTGGGATAATCATTTACCACTGATGGAATTTGCATATAATAACAGTTTTCATTCTAGTATTGGTATGGCTCCGTCTGAAGCTTTGTATGGAAGAAAATATCGAAGTCCAATCTTTTGGGGCGTTGAGGGATTAAGACAACTTGAGGAGCCCGAATTAGTCCAAGAAACGATGGATAAGGTAAAATAGTTAAAAAGTCTCTGAAGGCAGCACAAAATCGTCAGAAAAGCTATGTAGATAAACATCACAGAGAGATGGAATATGAGGTGAGAGAAAACGTTTTTTTGAAAGTATCACCATCGAGGCGAATTGTAAGATTCGGCAAGCAAGAAAAATTGAGTCCGAGATATATTGGGCCGTATGCAATTATCGAGCGAGTTGGACCACTAGCTTATTAATTAGAATTACCAGCAGAGTTGTCTCAGATACATGATGTGTTCCATGTGTCCATGTTACGTCGATATCGATCTGATTCTAGTCATATCTTGCGTGAACCGGAGATAGAAATATTAGAGGGATTAACATATGTAGAGGAACCAGTAGAAATTTTGGATCGAAGTATAAGGAAGTTGAGGAATAAAGAAATACCAATGGTGAAGATAGTGGAGTCATCACTCTCCTAGAGAAGCCACTTGGGAGATTGAGGAGAGTATGAGAGAGAAGTACCCATATTTATTCCCTGAGCCAAAATGTTAATTAAATTTCGGGGATGAAATTTTTATTAGGAGGGGAGAATTGTGACGCTCACTAAATTTTTATATATAATTATCGGATTAATTAGTAATTATTTAAGAAATTTAGTTAATTAGTATATATATATATTATTGATTAAATTGTGATCATATTAAAACTTGAATGGAGTAAATCAGAGCTTTACAAAAATATTCGGGTCAAATTAGATAAAATTATAAATCAAGATACTCAATTATAATTTTATTAAAAGTAATTAAATTTATTTTAAAAAAAAAAAAAAAAAGAAGAAGATGAGGATGCACATTGAGGTGGGCCGCCTGTGCCTTGATTGAAATAGTTGCACACTACTTTTGACTTTTATGTATAATATATATATATAATAATATAAATAAAAAGTATTTTAAATGCTCGGGTTCGTCGAAATAGATAAGTAAATAGTATTTTAAAATTACTAATTAATTCATATATTAATATTATTTTATTAGTATATTTATTAAATGTAGTTTATACTATTCGATTTAGTGTTTAATCAGAAAATTTTATGAATTTGAGTATTTATAATTTAGTATTTGATTAAATATCTCAATTGAATTAGGGGTGTTATAATTAATGACTTAAACTCCTTAATTTACTAGATTTAATTATTTTTATAATTAATTGGCTTAGTTTAATTGGGTTGAAAATTATATTTGAGAAATATTATAGAATTATATTTGAAAATATTATATTTACTAAAGATGAGTATGTTTTGAGATAATTAAATCTAAAATTGTTATTAAGAGTGGTAGTTATAATAACTTATTATAGGACAAGGGGAGTAGATAAAGGATTGAACAACTCCCTACGTACAAGTTAGATCGTTGCAAGTCAAGGTAAGTAAATAATTAGTGTTTCCTATATATGTTCCCTTTTCTATTAGTGTTGTGTAAATAAATAATTATACTATCTGTATATGTGCTTTTTCTTTGTCATACTACCTTTATGTAAGTCTATGATTCGTGTTAGAATTAACCTATTCTGAATTCTATGAGTTATTGGTCGTTTGACTCGAATGATTAATGTTGTGAAAGTGAAATGACGAAACATATTAAAATGTTCTCTTTGTTGAATATGTGTTGTTGGTGCTTGCAAATGATAATGTGATGGTATGAGCTTTTACTTGACTAGTTGGCTTACAAGAACGATGATATGTGGAATCGAGGGAGTGATGGAAATTGAATGTAATTATGATATGAATGCCCCTTGATGTTGTTGAATAGCCTATGTGGCAAAATGAAATGAAAAGAGCTACGATGCGATATGAAAGAGCTATGATGCGATGTGAAAAGAGCTATGATGGGAAATTAAAAGAGCTTTAATGCGAAATGAAAGAGCTATGATGCGAAATGAGACTGATGAGCCTGTGTGCCATATCAAGGGGATTCATGTATATATATATATATATATATACGAATGAATGGTGAGCTTGAGCTAGTGAGAAAAATACTATATCACCTTTCTGGTAAGCCAACTAGGAAAAGATAAGTTTGATTGATTTTCTTGTATCAGATACTATGTGGAGAAATGAAATGAAATGTGCTTGATCAAGTTGATTATATTTTATATACGTTGATTTTTTTTGTCTTGTTGATATAATTGAGGTGTGTGTATAGTTGGTGCCGATTATTTACTTATTGAGTTGCAGGCTCATCCCTCTGTTAACATTTTTCAGGCGTAGATTTTGTTGTGCCTACTCACGACAGCTAGGTCCACATTTTGCATTCCAGTCAGGTCGGGCCAGTATGCAGTTTTCTCCTCATCGTAAATAGAAATAGAAGTCTCATTTTGGATTAAAAGTGAGAATGGCATGTGAACTAATTATCACAGTTCCATTTTTGACGTACTTTATATATATATATATGATCTTGTGGATTAGATGATAAATATGCTTGTTGTGATGATGAGACTACGTGTATTTATACTCTGGAGGGACTGGACTATGTGCATAATTATGTACATAAACAGGATTTACAATAAGTGATATTTAGGGAAAATATAGTCGCAGTATCGTTAGTAGGTTTTGCACTACCTGTTGCCTTTCAAACCCTCTTAGAATGTTTGAACGCTTCTCCCTTTGACCCTTGCAAGCTAGTGCGTCCTGCTATTCTCCATTGGTTTAAGTTGAGCTCTAAAAGGGTGGACATGGATCCAGCTGGTGGTATATTCTTTACAGCCTTTTGTGTATTGCTTTCGTGTTGTAAGGGACTTATTAATGAATATACTGATATGTGTGTATTTTACCTTTGAACTTGAAGAATGATGTTCCAAAAGTTGATGCAGAACGACCAACTTCCAGGTGTTGGCTACTCTGCCCGGCGGACCCTGCTGAAGAGTCCTCTTTCCACGCCTGCCGACTCTGCTTCCACAGGGGACCCCAAGGTCAAGGCCCCTACTGACCCTATTCCCACCCCTTCCAAAAAGGCTAAGGGTCAGTCTGGCTCCCTTGTGCCCCATGCTCCTCGCCCTGCAACCAGAGCTGGGGCCCCTCTCCCTGCTGAAGAAAGGGAGTTTAAGAAGAGGTTCCTCCCCAGCTGATCCCTGCAGGAGGATCATCCTTGCTACTGGAGAAAGGTGAGAGCAATCGTGCTGCAGATTTTCTAAAGGAGGATAGGCCATCCATGGACAGGACGTACTTGGATAATCTTCCCAAGACCCAGGCTCTTGGCTTGTTTGTTACTCACCTCATCGAGGTAAGTGCCTACATGCCATATTTAGATACATGCAATGTTAAAAGTACCAACATGTAACCTAAAGAATTAGTTTTTGAGTGTGTAGGATTTTGTGCTGGGAGGTAGCATGTTCATCTGGATGGAGCAGGGAGGTCCCTTGTTTAAGCATTCCCTTAAGAAAGTTGAGGAGCTGGAGGAGGCTAATCACCGGCTAAGGGAGACAGTGAAAAAGAAGGATGAGCTTCATGTGGAGGACACTGCCAGCCTTCGTCACCTTAGAGAAGAGGTAACCACCATGCACACTCGCCTAGAACAAATTGTGCTGCAAGCAGAGAAGGAGAGGAAAAAATTGATCTGCAGCTATCTAGAGACGGAGGAGGGCAAAGACATGCTGGAGGGCATCTGGCAGAGCCGCTTGGGCAGCTATACCAAGACTCCTGAGTTCCACAGCCTATCGGCCAACAAGGCCTTGAAGTACTACTATCATGGGTTCCAGACCTGTGTACAACGATTCGTGGTTGCCGACTATCCTCCTGCCAATGCTGATGCCTCCTTTCTGGACGAGAGAGCAGGTCTAGCCACTGCCCCTGATCCCAATGATGATGAGCCTACTCAGGTGCCAGAGAGTCTAGCAACTGGAGATGACCGCATGTCCTTGGATCTTACTGGTTAGGTGGTGGAAGATGCAGCTCCTCTGATACCTAAGCCTCCTATTCCAGCTGGCGAAAGGAGTGTGCCCCCTCCTGCTGGTAAATGAACATGTCCTTGTTTTTCTGCAAGAAGAACAATTTTAATTTGGCACCTCCTGTGCAAGGTTTGTAATGTAACCGAGTGTAGGCTTTTGAATATTTTGGTTTGATTGCTGGCACTTTGATGCCTTGGATTCTATTTCTCCTACCCTTTTTCTTGAGGATGATTTATAAATTTCGCTTTTGTCTTTCCTGGAAAATGTTTGCCATGTATTTTGGATGCATATGTTTGTTGCCATGCCTATTCCTACAGGTTAAAATGATATTACTGACAATGTTCCCAAGTTGCTTGTTGTGATAGGCTTGGTAAAACCTTCTTGCAGGTAACTAGTGATAGAAAATAGGGAGATTTTCAAGTTCTCAAGGTAGTTATAAGTATACCTAGTTAGTTTATAGTATTGAGCAGGTTTTGACCTGTAATGCATGCTTCTTTATGATAGAAAGCAAATATGTAGCATCGAATATGCTTAGTAGCTGAGCCCCCTAAAACCACCTGAACATGTGTCTGAGTGATACAACCTTTTAGGGATTTTAACCCAAGTAAGGAGACACCATTGAGGCTAGGACTCTATTTTCCTGTGTTAGTGCTTTGAACTTAGCTCTGAATGCCTTTCCATGCTGACTGAGCAGGTTGGCCAACGTCCTCCCGTCCTCAGCAGGGTAAGTTATCCTTGCACTGATCGTGCCTTGAGACCTTCCCTTGAGAGTAGGGCATCATTATTCAGCAAGAACCAAGCATGACCTGCTGTAGTAGAAAGTAAGTAGGTGCTAGTAATAACAAATGCGAGGATAATTCCAAGTAGTACGTAAGCATATATATAGAGGATAATTCCAAGTAGTACGTAAGCATATATATATATATGTGTGTGTGTGTGTGTGTGTGTGTGTGTCATCATGTATGAGTTACAGGCATTCAGCCTGTGAAAATGAGCAAGGATGTGCCTTTTAGAGGCAACTTATTAGGGCTAAAAGCCAGTAAGAAAGCACTAGCAGGGCAGCTTATCAAGGCTCGAGGCCAGTAGTAGTGCGCCAACAAGGCAACTTATTGTGTGCGTGCGCCAGTAAGGGAGGCTTATTATATGGGCGCGCCAACAAGGGCAACTTATTGTATGCATGCGCCAGCAAGGGCGGCTATTGTATGTGTGCGCCAGCAGGGCAGCGTAGGAAGCCAACAGGGTTATTAACCTATTGACAGAGCAGGGTACAACAAAGGAGCAAGAATCGTTCTTTATTTCAATAGTATAATGGTGTTTAAGTAAGTAGCAAAGTTACGAGAAGAGCAGGGCGTTTAGGAGTAAAATGTCCAGAGGTTGTAAGCGTTCCAGGGTTAGGAGATCATTTTGCCATCTATGTCTTCCAGCTCGTATGCTCCGAATTTGACAATCCGGTTGATCTTGTAAGGACCCTCCGAATTTGGTAGGGTTTTTGTAATCCAAGTATCGTGGGCTTTTTAGACAATCCAAATTTTAGCCAGTTTCAGGCTTGTTTTACCTAAACTAAGATTATGACTCTTTCTTTTAAATAGTTAATAACTCTTTTAAGAGATTCATTCAACAATAAACCATGTGTTACTTTCATTCTTGAGTTTTTTGAAGAATATTGGAGCAAGTTATCATTATTTTTTACTTTCAATTGCCTCTATGCCTCTACTTTATCAATATTGCTCTCAAATTATACTCATTGGATAGAAAATGATTATAGATGCATGAAAAAAACTAATCATCTTGCAGTGTATTTTTTGTGATAGTACTTACTAATTATTTTGTTTATTGTTAATTGTTGTTTTGTTTACGCTCCAAATTGGTTTCTCTCTCATCCTCTCTCTCTTTAGGTTGGTTGCTGCCAATTTAGGTGCAAATTAGTTGCTTTTACTGCCTATATTTCTGTTTAAAATAGTACAATCATTAGTTTTTAACAATTAACTAGCGGTGAGAACCAGAAGTAATTTAGTGACATAATTAGGAATGAAATTATTATTATATAATACATGCTTAGATATTACATCATTGTGTAATATAAATGCGTGATAAAAGACCTTTATGAACGTAGAAGTTGGTTGAATTTAGTCAACTGTGTCAACATATTATGTTATGTTTTAAGTTGAAGATGCACATTTAGCTCATAAAGTTGTCCTCACACTTTTATTAGTAGAAAGGTGTTTTTTTACTTGAACAGTTTTTATATAATTGTTCTTTAATTGTAGCACTTTATTAGTTAGTAATAGCATTTTTTTTTCTTTTGTTAGCTTAGACAGAGCAATCAGCTGGAGTAGTTTGAGGTAATTACTGAGATGTTTTCTTGTATATATTTGCTTCACCTCTGTTCGTTCTTCAATGGGAATACAGAATCTTCAGCACCTTCATATTTGAAGAGAATTCATATTTGAAGATGAATTCTCTCTGTTCTGTATTTTTCAATTCTTCAATTATCTCCAAGTCACAAACTGTAATAAAATAATACGTGTCTCTTGCTTGGATCGCAGCCCATTTCCACCATCGCCATCTTGTCATTTTTTTATTTTTTTTTTTTTTGGGAACTTCTAGTCATCTTATGTTGAAAATTGTCGTTTTCGACAACTCCGTGTGGGGCAGCTATGTTTGACGCTGACATTTGACATTAATTGGTCTTGAATAATTTTCTCTTTTGTTTTCTTACTATATTCAATTTTCTTCTTTATCTAGCTTTATCTTTTCCTTTCTTGAAACATGTAAATCTCTAGCAACAGATAACATGTTTAGAACAATATTTTGTCAGTACCTACACAAGATGTCATGAACTCATAACTCTTTCCTCAAAACGAAAAAAAAAATAAAAAATAAAGAGAAACATCTAAATATGAATAGTTGACATATTTATTGCAAGTGCACCGCTTATTGTATAGTACCTTAAATATCGTTTTAGCTATAATGCGCGGACAGTTAAAATTATTCGATATAGTGTTGAATACGTATCGGACACAGACACAATTCGGACACATCTCGGGCACGGCATAGGTGTGTTCAAAAATTAAAAAAAAAAAGAAAAAAAAGGACACGGTGTCGGACACGCCAGTCCGACATGTTTTGAAGGAGTGTCCGACATGTTTTGGACACTTTTATGATTTTTTTTATAATTTTAAAAAGTTTTGTACTATTTTTTTTATTAAAAAAAAAAAGAGTTTTAGAAAAAATAAAAATAATAATAATTCGCTTCTCTCAAACTCAAATTTGAGATGAAATTACTAAAAAATCGAGAGATTGTCATTATAATTTAACTAATTTGAATGATTTTTTTTCATTGCGTACTTTTTAAAATAAACGGATTATATATTTATATTTTTAAAAAATCATGTATTTTGGCTAAAAAATTTGACCTAAGACATACTTATTTTATATTTTATCTTGATATATTTCATATTTCATATTTAAATTTTTTGAGAATTTTAGAATATATATATATAATATTATATTTAGTCGTATCATTATCGTACCGTATCCTATTTTTTAAAATTTTCCGTGTCGTCGTGTTCGTATCGTATCGTGTCTGTGACCATACATCGTAGCGTTTTAGATATTGTTCCTACAAGGCTGTACTTGTCTTTACCGGATTTGTACAAGTTTAATTAGTTAAGTTGATCGGATTAAGAGGAACTGTGGAATAGGGTGGAATTAATTAAAGTAGAAAGCACTATAAAATAGTTTATCTGTCCAAAGTTTTATTAGGCTTATGTTTTGAAGTTATTTCTATGCCTTAAGGTAAGAAATAAAATAGAGTTATGTTGTTTGTTGTTGAACAAGCCAAGTATCTGTGAACCATTTGTTGTGGTGTGTGATTGGAGGAAGTCCGTAAAATCGAGGACTTGAAATACCCGGTGATAACACGGTCAAATCAAATGTATGAATCTATGGTTGCTTGATTTTATTTGAAAGCATTTCGCTGTTATTTGATAGCTTGTGGGGGACCAGTTGGTGTTGAAGGGAAAAATGCTCAGTAATTAGGTCTAAGGACCAAAATTGCTATTATTTTAAAAGATTGACGACCAAAATCAAATTTTAAAATTTTTAGTACCAAAATTGAATTAGTGATAAAGTTGGAGGACTAAACTTATCATTATCCCACAAATCAACAACAGCAAAATCACCACATTTTATTACGAAGGCCCGATGTAGCCATCAAAATGGGTATTTTGCTAAAAAGGTTCATTTGCAGCAATAAATCATCATTCCAAACACCCTAAATTAAATTAACTTTTGTTGTAGCAATAAATTTGAAATTTAATTTTGCATTTTTTGTAACAATTATCCTATGTAGCAAATATCTATTTATAACATTTATTATTTTTATTATTATGATTTTATTCATATTATAATTAGAAATACTCTCAAATTATCAATATCTCAAAATTAAATTACATTAAAACAAATATTGTATATAACTAAATGAATATGCCATAACATAACTGACAACATATACAACTAATATTTGTATCAACATTCAGAACCAAAAACTTTAAAAAAGGGTTCTTTTTTCAACTTAATTTTAAAAAAATAAGCTAATAAGCATGTCTTTTAAACGATTGCAAACACCTTCCACGCAGTATAACACACGAAATGAAACCTCAAAACATATTATTGTACAACATCTCCACCAATACAAAAATGCTAAAATTATAAAATATTACAAAAATAAATTATCCGGCCCGAAACAAGTGCTAGACCATATGGGCTATGATTATTGCATCAAAATTTGTACTCTATTAGGCCTAATGAACATAAAGTTTGATATTGATCAAATATCAAATATAATAAAATTATTTAAGATCGATATTAATCAAATATAAAATGTCAATAGATTTAATAAGATGGTCTTTATTAACAAACAGGTTGGGTACAATCCTCAATACGTTGCAATTATTCAACTATCTGTTTCAAATAAACTATATTTTTCTCCTTGTTTTTTTTTTTTTTTCTCAATGAGAAATAGCAGGTTGTTTATATACTACTAATCTAAATAAGGTAAGTCGATGAAATTCACAAGATTGACCTTCACTTTTTCATAAAGTAGTATTTAAGGAAACATCGTGAGGGGTTAAAAATGTAATCTTTCATGGCCTTCATAATAATCCCTATCTTTGAAATGTCTGCTTCATCTTTTGAATTATGCTTACTTTTCATAATCTTTGCCTTTTTCTCTTCATTGTTCCTTCCTTCTTGCTTGGTCATGAATGTTCAAAGTACAACGTTAATAGGGTACTCTTTACCTTCTACAACTAAGTATCTATATCCCTCTTCTATTATCATTAGACCATCTTCATCGGCAGTACTAAGATGCTGGCATGGATTCAAAACGAACTCGATTTCATCTCTTTATCTTGCATTTAAGCTCACACGGGTAAATTATATTTTTGGTCACGTAAATGAACATATTGTCAATTTTAATCTCATACTGTAGATGATTCGCACGTTGCATTCCATATGTGCATTTTTTTGCTCCAATTTCAGGACACAAAAGGGAAAATCGTTAAATTGCTAACGACTGATGTTTTTTCCGTTAGGTGGGTGCAAATTTGGAGAAAAATATTGGTGACAAAGGCTTACTTCTTCTTCTTCCTCATATAAATACCTGTTTTTTTTGTTTTTTTTTTTTTGGCTCTTCCGTTTAGTAAAAAATAAAGTGTAAACCTAACTGCAAATTGAGAAATTTTTTGTCAATTTTATACACAATCTTATGTTAATAATACTTAAATTTCTTCCATGAAAATCAGAAATATAAACTACAATAACTTGGTGCAAACCAAGAAAAATTGCAACTTTGGTCCTGTATGTATAGGGGGTTGGCATTTTTTTGTCCTGTACGAATTTATTTTCGCATTTTGATCCTGTAAGTTCGCGATTTTTGCATTTTTGGTCCTATTCCGGCGAAAATGGCCAGAAATTTTTTTAAAATGGCCGGAATAGGACCAAAAACACGAAAATCGCGAACTTACAGGACCAAAATACGAAAATAAATTCTTACAAGACTAAAAATGCCAACCCGACATACAGGACCAAAATTGCAATTTTCCCTGATAACAAAAAATTATTTATAAATGGAAAAATTACAATTTTGGTCATGTATGTATAGGGGGTTGGCATTTTTAGTCCTGTACGATTTTATTTTCGTATTTTGGTCCTGTAAGTTCGCGATTTTCGCATTTTTGGTCCTATTCCGGCGAAAATGGCCGGAAATTTTTTTAAAATGGCCGAAAATGGCCGGAATAGGACCAAAAACGCAAAAATCATGAACTTACAGGACCAAAATACGAAAATAAATTCGTACAGGACTAAAAATGCCAACCCCCTATACATACAGGACCAAAATTGCAATTTTCCCGTGCAAACCAATCAGAAATTATTTTACCCAAATCATGTTTGATCAAACCAAACTAATTACATAACAAGTGTACTTTTCTTGAACGATACACCAATTGCACAATAAGTGTACACTTATCATATAATTAGTTCAGAAGCTAGCCAAACTCAATCAGAATTAGAATTTCCTGAGCTAGGTTTTGTTACAACATGAAATGCATGAAATAATAAACAAAATACAAATAGGTTAAAATGGTACCATATCATGCATTAGCAAGGTTAATAGAAAACAACTCAACATGAGCACATTGGGGAAGTTGAGCACAAAACCTGATGGCGGTATTACTCAATTCCTCCACAAGATTTCTGAGTTTGGATAAGTTGCAGAAAACACAGGACATTTTATTAATCAACTGAAATGAAGCAAAAGCCAAACAACAAGCAAAAGATCTCTCACAAAGAACTCAAAACTTATTCTTAGTCATGCATGAAATAAACATATGGGGATCAAACCTCACAGGTTCGGTGGATCGATCTAAACGGGAGGCGGATAGAGCTGAAGCACCTTCTTCCAAGACGGCCTATTACTTATATCATCCCACCATGCGCTCACATGCTTACGTTCCCTTATCATGTGCTCCTTCCCCAAACTAGTCACCAAGTAATGACCAAACGGAAGGTGGCTGAGGTCGGCTAGGCTGAACGACTCGCCAGCCAAATATTTGCTCGTAGAAAGCCTCTCTTCGTACACATCCAACACACGTGCAAGTTTCTCCTCGTCTTCTTTGATGCGTTTTTGGTCTAGGGTTACACCTTGTTTTGCTCCAAACAAGACGTGAACTACTAAGTCATCCAACGGTGGATGGAAATTATGTGCTTCGACTTCTAGCCATTGCTCTACAAGGCCCCTCTCTTCCATTGTCTTCCCCAACAGTTCAGTTCCTTGCGACTTGTATTTCTCTGCATAGTACCTTATGATAGCCCTCGATTCTGAACCAATTTTGAAGTAAGTGATTATCAAATAGATAAATGCAATTTACCTCCATGTGATATAAGAAATAAGTAAAAACCGCCCATGTGAAAAAATAACTAGCAAATTACCCCTGTGATCTTAAAATGAAGCAAATTACGGTTCCTATGTTTTTCCTTAATAGGGGGTAATTTGCTTCATTTCTCAAAACACAGAGAAGTAATTTACTAATTATATCACAGGGCGACAAATTGCATTTATCCCGATTATCAAATGTTTCATCAATGGTAGATATATAGAAACTAAGGCTTTAAAAGGCCACGAAAATGTTTCCTAACCATATAATGTGTAGTCTCCATCTTGGATGACAGGAAGAACCCCAAAAGGCTGCAAAGTTTCGAAATTACACTCATAAGTTGGCTTGATAAATAAGAGAAAGGAAAAGATAAATATATAAGAATAATTATTAGCTTGTGTTCTTAAATACTTTTAGTTGAGTTATGAGTTAATTTAATTAATTTGTCCCAAAATTTTATCGCAATTTTTAGTATATATGTGTATTAATCTTCTAACATTTTCAGAATTTTTCTATTTCTCTTTAATTATCATCAAATTCTTCAAAATAAATCATCAATTTGAGAAAACTTATCCCCATAGGTTGTAGTGATAATAAATATTTTCCCTATCCAAAAGATGAATTCTTAAGTTTGAGAAATTAATGTCAAATTTAGGATATATACGGAGTCTGAGTACTACAAAATTTCATAATTTTATCATGCGCAATTAATTTTATAAAATTTTATATATTTAATTTCCCAACTAATATTTTATTTAAATTTTATCAATTTAATTTTTAATATATATATGTGTGTCTGTGTACACGGAATAAATTTTATTAACCAAAACGATACAAAATTTAAACTTTCTTTTATGAAGTACAAAGTACTATAATTTAAAACAGGAAAAATACTTTTCTTAATATTTCTTACCGAAAAATCGTAAAACTAAATATATTATTAGTATGGTTTAAATACTTTTTCGTCTTGTATCTTTTGCATTTTGGCGTTTTAGTCTTTGATCTTTTAAGTTAACAAATAGGTCCTATAACTTTTTAATTTTTCGCGATTTTGGTCCATTAAACTGACCAACGAGAACAAAAGCCCCAAATAAAAAAAAAAAATCAGTTATATTTACAAATTCTGACGATTGAAGGTCTAAATTTGTGAAAAATTAAAAAATTACACGACTTATTTGCTATCCTAAAAACATAAAGGAGTAAAATATCAAAATATAAAATATACCGGACAAAAATTATATTTAATCCTTATTAGTATTGTAGAAAGGGAGAAAATAAAAAGAATTAAAAATGACCTGCAACTGGAGATACTCGGGAGTTGTGTTCTGTCCTTTGAAGACATTGACATCGACAACCTCGTATTGAATCTCTTTTTCGACGAAACAAGTGATGACCCTCTTCGTTGAAGCATAGGCAGGACCATACACCTTCACCACCATTCTTGCTGCTTTCCAATTGATTCAGATTAACTACGTACAGATCAATGGGATTTATATATAAAGGGCAATGCTCAAAACTACGTGTCTCTTGCTCGGATCCCCAGCCCATTCCCACCGTCGCCACCTTGTCATCTTATGTTAACAATTGTCGTTTTCGATAACTTCCGTGTGGTGGAGCTAAGGATGTTTGACGAGTACATTTGACCTTAATTGGTCTTTAATTATTTTCTCTGTCTTCAGTTTCTTACCAAAGTTTCTTCTTTGTCTAGCTTTATCTTTTCTATTCTTCTTGAAACATGTAAATCTCTAGCAACAGATGACATGTTTAGAACCATATTTTGTCGGTAACTACACAAGATGTCATAAACCATGTATCATCATAATCGGGAATTTTCCCAAAAGATCTAGAGCTCTTATACATGAGAGGCTAAATAGATCTCATCGGCCAGAGGAAAAAAAGTATCTATGTAATATTTTTAATATTTCTTCAATAAAAGTTTAGACTTTTATTCAATTTATTTGTCCAAAATTTTATTAAACTTTTGTTTTAAAGTGATTTTTGTGCCCTAAGGTAAGAAATGAAATAGGATTGTGTTGTTTATTGCTAAATGAATCAAGTACCTGCGAACCATCTGTTGTAGTAGTGTGGTTGGAAGGAGTCCATAAAATCAAGGATTTTGGAATACTCGATGACAGCACGGTCAAATTAAGGTATGAATTTATGGAGTCTGATTTTATTTTAGAAGCATGTTGGGCCTAATTGACTGCATGTGGTGGGACTATTTGGCTTTTATCTTTGAAGGGCAAAATGGTCATTTATCGGGCATAAGGACCAAAATCACTATTATTCTAAAAGATTGAGAATTAAAATAGATAATTTAAAACTTTGAGTACCAAAATCAAATTAGTGGTAAATTTGGAGGACTAAAAGTGTAATTATCCCGCAAAACAACAGTAAAATCACCACATTTTACTACAAAGGTCCGATGCACAAAAGGGTATTTGCTAAGAAAATTTAGCTTTAGTAACAACTGCAATTTCGCAGCAAAATCACCACTTTCGCTAGGAACATCGGATTATAGCTATCAAAGGGGTATTCACTATGAAAAATTAGCTTTCGTAACAATGGAAATTTCGTAAGAAAAATAATAATGGCGAAAGATCACCACCTTTGCTACAGAGGTTCATTTGTAGCAATAAATCATCATCCGAAACATCCTAAATTAACTTTTAATACCATCATTTTATCGTAGCAATAAATCTGAAATTTAATTTTGCATTTTTTGTAACAATTATCCTGATGTAGCAAATATTCATTTATAATATTTATTATTTTTATTATTATAATTTTATTTATATTATAATTAAAATTTTAAATTATTAATATATATAATTAAAAAATAAATTACATTAAAACAAATATGCATATAACTAATATACCACTAACGACATATTGATAGCGTTAGGCCCAATGGTGTTCCAGCTGACAAGAAATGATAGGCCTAAAGGTAGAAGCTCACTCTCAGTAGCTAGGCCCAATAGAGTCACTAAGCCACCGGCCCATCTAAGGCTATACAACAAATCCACCAATAAAGCCCACTTAGATATTTCTCATGCTAGTACCACTTATATAGGGGTGGCAGGCGAGTCAAGTCGGCTCGCGAGCTTCACGAGCCGGCTTGATTTTGAGCTCGGCTCGAGCTCAAAAAATTCGAGCTCAATATAGCCTGTTCGTTAAGCTCGCGAGCCGCTCGTGAGCTTTTCCTTGTTTTTTTTAATTGTTTTATATATTTTTTTATTTTTAGAATTTTTATATGTTTAATTTCATATTCAATACTTTATCAATTTCATACTCAAAATTGACCATATATTGTAATTATTAATCAATATCATACATTTTATTTTAGATAATAATAAAATATGTTATTTTTATTTATACATTTAACTTTTATAGTTTATATAAAAATAAACTTAATCAATAATTTAGTAAATTATAATATTTTTTTAAAAATAATTATTTAATATGACACATATAAATTTTATGTTATATTTTAATATCTATTTATAACTTCTTATACTTTTTAAATTGACAAAATACATAATATACATTATACAATCCATAAATTTTACTTATAAATTTGGTCAAAACTTAGTGATTCCCATGAACTAATCTAAAGATGGTAATAATAATAATAATAATAATGATGATGATGATGATGATAATAATAATAGTAATAATAGTAATAATAATAATAATAAATTCTATGTTATATTTTAATATCTATTTATAACCTCTTATAATATTTTAAATTGACAAGTCCTAATTATTAACTTATGAATTAATCTAAAGATGGTGATGATAATAATAAGAAGAAGAAGGAAATCAACAAAATTAATCAATAATTTAGTAAGTTATAATATTTTTTTAATACGACACGTATAAGTTTTATGTTATATTTTAATATTTATGTGTAATTTCTTATACTTTTTTAAATTAACAAATCTTAACAATTAACTTATATATATACATATTATATACTATTATAATTTATAATAATATAAAATTATTAAAAAAATTATCAATAATTTAAAAATATATTAATATTACTAATTTTAACAAAATAGGTCTTTGACTGGTAATGAAATTGAGAATTCTCACTTCTCAGATTAATATCACACAACATCAAGTAACTCAGAAATCAGAATTGAGAACCCTTCGGCCGCTCGCCCTCGCCCTCGCCAGCTCCAACCGCGGCCTAAACCCGCGGCGAAACCCCCCTTTCAGGTACATTTGTTAAAAGTGTTTGCTTGTTTTTGAGAGTTGCTGAAACCCGCCGAAATCCCCCCTTTCAGTCCTTGTTGAACATTGGCAGAAATTATGTAAACTTATGCTCTGTTTTGGTTGAGTTAGGTTTGAATGGAAATAGTGGATTGAATGGTTCATTGGGTTTTGTCTTACTTTTACTTGGTGTTCTTGCTTATGAAATTGATATATGAGTTGGCGAGTGTGTGGATAATAGTAACAGATCTTTGTTTATGGAGTAATTTTTGATGGACTTGTTGTAGATTTTCAGTTTCATATGTTTTCAGAAATCAAATGTTGGGACTTCATGAACTTGAACTTGTCATGAAGCTATGGATTTGAATCAAGTCTTAATTTTCAGGAGTCAAAGCATTAAACTTGAATCAAGTCTTGAATTTGCTGCATCAGCTGCAGACAATCAACTGACCCCATCAATACATTCAGCTTGATTTTGGTGCTACCTATCATAGTTATTTACTAGAAATTATGGGGCCATTTGATAAGGCTTTTAGAATTTCAACTACTTTTTCATAATTTCTGGTTATGGACCTATTTTGTTTCCAACTCCAGATATCCATAACTTGCAATACAGAAGATAATTGTTTATTCAGTTTGATATAAGCAACACGGCTTTATTGCATTGCCCATTTATATGTTATCAAAATATTACCGTGCAAAAACAGTGGCACCTAGAAATTTAGTCATGAGAGAAAAGTGGAGAAAGGGTAGGATAGGAATGATAGATTTGAGGGAGAGAAGAAAACCAGTGATAATTGGTTAGGGACTGAGAATTGAAATGATCAGCATGGGTCCATGGTAGTTGCTAATGGTTTGCAATATTTTCCAAGGAAAATTACAGATATCATTGAGCAATCTGAACTTTCAATCTTCAGAAACGGAAGTCTCTTGGCAAGATTCTTGTGTTGTTATATATTGTGATTTTGTGGTTTCTATTTGAATTTATGAATTTGGTAAAATATGTTTGTTTGGTTAGTTGATTAACAATAAATTGTTATATAGATGTGAATTGATATCTAAAACAGGTATTACGAGCTCGAGTTCGACTCCAACAACAATCGAGTATAATATAAAGCAATCATCCGCCAAACTTTATATTACATAAATAATCACAAATAAACACATACGAAAAATTCATAGAATAACCACGTAATCCAAATAAGAATTTACAAATAACCAGTCAGATTTACAACAAACAAGTATACTCATATATGCTTATATAGATAGATCAATTAACTACACTTACCTCGGCCTCAGAATGATTATGTTAGTAGAAGGAGCTGATTAATCTTTTACTTTATCCCCATATCCTATAATAGGTCATAATAGGTATAATCAATATATCAAAAATATCATAAAATCCGAATGAAATTACTAAATAATTTTCGTATATTTTATATCAATCTTTCAATATTTCATTTATATTGAAAATTCAAACCACCGTTCCTCCCTCGTCTAATTAACTAGACATTATAAGTTTTCTCGATATATATATATAATTTATCAATTAACTCCTAAGAGCTTATTCCATCAATCCCTTCATATTTTTATAACTATCGTTCTTTATAACATTCCTAAATAAAATTATTACAAAAATCTCATATCCCTTTCTAATAAATACAATATCTCTCAAATATAATTTTTTAATATTTCTCAAACATAATTTTCCACTATTCCTATTAATTTATGTCAATTCTTCACTATTATACTAATTATTTAAATACCCGCACATAAAATTAAGCATCTATTTGTAAATCGGATTAAGTTGAATAAATTAATCATAACAACGATCAAATCTAATAAATAAAGTAATTTAATTAATTCATAACAATACCTTCAGCTTAAATTGAGTATTTAACCAATCACTAATCAAAATCATAAAGTTTTTCGATTAACTATTAAATCGTACAGTATGAATTATATTTAATAAAACTCACTAATCAAATACAATAAATAATTGAATTAATTAACAAATTAAAATACTAACTTTTGCCTGTGTTTGACAGACAAAATTGAGGGCAATTTAATCCGAAATTTTAGAGGAGAAGCTTACCTAGTTTGTGAGATTTGTGAAAAAGTAAAGCTCCCCACCCGCTTCTGTTCAACTTGTCTTCAAAGTGATTGAATTACTATTATATCTATACTAATATATAAGAAAAGGTCTTTATCATTCACAAATGGCGATTTATGATACCGCTACATCGATTTTTTGTTTTTGCCGATAATACTCCTAAAGTTAGTTTTTTTTTTTTTTTCTTCCTTTCTTTCTTTCTTTCTTTCTTTCTTAAATGTAATTTATTGATTTATATATATATATATATTATATACACATAGAAACAGCGTGCCACGACGGTTAGTTATATATACTTATACTAAATAGTTTGATAAGTATGAGGCATGCACACAATTCAATCTCTTCAAATGATATACACGTGGGTTCACACACCACCACCTCTCTAGCTCTTTTTTGTCATATTGTCCTTTTTTTTTTTCTTTTCATTTTGATAGTTTACATAAGAATTACAAACTGATCCCTTAAACTATAAATTTATATAATTCACTCCTAAAATTTTATAAAATCCCACTCAAGCCTCTTAAAGTTCTAATATATTCACATTTTGATCCATAAATTATTTATTTGTAAGTTTAGATTTCATTAATAAATCTCTTAATTATGTATAAAAATTCGAGGATATTACGATTCTCATCTCCTAATAAAAAAATTCGTCCTTGAAATTTAATAAAATAAATAGGGTACTTTTTTTCCATATGCTATTGGACCTCCTAGGTGGCCTCTCTGGAGAATGATGACTCCACTTCACTTTTACCATTGGTATCTCTTTATTTTCTCAATTTTCTTATTCTCGTATCTAATATCTCTATTGGCTCTTCTACATACGCCAACTCCTCTTAATTTCTCTCAAGTTCACGAACAACATGGTTAGGATCGGATCGGTATGATCGTAGTGTAGAAATATGAAATACGTCATGTATTTATGACGATTTAGTTAATGCTAATTAATACACTAGTGGTTCAATCCTCTCTATAGTTCCATACGACCCAATATACCTCAAACTCATTTTATTTTATTTATTTATTTTGTATACCGAATCTCAAGATTCTTTTTCATGGAGATACATTTAAAAAAACTTTTTCACCTGTCTCTAATACCATTGTGTTGTTTACAAACACTTATTAACTATTTATATATTTTGTATTATTTTCTCAATCAATCCAGGACGCTTAAGTTTTTCTAATCCCTTAATATCCCAACATGAATATAGACATCCCATGAAAAGCTTCATATCAGGAAACTATCATTATATGCAAATTTCATCAATAGTATGTGATCATTCTATTTGTCCTAAACTCAATTGTACAGGCTTTCATCATATCTTCCAAGATCTCAGTTATACTTTTAATTTTCCATCTGTTTGAGAATGAAATACTGTAAAAAATGTAATTTTACACTTAATGCCCTTTGTAAACTTTTCCTAAAAGTGTGAAGTAAATCAAAGATCTCTATAAGATACTTTTATTGTACCATGCAATTTTTTTTAATTTTTTTTAATGTACAATTTAGCTAATTTATTTAAAGAATCACTTTGTCGTATAGGTAATAAATGAGTTGATTTAGTCAGTCCATCTATAATTCCCAAATAGCATCATATTTTCTAAATGTACGTGGCACCATAATGACAAAATCCATAATGGTCTTTTCTTATTCTCATTCAGGTATAGATAAGGGTCAAAACTTATCTGCTAATGCTTGATGTTTTTAGTCATAACCGTCAATACCCTATCTGTCACATGAGTTCATTTTCACGTATCAAACACACTATGTCCCCAAAGAATTCTTATTATATTTTCAATCATATTCAACTAAAACTCTTAACATTGTCACGACACCTTAAGGGACCTATACCAACATGGTCAAGGACAAAATTCCTAGATTCAATACTTCAATTGTAATAAATCGTATACTGATCTGCCACCCCAACAATGATCCATAACAATTTAGTATTGAACAACCCAAAAGTCTCAAACAACTTCAAACTTTTGATCATCTATTCTAATATTATCCATTTACTTGTTGACAAGTTAAGTATTTAGTCACAACTCCTACCATATCCTTTTTTTATTATCTACCACCAATAGTAGGGTTTTAGATTCTAATATATTTTTAAAGTACTAAGATACATTACATATGATATATTGTAGGTTTCCTGCACGATTTCCTCGTATAGCCTCTCTAATCATATAAACAACATCATCTCGCATTCACCATCACGCCATCCATCCTTATTAAAGTTGGGTTTCTTAACCTAGTCTATTTTCTCTAACATTCCTAACAAGAAAAGATCTAACTGGACCATAATAATTTCGTCATCACTTATTTCTTCCAACTATTAAGCTTTCGAGATATTATTCCCAACAAATAAAAGTTATAATTATGACATATCATCCAAGTGTTCTACTCTATTCCCAATGTATAATAACAATATTATATTTGACCCGATCCCTTTTCATTATTGCCTCTCATATACACCAAAACTTATCCATAAACGATGCAACCAGCAATATTTCAGAAGAAAACAGAGTCTTCTTCTCTATTATGAACAGACCAACGTTCCCCACGGCGCCGCACCCTCCGTTCAAGCCACTAGCCCCTCTCGTCACCATTTTCCTGCTTTACTATGACGACTTGAGTGACCCCCGAGGCGTCGAGCCTACTGTCCAGGCAGTCGGCTCGTTTATCGCCATCGTCGGCATGCTTGAACATCACCCTCCTCTTTCGTTTCGCCAGATCTTCACTTCCCCACTATTTAGCTGCAGTTTCAGTCTGTCGGACCTCCAGATTGAGCCTCAACACCCTTCATGGTTGCCGCCGCGTGATTTTTGTTCGGCGGTCCAAGGGTTCCTCATTTCCCCCTCATCTGGTGTTTCCCACACGGCTTCACCTTCGGACTCCAAGCCCTGGTGCGCTCAAACGCCACCCATCCCTTCAGATCTTCGCTTTGCTCACCTCCGTGGATCTTGTCGGCGAACTCACCCATCCTCCGTCCCCTCCGAACCGTCATTGTTCTAGCGCTCACTTTGCTTCGATCCACCTGCTTCTAGAGGGTCCGTCGACGCGATGCCTGCTTCTGCCTTCTAGTCTTTGTTTGCTCTCATAGAAGGAAGGGTTCCCATCGATTGCAGCTGCTTGGAACAGAGTTTCCACCCTGCTGCAAGATTTGCCTTTATTGGGCCTTGAGGACAAGGCCTTCTTGAAGGGTGGAGTAATGATAAGGTTAGGCTCAATGGTGTTCCAGCTGACGAGAAATGATAAGCTCAGCGGTAGAAACCCACTCTCAGCAGCTGGGTCCAAAAGAGTCACTAAGCCACCTGCCCATCCAACGCTATGCAACAAGTCCACCAATAAAGCCCACTTAGATATTCTCCTTGCGAGTACCACTTATATATATATATATATATATATATATGTGTGTGTGGGGGGTTGTGTGGTGTGTGTAGAAGATATGCTTATAATAGATTAATTGCACTTTGTTGTATGTAGATCCTAAAAACAAGAAAACAAAATGTACTGACAACAACATTCAAACACCACCTATTTTATACAAACTAATATTTATATGAACATTCAAAGACTATTTTTTCCTTACTTTTAATAATAAACTAATAAGCCCGTATTTTAAACGATTGCAAACACCATGCAGTACAAGGAGCGAAACAAAACCTCAAAACATATTGCTACAAAACATCTCCACCAATACAAAAATGCTAAAATCGTAGAAATATTACAATTATAAATTAGTTGGCCCGAAACAAGTGCTAGACCACTTGGGCTGTATATGATTATTGCATCAAAATTTCTACTCTATTAGGCCAAATTAACATAAAGTTCTTGAAACTTGGCCATGAATGTTCAAAGTACAACGTTAATAGGGTACTCTTTACCTTCTACAACCAAGTATCTATATCCCTCTTCTATTACCATCAGGCCATCTTCATCGGCAGTACTAAGATGCTCACATGGATTCAATACGAACTCGATTTGAGTTCTTTCTCTTGCATTTAAGCTCACACTCTGAAATCCCACCAGTTGTTTCACAGCCCGTTTATCGGCAGGCCTTCCATGCGTGACGAACAGCAAAATGGGATGTTTTCCAGCTATGTTCCCCGTGTTCTCCACCCCGACATGAGTTGAAAACTTCAGCCTGTCGCAGATATCCGTCCCAATCTTGGAAACTGACAGGCAGCGAATCGAACGTGGACTTTCGCCGGTTACCTGAAGTGCATGCGTTAGTTGGTCTAAGTGGATTGTGTTCGGAGTGGAAGGGATGAAATCATAGGAATATGTTGTGTAGCTGAGGCCGTAGCCAAACTCGAACACTTTTGGTCCCTTGTAGAAACGGTATGTCCGGCCGGGATATCCCGACGACGGTTCAGCCCTCATCCTCATGTCAGTCATTGGTACATTGATGAATTCCTTAGGGTACCAAGTTATGGGTAGTTTCCCACCTGCAATGCCAAATGATGCAGACACAGTATTCATGTTTTGTACAAAATAGATATTTAGCTCATATAGGAGGACAATTTAAGAACATTTCATATGTTTCCAAAAGCTTCTACTTTTAAAAAAATTATAATCTAAATATACAAAAAGTCGGATATAAGAAGAAAATTTATGTATGTATATGTTAAATGCAATAGAAATGCAATAAAATTTGAAAGGATTAATTATACTTACACTTTCTTTCAAGGAAGTTTCGAAAATATAGTTACACCCCCTTCAAAAAAATTTCATTTACACTTGATCCCCTTTCATAAGGGTTCTTACAGAAAATGTTGATGCCAGCAAAAAAAAATTTACATAAAGCTTTTAATTTTGCGCCTTATTTAATATTCCTATGTAAAATTTTGTACTTATAAGAGATAAATGTAATATATATATATATATATATAGGAAGTAAAGTTAACATCATTACATTTTTTCCCTTACAAGTACAAAAATATTAACATGAGAATGTTAAATTAGGTGAAAAATTGGAAAATTATGATATTTTTTGTTAACTTCAGTATTTTTCGTCTAAACTCTAGCAAAATGGGGGCCAACTATAAACGGTGAATTTTCGAAAAGAGTGTAAGTACAATATTAAAATTTCTTTGACAGAAAGCGCAACTTTGCTTTTTCGATGGCGTCTAAGTGTAATCAACCCAACTTGAAATGAAAATCCAATACACAGTCCTACTCGCTGCGTCTCTAACTCTCTATGCACAAGTTCATTGGAAATAGAGAGAGCAACAATAACTCTAACCTGGATTGTGATCACCAAACATGATTTCTGCCAGTGCAATTCCTCCAGCTTCACCCGGATAGCCAGCCCAAATAATGCCGCCTACTTTCGGATCATCCCTCGCGAAAGAAACGTCGACAGGGCCTCCGCAAACCAGCACAAGAACAATAGGCCTCTTAGACGCTCCGGCCACCGCCCTGACGAGACTCTCTTGCTGCCCTGGAAGCGTCAGCTCCACACGGTCATGATCCTCCGTCTCCTGACTCTGATCCAATCCCATCACCAAAACGACATGATCCGCCCGTTTTGCTGTTTCGACAGCGTCCTCAATTGCAGCCGATGCACAGCTCACAGCATCGCAGCCCTTATGGTAGAACGTGTTCGACACGTAGCCCTGGAGGGCTTTGAGGATTGTCAGAGACTTGCAAGGAGGCCCCTCATAGTTTCCGAGCAGTGCATATCCATTGTCGGCGTTGGGGCCTATAACGGCGAGGGACGACGTATGGGACTTGGAAAGAGGAAGGAGATTGGCCGAGTTCTTTAGGAGAACAATGCCGTTTCTTGCAGCTTCAAGGGCTAGTTCTTGGTGCTCTTTAGTACAAACTTGGTCTGGACCGATGTTGCCGAAGAGCTGATTCTTGGGGTTTCCGTTGAACAAACCTAGTCTCATTCGGACAGCGAATAGGTTGTGGAGGGCTCTGTCTACTTGGGATTCTGACAGTTTCTTCTGCTCAATTGCTGATTTTGTGTAGTTCTTCAAGTAGTTGCCACAATTGACATCCATGCCTGCATATTGTGTTGTTGTCTCGCGTGATACATATTTTTGTTCTTAACAAAATAGGGATAAATGCAATTTACCCATCGTAATATAAAAAATGAGCAAAAATCCCTCTATAAAAAAAATAATTAGCAAATTACCTCCCTGTGTTTTGAGAAATGAAAAAAATTACCCCCTATCAAAGGAAAATACAGGGGGTAATTTGCTTCATTTTAAGATCACAGGAAGTAATTTGCTAATTATTTTTTCACAGGGAGGTTTTTGCTCATTTCATATATTATATGGGGTAAATTGCATTTATCCCTAACAAAATATCAATATAGGAATGCATGAACAATGATCATATATATGAAATTTTCCCTTAGATAGTAGTGTTTTTTTTTTTTCTTTTTTTCACTGTGAAGGATCTTCCATCATATTTTAGTGTTAACGCGTGACACGGCATGCATTCTATTTTTAAATTATAATTTTAATTATATTTTTGTATTTTAAAAAAAGATACATGTCAATCACGTATTTAAACAATCAAAATGTGATAGAAAATTCATCCATTTTGGACACATCATACAATTACATAAAATGATTACCTCTGTCCATATCAAAAAAAGAATACCTGTCAGTACGAGCACTGCAGTGGTTTTGTTTGAAAGTATTCTTGTAATTGATTTATAATCTTGAAACCTATCTTGGTATGTGGTGTTAAATGCAGTTAAAATTCGGATAGAATTTTCTATTTCAAATTTTATTATATCTTCTATTTCAATTAATATATATATATATATATGTCATATATACAAAAATTACATCGTTTATTTTAATTTGGAATAGAAAATCCAATTATGTTAACAGCATAATCCTATTTCGAAACACAGTTCTATCTAAATCATGAATTAAAATTAAAATATGTTTCGAGTTAACATATATTAGAAATTTTTCGAAATCGTTTTGAAAATGCCGCAGAGAAACTGTATAATTAAAGAAAAATACATAATGATAAAAAAGTTAAATTTAAAAATATTACATTCCTCTTTTAATTCAATCTAATTCTCTATCATTTATGTTGGCCAAAATAATGTATTTTCGTAATATAGTACTTAGTACTTCAACTATGTGTTATAAAATGTTTTTATTACGTTGATGAATACATATATTATTACTAATTTAGTGTATTATTAAATCAATTATCATTAAATGAAATATATATGCGTGATACAAGAATTTATACAGCTAAGAGTATAATATAAATATTTGGCTAAAAAAGTAGAAAATATAAAAAATTTCCCAAGAAATTCAAATATTTCGTAGGAAAATTAATAAAAGACCGAGTTTTGAATGAAACTAGATAATTTTAAAACTTTCATCTATTTTTATTTTCATAATATAAAAAATGAAAATCTTTCCATAGTTTCTACGCAAAAGTACGAAAATTTTAAACCATGGTCTAAATTTTTAAAATGATCTACTTCACGATATTTTGTTAAGTTTCTTTTTCTTTTTCGTATTTTTTTAACTATTTTGAATAATTTCCGAAAGAACTGCGCAATGTTCATGTATGTGATCAGGGTGAGGGTTCCACGAAGCAAGATTTTGTTGGTTCAGTTGAATTTGGTTACGTGACCTAACAAGACGTATGATTAGATACAAAGATTTAATAGTCTATTATATATTAGAATTGTTCGTATATTGTAATAGTAAGAGGTTGTTTAGATTTAATTTATAATATATTATATTATTGATCAGTGTATGATTGCTCTAATTGTCTTTATTAAAAATTAATAATCAACAGAATTAATTGTAATTGATTTAGTTCAATTAATAATATTTATCACTTTCATTTAAAAAAACAAAGGTTACAAAGATTTGAATCTCAATCTCATTACCAACTAATTGTGTTACAGCTGGGAGTAGAGTTTATGCTATAAACACAATGTTTGGTGGAGTTTATAAATTTTTTGAAAGTTTATTAAATTTTAGTTTTAGAAAGAAGGGTTTATAAACTCCAAAAATAAGAGTTTAACAGCTTATAAGCTCTTTTCTTTCCAAAAAATAAGAAATTCCTAACTTATTTTTAAAATTTTAACAAACTTTTTAAATTTATTGGAAATTTATCCTTTTTCTTTTAAGTGGTAATTATATAATTACGTACATCAGTATCTCAATAAACTGAACAATAAATCGGTTCAATCAATACATCAATATAGTAAAGAATAGTTATGATAAATACCCACACATTCAATTTCACTCGAAATCATGATCTCGAATTCGTTCATGGACCTAAATCGTAATCACTAAACTAATATATATATATATATATATATATATATCATGGGTGTGAAATTTAACATCACGAATGTCTTATTTGTTTGTGTTTTAAACGATATTTGGACTTGATATAATTATAAGTGAAAAATTCAAGCAATCAACTGTGGTATTGTAAATGAGCAAATTATCCCCTATAAAAAATAAAATAGCAATTTACCTCCCTATATTTTTTAAAATGAATCAATTTATCACCCCTTGTTTTTAAAATGGAGCAATTTACCTCTATGTCTAGGGAGATATATTGCTCCATTTTAAAGAACACATGGAAGTAAATTGCTATTTTTTTCATATGAAGATATCTGTTCATTTACAACATCACAGGAAAGTAAATTGCATTAATCCTATAATTATTAAATAAGGAGCAGGTTAATCAAACTATTATCAAGCCTCATGTTTTACTCGTATTTTATAAGTTTATATTATTTTGTATTAATCATTCGAGTTCTGACACATTTATATTTTTATTTTGCATCAGTTAAATAGTTGAATTTTAAATTTTTGCTTTGTTAATTTGGTGTACTTAGTGAATTGAATTTAAATCAAATCATGGTACGAATTTTTGATAGTTTGATTTATTTTTCAATCTTTATACAACAACAGTAAAAAACTAGAGGTAAGCGAACGAACAACCGTACCAGCGTTGAGTACATCTGCTACTGCATCCTCTGGTAATTTTGCATACTTGTGATCATCATGGATGGTCAAGACCGCATCGCAATCAGAGGTGATGTACCTGATAGAAACCCAACCAATTATATATGTAAATGAATTTAATAATTACATTTACATTTCTGATCTACGGGTTATTTACACAAATTATTCGTGCATTTTGAAAATTTACGAACCCACTAAATGCATCAGTATTATTTATACAAGATCATCTCTATTTTCTAAAAAATTATACATACACCTCAAGAAACGTCAACATTATCACAAAAACTATTCCTACTCTTTTACTGTGATTGATTTTTATAATTATGTAAAATATATGAGTGATTTGTATAGATAAGTCATCGACTATAGGATGTAAATATAATGGTTTAAATATATTTTTGGTTTTGTAATTATAACACTTTGGCATTTTTATCTTTTATGTTTCTAGGATTTAAATTAGTCCTATAACTTTTTAACATTTCGTGATATTGGTCCTTCAAGTGTTGGATTATGCAAAAGTTGTAGAAATAAATCATGTACCCTCGTAATTTTGACATTTTTATCCTTTATTTTCTAGGGTTTACAAAAGAGTCTTTTACTTTTTGACATTTCGCAATTTTGGTCCTTCCGATGTGCAAAAGTTGACGGAATAAATCATATACCACGTCATTTTTTTTAAAAAAAATTTCGTCCATGTTGGCAAAAATAAACCAATCAGAACAAAAGCCTTAATTTAAATAAATAACGTGAGGCACACATGATTTATTCCGGCGATGTTTGCAAAATCCGGACCGGAAGGACCAAAAATGTAAAATGTCGAAAAGTTACAAAACTCTTTTGCAATCCTGAAAAGATCAATGTTAAAAACGTCAAAATACCAAAACTAGATGACCAAAAAGGGGGAAATGCAAACAACCCCCCTGTGATATTGCAAATGTGCAAATTACCCTTTATGAAAAAAATAAAATAGCAATTTACCTCCACGTGTTTTTTAAAATAAATCAATTTACCTCCCCGTGTTTTTTAAAATATAGCAGTTTACCTTCCTAGACCTCCCTGACTAGGGAGGTAAATTGCTCAATTTTAAAGAATACAAAGAGGAAAATTGCTATTCTTTTTTCATTAGGGAATACTTTACTCATTTGCAATATCACAGATAGGTAAATCTCATTAAACTAAGACAAAAATATATTTAAGCCTAAATATAATTATCTGTTACAGAAATACCCATGAAAATGATCAGAATTACCCGTGGAAACCCCATTCTCCACGCGCAGTTTTTGTCAAGAGGTTGTAGTCAGCACAGTTTGGGACCCCATTCACGCGATTGTAAGCGCACATTATCCCACTCGCTCTCCCTTCTTCAACGCAACTTCTAAAGGGGGGTTGATATGTGTCTGCCAAATCTTGCTTTGTCACCTAAATTTACCATAATTTCTTTTAGTAAAAAAAAATTAATAATAATTCAATGCACACATAAATAATTACATAAAAAATGCAATGAATAATGAGATAATTGTTGAAATTTTTAATTTCTGATTGAACTTAAATAGTGTTTTTAATCTACATCTAGTTTTGAATTATTTGTGAAGTTGATTTAATTATTTCACAAGTTACAAGCAATTCTCTATCAATTTTTGCAGCTAATGGTTAAAATTGTAATATCTAGTTGTTTTCTGAAACACTTTTATAAACTTTTTTTTAATATCCTAACAAAGACAATTACAACAATCATATCCTAATTAACAATATCACATAAATTAAATCTAAATTATATTTACTATTGGTGGGGTTTGAACAATATCACATAAATTACAACAATCATACTCATGCACTAGTGGTGTTTGAATCCATGGGGCCTCAGCTTCGCCAACTGAACTAGGCTTGATCAACAACACTTTTATAAACTTTGATGTTGTTTCCATTTTTTTTTTATTTTCAAACACTCTCAATTTTCATCACTGCATAACTTAAATCATTCTCTATAATTTATCCTTACCACAAAAGTAGAAGCTATTACAAACACTTCGTTAAGTAATTAGGTTTTGGTTTTTGGTATAGGCGAGCTTGTAGAACTCGAGGATGACGTAGGATCAGTTGAAGATTTCGAAAAAAAAGTAATATCGTCATGTCGTACTATTAAATGTGTGTTCTCATTTTCAAACACATTTTTAGAACGATGATTTATTTGGTCGTACAACACACTTTTATCACGTGGACCAAAATTTGTCATAATATAACTATAAAAAAATACTAAAAATTCAATATAATTTATAAATGTAAATTTGTTGGGCGAAGTAAAAAATGCAATCCTTCACTTCAGCCCTTTATAGAGAAAACCGAAGGCAATGCTGGCTTCATGGAAACATTGGCTTGCATGGGTGAAGTGAATGCCAAAAATCGGGCGCATGCATGTTGCGTCAATCAAACACGAGGTCCAAGGAAACCCCGTGACTGCTGCAGAGGAGACGACGTCTATGACCCCGTCTCCGCTGACGCACAACAGCCTTGTTGTGACGCATGCATATGCATGCGTTACAGCATTATGGTGTTTTCCTGGAGACGGGATACTAGATCTCGTCTCCACTAAAAAATCACTTTTCAATGAAGACGGAAGACGGGATCTGCTATCTCGTCTTCGGGTATTTTTTTTTTTTTAAGTTACATGGATAAATCCCATCTCCGCCTAAATTCAAAATACTCCTCAAATCGCACCATTTTCAAATATTTGTTTTGGGCATTTTTTAAATAATTTCCCCAATAAAAATACCCTCAAGTATATTTATTCTCAAACAAAATAGCAATTTCTCTAAAAACATTATCATGCATATTTAGAATTTTAAAAAAATTAAGAAAATATCAGTCTAATAAGTTATTTATTTTATTATATAATTAAATAAAAATAATAAAAATTTAAATTACGAATAATTACATTGTCCTCTCCTGAAATTTGGTGTAATTACACAGTACACATCTTGTTATTTGAAAAATTACATCTAATACCCCTGACGTCTGTTTCTATCTAACAAAAAAAGATTCATCCATTATTCAAAATTTACTGAATTTGCTGATGTTAGCAAAAAAATTGAAGAAAAATTCATATTTATTCTCAATTCACTTATTACTGGCTTATTACAAGTCAAATAAATCTTTCTGGCCAAACTACCCCTATAAAAACGAAGATATACCTCATCACACACATTAACATGTAAAAAATATATAAGGATAGTTTAATTAAAAAAATATTTGTTTGACTTGCAATAAGTTAGTAATAAAACCATCGGGAGTAAATATGAATTTTTATTCAATTTTTTTTGTCAACATCAACAAATTCGATAAATTTTAATTAAAAAAAGTATATTTATTAAACAAAAATAAATATTAAGATTGTTATATATAATTTCTCAAATCATAACAAAATCACATATAATTGCATCAAAATGTCTGGAAAAATTATTGTAAATTATCCCTTTAAATTATAAACACAAATCAATATACTCCAATACCTAATATATAAATTTAAAGGGAAGATGATGATAGGTGACAGAATGATTTTTGAAAAAATAACCGTGATTGATGGGAGTGTATGTTATTTTATAGATAAAGTAATTTTCACAGGTTTTGATGTAATAAGACAAGGCATGTAAGCTTTAGACAACTTCAATAAAGGAGCTGAGTCTGAGAGACAACTGTCCTTCAATTATTTTGTAATAATGTTGACAGGAGAAGGAAGGAAGGAAGGAACACTTCAATTTCAAGAATAGATTCTTTGGAGGACAAAATGTTCAGAGAAAATTGAATGGAAAGAGCCCTCTCTCCTTGGAACTTCCACAGTTAATCTAAGGAATTAATTACATTTTATCCTCTTACATATAAAAATCTTAATCCTCTGACAAAAAGAAAACATATAAAAATATTAATAGATATAAAATTATTTTAAAAAATATGTAATTTCTAAATTTTTTATTCAGTATCTCCCACATTAGAAAATATTTCTGTTTTTTTAAGAGGATTTTTCGCTTATTATTATTTTCACAGAATTTATTACATTTAATCTAAGTATAATTCAAAAGTGTCGGTGTGTGAATGCTCCTCTTTTAAATATAATTCAAAAATAGAAATTGTAAATAGAAAAAAAATGATATTTTTAATCTATTTTCATTAATTAAACTTTTATTTAAGTGCTCGTAAGCATCCTAATAGTCTCCTCTATAACTAATATTACACTACTAGAAAAAAAATTAATATTAGTTACATTTTTAATGATCATGGTTAAAAATCGTGGTAAATAACTATTATTAACTACGATTAAATAAAAACTGATGTAAAAACTAGCTTTTCCACCATAAAAATTTTATTTGCCACGACTTTTAGCCATGGTGAAAATATTCGCCATGACTTTTAACCATGACAATCGTTGCGTGGTCGTAGCCAATGACTATTCGCTACGGTTATTTAGCATTAACTATGACAATTAACCATGATTAAATATCATATTTTTTGTAGTGCACTAAGCCTTTTTATATTAAGCTATTGTTTTATTGAAATAAATATATATGTATATATAAGAAAATAATAATACCAATAATAATAATAATAATAATAATAATAATAATAATAATAATAATAATAATCACTTACTACATTTACGATGTGCCGTGATTGTCGGCCTTACCAATTAGGTAATTGGACAAAATGTCAGTTCTAATAATTACTACATTCAGCACAACATTAGTTTTAAATTAAAGCAAACGGAAGTAAAAAGGCGACCGGAACAAGAAAGAATAATAATTCTTTTAATCTATTTGATATAATTGAAATTAAAGTAAATCTCAAATATTTTTTTTGGTACGAAAAAAATAAATTTAAAAAAAGACTAATTTTAAAATTTTACTGATTAGTTATTATTTTTATTTGATACTAGAATTACTACATTCAGCAGGGGTAAATTTATTTAAAAAATGTAAAAAAAAAATTCGAAATTAGTGTGTTTTCACACCAATTTTGGTTCTGAGCGGCTGAAATAGACGGGGTTACAAATCCTGCTTTGTAAAACACACCAATTTCGAAATTTTTATTTTTTTTATATTTTTTAAATAAATTTACCTTCAGCAGGACATTTAATACAGAGTACCAAATCAGTGCAGTTCTCCAACATATTCTCACTCATAAGCATATAGGAGCATGAATGATGGATCAACCCATTAGAATATATTTTTTTATTATATATATATGTAATATTTGCACTCATATTTGGTAAAACATAACAAGAAGTAATTTAAATAAAAAAAATATGAAAAATAATATAATTCAAATGATAAAAGAGGTTGTTTTTATAAACTTATAAACTCTTTAAAACATCTTATAAAATGTTTGAAGATTTATAAGATGTTATAAGTTGTTCGAAAATCTTTTTTAAGAAAAAGATCTTATAAACTCTCAAAATAAGATGTTAGAGATAATAAACTCTTCTAAAAAAAAGTAAGGAATAGCCAACTTATTTATAATATCTTAACAAATCCTCTCATATTAATTATAAATTTGTTAGTACTAATATCTCATAAGCTCCATAAATTTATTTTATCCAAAAACTTAATGAACTTATCCTTAAAATAAGATCCAATATTTTATGAATTTTATATTTTATAATATGTATGAGTTTATAAAATCTTTTAAATAAGTTTAGACCAAACAACCTCAAAGTGTAATTTTTTTAGGTGTTAAAATATGAGAAAGAGTAAATTACAATGACCTTCACTGAGGTTTGGTATAATTACAGTTACCCCTCGTTCTTTTAAAAATTACAAATACCCCATGAATTTTGTAATTGTCTAACAAATAATTAATTTTCGTTTATTTTTATTAGTGAATTAATCATAATGCCCTTATGCAAATTGAATTATTTTTTAAAATTTTTTAAATTTTTTTAGACAAAAATAGGAAGAGATTTATTACGTTTTGTACACAGATAAACAATAATGTAATTTATCTCAATTGATTTTTTTACAATTTAAAAAAAAATCAAGAACAAAATGAATTATTTTAAATTCTTGATTAATAAGTATAAACTTTTAAGAAAATATTTATAATCATTTTAAATCTCACAAAAAATAATTGCAGTTCACCCTGTGAGAAATGCTAACCTTGGCGTCGAAGCCGAGGCGATTAAAGCCCTTCCAGTTGTCCAAATCATAGGCAGTGAAGTGTTTGCAGCAAGCAGAGGCCTGAAGTTGACCGCTCTGCCCGCCATCGTACCTGTCCCCTTGAATTCCCCTCACATACGCCACCGCATACTTACCCGAAACCAATGGGTCCTCGCCAGGTGTCTCCTGCCCTCTGCCCCATCTTGGGTCTCTGAATATATTTATGTTTGGTGCCCAAAATGTCATCCCCTTTGCCTGCCCTTCGTTGTACACTCCTCTTGCCTCTTTTCCAATTGCCTATTCAAATTACCCAAAAATTAAAATCAAATATTAATTTCTATTAATAACATATATACAATTTTACCAGTAAACAAAAAATATATATTTATAATAATGTTTATTTTTTGATGAAAATAAGAGTAATAGTAAAAATTTGGAATATTTTAAAACGACAGTTAAAAATGAAAAAATTTGAAGTGGAGTGTTTGTAAAAATATAATTAATTATTGTAATTTTACCAAATAAGCTGTAGAATTAGTAGGGAGTTATTAATAATTTTTGGTTTAAAAATCAACTCATTACAAAAGAATATGATATTTAACTCATATTAAAAAGTCGTAACGAATAGTCATTAACCACGACCACACAACAATTCTCGACCGTTGTTTTTATGAGGGTGATTTACCATGGCTTTTTGCCGTGGCAAATAAGCTTCTTGTGGTGGAAAAGCTAACTTTTACATCGATTTTTATTTAATTATAGTTAATTAATAATTATCTACCACGATTTTTAATCATAATTATTAAAAATGTAGTTAATATTATTTTTTTTTCTAATGACTTAATGCTTATTTATAACTTTTGATTTAAATTATAATACAAAACTATTATTTTTAACTTATTTTCAGTAATAAATTAATTAACGCTCATTTTCAGCATTAGTAAACTCCTCTTTAGTGGAAAGAAGAATTATAAACTTAAATAAATTTAATTTAAACAGATTAAAAAGTATAAATTCTAAATTGAAATACAATTCTTAATTTATTTTAAATTTAAAATACTTAAATTACTGCAAACACATCTTTAAGTCAGGCCCACAACAACTTTAGCAAGTGAAAGTTTTGCTACACAGTACGTAAATCAATAAAAATTAAAAAAAAAAACAAAAAGAAAACTCATGCTTGTACGTTTCATCCACAAAAAGTAAATCTCATATTGTTCTGAGTTAAATACAGTGATCATCTTAAATTATCCATCCTACATCAATTACTCTCATAAAGTATTAAAATCTTCAAAAACTTTCCTGACATTCTAACATCTTTAATTTTAAAGTTCAAAAAATCTATTTTACCCTTATTAAAAATTAATTTATGAAGAAAAAAAATTTAAGGAATTTTTAAAATACCAAAACCACTCTCTTTTTAAGTTTTATCTAATTTTATTTTCACGCGTTTATCGAACTCTTTTAATTTATAATTCTAAAGTATTTTGGAGCTTATTTTACTTTAGTTTCACTTATTTGTCAAACCAAGTTAAAAATAAATTTATACATTCATATAATTTCTCCATTTATATAATTACCATATATATATATAAATATATATTAATTGTATATTTTCTTATTAACTTATGATTAGCTCTTTCGATTTTATTAATTATATATTTATTGAAGTAATATATAAATATATATATATATATGCATGTATAAATTTTTTTTTAATTTAATTTGACAAATAAAAAAAATTAAAATAAAATGAGCTCCAAGTAATTTAGGATTACGAAAAATAAAAGAGCTCGATGAATAAGTGAAACTACAATTAGACAAAATTTAAAAAAAGAGTGGTTTGAGTATTTAAAAATTTCTTTAATTTTTTTTCAATAAGTAATTTTTGCAAGGGTAAAATGGACTTTTTAACTTAAAAATGAAAGGAGTTAGAAGGTCAATAATTTTTTTGAAGGTTTTAATACTTTAAGGGGTAATTGATGTAGGGTGAATACTTCAGGGGTTATAACTGTATTTAATCCTATTTTTCTAATAATTTAAATATATTATACTTATAAAACATAATTCCAAACTTTTAATTTAAATAAAATTCAAATCAGTAAATTATATTTAATATCCACCAATATGTTACACTTATCCGTATAATTAGTGTACATGAATCCGCTTTACCTGACCAATCCGGTACCAGAGATGAGAATCAAAGGTGGAAGCGGAGAGAATGACTTGAGGGAAGCTGGTGGCGCCGGCAATTCGACCGCCGAAAGTAATGCCGCGTCCGTAACCGGAGACGCCGTGCAAAGCCTCCGACCACCACTCGTAGGCAGGGATGCCGAGCCGCGGGATGGCCGGCGCCGAGTTAACCAGCTGAGAAATCTTCTCGTCCAGCGTGAGGCGGGAGACAAGGTTCCGCGCTCTTTGGTGGATGGGGAGAGTGGTTCGGCAGAATGGGAAGGAGTGTGTTTGCGGGTGGGATGGGTCGCATGAGAACGGCGGCTGAGCGGAGTCGGCGCGGAGGAGCTGGATTGCTGTGAGGAGTGTGAAGAGAGCTGCGGTGTGGAAATGGAGTTTCATTGTTGGAGGATGGATGTGAAAAAATGGTTGTGAATAAGATAAATTTGTAGATGTTGGGAATATATGTGAAGTTCATAAAGCAAGCAAAGGTATACTTGAGAATAATTACTTAATGGTTTTGTTGAAAGAGTAGTTGAAATATTGGGAAATTTTAGTACACGCTCAAATGAATTGCACAAATATAATATATTTATTATATTGTTGGTATAATGGCACAAATATAATATTTTTATTATATTGTTGGTATATTGTTGGTATAATTGCACAAATATAATATATTTATTATATTGTTGGTATATAGTTCAGGAAGCGTAATTAATTAAATAACAAGCGTATTACATTTGTCCTCAACTATGCTACTTATCCTGATTTTAGTCAACCATTCAAATTTACAAATATAAGACACTCATGGCTCGGTTGGTTCGTTCAATAGGATTAAGCATGATCAAATTGAGTTGGATGAAGAATTGAATGATAATTCATCATATCTTACATTATATATTGTTTGATTTGAGGTATTATATGTAGGATAGCATATGGTAATATAATATGGTGTTTTGTTGAATGAATTATAAAGTATGATTGAATGTAAAAAGATATTAAGGGTATCATCTTTTAAGTTATTTATTTTTATATTGTAGCTTGTGGATGATTACCAAAAAAAAAAACCTCAAAATTATTTATTGAAATACAATTGCTTAAAATAAAATAAATTTGTGAAATATTATATTTTTTCCCTCTATATTTATATGAAGTAGAAGTTCAAAATACACATTCAATTTTGTAATTAATTAAACCTCAAATATTTTTCAAAAGTCCAAAAAATAAAGAAGTAATATTTTTTTATTATATTTTATTATTATTTTTAATCATGCATGTAATTTTAAAAAATTAAAAAAATACAAAGTTAAAAAGTCAAAAGTTTAGTTGTTGTTCATGGGCAGAAGAAATAGATGGAGAGAGAGAGAGAGAGAGGAAGGGTAAATGAGGAAGTTAAATTTTAATATTGGTTTATAATAATTAGTGGGATTGTGTATCTACCCTCATAGGTGGGATCCATCATACCATAAGGGCATCTTTATTTCTTGGGTATGGATTAAGTGTGTATTGACTAAAATATAATTAAAAGTTTGATAAGAGTAAGTGAGATTGTTTAGTATTTTGTTTACTTGAATATTGAGAAGTATGATTAAATCATTATTCATCTTGACTTTTGTGTATGTGAATAGTATATTTGCATGTGTTGCCACATCACTAAAAAATTTCTACATATAATGTCACATCATGACCAATTTTTTGGATGTAATAAAATCAAAACCGAAGCAAAGTGGGTATAAAAAGAAAAAGGGATGAGGACATAAAGAAAAACGGAAAATTAATCAAAAGAAGTGGGCCATGGTGATAAAATAATTTGAGGGTGGAGAAGTGAATTTTAATCCTGTAATTATCACCCCCGACATACTGACCTCCTTCACTAATCATGAGCTGGGCTAAAAAAAAAAAACATATTACTAGCAAGGATTAGCCATGATATCATGGCTAATCCTTGCAAGTAAGGAGGCCTAAGTTGTGATAAATAAGATCGGGCCTGATATTAATACCAGGTTCTAATAATGCTAACCAAACATGTGATTATGCAGATTGGTCCCTTATATTTTCTCCTTATTAAATTTAGTTCCTTGATTTTAAAGATTCCATAAACTTTAATTCTTTCATTAAATAACCATTAAATTTAATGAATTTGTTAAAAAGAAATAAACATAAATGGGCTCACAAAAATTCAAACCCATTCCATTGCTTTAAAAAGTAAGTGGATTCACCACTCCATCAAGTTTATTTCTTGATTATTTTACTATACAAAATGTCACTTATATGTAACAGTAAATAAAAAAAATATTAAAAACTATATCAAAATCATGCTAAAAAAATATCAAAATCAATCCTTCTAATAACCATCTCACATTCCTATAACTTTCTATATACCTAATAACAAAAAAATTAAATATAATCAATCAAAATAACACAAATACCAAATAATGTATATGAATTTATAAGAATTTGGGATGGTTATTAAAATAATTGATTTTGAGAGTTTTCAACATGATTTTGATATTTTTAATATTTTTTAGGGTAAATGTTGTATTTGGTCCTGTAAGTTTTTGTTTACAATAACTTTAGTCCCTCAAGTTACGTCTTCATTTAGAATCCCTAAATTTTAGTTTTTATCTCAATTTGATCCATTTGACCATCTTCCAGTGAAAATGTGATTGGATTTTGACTTTTTTTAGGGGATGGTCAATCTATGTTTGATTTTCACTTTATCCCTTAAATTTATAAAATTATCAAATTAGTCCTTTTATAAGGTGAAAAATAACTCTTATATATATATATATATTTATGCGGAATATGATGTAATAATCATATGTGAATAATGAAAATTTTGAACTCTTGCGAACATAATAATAACATATTGTGTAACTTAAAATAAGCGGTCCATTATTTTTTTTTATTTTCAGTAGTTAAAAATTCAAATTTATGAATTAATTTTATAAAACTTATTATCTGAAATTATAATAAAAAAATCTAATCCAGTAATTTATTTATTTATTATCTTAAGTGTTAGAGATAAGTCTTAAAAAGTAAAACCTTATCAATTTTTATTAAATATTTGGAGTTTCGAATAGAAAGTTGTGGGATGTACTTTTAAACTAAATTCTTTGGTGGATTTCACATAGATATAATTTATTTTAAGAGTTTTTTTTTAAAATATATAGCTCCATTTTATAGAAAGATACTATAAGAAGCTCTTAAATGAATATATATATATATGTATGTATATGAAATCAACAAATAATCTAGTTAAATTGTTCAAAATCATAGTTGTTAATATTAAATATATTGTTAAGATTTAATTTTTTTAGACTTATCTTTAACTCCTAAAATTAAAAATTATTGACTTAAATTATTTTATTATATTTTCAGATTACATAAGTTTTATAAAATTTATTCAAAATTTTAATTTTTTTGTAATTTTTTGAAAATAAAAAAAGACTATTTTATTTTAAGTTACACAACATGTTATTATTATATTTACAAGAGTTCAAAATTTTCATTATTCACACAAGATAATTATATCATATCCAGCATACAAAAATATATATAAAAAAAATGCTTTTTTGCCTAAAAAACCCCCTTTTTTATTTTACTGTTACATATAAGTAATATTTCATGTAGTAAAAATTATTAAGAAATATAGTTGGTGGAATCATGAGGCCACTAACTTCTTAAACCAAGGGCGCAAGTTTGAATATTTGGGGGCCAATTTACTTTTTTTTTTATTTTTAATAAATTCGTTAAAACTAACGAATATTTAGACGATGGATTAAAATAGATGGAATCTTTAAATTTGAGGGACTAAGTCTAATAAGGAAGAAACATAAGAGACGAAATATGAATAAGTGACATAGTTGAGGGACTAAAAGTGATATTTACCTTATTTAATTGATTGGGCTTGGGCAAACTTGTTTTCGATAAACAATTTACATTGCAATATTTACAATTTATGTAATTGTACTGAAAATACATTCAACCAAAACATTCTCCTTAAATGGAAAAAGGGCAATATATTCTTCTAAATTTCTAAAAAGAAGTGCATTGTCTTCCGCATCAGGGATCGTGTCGCATTTTTTTAGAAGTTTATGGGATCTCGTTAACCTTGAATTTATTTGGATAATTTTAAAATTGAAAGACTTAAAATTCTTAACTAATTTTAAACTATGTTTCATTAAATATTAATATATTTCAAATTCTTTTTGATGTGAAATCATTAGAAATTCTTATCTTAAATCCCTCCATCCAAATATTTCCTTAGGCGACATTTAGATGGAATGATTTGGATTTGAATAAATGCTTTAGTGAAATAATTTCAAATGGCTTCACACACACACACACACATAAATATATATATATATATATATATATATATAAATTGAGATCCATCAATATTTCTGATGCCCCCTCAAATTCACAAGACCAGCCCAAGAGCTAGGAGTAGGCCCCCAAGTCGGGCAGTCCAGCAGGCCAGGGCCATCAGGCCCAAACCGGTAATATTTTTCATACATAAGCCCAGTTTTAGACGCTAATGTGGCAGGCCTACGGAAAAGGCCCGTACAACAAGCTTAGTCATCCAACAGTTCGGATTCCACATCGTACAACTAGCCAACAGCTAAATTCACGTCATGTTAAAAGATATCCTCCATATTCCTTGTAGATTGGCCATAATCCGGATGTTTCTCAGCTAGTAGCTGCCTTCCCAAAAAATCTGGCAGATATGGCAAGGTCAACTTAAATGGATATATCTTCACCAATTCAACTCTGATTCATGCGTGGTTTGTTGGGTTAGGAAGCTGAGTTTTCAGGCTTTCCAATGGTATATGGAACTTAACAAATATCCTCCAAAATCGGGTTCAACACTGGCTATAAAAGGAGCATACTGTGCAGTCACTTGGCAACTTCAATTTCAGATTCATTCTCTCACAATTTGACACTTTTCAAGTAACATTTACTCCAGTTTTTACACACGAAATTCTCTCCATTTTTCAGCATATTCTCACACAAACCATCACATATCACATCACTTTACCATTATTTTCATCTTCTTCAAGTGTTCTTTTATTTATTTCAAGTCGAATAATTGTTGACTTAAGCATTAGAGTGCTAACCACTCTCTGCAGGTTAGTCTCCCCTACAATCTTGGGCCTTTCAAGAAGATCCCTCGATATTTTGTGGTGCTGCTGGACTCCGGTACGCATCATTGGCGCCGTATGTGGGAACACTTGAGCTTTGACGTGAGAAACGGCTGATTCTGATAACCTTGGATCTTTCTCGGGAGATGCCCCTCTCCCTGCTGCAGTAGGATCCACAATCCTACCTTCTGAACAGATGAGAAGCGTCGCCAGTGCTTCCGCTCCAGCTAGTGACCCCGTTCCAGCTGGAGGTCTCCCAGTTCTAGCTGTCGATTGCCCCACTCCAGCTGCGGCTCTCCTTGCTCCAGCTGGCACCTTCCCTGCTCCAGCCGGTGCTCTTCCTACGCCAGTTGTCAGTTTTCCCGCTCCAGCTGGTACCGTTGCTGCTTCGGGTGGCGGCCTTGCGTCCAACCCTGTTGCTATCCCTATCGTCCTGGATCCGCTCCCGTACGAGCACCTTCGCCAGTTCATATTGGATACCATTCACTCGGCTTACCATGGCTCCCAAGCAAGTGGCGCAGGTCTCTCTTCCCAGCGGGAGCGAGGAGGAACTCCAGGAAGTCAACTGATGGATGAACAGGCTCTTGCTGGACAACAGCAAGACAGATCTCTCCCTATTGGCTCCGCCAACAAGGAAATAGCACCCTTCTAGCCTCCTAAAATTTGGCAAGCCCTTAGGAAGGAGATGTCGAGCTTCGCCAGCAGGTAACCAAGGATACTTTGCCGGTAGATCGCTACATTCCTTTCAGCGAGGACATCATGGCTGAAGAGCTCCCTGCTCACTTTCGAGCACCTTCCTATCTACCTGCCTACAATGACACTACTGATCCGGCTGAACACATGCGTAAGTTTGAAAATGCAGCTTTGCTGCACAAGTATACCGATGGCATTAGACGTTGTGTTTTTCTTACTACACTAACCGATTCTGCTCAACAATGGTTCGACCAGTTTCCAGCTGGATCAGTTAGATCTTTTGCAGAATTCAGTTCCCTTTTCCTACATCAATTTGTTAGCAGCAAGAAATACTGGAAGTTGGCTATCAGCCTTTTCAGAGTCAAGCAGGAGGAAAAGGAGATACTGAGAGCCTATATACAATGTTTCAACAATGCTGTCCTGGAGGTCCCTACAACCCACCAGGAGGTGCTGATCAGTGCACTCACCCAGGGCATCCGCGTAGGACCACTTTTTGAATCCCTGGCTAAGAAAACCTGCAACCAGCTTTCAGGAAGTGCTAGCTTGTGTAGAGAAGTACATGAACCTTGAAGATGCCCGGCTGGTCAGGAAGGGGGATAGTAAGGACCAAAAGAAGGAGGGGAGTCTTCCTCCGTTCGGCGGGGCAGGGGAGAACCCCGAGGGTGGTTTAACCCCCTCGACCCAGGGAATGAAAACTTCCCCCCGTTGATCACCAGCCCACCAGGGATGTTGATGGCCATAGATCGTCATCCCGCCTTGCAATGACCCAAGGGCTCTGAGGAGGGCCCTCAGCAGCTTAAATCTAAATATTTCTGCAGGTACCATAGGGAATATGGGCACGACACCAACAAGTGCCGTCAGCTAAGATAGAAAATAGAACGGCTCATCCAAGTCGGCTACCTAAAGGACTACGTCGGCAAGGATCGGCGTTGCGAACATAAAGAAGAACGCTCTCGTCACAGCAACTCTCACATCAGTGAGGAGCAGGTTGCTAATCTTCCCAGAAAGGAACACAAAAGGGAAAAATTCCTGGTTGAGGAACAAAGCCCAGAAAACACCCCTGCTAAGGGAGTAATTCACATGATTGCAGAAGGGCCTACAGATGGGGACTCTAGTAGAGCCTGGCGTGCCCACGTTCGCACTGCTAGAGCAGCGATGGAGCTTGACCATAAATCACCAGCAGGGGATCCTATGATCCATTTCGGACCTGCTGACATACAGGGAGTTCATTTACCTCATAATGATGCACTTGTTATTTCTGCTACTCTTGCTAACTACATTGTCCAACGCATTGTGGATTCTAGCAGTTCTGCATATATCCTCTTCTACAAGGTATATTGGCAATGGAGCTTGGTGATATCTCACTGGAGCCAGTAGACACTTCGCTATATAGCTTTGCAGGGGAGGTTGTACATCCCCTGAGATAGATCATGCTCCCCCTATCCTTGGGGTAGAGCCTAATCGATGGACCAAAATGATCCGCTTCCTCATAGTGGACATGCCCTCAGCTTACAACGTCATTCTAGGGCGCCCTGCTCTGAACGCCTCCAAGCTGTTGTCTCCACCTATCACATGAAGCTGAAATTCCCTACTGAAGAAGGAGTTGGAGAGGTCACCAGTGATCAATACACTGCCCGGAAATGCTACGTCGAATTCGTGAAAGGAGGCAGTAGGAAAGACATGGAGATGAATCTTCCACAACCCAGTACGGAGAAAGGGAAAAGACCTATGTAGCACGATGAGCAAGGGTACGAGATTCCTGCTCGAGTCCAGCCTGCCGAAGAGCTACTGAGCATTCAACTAGTACCTGAAGAGCCCGAAAAAACCACCAGGATCGGCTCCCAGTTAAGCCCCGAGGTGGCAGGGCAACTAACCACCTTTTTGCAGGAGAATGTAGATGTTTTCGCCTGGACAACCCAGGACCTAGTGGGTATTGACCCCAGCATTGCAGTACATAGCCTGAACTTGGATCCGACCTTCCCTCCTGTGAAGCAGAAGAAAAGACATTTCGGTCCTGAGAAGGACAAGGTCATCCAGGAGGAGGTAAGCAAGCTCCTTGATGCAGGGCACATCAAGGAGATTCAATTCCCCCAATGGTTATCCAATGTGGTGCTTGTCCCCAAACCAGGTAATAAATGGTGTATGTGCGTCGATTTTAGTGATGTGAATAAAGCATGTCCTAAGAATTTCTATCCCTTACCTCGTATAGACCAGCTGGTGGATTCCACCTCTGGTCATGAACTGCTAAGTCTAATGGATGCCTCGCAGGATTATCACCAGATTATGCTTAACCCCGATGACCAGAAGCGTGTAAGCTTCATCACGTTAATGGGGACATATTGTTATATCGTCATGCCCTTTGGACTAAAAAATGCAGGTGCCACGTACCAGCGCTTAGTGGACTGCATGTTTCGAGAACAGCTCGGACGCAATATGGAGGTGTACGTGGACAACATGCTGGTGAAGAGCCGGTAAGCTGGTCAGCACATCACAGATCATGTTGAAACCTTCAGCATCCTCAGGAAATATCACATGAAGCTGAACGCTGCCAAATGCGCATTCGATGTTTGAAGTGGCCGATTCCTTGGCTACATGGTGACAGAGAAGGGCATTGAGGTCAACCCAGATAAAATACGAGCAATACAAGAGATGAGACCTCCTGCCAACCTCAATGAAGTACAAAAACTTGCTGGCTGCATTGCTGCCCTCAGCAGGTTCATATCCCGCTCTGCTGAGTGCAACCTTCCTTTCTTCAAAACTCTAAAGAGGGCTAAAGACTTTGAATAGGACGAATCCCTTCAGCAAGCCTTCCAGGATCTGAAGGCGTACCTTGCCAAGCTACCGCTACTCACCAAACCCTCACCAGGGGAGACATTGTACTTATATCTTGCTGTAGGGTAGCATGCTATGAGCTTCGTGCTCATCAAGGAGGAGGATGGACTACAGAAGCTTGTATACTACGTCAGTAAGGTGCTACATGGCGTTGAACAGCGCTACCTGGAGGTAGAAAAACTGGCATTTGCCCTGGTAACAACTGCTAGAAAATTACGTCAAAGCTCAGCCAGTATGATATCTCATTCCTTCCTCTTGCTGATTTCATGACTGAACAACGTCGGTTGAAGAAGAGGAAGGAACATGGCTACTCCATGTGGATGGCTCCTCCACTTACACGGGCAACAGAACTGGTATCGTGCTGAGTAGCCCAGAAGGAGATGAGTTAGAATTCGCCCTAAGGTTTGACTTCAAAGCCTCGAACATCGAGGCTGAGTATGAAGCCCTCGTAGCAGGTACCAGGATGGCACTGGATGCGGGAGCGAGGAACATAATTGCCTACTCTGATTCCCAGCTGGTGACCAATCAGGTAGGAGGCACCTACAATGTCAATGAGGACTGCATGAAAGGATACCTCCAGGAAATAGGCGACCTCAAGAGCAAGCTGAAAAGCTTCCAGCATCATCAGATCCCCCACAATGAAAACACCAAGGTCGATTATCTTGCCTAGCTGGCTAGCTTTCTAGCCGACTACAGCACTCGTACTATTATAGTGAGGACCCCTGCTAAGGTTACTCCTGATACAAACGTACATATCTTGCAGATTAGCACAGATTGGAGGAAACCCCTCCTCGATTACCTGCTGACCCTTCCGCTGACGAAAATGAAGCAGCCCGCTTGAGAAGCTAGGCATCTAGGTTTACCCTGTTGGGAGGAATCCTCTACAAACGAAGCTTCTCCTAGCCCTACCTCCAATGCCTGTCAACTGAGGACGGCAGAACCGTGCTCTGGGAAATTCACGAAGGGCCCTGTAGATCCCATATAGGCGGCATGGCCCTTGCAGGGAAAGTTCTGAGAGCCGGATATTTCTAGCCCACTCTCAGAACTAGGTAAGAATGTGCGAGCAGTGCCCAAAACATGCCCCACTCATCCATATGCCAGCTGAGCCCTTCAAAGCACTTTCAGCACCTTGCCCATTCTCCCAGTGGGGAATGGATATAGTAGGTCTTTTCCCAATCGCACAAGGACAACGCAAATTCCTGCTGGTAGCAATGGACTATTTCAGCAAGTGGGTGGAAGCAGAACCCCTTGCCAAAATCACAGAGGACAAAGTGATTAAATTCCTATGGAAAAACATTATTTGCAGGTATGGCTTACCTCGCATTCTTATTTCTGATAATGGTTGCCAGTTTAGGGGCTGGAGAATTCAAGACTGATGTGCTGACCTGGGCATCCAGCAACGCTTCACTTCCGTAGCCTACCCCCAAGCTAACGGGCAGGTGGATGTTACAAATAGGATCCTGGTGCAAGGTACCAAAATCAGCCTGGAGCAAGTAGGAGGGCAGTAGGTAGACGCCTTGCCGAGGGTGCTATGGTCTTATAGGACCACTTGCAGATCCACTACATGAGAGACTCCTTTCAACTTGGTGTACGGCTCAGAGGCCGTAATCCTTGTTGAAGCAGGTTTGGAATTCTTCTGGATACATCACTTCGAGCAGGAAAGCAAGGACGCTTTGCTGCGTACCAACTTAGACCTCGTTGACAAAATTCGAGAGGATGCTCGAACTCGCATGGAATGATACAAATAAAAGGTGATCAATGCCTACAATAGAAGGGTGAAGAGGAGAGAATTCCAGGCGGGAGACCTCTAGCTAAGACGAGTCAGTACCTTGAAACTAGTAGGAAAAACTGGCTCCTAACTGGGAGGGCCCGTACAAAGCAAGCCGAATTGTCAAATTTGGAGCTTACGAACTGGAAGATGTTGACGGCAGAAAGCTCTCCCAACCTTGGAATGCATATAACCTCAGGAAGTTTTACTCTTGAACACCCTACTCTATGCTCATTACTTTACTACTTGCTTAATCAGCACTTACTGCGCGAATAAAAGAGCAAGTCTTGCTCCTTTGCTATACTCTGGTTTGACAAATAGGTTAATTGCCTTGTTGGCTTTGAGCCCTGATAAGCCGCCCTACTGGTGCACTCTTACTGGCTTCGAGTCCTAATAAGCCGCCCTGCTGGCGCACTCTTGCTGGCTTCGAGCCCTGATAGGCCGCCCTGCTGATGCACTCTTAGTGGCTTCGAGCCCTGATAAGCCGCTCTGCTGGCGCATTCTTACTGGCCTTGAGCCTTGATAAGCCGCCCTGCTGGCGCACCTCTACCGGCTGCAAAAGCCCTAGTAAGTCGCCCCAGAACGGGCACATACTTGCTTATTTTTCTAGACTGGAAGTATTAACAACTTGCCCTCATAAGGCATACTTATCTCTTGATAATAAGCACGCACATGCTTACTTATTGCTCAGATTATCCCCCTCGCTGTTTTCTAGTGTTTACTTATTGATTCCTGCAGCAGGTTTTACCCCGCTCCTGCTGGATAAGGCTGCCAATAAAAGGCCACCAAGCCGGGCCAACTCCTGCCCTACTAACAACAGAAGGTTGCCGACCAACGTGCTCTATCAGTAGGGGATCACACATAAACTGACCCTTGGCCAACATTCAGGCCTGCTATCTTGCTACAGCAGGCGTTTTTACTACTTAAGTGGGGAAACCCCTAGCAGGTTACATCACTCTTATACTTACGCGCATTTTTTTGATGTGAAATATCTCTTGTTGGCAATGTGGTTTGTGTCAAGACCTTCCTTGCTTGCAATGAGCAGTCTAAGTGAAACTCATTTTTTTACTATCAAAGCTCCAAAAACCTCCTATGTGCAAATACTTATCTGCAGGTGAACATCTCATTTTTTGGGCACACCAAGTCCATACCAGCAAAACATTTACACTAACATGCAGGAAAGCAAAAACATGGCAGTAAGCACAAAATAAGCTAGACTGAAAAGCAAAATACTCATAAAAGCAAGGAGGGGAAAAAGCAGGATTCTTGGCATCAAAGTGCCAACAAAAGCAAAAAATATTCAAAGCCCACACCTCGGCACTTGCAAAACCTCACGCAGGAGGTACCAAATATTCAACAGAAAAAATTAAAATTGTTCTTCCAATAGAGGAGAGGGGGACAGATTCAGTTGCCAACAGGGGCAGGCTCACTTCCTTCACTAGCTGCAGCAGGAGGCTTCAAGCTTAAGGGTGCTGCATCTCCCACCACTTGCCCAATGAGGTCCAAAGACATGGGGTCGTCCTCAGCAGTATGGACCTCTGGCACTGGGGCAGGTCCATCATCATTCGGGTCTAGGGCTGTGGCCAAGCCTGCATTCTGGTCCAGGAAGGAGGCGTCAGCATTTGGAGGATAGCCAGCCGCAGTAAATTGTTGAGTGCAGGTCTGGAAAGCCGTGGTAATAGTACTTCAGAGCTTTATCCACCAGCAAGCTCTGAAACTCTGGAGATTTGGTGTACTCAGCTAGGCGACTCTGCGAAATACCCTCCAACAAATCTCGACCTTCCTCGGTTTCGGGGTATCGGCGAATCAGCTCATTTCCTTCTCAGCTTGCAGGACCGCCTGCTCCAAATGGACATACAAGGAAGTGACCTCTTCCCGCAGATGGCGCAGGCTGGCAACATCCTCTTGTCGAGCCTCATCCTTCTTCTAAACAGCTTCCGTCAGCCTGCGGTTAGCCTTCTCCAGCTCTTCCACTTGCTTAAGGGAACCCTTGAACAAAGGACCTCCCTGCTCCAGCCAGCTGAACAAGCTGACCCCCAACACACAAGCTTGCACAACAAGAATAAAAGTAATCAGGTTACATCCATCTGGTTCGATCAATTATCATGCACTAAGTTGTTTGGTACAAGCACTTACCCTACTAAGGTGAGTAGCAAAGAGACCTAGGGCCTGAGCTTGGGGCAGGTTGTCTGCATATGTCTTGTCCTGAGGTGGCCTAATCCCCTTCATAAATTCACCAACCTGGCTAGGCTCCCCCTTATCCAGCAGCAGGGAATAGTTCTCCTATATGGTCTATTCAGGGGAGAGCTTCCTTCGTGCCGCCCTCTCATCAGTAGGGCGGGGAGTTCCCGCTCGTGTAACCAGGTGAGGAGCAGGTGGTGCCAGAGGACTACGGGGGTTGGGATGGTCTCAGCAGAGCGTTTTCCTTTGGGGTCTTCGTTGGAGGCCGAACTTGCAGGAGTGGAAGGAGGACTCTTGATCAGGGCTCGCCTTGTAGGAGCCCGCTCCCGGAGTCGCCTCCGCCTTTTCTAGCACTAGCTTCTGAAACATTTTTCCTGCACCCAGCAGGTAAACACAAACACGTATATCAACATACATTTTCTCTAATAAAATTCTTGGAGCAAGCAAGCAACAAAAAAGATAGGCTGCATACCAGCAGCAGGATCTATGCTTTCCATCTAAGGGCTTAGGCTAAACTGGTGGAGGATAGCACGGTGTACAATCTTGCGCGGATCAAAAGGAGAGGCATTCAAATGTTCAAGCAAAGCCTGGAAGGCAGCAGGCCTGTTTTGGGCTAAGTATTTTAACTGATTAGGAGGGTTCACAACCCACGCCTGGGGAAACCTCCAGGGCTGCGGAGAGGAGATAAAAAAACAGTCCTGTTCCCACTCCTTCATAGAGGACTCGGTGGACAAAAATTGAGCTTTCCGTCGGGAGGTGAAGTAAAAAAGAGCAGGACCAACTCTCTTCAGCATAAAGAACGAATGAAAATTGGGCAGCAGAAGGGACTTTTCTTAAATTCCTCACCAGGATGTAAAAACCAGACATCAGACTAAAGAACTTGAGAACTAGTTGGTTCATAGAAATGTTAAACAAAGTGGCCACCTCGCAGAAAAAAGGGGGGATGGGGAATCAAAGGCCTACCTCTAGCTGGGCAAGGTAGAAACACAGAAAACCAGCAGAAGGAAGATGGGGACGAGATTCAAGAGCAGGGGCCTGGATCACATAATCACCAGGTATCCTGTACTTATCCCGGATCCCTACTAAATCCATTTCAGTCAACCTAGACCTATAGATACGTCCCGGTCGAAACTAGAAGGTCCTCCGTCCATTTCCTATTCCCCTCCTCACTATTTCCCTCCTCCTCACTCTCACCTCCATGGTGGGAGGCGGAGTCAGAAGGCGTGGGATTATCACCACTCTCGTCAGAAGGCTCCAACAGATCAATCAAAACATCTTCTGTGGCGTCCGTATCTATGCTACCAGTGGACATGAGTACCAAACAGAGAGGAGCAAGTCGGCGTAGCTAGTTTCAAAGCAGGGGGGAAGCAAGCAATTAGAGGAAAGCTCTAGAGAATCTCAAAACCTGTGAGGGAAAAAATCGATTTCTAAAAAATATTCTTGCAAAAGAAAAAAGAAAGAGAGAAAAATTCGCAGAAAATGGGGAGAAACTTACTCCGAAGAAGGCATAATGATGGAGAAGGTAACTTCCACAAGAAAGGGGTCTTATACCCTGGCAGACAAAGAGTCCCATCCGCGCAGGGCTCGGTCTCTCTCCTCCTCGCTCGGCCGACACGCCCCAATCACCGAGCACGTGCACAGGTACGCACAGTAGAAAATTATCTTTCCTTTCCTTTGATAGCAATGATTATCCTACTAAATCTTCTCTGCAGATAAGCTCAAAATCAATTCAATATCCGCATGTTATTACGCGAACAAATCCAGCAGGGAGCACGCAGCACAACAGGAAAAACCAGCTCAGCCGAACAGCCCCTGCTGGCACAGTCAGGTATATAAGCTCTTGCGCTAACCTTTAAAGGGCCACTTATTTGTACTCCACCAGTTCGACAACAAGTCTCGCACTACTGGAGTAGGGGGAGTGATATGCCCCTCAAATCTACTAGGCCAGCCCAAGATCTAGGAGTAGGCCCCCAAGCCGGGCAGTCCAGCAGGCCAGGGCCATCAGGCTTAGAACGGTAATATTTTTCATACATAAGCACAGTTTTAGACGCTAATCTGGCAGGCCCATGGAAAAGCCCCGTACAACAAGCATAGTCAATGAACAACTCAGATTCCACATCGTACAGCTAACCAACACCTAAATCCACATCATGTTAAAAGATCTTCTCTAGATTCCTGGTAGATTGGCCAGAATTCAGATGTTTCTCAGCTAGTAACTGCCTTCCCGAAAAATCTGGCAGATGTGGCAAGGTCAACTTAAACGGATATATCTTTCATCAATTCAACTCGGATTGATGCACGGTTTATTGGGTTAGGGAGCTGACTCTTCAGGATTTCCAACCGTATACGGAAATTAAGAAAATCTCCTCCAAAATCGGGTTCAACACTGGCTATAAAAGTAAAACGCTGTGCAGTCACTTGGCAACTTCAACTTCAGATTCATTCTCTAACAACTTGACACTTTTCAAGTAACATTTACTCCAGTTTTTACACACAAAATTCTCTCCATTTTTCAGAATATTCTCACACAAACCATCACATATCATATCACTTTACCATTATTCTCATCTTCTTCAAGTGTTCTTTTATTTATTTCGAGTCTAATAATTACTGACTTAAGCATCGGAGTGCTAACCCCTCTTTGCAGGTTAGTCTCCCCTACAATCTCGGGACTTTCAAGAAGATCCCTAGACATTTTGTAGTGTTGTTGGACCCTGCTACTCATCAATTTCACAAAATGTAGTTTTAAAGTAAAAATGAAGAATTTAAAATCCTTTCAAATATTAAAATACCTAAACAAATTCAAAAAAATTATTATCAGGAATTTAAAATCTCTAACGTTAAATTCATCGATCCAAATGCAATATCTTGTTTAGCAATCTATAGATACAAAAGTGGTAAATATAGCACTTCATACTGCTCATTATCACAGAAGTCCGTTACAAAATATTTGATAGTCATAACTATTATTTAAAAAGTAAGTCCATCATCATAGCACTGCTAACGTGGAAACAGACCATAACTACTTTTTTTTTTTTGGTAATGGAGATCAAATATTATATCAAATCAGATGGGCATCAACCTGGATAATGTTGAACAACACGGGCGGAGGGTCGCCCCCCATCGGAGATAAAAGAGATTGCTTCAACAAGACAATGAGCAACCGAGTTTGCAATGCGCCTAACATGACGAAATAAAATATTCTCAAGGTTGAGAGCCATGAGACGCGTATCCATGATGATAGGGACAATAAGTGATAGGTCTACCGAAGGAGCTTAGATCATGCGAATAGCTTCGATACAATCTCCCTTAACATACATCCCATCCAAGTCCATTGGTATCAAAGCACAATAGCAAGTAGTGTTGCAAGGGCCTCTTCATCTTCAGGATTGGTTACTTATGTAAATGTCGAAGGACGCCAAGCCACACACCTTCCTTCATGGTCTCTTACAATTGGTCTAATTCCCGCAAAACCAGTCTCCAACGAAATTGTGGCATCAAAATTTGTTTTTACAAATTCAGTCTCAGGTGGAGACCAAGCCTTCTCGGAATTCTGACTCGACTTGTTAGTGGTAACAATACATTTATGAAAGTTTGTCAGAAAGCTGCAAGAAGACAGAACAGTATCAAGAGGCGAAGACACGAAATTCTCCATCACCAGTTTGTTTCGACGAGACTAAAGCATCCAACAAAGCACCATAAAGAAGTTGAAATTGTCGTGTTCTACTGCTAGGCGGATGCTCTTGACCCATCCGGCCATATGACCTCTCCACTATGAAATGACAGAGCACGGGAGGTGTGCAAGTGCCCATGTTTGTCGTGCAAAAAAGCAGTCAAGGAAGACATGTTTTGAAGACTCCAAGGTGGGCTACATCTCGTACAATTGTCCTTGATGTCGCATTTCCTTCGGGATAAGATTTGATGTTGTTGGTAACTCTTTTTGCACGCCTTCCACATAAAGACCTTGATTTCGTTGGGCACCCGAGCACCCGAAATCCCATTCCAGTCTTGTGATTCAGAGGAGCATTTTCTCAAGTTGCAACTATTATTTTGAGTGATTAAGGAGCAGGCTGTTGGAATAGGTGACCAGAAAGCCAATAGGTTTGGCAATTTGTAACCTATCCGACAACTTGATGTGAATGAAATATTATTATGTGATGAATAAGATGAATATTCGTCACCAATGGTACCTTCTTTGTTGCGCTCATCTTACATTTGTTAAAATGGTGTTTAACTTATATCGCAACAAAGCCCACAGACCATAGATAACAACTCGTGCAGTTGGGCCACGCATTGGATGGTGGTCATGAAACCAACTGATTAAGAGTTGGGTCTGAAACGTTCCAAGTCGAGGACCTTGAGACAGGGCATCGAGAGTCCTATTGAGACTTGCATCAAGAGTCGTGTTCATTGGATGAGTGCCGTGTTTCATCGGCGACAGGCGTGGGACGCCTACACGGTCTTGATGGGTTGGTCGACTGGGGTCGAGCCGACTGGACTGACTCGCGGGGATCATCATATGGAAGCCTTGGAGGCTTGGTCTGTATGATTGGATTCCCCGGTTCCGATAGTACGGGATTAATCCTCAGACTTGAGGAATCATAGCAGTCACGTGCACAGGACGGCTGTATCTTGGATCTGGCGAGAGGTGATCATTCTGTAAGATGATCATTATAAGCCTTGTCCAGTGCAGTCGGAATGTGTAGAGAGGACGGTGGATTCCAAGAAGAGGATCCGTCCCCTGTCAGTATGTGACAGAGGTATCTCCTATGCACTCGGAGACACGTTCATGCTGTTTGAAGCTGTGGCCACAGTGGTTGGTCGAACAGGGAATGGTTTCCTGTGTCGACGCAATGAAGCATACGTGGTCTCGAGTATTAAGCATAGATGCCTAGTCAAGGATGGGAACCGACGCCTAATTCCATACCCTAGACTAAGGCCGGGAGACGGTAGACGGAAGGATCGTACCCGTACGGAATCGGCGCCTAAATGTTCACGCCAATTCACCTAGTTCTAGTGCCATGGACCGTTGCTAGACGGCCACCCATGGTAACGGGCCCTTGTGGGACACGGGCCCAAGTCTAGCTGAGGGTGAACCTAAAGGGTCACACACAAATCACCGAGGAGGTTGAGAGATCGACTTGGAGTCAATCTCGAAGGATAAAATAAGTAATTGGATTACTTAAGGGAAAGTCCATTGGATGGACGGGCCGATATTGTATCGGGCTTTCATTTAATCGGTAAATTGGATTTTCGATTAAATATGGAAAGTTGAGATGTTGAGACGTTGGATCTTTTAATTGGATTAAAAGATCAACGGGAATAATTTAAGTGGACATTAAATTGGATTTAATATTGGGTTCGTCGTAATTGGATTATGATAAATCCCGATCCGTTAAATTATACCCGAGAGGAGAAATAATTCCTAATTTGGGATGGGAAGAAGTTGGACTTCTTTCCTTAATTAAACATGGCCGACACGCTCCCTTGGAGGAAGCAAAATCAGCCATGTTTCATGCTAGGTTGTATGTTGACTTATCTCTTTTGGAAAGAGACAAATCAACTCCAATCAAGCTCTTCCCTTTTGGTATGATTTGATCATACCATAAATTTTGGTAGGCTTGATTGAAGAATTGATGGTGATTGATTGGAATGAATCTAGACATCCTTGGATGAACCTAGACACATTCCAATAATCACATTAATTATGTATATATATTAGAATATACAACACCTAGCATAAGTGATTCATTATTTATCTTTTTCTAAAAAAAAGAGAAGACAAAAATCCTCTCCTCTCTCTCAAAATTTCGTGCTCCCTCCCTCTCTTACACTTGTGTTCTTCACTTGATTTTGAATCAAAAAGAAGAACAAAGTAAGTTTAAGAGAACACTAATTCATAGTGTTCTTCTCTTAAACCGATTCCTTCTAAACCCGTTCTTTTCTAGCAAGAAGAACGTGAGTTTCTTCCGATGTGGTGTGGATCACCTTTGGAGAATCCATACGTTTGGATTTCGTGAGCATTCCGGAGAAGGAACAACGCAAGTAGCCGGGAGCATACGCTAAACAATCAAAGGTAACGGTTTATTACGCTTTGATTGATTTCCTTTATATATCTATGCCCTATGTGCTTAAATATATGTTTTAATATTTACACATCCTACATCGAACGCCCGGTTGAGCACCCAAGGGTACACCCCTTGGGATTCGCGTATTTTGAATTTGATTTAAATTTACGCACTTTCTCGCCTTTGTCGCTTCCGCTCGCACTCCCGGGCGGATCCGCTTGTCCTTCACAGGCAACATGACAAGCAGACTTTAACAATAAAAATACCACTTTCGTCATAATGCCAAACTTGCACATCAGGGGACGAGGTTCTTCCAAGAGGAATGGCTTTGATGATATCAAAATCTTCCTTCCAAAAACGCCTCTCTAGCATTCCAGACATCCTCACACGATTGGATGAGTCAATTAAGTTAGCCACCTGACGGTCAATGGAGCTACCAAAATGGCGGTTAGATTGGTTTAAAAGTCAAGGGTCTCGATAGCCACTTATCTCCCCATACCTGCACCGATTTTCAGTCAACAATTCGCCATCTAAGGCCCGCCACAAGTGTTGGTCGAGCTTCTAAGATACTCCGCCAAGTAAATGAGGAGTATATCCCTTTTCAGCACCCAAAACATCGCCTCTTGGAAAGTACTATGCCTTCAGGATTTTGCTAAGGAGTAGGTTTGGATTCTGTAAAATGCACCATTCGTTCTTAGCTAGCATAGCAAAGTTAAAAGCATGTAAGTTGTGAAAACCCATACCCCCTCTCTTTTTTCCTCCAACACATTTTGTGTCAAGTACTTCAATGAATTTTATTTTTTTCAGAGTAATTCCAAAGAAAGTGGCACAGATACTACCAATCTCCTAAATGAGAGGATCACGAACTTTGAAACAACTTATACTGTACGAGGGGATTGGTTTGATGATCACCTTGATTAAGACCTCTTTACCATGTTGAGATAGAAGTTTTTGTTTCCAACCATCGCTACCAAACTCAGTCCCATGGGCATTGAAAAAAGATCTCTGCTTCCTTCGACCCACCACATATGGGAGCCCTAAATATTTTTCGTGTATAGAATCAATGCGGACCCCAAAATGGTCACTAGCTCATCTTGCAAGTCAGGGGCCATTTTCCAACTAAATACAATAGATGACTACAAGGAGCTTCTTAATTGTTAAAATCATGAATAATTTGCGATGGCCAAAGGATCTAGGCATCTAGGGGGGGGGTCGCGATTTTTCCTGCGGGATGGTTAACTTATTGACCGCGATGCCTTCCCATAAACATCCAATACCTTTCTAACATAACCCAAAGCTTCCTTGGTAGCTTGGAAAAAGATGAGGGTGTCATCAACAAACAAAAGATGACCCTCTAGGAGCAATACGAGCCACAACCACAACCACACCTCAAATCTTACTCTCCGATTCACAAGCTTCCAATAGACAGCTGAGAGCTTCTACACAGAGAATAATGCGATAAGGGGATAAAGGATCTCCTTGATGGATACATCTTCCTCGTTGGAGAAAACCAAACTCGGAACCATTCAACATGAAGGAGTAAGAGATTGAGGACACACACTGTAGGATAAGATAAACAAAAGTATCATGAAACCCTATTCTAAGGAGCATACGATAGAGAAAGCTTTGTTCTATCTTATCGTAGGCTTTAACCATATCCATTTTTTTATAACCATATGACCCGCCCTTTCTTCCTCTCTCACTTCCAACTTCTAAGAAAATGATTCACCCCAAAAGCCACTAAAACATTATCAGTGATAAGTCTCCCTAGAATGAATGCAGATTGAGAAGGTGAAATAGCAAGGGTTTAATCTGATTAGCAACAAATTTAGAAGCAAGTTTGAAAACCATATCGGAAAGACTAATTGGATGAAACAAAGAGATAGTTTTGAGATTATGGTACTTAGAGATCAACACAATATGAGTAAAGTTAAGATAAAGGTTGAGGTCACGCTTATTAAGCCCATTAAGCATACAATCAACAGTAGCATTGCCAACAATATGCGAAATATGTTGATAGAATATAGGGGCATGCCATCGGGGCTTGGAGACTTAAAAGGAAACTTATGAGATAGTGCTAGTTCTACCTCGTCCGAAGTATATTCCTTAAGAAGCACCTAATTCATCATTTTGGAAACATGAATAGGTACTGCGTTAATCGCTTGGTCGAGCTCGGCATTAGAGGGGTTCACAGATAGAAAGAAGTCATGAAATAACACTTGAGTGATACCTTGGACCCCCTCTTTATCATCATACCACTGTCTACCCTCATCATGTAGTATCTTAATCTGATTAGTGCGCTTTCATTTTGATGCTTTTGCATGGAAAAAGGCAGTATTTCTATCGCCTTCAGCGAGCTAGACCACCTTGCCCCTCTGCTTCCATTTGATCTCTTCATCTGAGGATAATTATTCAACTCGTTTCTAAGACAACTCAACTCCTCTTTTTGAGTGAGTGAACACTGAAGATGAAAGCTGACTAATTTCCTTTTCAAGTAGCTTAATTCTTTTTTTATGCCTCCGAATTCCTTTTTGCTTCATCTCAACAACTCCATTTTGACACCCTTAATCCTATGAAATAGGTTGGCGTTAAGATCCTGTTCGGTCCCCTTATCCCACAATTTAGAAAAAACCTGCTTACACTCGTCGGATTTTATCCGGAGCACTTGGAATCTAGTTGGTCGAGTCTCGTGAGCCTGCCCACTCAAAATTTCTTTCTCTCTGTGAATAACAATAGGTGCATGGTATGAATAGATCAGTCATAGGTGGGATACGCCAGTGGTCGACCAAATAGCATTCCATGTTGGATTTGTATAAACCTGATCAAGATGTTTATGGACAGTATGTGGGTACTGTCTGTTGTTGCACCATATAAAAGGAAAACCTGAGAAACCCACATTGGAAAGGCTGCTATCCACTAAAGCATTCTTGAAGTCTCGTAACTGCCATATCGGGGTCTGATTACAGCTATCCTTCTCAGAATTTGAAATAATAGCATTGAAGTCACCTCTACAAAGACATATAAACTAGAAACAATGCCAAGTCAACAAAGGAGGTTCCAAGACTGGAGCTGATTGCGAGCTTGAGGAGTCCCATAAAAACCAATAAAATGCCACTAGTGCTTGTCCAAAATAAGTGGAACTTCGTGCATCAATATGACTAGGAGAGTAGCTAGGAAGATTAACATGAATTTGTCTATCCCACAACAATGCCAAACCTCCACTCCTGCAAATAGCATCAACATCCAAGCCATGTATATTCAACACTCTTTTCATATTGTCTAATTTTCTTTTATTGTTTTGTCTCAATACGAATTACAAGTAGAGGGTTGAACTCACGAACAAGCTCCTTGAGGTGACGAATTATCCAAGGCCCTCCCAAGCTTTGGTAATTCCAAACTAAGAAATTCATAATTTTCGGCTAAACTGCTAGGCAGTCTTCGCCGAATCAAAATCCTCCTCCATATCGATAGATCTAAGGACGGAAGACCTTTTTGCCAGAACGCTTCTCCTCAATATCGACCATAAAGAAAGAAGGGGGTAGCTTTGTTTTTCCAGAGGGGTCACGAGTAGGGTTGGATTTTTTCTTATAGGGTCCATGTTTAGTCTTGGTTTTATTAATGATAAGGCCTAGGTTAAAAGGGTCAGGACTCATGATAGTTTGTTCACCGTAGTAGAGGATGCATTGTTGTTTTAGGGGACGAGTTCGTAACATGGGATGTACCAGCAGTAGGGGTGTGATCATATATGGTGACGGGAGGGATGTTGGGAGGACAATGTTTGTGCATAGGAAAAACAGATGCAAGGTGGACGTGCATGCATGGCATGGAAGCATGAAAGTTGGAGGTGGCCACGGGATTGGTGCATGGGGATTCTTCTACGTAGACTTCATGCATGTATGGGGTGTTGGTAGGTAAGGTGAGTTGATTAGTGGGATTAGTGGGTTTATGGGTCACAAAGTTAGTGCAGTGCATGGGGGATTTACCATGAGGGTCAAGATTTGGGTTGACAAAAAATACACATAGGTTTGCATGGTAGAAACAATATATTGTTTATTTGGAAGCTTTTAGGAAGGGAAAATATGAGACAAGAAGGACAAAAATCAAAGTAAGTCTCTCCGAGTGTGAGTGGCTGTCCCTATCTTGAAGGGTTTAGTTTCTTTGCTTGTGTTTGTCTGAATTATCATTTTGGTCAATGTTTGTTCTTCATATCTTGGTTTCCTCTACTGTTGGTATTAGAATATTTAAGATTTGTGCATATCTTTTACATATTTGTTTGGATATGTATCTTTTATAGTTATTGTTATCACTTAATTTCAGCCCCATATATAGAGGTGGAAGAATCAATAATAAACACTACATTTTATTTTCTCATTCTACTTTCTACATGGTATAAGAGTAGGTTAAAAAAATAGAAGAGAGAGAGAGAGAGAGAGAGAGAGAGAGAGAGAGTATTTAGGAAACCCTACTTAGCTAGGCAAGACAACGACCTACCTACTGTCGATCAGCCGTCGCCATACCTGCATTCGCGATCCACCCACCATCCCGTCCACCACTCGCCGTCACCCACCAACCTCCAACCAATCACCGTCCTTCCCCGAGCGACTGTACGCCTCCTCTTCCGCCCTGCGCAGCGTTGCGGCTTTCTTGCCCGTCAATGTTGGCTCACCGCTGCTGAGCACCACTGAGTCCCTGCCACCGCTGAGCACCACCGCTTCCTTGCCGCCGTTGAGCGCCACCACTGCCTGACCGCACCTCCTCTTCTCGTGGTCTATCCCTATGTTCCTCTTGCCGTTGTTTTTTATGAATGTTTGTCTGCAACTACTCTATGCCTCACTTGCCTCCTCTATCTACTAAACTAAAGTAGGGAGATTTCTCGCTGACTACATGGAGACTTGATGTGGTTACGATGTCCAGTGGGGACTATGCAAAACTTCTACAACACTCTGCATCCATATATATTGTTCCTACCTCTCCAGGTGCGTTTGTTGCCTCTCATGGTAAGTCTTGGCTAATAGATTCGGGTGCCACAACCCATATCACTGGTAATAAATCTCTTGTCACATCTTTGACATACTCTGACTCTTTATCACCTGTCTATTGGCTGATGGTTCATACTCTCTAGTCTTTGGGTTTGGTACCATACAACCTACATGGCACCTTACCCTTGACAATGTTCTTTATGCTCCTAACTTTCTTATTAATCTATTATCCATTCGTCAACTTACCAAATCTCATAATTGCTCCGTCACATTCTTCCCTTCATATTATGTCTTTCAGGATCTGAAGACGAGGAAAATGATTAGTAGTGGGCATGAAAGTGGTGGTCTCTATTACTTAGATCTATCTTCTATCGTAGTTGCTAATCGTGCCCTATCTGCCTCAATATCCCATCTTCAATGGCAATGTCGTCTTGGTCATCTCTCTTTATCTAAAATGAAATAGGTACTACCAATTGATTCCTCTGTTTCTCATTTAGAATGTGAGTCCTATGAATTGGGAAAACACCATCGTACCTCCTTTCCATCAAGAGTCGAAAAATGTAGTGCGTATCCTTTTGAACTCATTCATTCGGATATTTGGGAACCTTGTTGGGTGTCTTCTACTGTTGGCTTTCGCTATTTCATTATCTTTATTGATAATTACTCTAGGATGAGCTAGGTTTATTTACTCAAAAATAGATCTGAAATTTCTCGTATTATCACTTTCTTTCATAAAGAAATTCACACACAATTATCTGTTAATATTCGTATTTTGTACACTGATAATGCATTAGAGTTTGGTCAAAAAGAGGTCCCTAACTGTGAGTCCCATGGAATTTTACACCAAACTTCACGTCCTCATACTTCTCAGCAAAATTGTGTGGCAGAACGCAAGCATCGACATCTACTTGACGTTCCTGACACTATTATGGAATAAATGAATGTTCCCAAATCCTATTGACTGCTTGTTTTCTCATCAACTATATGCCTTCTGTTGTTTTTAGTGGGCAAATTCCTTATAGTTTTCTTTGTCTTGATAAACAGTTGTTTCCTCTACCTCCTCGTATTTATGGTTGTGTGTGCTTTATTATGTTGTCTCTCCAGAATAGGATAAGCTCTCCCTCAGTTGGTCAAGTGTATCTTTTTAGGGTATTCTCGTACAGAAAAGGGTTATCAGTGCTACGACCCTGTCTCTCGCTCATCCTTCACTTTAACAAATGTCACCTACTTTGAGACTACTGCATACTATTCCAAGGCTAACCTACTACTGTACAGTTTGACTCTATTCCTATACCAATTCCTGGTCAAAACACTCTAACCCACCTGACTCTCGGCCATTCCATGTTTATTCTGGTCGTCGTCGCACCATACCCACCATGTCGGATGCTGCTACCTCTCCACCTCCACCTGCGGTTCCTGAGCCTTCCATTGTTGACTTTCCAATAGCCCTTTGAAAAGGTAAATGTTCTTGTACTGCTCATCCTATTGCTAATAATCTTTCTTTTGACAACCTTAGCCCTAAGTTTCATAGTTTTGCTGTTTCCCTTTTATCGATATCTATTCCCAAATATCATGAGGCACTTCAGCATCCTAAATGGAAAATGACTATGGATGAAGAGATGTCTGCCCTAGTCTCACGAGGGACTTGGGAGTTGGTTTCTCTTCCTGCTAATACTGATGTTGTGGCCTGTTAGTGGGTCTTCACTCTTAAGTATCAGGCTGATGGAACTATTGATCGTTACAAGGCTCGATTGGTTATCAAAGGATTCACCCAAACCTATGGTATCGAATACTTTGAGACTTTTTTCTCCAGTTTCTCGTCTCAACTCCATTCGAGTCTTGCTTTCTCTAGTTATTAACCTTGACTGGACTATATGTCAGATGATGTGAAAAATGCGTTTTTACATGGGGATCTGCATGAAACTTTCTATATGGAGCAACCTCCGGGATATGTTGCTTAGGGGGAGAGTCAAATGGTATGCAAATTGAAGAAAGCAATTTATGGCCTCAAACAAAGTCCTAGAGAGTGGTTCGACAAGTTCAATCGTGTTATTGGTGATTTTGGTTTTTCTCGGTGCGAGGTAGATCATTCAATTTTGTACGAAATAGCTAGTCGGGCATGGTTGTTCTAGTCGTGTATGTTAATGACATTCTAATTACTGGAAGCGATATTCGAGCCATAGAAGACACCGAGACATACTTACAAAACACTTTGTCACTAAGGATTTGGACGACCAAGATACTTCTTGGGTATTTAATTTGCTCATAGCAAGCATGGGGTATCTATATCTCAAAGAAAGTATGCTTGTGATCTCCTTCAGGAAGTCGGTTTGCTTGGTACTAAACCTGTGGACTCGCCCATGGATTTCAGTCATGACTTGTGGAAAGATGATACTAACTATCTGGATGATAAGAGCAAATATAGACGACTTGTAGGAAAGTTGATCTATTTGACGGTAACTAGGTCTAACATCTCTTTTGCAGTTAGTCTAGTTAGTCAGTTTATGGATAAGCCTCGATTCATCCCTTGGGAAGCAACTTTTAGAATTTTGAAGTACATAAAAACAACTCCTGGTAAAGGTTTGTTGTTTGCACGACATGGACATGTCAAGATAGAAGAAGCCTACTCTGATGCAGACTATGCTGGATCTAAAGATGATAGGAAATCTACTTCTGGGTTGCACCTATGTTGGTGGAAATTTTGTAACTTAGCACAATAAGAAACATACCACAATAACTTGATCGAGTGCAGAAGTTGAGTATAGGGCCATGGCTCACACTACGAGTGAAATTTTATGGTGGAAGAATTTCTTGAGAGATTTGAGTTTCACAAATAATGAGCCTGTGCCCATGTATTGTGACAATCAAGCAGTCATTCACATTGCTAGTAATCCAATATTTCACGAGAGAACACAACACATTGAAGTCAATTGTCACTTTTTTTCGTGAGGTGGTTATGACTAAGAAAATTTGCACCCCATATAGTCCTTTAGAGCAGAGGGCATACTTTTTCACCAAAGCTTTAAGAGCAAAGTACTTTAATATTTTTTGTAACAAGCTGGGCATGGTTGATATATATGCTCCAGTTTGAGGAGGAGTGTTAGAATATTTAACATTTGTGCGTATCTTTTTCATATTTGTTTGGATATGCATCTTTCTTAGTTATTGTTATCACTTAATTACAACCCTATATATAAAGGTGGACGAATCAATAATAAACAAAACATTTTATTTTCTCATTCTACTTTCTACAGTTGACATTGTTTTATCTCTGGTTTGTCTTTGTGTGGCTTTATCTTTAACGGAGGAGGAAGATGCCTGTGTTGTTCTTCCGTCGAACGCTTGGGATGGGAATCCCAATCAGTATGGGCTTATGCTCGTGGGTCACATCCTTACGCACCAGCATGTTAATTTTGAGGCATTCTCATGGACGTTTACTTCGTTTATTCAGCCGACGAGAGGTCTTCAGATAAAAAGGGCAATGAACATAGGTTCTGTTTTGTATTCTCTCATATTGTGGACTTACGAAGCATGTTGGAGATGGCCCCATGGACTTTGATCGAAACTTGCTGATTTTTCAACCTTTGGGTCCGAGTGAATCTTTGAAACACATGGATTTAAATTGGTGACCGTTTCAAGTACATGTACATGATATTCCGTATGGCTTGCAAACCACTAATGTTGTAGTTCAGATTGGGTCTAAGATTGGAATATGGGATAAGCATGTCTTGATGTCGCAATTGATTAGTTAGCATGAATATCTCAAGATCAAAATCAGTATTGATGTGAAGTTGCCATTGAAAAGATGTTTGAGCTTCGTTCGACAACTAGGAATGTTGTATTTGTTCTTTTACTTATGAACGTCTTCCCAACTTCTGTTATCTATGTGGTTGATTAGGTCATATCAACCGTTTTTTGTGAACTCTATTTCATTGATTATTATACACTCACACCTCCTAACCTATGGCCTGTTTACACAAACCATCCCTTCTTTTGAATAATTACACATACACCCACTAGAAATGTAAGCATCATTTACACAAACCACTCATATTTTTTAGAAAATTACACTTACACCCCTCAAAAGTATCAAGATTATTACACAAACTACCCTATATTTTAGCTATCAAGGGTGGTTTCTGTAATTATGTAAAAGGCAGGGATGGTTTGTGTAAATAGACTATAGATTAGAGGATGTCAATGTAATTATCCCATTATTTTATTAATCCTAGTCTGAACTCACCTTATGGTCCATAGCTCTGTGCTCCAACCATTTTTGACGGCTATCTTTATTTGTTGACACCTATGAGCCCAACAATTATTCATGGCTCACATAGTGCAACATCGTGGGAGGGCGGCTGGCATGGCCCTCGTGGTTCTTCGATTTTTGGGGAGTTCGGTGGCGATTCGGGAAGCCAACCAATCAGTTTTCTGGTGGAGACAATTATTTCCAAATTTCCAACAATGGTTATAGAGACTGCAGTTATGTCTGAATCCCCTACACCTAAATGTAAAACCGTTGATGAGGTGGACTCAGGGGATGTTGCCTGTGATCCCCCTTCAATCTGTAAAATTGGGCCTGTAGCCCATCACCGCCTGGCTCACCTTCTGCTTCCCCTCAATTGGACACTGGAGTGACAACTGTTGGTATTGTTGGGCCTATCATCTGAAGGCCCATCTTGTTATTTCTAGTGGACTGTCCTCTCTCAACCTGGGATCGAATTCGAACAACCTTCCTCTTCTAGGTAATCAGCCTAAGGCTTCTTTAGGTCCGCCTCATGCCCAACTGCCTTTCATGGCATTTCCTTTGAAAGGTACGCCCACTAATTCTTTAGTGGTTTCATTTATTACGTCCCCTTCGTTTGAGAATCCAAATTAGAAAATTGAAGCTAAGCATGTCAAGATAAATTTCCGAAGTTCTTCTGACGTCAACGGGGAGTCATAATCTAGGGGAGCTGAATACGTAGTTGATAGTTTTATATTTGACATCCCCTTGGCTCAATCACCAGTCTTTTTTGCTTATAAGGTCCATCTGTCTCTTATTGCCGGCATGGTGCTCTGAAGAGGGGGATGGTAGTGCAAATAGGGAAAGGGGTGTCAATTGGCAAACGAAAATTACCCAATTCTTTCAGTTTGGGGTCTGCCAGCCGGCTGGAGAAAAAAGTCCATCTTTAGTACAAGTTGTGGATGATTATGTGGAGTTATTGTTGGCAGAGACTGCGTTCCAGTCTCGCCAAGTATTATGATTGCTTGGTGTGGTACTATCGTGGGTTAGTGGGACCTGGGACAATTCATAATCTTTGTGAGTTAATCAGAACTCGTGACCCTGCTATTTTTTTCCTGATTGAAAACAATTCTAGAAGGATGGTGCTGATCAATTGAAATCTCGCTTGAATATGTTTGGGGTTCAGGTTGACGTAGTGGGAAGAAGTGGAGGTAAACTATTATTGTTGAAAAGAGATGTAGGGGTCTCTCTCCTCAGTTTTTCCAAGCTTCACATGGACACATTATTCTCCCAGGGCGAGTTTTATTAGCATTTCACTGGTTTCTATGGTGATCTTATTCCCAAATAGAGAAAGGCTCGTGGGGATTTACTGCGTAGGCTATATTGACCTTCTCAGGAACCGTGGTTAGTATGTGTGGATTTCAACTCTATCTTGTTCTCGCACGAACATGACAACCTTACTTGGCTTCCTAATTGGCTCATAAGGGAATTCTGTCAGACAATCGATGGGCGGAATCTACATGACCTTGAGTTTGTGGGACCAAAACTCCCCTGGTGTAACAATCGTGAACCCCTCTATATAGTGCGATGTCGACTAAATCGAGCCTTTGTTGATGCTCATTGGTGTTCAATTTTTTCCATGGATTGAGTGATTCATCTTCAGTTAAATCACTCTGGCTACTGTCCTCTTCTGATACACACTATTGTAATGCAAATTTTGGACAACGGAATATTAATCGACCAAGGAGATTTGCGGCATTTTGTGTTAAAAAGTCTGAATATACGAAAGTGACCTAAAATTCCTGGCAGCGTCATTTTGACTCTGACATTAGGTGTCTTTAGAATCATGCAAAAATAGGTCTGATATCTTGGATTAAACAATGCGATGGTAAGATGATTGCACATATTAATTTGATTGAGCAACAACTGTATGAGCTAAAGGGGCAGCCTTTGACTGGGGTTGTCAAGAAGTTATGCTCGGATGTTCATATCAAACTAGATGCTCTTCGTCGAGATACCGAAGTCAAATGGAAACAACAGTTGAAGGTGGAATGGCTTTGTGAGGGAGATTGTAACATGCAGTTCTTCCATGTTCGGTCTACAAGTAGACAGAAACTTAATTTGATTCGGAGAGTCAAAGATTGCACAGGAGTTTGGCGGGATAAACCTGTGGATATCAAAGCTATTGTCATGGACTATTTAAGAGGTCTGTTCTTTGTTCAACCTCCTTTTGAATCTAATTTGAATGAAGTTTTGATGGCCATACAACCACACGTTGCACCTGAAATGAATCGAAGTTTGGTACTGTCGTTTACTGCGGATGAGGTTCCGTGCTCTATTTTTGGTACGTCCCCTCTTTCCTCGCTCGTGCCTTATGGATTCCCTCCTAAGTTTTTTCAAAAGTATTGGAATGTCACAGGAACCGATATTACAGTTGTTGTTTTGAATTTCCTGAATCATCTCATACTTGCTTTTGCGACGAATTTTATGCATATTATGTTGATTCCAAAAATTCTTCAACTGAGATGATGTCTAATTTTTACCCTATTAGTTTTTGTAACATTGTGTATAAAATTACTTCGAAGGCTATCACTAATAGGTTAACACAATTCATGGATTTGATTATCTCCTCGACTAAATCGAGTTTTAATGCTGGTCGACTCATTGTTGACAATGTCTTGTTAGCTTATGAACTTGGGCATTTTCTGAAAATGAAAAGAGAGGGTAAAAAAGGTTATGTGGCGCTAAAGCTCGATATGAGCAAGGCCTATGAAAGAGTAGAATGGGTTTCCTTGGATCGTTTGCTTTGTCGTCTTGGTTTTGTTGATTCTTTCGTAGAGCATATTATGTCATTTATTTTCTCTATCAAGTTTTCTTTTGTTTTGAATGGTTCCCAATTTGCATTTTTGGCTCCTCAACGTTGTATTTGTCAGGGGATCCATTGTCTCCCATGATCTTTATCTTATGTGCAGAGGCCTTTAGTCGCCTTACAAATTTCGGAGAAAAGCTGATATTCAAGGGATTGCTGTTGCACGGGGTGCTCCACGTATTACTTATTTATTCTTTTCTGATGACTCCCTCATCTTGTATCAAGCGAATGAGGAGTCCATGCACAATATCAATAATGTCTTTCGATTATATGAAAGAGCTTTGGGCCAAACTGTAAACTTCCAAAAATCAGAAATGATGCTGAGTCTGAATTGTCTGGAGTAGTTAGTTGTTCGACTTGCTTCTATTCTTCATGTGCAGGTTGTACCTTGTCTCCAAAAGTACTTGGGATTACTGAATGTTGTTGGGAGATAAAAAAAAATTAAAGGAAGTATTTGCAAGCATTCGTGGTAGGATGTGGAAAAGAGTCATCGGGTGGAAAGAAAAGTTGCTATATTAAGCATGCAAAAAGATTCTTATAAGGTCGGTGCTTTATGCGATCCCTACATCCACGACGTCTTATTTACGGCTACAAACTTCCTTAATCAAGAGATGGAGGCGTTAATGGCTGAATTATGGTGGA